>CM057459.1:254862500-255462500 GCA_016271365.2 Neoceratodus forsteri
GCCCACTGGGGTGTGGCCATCAGTGTCCATTGTTGCACTCCCGGTCCTGTGTGTTCTGGCCACCTGCCCGGGTCCTGGCACATTCACTGCCTGGCGTTGGTGCTGCCTGTGGGGGGGTGTGGCATGTGGCATGGGTGTGTTTGGCTCCAGGGCGATGGAAGGGCATGGTGTGGTGTTTTCCTGTGGGGGTCAGCATTGATGGCCTCACATTGGCCATTGTCCCCACATGTCCTCCGATGGCCAGACCACCATGGTGTTCTGGGGTGCTGTTCTGGTGCATGCCCCTGTCGCACGCCCGTGGACTGGCTCTGGTTGGTGTGGTGCACAGCGCCTCCATTGGTGGCTGTGCTCCATCCCGTGATGCCCATTGTTCCCTCCTGCTCTGTGCCAGTGTATGCACTGGTGTGCCCTGCTGGCTGGTGGGGTCCTGTACTATTAGCACTGTGCTTCCTTTGCTGTGTCCCTGGGCCTCTTGCATTTGCACTGCCTCCCTGTGTTTGTGCGCAGGTATGCTCCATGCTTCCATGGTTGTGCCGGCGCATCTCTGCTTGCACCATGGTGCTTCATTGCCAAATTCAGCCAGCTTGAGTTACCGTGATTATGTGGCAATAACTTCTGGAATATAAACTGCTTTGCTATGGCGTTTGTCTTTGCACTGCGCCGGACTTGTCTGCCTTTTGGCATATTTCTGAATATCTCGCCATAGTGTTCTCTCACAGACTAAAAATGACTCTTGACAGAAAATATTAAAAAGTTATAAACTAAAGAAAGAAATAAACATTGAAATGAATGGCTCACACTTTCTTTCTTTTTCAATGTTTTTTTTTTTTAGTTGATAACCTTTATACATTTTAATATTTTTAACTAATTTTTTCTGTGGAGGTCTTTTTAGTCCCTCTCTGATGAACACTATGGGCCCAATGCCAAGTCACGTTACGTATGGCGCAAGGCGATTTATGCCATACCCTATGGTGCAAATTACATCTTACACCATGAGTTACACGAGTTGCAATTCCAAGTTGCGGCTTGCGTCAAGCCACATGCGGATTGTGCCAAAGGTGGGCTATGCCACCCACTATGCCCACAACCCACTGTGGCATGGCACAAGGGTGGGTTGTGGCTGCTGTAACCCACTTACATGATTACAAGACCCGCTATGGCACTGCAGGGTTAGACCAGCATGGATGTGGTCTAAGGGACATCCGTCCTAGCAAAACAATGGCTGCCCCCCACACCACTGCATATGGCACACTGTCCTACCCCATGTACCCCCCAGCACAGTGATGCCCCCACCTCCCAGTTTCTTGTAGGGAGCCCCGGTTCGTTTCTTTGTGCTGTTCTCCTGGCGCACCTGTGCTAACCGCCAGCCCCTCTAAGACCCCAAGAGATTGCGGAAGTGTTACTGGGTGGGGGGCCCCAGGGGGGCAGTTCAATGCATGCTGTGACTTATGGCACCCAGGTCCATTGCACCATTCCCATGGCACAAGCCTGTGGCTGCCGTAAGTTGCGGGTCGTAGGTGCCAAGGACCCTGCCTGTCTTGGAATAGAGCACAGGGTCCCCGGCATAGCGCCACATGGCACAACTCGCATACACCCACGAGTTGTGCCATGTGATTTGGAATCGGGCCCTATGTTTACAGAGTATGCCATCCTACTCCACAAACACCTAGTTTGAGGTGTATTTGAACATTGACACCCATAGTGTTCATTAGAGAGGGACTAAAAATATCTCAACAGAAAAAGAAAATCAGACTCCCATTGCAAATGGCAAATTACATCTCATTTGGGCTATCTTGGGCTATCTTGGGTTAATATATAGTAAAAATGAGAATAAACTGGACCCAGTACAACAGCAATGCAAGCAGCAAACATTCGGCATTGGCAAATGCTTGTTTTTATTTCGTTTTTGTTAGCCAGGCAAGTGCACTAGACACATATAAAGCCCATTTTCAGGCATGTCCCAGGATAGTACAATAAACTACCCAATAGACATGTCCAGGATTATAGCTAAAACAACAGACATTTTCAAGATTATAAAATGACATAAAATACAGCACATTTATGCAACAAAAAACAACTAAATGCATCCGTGAAACAGTAATTATAAATATAGCTTTTACAGTAAATAGACCTAAAATATGAACATGAAATTATAATTTATAAGCAGACAGAGGCATTTTGTAGACAAAGGCAAATTGACAGCAGAAAGAATAAAAAATAAGATTTTGTAGTGATTTTTTTAAAATGGCAGTAAATAGAATACAGCATTTTTCTCTTGCTATCAGTCTTAGTGATATGATAATTGCTAAACTGATGATCGTAGGTAAAAAAAACAAACGACAGAAAAGCGTTATAACCCAAGGAGGAGTTACCAGCTAGGGGGAGTGCAGCTAGCCCAGACAGAGGAGGAGAAGGATCTGGGTGTGCTCATTACAGGGTCAATGAACAACTCGGCACAATGTAGGAAGGCAGCTGCAAAGGCCAACAAAATGCTGGGTTGTATTGCAAGGGGTATATCCTCGAGGAGGGAGGAGGTGATTCTGCCACTGTATAGGTCATTAGTTAGACCACACCTGGAGTACTGCGTGCAGTACTGACGTCCGTATCTGAAGAGGGACATTAAGTTACTGGAGGGGTACAGCACAGGGCCATACAAAGATGATCAAGGGGCTGGGGACTTATCATACAAGAGGAGGTTGAAGGAGTTGAACATGTACTTACTGGAGGAGAGGAGAGACAGGGTGACATGATTGAAACCTTTAAATACATGAAAGGAATAAACAAGACGGGTACAGAGGGGCTGTTCAAAGCAGGAGGGAGGGCCACCAGGGGCCATGATATGAGACTGGAGTGAGGGAAGGTTCAGGAAGGAGATGAGGAGACACTTTTTACAGAGAGGGTGGTGGCTGGGTGGAATGCGTTACCTGCTGAAGTGGTATGCAGTAGAACAGTGGACCGCTTCAAACGAGGATGGGACAGGACAAGGGGGAGGGTTAATGAAGGGGGAGGGTGGAAGGGAGGGGCAGCTGCAGAATAAGGGGTGCTAGCTGCACATTCGAGCAGACTTGATAGACCTCTAGGCCTTTATCTGCTGGCAAATTTCGTATGTTCGTGTGCTTTTAAATCATTCTGCTATTTTAATATTAGACATTTTTACTGCAAGATAATATTTGTATATAGTTAGACTGCTAAGAAAAGCAGCATAAGAGCCTTTTGATTTTATGAAGTAATAAAGTATACAATGATATGATGTGATATAATATGATATGATATGATATGATATGATATGTTATGATATGATATGATATGATGATATGATATGATATGGAGAAAATATGCAGGGGCAAACTGGACACAGAATAGATGAAAAGAAGCTAAAGAATATCAGTAATAGGGAGAGGCAGGAAGAAGATAGACAAAGGCAAGAGATAAGTCAGGAGGACAAGCAATACCTATATGATAGGGAAAGACGAGAGAGGGGGAAGATGACAAAAACAGGGGACAAAAACAAGGAACTTGGGACAGGAGCTGGAGGGTGCAGGAAACCTCTGTCTCAGGGGTGACAATATACAGTAAATATGCAATACTGACAGAGGGGACCCAAGGGAAAAAGGCAAGGTGGATATGGAGTTGCAGCAGGATACCAAGAAGGATGTGGATGAGCATGGCCAGAAGGTAGCTCAGGAGGGCCAGAAACCATATGTGTTGATGGAAGGAAACAGGAAGGACAGAAACGAGGGAGAGACAGGAAAGGGGGAGTGGGAAAAAAGTAAAATGAGGATAGCTAATACAGGTGGCAGGAACCATGGGAGGAATGATAGGAAGAACGGACACTCTGGAAAGAATAAAATAATAGTTTATGGGGACTCAATAATAAAATATATACAATGGAGGAAGAGTGAGGACACATATGTGAGGACAACAGTGGTGTGCGCACCTAGGATGGAGGCAGGTAAAGCAACTCAGAAGATAAGGGAACAGATAAGAGAGAGACGGGGGTGGGGGGCAGACTTGATACTACACACTGGGATAAATGATTTAGCTGGGAAGGAGACCGAGGAGGTGCAACACAGATTTATAGACTTAGCAGCGGCATGTAGGCAGGCAGTGAAATCATTAACCTTTTCCAAGATAATTCCTGTACCAAGGGCCAGCACAGCTAGGAAGGAAAGGATAAGGGAATTTAGTGAATGGCTAGGCCAGTGGTGTAGGGAAGAGGGATTCGGTCTTATAGGTCAGTGGGGTGACACATGGATGGACAAGAAACTCTATTGCAGTGACAAGCTACACCTGACCTGGGAGAGGAGAAAGAAAATTAAAACTAAAATGGGGGAATACATGACAAAGAAGCTGGGTTTAAACTATTAAGGGGGAGAGGCAGAAAAGGGGAGGACAGAGTGCTTCCCCCCACATCAGCGAAGTCAAGGAACAGGGAGCAAAGATGGATGACAATTCAGATAAGGGGGAGAAGCAAGTCAAGTAGTATTAAGTCAGAGGAAGAGCAGGGGCATGACAGAGACAAAATGGAGAGTGGTGGTGCTGAATGCGCAGTCTTGGAACAAAATGGCAGAACTGTAAGCGCTCTTAGCAGAAAGCAGGGTAGGCATTGCCGCCATTACAGAGACCTGGGCATCAGCACTCCAGGACTGGAACCTATCGATCTCAGGTTACAGGCTGCATAGAAAGGACAGGGAGACAGGAAAAGGGGGTGGAGTGGCACAATACATAACGAAAGGTATTGTGTGTGCAAGGGAGGAGGTTTTTGAAAGAAGGAGCATGGAGGCACTATGGCTCCAGCTCCAGACAAATAAAGGAAGGAAGATAAGGATGGGGGTTATATACAGACCGCCCACTCAGGGTGAGGACAAGGACAGAGAGTTATGCACTCAGTTAACAAATGCAGTGGAAAGGGGGAAGATAGTAGTGGTAGGCGACTTTAACCTGTGCAAAATCGAGTGGGTTAGTCCAGCCACATCCTGTGCCAGAAGCCAGGCAATCCTGGACACAATCCAGGATGGCTTCATGACGCAGTATGTGACCAGTCCCACCAGGGGGGAAGCAATTCTGGACCTGGTGCTCTCCAATGGATAACATGTGCAGGACATAGATATTGGGGATCCCATGAGTGGAAGTGACCACAACACAGTGTGGCTCAACCTGGTCATGGGTAGGGAAGACATCCCCACTAAGACAAGAGTGCTAGACTTCAGGACGGTGAATTTTAAGAGAATGCGGGAAATGATCAAAGAAGACCTTGGGAACCTAGAGGAAGGCTTGGGTGTGGAGGAAATGTGGGACGTGATCAGAGGGGCCATATAGAATGCCACAAACAGATGCACAAAAATGAAGGAAAGAGGGAGGGAATTCAACCGCCCAGCTGGTTCAGCAGATAGGTGGCTAAGGCAGTGAAAGATAAAAGGGCAGCATACAAGAAAAGTAAAAGGACAGTGAGGGAAGAGGATGAGGAGGAGGAGGAGGAGGAGTACCAAAGGCTGGCTAAACTAGCAAAAAGGGAGGTAATACAGGCAAAAGCAAAAAAGGAGCTCCAGATAAAAGGGATAAAAGAGGGGGATAAGGCCTTCTTTCGACACATCAAGGAAAAAAGAGACAAAAAGAATGGCATAGTCAGGCTGAAGAAGGGGGAAGCATAGTGGTGGAAAATGGGGCAAAAGCAGATATATTAAGCAATTACTTCTGATCTGTCTTTAACAAAGAAAGAAGGGGCCCAATACCGCACAGTGCAAGGAGCTGGGAGGGGCTGGAGAGGAGCCATAAGGACTGAGCGGGTAAGGGAGGGGCATATGAATTTGAAGGTAGAAAAATCTTTGGGGCCTGATGGAGTACACCCCAGGATACAAAAAGAGATGGCAGAAGAGCTAGCAGACCCACTGACAATACTATTCAATAGGTCTCTTAATACGGGGGTGGTGCCAGAGGAATGGAGAATAGCACATGTCATGTCATTCCATAAGAGTGGCCCCAAGGAGGACCCTGTTAACTACAGGCCAGTCAGCCTGACCTTGACTGTGTGTACTACTGGAGACGATATTGAAGGAGGGTTTGGTCAAGTTCTTAGAGGAAAATAGCCTGCAGGATAGCAAACAGCATGGGTTTGTGGCAGGCAGATTATGTCAAATGAACTTGATTGAGTTCTTTGACTGGGTCACCCAGACAGTGGACAAAGGCCAGGCAGTGGATATTATATATCTGGACTTTAGCAGGGCCTTTGACTCTGTGCCATGCAAAAGGCTGATCACAAAGCTGAAGGACTTACGGGTGGGAGAAAGGTTGGTTAGATGGGTCGATAACTGGCTGAGCGGTAGGACACAGAGGATAGTAATGGGGGAAGGGGTTCTCCAGTACAAGGGAAGTCACTAGTGGGGTTCCACAGGGGTCGGTGTTGGGACCGGTGTTGTTTAACGTCTTTATTAGAGACATAGGGGAAGGCATTCAGGGAAAAATGTGCATGTTCGCTGACAACACCAAGCTCTGCGGGAGGGTGGACACTCAGGAGGGGATAAAGGAGATGAGAGAGGACCTAGCCAAAATAGAGAGATGGGCAGGGATATGGCAGCTCAGGTTCAATGCCAAAAAGTGCAAGGTGATGCACATAGAGGTGATGAACCCAAGAACAGACTATTACATTGGAAAAGTTCAGGTTACGCCATTGGAGGAGGAAAAAGATCTGGGGGTGATAATTTCTAGTGACCTGAAGCACTTGACTCAATGCAAAAAGGCTGTAGCAAAGGCTAATATGATGTTAGGGTGTATTGCTAGGGGAATTAGCAGTAGGAGGAATGAGGTTATTCTGCCACTATACAGGTCATTGGTCAGACCTCACTTGGAGTACAGAGTAAGATATTGGCACCCACACCTGAAGAAAGACATAAACATGATGGCAAGGGTCCAGAGGAGAGCAACTAAAATGATAGAGGGACAGCAGGATAGATCATATTCAGAGAGGTTGGAGGACCTGGTGATGTACACTCTGGAGGAAAGGAGGCAGAGGGGGGACATGATTGAGACATTCAAATACTTGAGGGGAATTAACAGAGTAGACTGCAGGAGCCTATTCAACAAAAGGGCCACCACCACATCACCAGAGGGCACAGCCTAAAGCTTGGGGGGGGGGGTAGATTCAAGAGGGATATAAAGAAGCACTTTTTTATAGAAAGAGTGGTGATGGCATGGAACAAGCTGCCACAGGAGGTGGTGGAGTCTAAGTCAGTGGGAGCCTTCAAAAGGGCCTGGGATGAGCATAAAGGAATGTCAGGACTCAGGATGCCTTGTAAGGGGAAAGACCAAAAAATTCACGGGGGGAGAGGGGGGGATGGGGTCACAGATGTAAACTGAAAGTTGGAAACAATCCATATTATTGCGAGCAGATCCGTTAGACCAAGAGGTCTCCTTCTGCTGGCCATTTTCTTATGTTCTGATGTTGAATGATATATGATATGATATGATATGATATGATATGATATGATATGATATGATATGATATGATATATGTCATTTTTAAGGCCCTAAACAGACTGGAACCCCAGTACCTTAGTAAGCTTCTTGCAACCTACCTCAGTGTCTGTAGGTTATGCTCCACTGGCACTGGTTTATTGCTATTCCAAAATCAAGGTTAAAATTGTCTGGAGACAGAGTATTTTCTGTAGCAGCCCCTTTGCTATGGAATGGTTTACCAGTGAACATTTGCATTGCCCCTTCTGTTACTGTTTTTAAGAGTAAACATAAGACTTGGCTGTTCAGTCAAGCTTTTTATAGTGGACTGAACTGGCTGTTGTTATCGTTATTTATCTACACTGTAATTTTCTGATGTTATTGGTTTATTCTTATATTTGATTCATTGCTATGCTTGTGTAAAGTATGATTACTAATGTTCACTAACGAAATAAGGAGCTTAAGAGGTGTATGCAGAGGGAGGGTTCTTCCGTAAACTGAACACAGACTGAACTCGAACTTTTAGATTTTTGCCCAATCCAAACCGAATGTGATCCCTAAGAAAAAAAAGATGAACCTAAACCAAACTCAAACCCTGACAATGTGAGATGAGGAGAACCCACATAGAGGCAGTAGGGAGACACCTATCTCAAACTGAAAAATTACACAAAAAAACTTGAACCGAACTGAACTCGAACCCAAACTTCTACTTCTCAAATCAAACTGAACCAAACTATGACTATACCCTGCTGAGCTCAAACCAGACTAGAACCCTAGAAAACACGTTGAACCCTTCATATATGCCTATAGATAGCTCCTGAGTTTAATATTATTTAATGTTTACGCCAGACATAATGTATGAATCAAGTTTGTCTTTGAATTTACTTTTGGTGTGACTTGTTACAATGCTTTCAGGCAGATTATTCCATAGATTTTGTTGTAAATAAAAATATTTTCTCCTAGTCCTTTGGAATCTAGTTGGCTTCAACTGTAGTGGATGACCACGAGTGAGTATTTTAGTATCTTTAAACTCAAAGTTAATTTCATTAAAGATATACGGATACTTTATTAAGTCATGCATGATTAGCAAATCTTCCCTTTGCCTATGTAACTCCAGATTCATGAGACTTAGTACAATTAGTCGGTCTACATAATTTCTGTTTTTTATGCTGTTAATCATTTTGGTAGCACCCATTTAACCCTATTTATATCTGATCATTTATACAGGCACCACATTTGGCTTCTGTTATCTAACAAAGGTCTAACATAGGACTTGTATAATGGCATCAGAACTTCCTTTTTATGACTACTTATATTTTTTTCTTATTGACCTCAAGACCCTATTAACTTTTTTTTTTTTTTTTATACTTTTATTTTTATTGTTTCATTATATCTTGTCACAGATACAGATCCATACTTAGGACATACCTATCAAGTTGATACATAACCAGGGAAGGGAGACTTATCCCCTTATTAATCCTAGGATTAGTGATTCCCAAATATTTTGATACAGCATATAGGGGTACTTCCATTTTAACGCTTACAGATATGTATTCAAAATGAAGCTGTTTAAAAGCGAGCCCAAGAGCAGTGTGGCTAATTCGATTAAAAACTTAAGTTGAAACATTATCTGCCCATCTATTTGCCCCTAGATTAGGGATTAATCTTGCCACACTATAAATCTAAAGTCCAAGTCCACTTATAAAAGAAATATGGGCAGCAACCCACCACTCTCCTCTAACAAAAACCTGCCATTTCTCTAAATTATAGAGATTGGGAATGAGAGAAATACCACCGCTAATATACTCGCGGTCTGTCCAAGACCTAAGAGGGGGAAATATTAATATATTTCTATATTTCCATATGGCCCCAGTCCAGAGAGTCCAATGTAGTGAACAAAATAGGCCTCAGCCCCGAAGGTGTAATTTTTAACTTTTAGATAGAGTAGATTTTGAAAACATTCAACTATATAAACTCAAAATAGAGCACAGTTAGTGTTTAAGAGTCTGGCCTGCTCGCTCCTCAGGTGTCCTCCTGGTCTTCCGACCCGCCGAGTCTGCACCACGATCTCTCTGCGCTTTCTGCTGGATTCTGCAAACCTTGAGGCCCACTTATTGGTCTTCAGTGGGGTCCTGAAGACCAGACCTCCCTCCATGTACTATCCTCAGTCGGGCAGGAAATATCAATGCATGGGAGATGTTTGCTTGTTTTAGCCTTTTCCGGATCGCATCAAATCTCTTCCTCTTGAGGCGGGTAGCGTAGCTAATGTCCGGAAACAAGTGGATCACTCAATCATCTTGCAGGATGGGCCCCATCTGTCTTGCATAACGTAGAATATGATCCCTAGTGCCCACACCATCAGTTATTATTAGGAGAGTCCGAGGGGTTTCAGTGTCCTCGCGGTATCCTCTGGGTGTGATCCTATAAACTTTCTGCAGAGAAAATTCTGTGCTGTGGTCCTCCGGGGCCAGCTTTTCCACCAACCACTCCCTCATAAACATTAGGGGATGATCCCCTTCGATTCCCTCCGGGAGACCTAACACCCGGACATGCGAGGAGCGGGCCTGGTTCTCCAAAGTTTCGAGCCTAGCTCTAAGGTGTGTGTTCTCCTTCACCAACTGTGCAGTTGTGGTCAATGTGGTCTCCACTTGCTTTTTAATATTTTCAGACTCCGATTTCATTTCTTCCATCGTGGATTCGACAACCGAGACTCTCGATCCAAAAGCATCGAGCTTGCTGTTCAAGTCGGCCATAGAGGAAAGTATTTTGTTCAGCTTAAGTCCCAAAGAGGTCATGGTTTCCTCAGGCTCTCTCTGACACGTGACCTCGTCTCGTGAGGTTTCTCAACTGCTGCGACGTATCGGGCATCCTAACCCCGATCCTCCTCCTCTGTCTTTTCGAGGATTTCCCATTTTATATTTAGAGGGATCCTCTTTCGAATGGCAGTGTTATTTTGGGTCTCTTTATCAACAGTTGAGGGTTTTTTTAGGTAGTTTGGAAAAATTGAGCTGGAGCTGTTATTGAGTGCTGCCGTCTTGCTCGGGCTCCACAGCGCCCCCCCCCCCAAGACCCTATTAACTTTTGATATTGCCATACTGCATTGGTCATTTGTTCAAATTTATTATCTATGATTATGCTTAGGTCTCTCTCATTTTCAGTTTCCTTTAATAAGTTATTACACAATGAGTATTGATGTGGAATGCATTTTTCCCCCAAGTGCAACACTCTGCATTTATCAAGATTCAATTTCATGCCCAACTTACAAGCCCACTTGGTAATGGAATTAAGATCTCGCTGGAGTCTTTCAATTTCATCTATGGTGTTACATGGACCTCCTGACTTGGAGTCATCTGCATATTTCATACTCCAATTAATGACTTCTTTATTCATGTCTGAGATGAAAATTTGAAATATTAATGGACTCAGGACAGACCCTTGGGGGACCCTACTAGTCACTTCCTTCTCAACCAATGAATAACCATTTACAGATACTTTTTGGGTACATAGAAAACATAGAATTTGACGGCAGATAAGGACCACTTGGCCCACCTAGTCTGCCCATTTTCATACCTAACAGATAAGCTGCAGATCCTAGTTAACCAACAGCTTACTTCCTCCTACCCCCCACTAGGACTGCCTTATGTCTGTCCCATGCATTCTTGAATTCCTCCACTGTTCTTGACTCCACGACCTCCTCAGGGAGGCTGTTCCATGCATCCACAACCCTCTCTGTGAAAAAATACTTTCTCACATTACCTCTGAGCCGTCCCCTCTCTATCTTCAGATTGTGCCCCCTTGTTATTGCACATCTCTTTTTCTGAAAGATGCTACCCTCTTGAACTTTGCTGATTCCCTTGAGGTACTTGAAAGTTTCTATCATGTCCCCTCTCTCCCTTCTTTCCTCAAGGGTATACATATTAAGCTCCTTTAGTCTTTCTTCGTATGTCTTCTGATGCAGACCCTGCACCATTTTGGTTGCCCTCCTCTGGACAGCTCGCCCTGATAACCAATTTATAACCATTGTAGGATGTTATTTGGTGTGTTTAATTTTGACATTATTTTCAAAAATTGCCCAATGTGGGACTTAATCAAACGCCTTACAGAAATCAATAAACACTGTGTCTACAGACGATCTATTACCAAGTGACCTGCTCACTTGTTCATAAAAGCAAAGTAAATTGGTCACACAAGAATGACCAGATGTGAAATCATGTTGTTCTGTATCAAATTGACCGTTTATGGTGGTATGAGTTACTATTTTATCCTTCAGTATGGATTTTAAACTTTTCCCAGTAACTGAGGTTAGGCTGATAGGTCTGTAATTCTCTACATCCTGTTTGTTACCTGTTTTATATATGGGGGTCACATATGCTGCTTTCCAGTCCAGTGGTACTACACCTTCTGCAACAGAATTTTCATATAGAAATCTCAATTATCCTGTAATACTATGTCTCATTAATTTGAGCATTTGAGGGGAGATATTATCTGGTCCTGGTGTGCTATGAGTTTTAAAGATTATTGATTTTAGTTAATATCTGCTCTTCAGTAATTTTACAGTAGTCCTTGTTTTGTATTGTGTTAATACAAAGAGCGATATGATTTTTATTAAATACTGAACAGAAATGATTATTAAAGACATTTGATATCTGTTTAGAATTATTGATGGTAGCCAGCCAGGTGGAGCTGAGGGATGAGGCGCTGGATGCCACACCTCATGCTACACCAGCAACCCGTGTTCAGGACTGGGCACGGATCACTAGGGGTCGGCCAGGAGGAGGAGGACTGAGTGTCAAAGGGACAGCTTTCCTCCTTCAGGGAGGGTGGGTGAGTACGACCGCTGAGGTGCTGGTTCCTGGTGGTTGCTGGGGGCTGTGTAGTTTTGGGGGTCAACAGAAAGGGATAGCATTGGCAGCATCTGAAACATGATGTACAGAAGTATGCACTGCAGCATTATTGATGCCATTGCACACCAGCACCGGAGAGGGGACTACCTATACTTAAGCAAAAAAAAATCCCTTGGCAGTATGACGGCTGCTCCAATGGCACTGCCATGGATGCGCTCAAGTCAGCTCCCTCCTGGGCCTGCCCTCCAGGTCTCTGCAGTAGTGGGGTAAGTACCCACTGCGATGTGGTCTGGGAAGGGCTGCAGTGGGGAGGTGAGCTCTGGCCATGACCAGGGCAGTGGCCGTGAAGGCTGGCTGGAAGGGGGAACCAAAGGCACAACCCCCCCCCCCAGCTGAGGACATATAGAAATAAAAAAATAAAAAAAGAATCATTTATGGTATTTTTCTCATTAATTAGCATTGTTAATTTATTATCTGATTTTTTTTTTAAGAATTAATGTAACTATAAAAGAAGTTGCCATTTTGTCAGGTGGCTGCGGAGGCAAGTTTAAGCACCATGTTTTGTTTTGCTGTTTAAATTGAGTTTTTGCATTTTTTCTGCATGTTTGTAAACCATTTCCAAGAAACATCTGTATTTATTTTCTTAGGTCTTGCATAGAGTGTATTCTTCTTCTGTATTAGTTTTTTGATCTTTTTGTTACCATTTTGGGACTTGTCCTTTCTTATTATATATTTTTTTAATATAGTTACCATGAGTTGTTGTTATGATATTTTAATAAAAGTCCAACATTCCTCAATTCTTTTCTCTTTAAAATGTAAATCCCAATTAATACTATTTATTGTGTTATTTATGTTGGTAGTGTCTGCTGTATTTTATAAATAAATTTCAGTGCAACCTCTTAGTAATACAGGGTTTAAGATAAGGGTAAAGCGTATGCTGGCGTGATCACTTGTTCCTAGTGAGGGGGGCCTACGGTGCAGCTGGTTATGGTCGTATTATGAGTACTGAACACAATATCCAGAATATTGTCACCTCTTGTTGATTCTGTGACATATTGGACAAGGTTTAGTTCAGTGCACATCCTTTAAGAATGTATTACTTTTTTCTAGTAGTAGCTTTGTTAGCTAGCCAGTTTATGTACTCAAAGTTTCAGTCACCTACAAGGACTGCTTCACTCATTTCACATGCTAGTTCAATTTCATTAATGATATTTCAATTTATATTATCTGCAGTACTTGGTGATCTGTAACACAATCCAATGATTTTATGCCCAATACTACTATTGCTGATTTTAAGCCAGATGGTTCCTGTTGTAGAATCTTCATTTTATTTGAAAAAAGAGAACATCTATTGCAGAGATTGTATTTGATATATATATATATATATATATACAGATATACCACCTCCCTTTTTTCTACCCCTCTTTTTCTCCCAAATATTAATAGGTGTCCACTATGTCTCAGTGATGTCAATGTTTATTCCAGATACTACTAGTGTCCCTAATTTATAAAATGTATTATTTAAGCTCCCGGCTTTGCACAGGAGGCTAATTTCCCTTTATTGTTCTTATTCTGGGGCATGTCTTTAAGTAATGTAATAATATGGTTTTCCCCACCACCTTCATATTCAGTTTAAATGGTATTCTTCCATTTTGTGTTTAATAAGATTACCAAGTGTAGCTGCACCTACTTTACTAAGGTGAAGACCATCGCGACAGTATAGGTGCCATTTTTTATTGCATAACCCCCAGGAGTCAATGAATTCAAATCCTTCTTTCGGGCACTAATTATTAATCCTCTGTAAAGTCAAATTTTTCCCAGTGGGTCCCCAAGGTACAGGAAGAAGCCCGGATATAACTACGCTGCCTCCCCCCCAGTCTCTTGATTTGCCTCCCAAGATCTATGATTTCATAACAGATATCTTTCTTATGACTAATATCAACATCATTGTGCCCACACGGATAGTAACTATAGGGACTTCTCCACAAGTTTTTAGGATGTCATTTACTCAGGCTTAATATCTCTAACCTTGGCACCTGGGAAACAGAGTATTCTATTTGCTTTATCTGGATTACAGACAGTAGAGTTCAGTGATAAAGGAATAAGACCGCAACCAGGGTAAGCAGTGCCAGGTCAAAACAATATAAGTAAAAGCCATTTTTGGGGAACCAGTACCTGCTAAATGTCAGAGTAACACTTACTCAGCGCCATATAATCACAGACTCCCTTGGATTCAGTTCCCTGATTTGAATGAACTGGGATTTGATCCTGTGGATCATATTTTTAAACACTTTCTACTGCATCCAGTGTTGTGGTTGAGAATAAATGTGTGTCTTTCTACAGTAAAACTTTGGAACTGAATCTGCAGGAGTCTGTGATTATATAGAGCTTAATAAGTGTCACTCATACCTTTAGCAAGTGCCGGTCCCCCAAAAACTGCCTCTCATTACAGACATATCACAGTGCCTAATAATGAAATCCCCTAGTACCACAAATTATGTTTCGTTATCTTTTGCAGGCTCAGGTTCAGCAGTGTTTGTTATTATTAACTGGGTAGTTTCCTCAAGGGGAAGTGGTTCAAGTCTATCAGCCTCTTTTAAGGCCGTATTTCTTCCTATATCTGCTCTGTGGCCTTTCTTGATTCTTCTTTTTGTATACTGAATTAGTGTCCAGTCATCTTCAGGTGATGATTTGCGTTCTTCTCTATCTCACTTATTTCTATTTTCTCCTATATTTAATTTCCCTACATCCTCTTGCTCTCTTAATCTTTTTTTACTGGTGGTGCTTTGTTCAGTATCCCGGCACCCTTGTAGAGCCGCGGACTGATATATCAGCCCAGAATTCCTATATGTTCTAATTCAGTTGGCAGCCTAAGGGTTTACACATTATTGGTTTCTAGTTCTGTAACAAAAGATTCAGTTTTGTTTATTTCAAGTTGCATTTCTAAGCTCATCATATACTCTCCTTAGTTCACTCTCTAATTCGTGAGGGAGGATATTCTCCAATGGGTGCATTTTACATGTGGATTATGCATAAACTGCCTGTGTACCTATGTGACGCAGACAGGCACAGGGTGCAGGGATTCTCAGTACTAGGCACCTGCAGAGCACCTGTCTGTGGTCCCACCTCCCTGGCATGCAGGACTGCAGGAGGACTGGCAGTTGTGGAGCTGTGGACCCAGGCGGCATCCAATCAGATGCCCGTCCTGGGTCCAAGAGTGCATACCTTGAGCTGGGGGTGGGGGAGTGTGGGACGGCACTAGTCTGGGATCATGAAACATATGGCAGCCCCTAGCCCACCCAGGCAGCCTGGGGTGCTGGGGCAGATGTTTGCAGGGGGACCCTGATGACACCACGCCTCACTGGTGACTGCTGGGGGGGTGCATAGGCAATTAAGGCAGGGTCATTGAGGCTTAGTGATTCCCACACTGGCCCAGCACTTCATGCCTTGGAGAATCATGCAGAGTGTTAGCACACCCCCGGCACACCCCCAGCCACCCTTGTCACACAGCTAAATAAGACCCCTTCTACTTCTAATAAAGTATCTGTTTGCTTAATCTCAACAGACACTGACTCTTGCTGAGATATAAGTGTTAAATTAATAAGAAAATGTAGCTTCTTTTAGTTAGCTGCTTTCTGCTCTACAAGCAAGGCTAGCAACAGGAAGTTGTAATTTGAGTCACCTGCTTTTATAGTGTCTAAGCCACACCCCCAATTAAGCTCTCTCTCCTCCTACTGGTTTAGCAAAGTAAACTGATACAGTGCCCTTCCCAGCACAGAACACACACTGACTTTCTTTCTTTTCTTTCTTTTTTTAACCCTAAATAAGACCCCTTCTACTTCTAATAAAGTATCTGTTTGCTTAATCTCAACAGACACTGACTCCTGCTGAGATATAAGTGTTAAATTAATAAGAAAATGTAGCTTCTTTTAGTTAGCTGCTTTCTGCTCTACAAACAATAATCTCAGGATGTCTCCTGTGGGATCTATATTGCTTGAGTTCTTACAATTGCACCTGTCCTTTTATTTGTCAGCACAAACATAAGGTTGGGAGATTAAGTTATTGAATCCCAGTGTTGCTTTCAAAAAGGTTTACCAAAGGGAGATACAGGCAGTGAAGACTTTTAATAGAGAGGTATTCCCCCCTTTAATAACATACAGGTTATACAAATTAGGTAGAGATTACTGAAGATGGTGTTTCAGCAGTACCCTGTTGTGATTAGTGAATATGCTAGTTCATATACAGTACAAAAAACTTAGCTGTAACAACTCCAACTGTACTGCTGAAGAGTGAGGCACTAGTAGAATTATTTATTTTACCATTATAAATTCTATTTACCTATTACATTTCCTTCAGAGATAGGTGCTCCAGGGAGCCATCCAAATGGAGTGGTGCTCACAAAATACCCACTAAGACAAAAACCACAAGTATAGAGCACCCACTCTATGAGCATGGTATTCATCATGGTAAAAAATGGTGCCCAGACATAGCGAAACATAGAGACATAGATTTTGATGGCAGATAAGGACCGCTTGGCCCACCCAGTCTGCCCATTTCCCTACGTAATGGATAAGCTGCAGATCCTAGTTAACCAGCAGCCCACTTCTTCCTACCCCCATCCCCTAGAATTGCCTTATGACTGTCCCATGCATGCTTAAATTCCACCACTGTTTTTGACTCCACAACCTCCTCCGGAAGGCCGTTCCATGCATCCACAACCCTCTCTGTGAAAAAATACTTCCTTATATTACCTCTAAGCCACCCCCCTTCTATCTTCAAATTGTGCCACCCTTGTTCTTGCACACCTCTTTTTTTGAAAGATGCTACCCTCTTGGACTTTGCTGATTCCCTTGAGATACTTGAAAGTTTCTATCATGCCTCCCTCTCCCTCCATTCCTCGAGGCTATACATATTCAGCTCCTTAAGTCTCTCTTCATATGTCTTCCGGTGCAGACCCTGCACCATTTTAGTTGCCCTCCTCTGGACAGCCTCCATCCTGTCTATGTTCTTGCGGAGATTGGGTCTCCAGAACTGCACGCAGTACTCCAGATGGGGTCTCACCAACTGTCTGTACAGAGGGATAATAACTTCCTGTTTTCTACTGGTGATGCCTCTCCCTATGCATCCCAGTATCCCCCCAGCCCTCCTTGCTGCCCTCTCACATTGCTTGCCCACCTTTAGGTCATCTGATATGACTACCCCCAGGTCCCGTAAGGTTTTCTCACCCATAAGGGTGATGCTGTAGCATCAGGAATTGCTTCATGCTCTTTATTATCTGTCTCTTTATATAGCTATTCAGCCATGTAGTAAAACTTTTTTTACTGCTTTTTATCGCTATGATTGTCTTGCCTTATACCTGCACTTACATTATGCACTGTTTTTTACCATGATGAACACCATGCTCTTTTTTTGTACTGTCTATACCTAATAAAAGGTTTTTTACAAACATGATGCATGATTTGGTTTAATATACAGTGCGGTTCTTGCTATTCAAAGTAGGTGCTCTATACTTTTGATTTTTGTCTATTACATTTCCTGAAGAAAAAATGCAGGGTCCCTGGCTCCTGGCTTCAGCTGGCGGACACTGGCAGACCCATGCCTCTGCCCATGTCATCTCTGCCATGTGCTGGTTGACGTTTGCACTGTGGCTCTGCTTCATATCTCTAAACCAGACGTGCTGTCTATGACCACTTCCTGTTTTGTCTGCCCTCACAAAAGATCAGGATATAACTAATTTAAGCCTCTACCTTAGTTAGCGTTCCCAAAATATAGTGAGAGGGGCTGTGAGAGGGCTAGGGTCAAGTTTGCTCTGCCCTTAAAAGGACAGATACAATTTCCTTTCCTAGACATAGGAGTTCCCACAGTACAGCAGTTTGTAGTTCCTAGAGGTGGTGGAAACTACAACTGCAGTTTATTCCTAAAAAGCAAACAGGAACAGCCCAGAAACACAATAGTTCAGGACACCCAGGAGCAATATATGGTTGGTTGATGGATAGGATATAGGATATAGGATGTAGGATATAGGATATAGGATAGGATAGGATAGGATAGGATAGGATAGGATTACGGCTGCATGAACCTCTAAAAGTTCTACCTCGCAAACTTTCTGAGTAGAACCAAAAAAAGTTCTACCAGGTTCTATCTGGTTCTACTAGGTAGAACTGGGGTTCTACCAAACAAAACCAGGTTCTACCAAGTAAAACCAGGTTCTACTTAGTAAAATCAAGTTCTACAGGGTATAAGCAGGTTCTACAATGCATAAACATATTTTGTCTGGTTCTACTTAATTAAGAAATCCACAGATGTATTGTTTTTTCATGTTTGGGAATGTACATGTAGTACTAAGAATGGTATGTATTACAAAGCTTTGGTGCATAAGATTATGTCTCAGTGCTCCAAAGCTTTGCAAAACATACTATTCTTATTTTTAAAGTTACAAAATTTGCATTACAGGTAAATACAGCACTGCTGGCTGTGTTGAGTCAAGAAATTTAAGTAGTAAGACACAGGGATATTTTTTTCCCTAACAGGTAAATACAGCACGGCTGACTGTGTCAAGTCAAATACTTTCAGCAGTAAAATACAAATAGATTTCTTCTCAAACAGGTCAATACAGCACTACTGGTTGCCTGGAGTAGCTATGAAAACGGAAATTATCCAATATACCAAATAGATCGGTAAAGCACTAGTAGGTGCATGCAGTTGTGGTGTACTTGGGATTGGGAATACAAGCAAGTAGTAAAATGTCTTACAATTTATAGCAGTGGAGAGAGAGAGAGAGAGAGAAGTTGATTTTTTTAAATTAAATTTAAACAGTTGATATGTATAATATTTATTATTTAATTTATTCAAATCAGACTCAGACCACACAGTCCCCCCTCCCAAAAAAAACTGCCTTGCCTTTGCCTACGTTGGATGTTGGCTGCCCTCCCAGACAGAAAAGAAAACACCAAAACAAAATGTAATTATCCTAAGAAATGAATAAGATGATGCAGTGCCTGAAACTAAATGAATCTAACAAGGGAAGAGCTGTCTCTGAGTGTCTCTTACCCTCCCCACACACACTGCTATGCCTTGATGCTGTGCTGGTGCTTTTATAAGTAAAATTAAAAAAAAATACTTATTTTATTTTTAAGACTGGGGTTTCAGTTCACTGCATAGTCCAAGCCATGAAGGACTCTGAGCCACGCTTTAGTCTAGACGTGACTGACCACCCACAGGCATGGCTCCCATGCTGGATTTTCCCTCCCCCCGAATCCATCTCCCAGTCCAGTGCCCTCCATCCATAATATAAAATGATTTTATCATTTGCCTTTTGTTGTAAAGCTTTCTTTTTTTATGAAATCAAGAAATAGATTTTAGGGGTTTTTTTTCTATCACATGGCTGCTCAAGGAGGAAGAGTCAGACGTGAACGAGACAGTCACCAGAGAAGAAGTAGTTCACTGCTTGTCTCAAGTCTCTCACACCAACTGCCAGAAAAAAAACTGGTGCTGTGAGTTAGCCAGCCACCCACATGATTCAGTTCTACCAGATGCAACAGAGGGAGTTGTCTCTGCCGTACAGACTTTTAGCAGCCAATCATACACAAGTTTACATATGTTCCTGGTGGGAATAAGTCTGGCGATGGGGGTTGGCTGCTGACTGCACAGAGATCAAGTCACATGATGGAGTTCTCTGCAGCGCAACTTTTCTTTTATTTCATATCAATAAAATATGCATACTTTGTTTCACCTGCTTCACCCTAGCAATACCAATAATAAAATTTACAGGTATTGCAGTGGTGAACCTGGTGAACCAAAGTTTTCATAGTTCATGGATATGTTCATGCATGTGTGGACTACTGCAAACATTGGGGATTCGAACATTTAGGAAGAATGGTTGATCCAAACTTGCAGCCTTAGATAGGATAGGATAGGACAGGACAGAACAGGATTTGGCAGGAATGGACAGGACAGAACAAGCTAGAGGACTGGACAGGACAGGATAGGATAGGACAGGATAGGGCAGGAATGGACAGAACAGGACAAGCTAGAGGACAGGACAGGACAGGATAGGATAGGATAGGATAGGACAGGTAGGACAGGATAGAGGACTGCATAGACAGGACAGGACAGGACAGGATAGGATAGGATAGGATAGGATAGTCTGGGTAAAACATTAGCTGGACAACAGGATGCAGAGGGTAATAGTAAACGGAGTCCACAGTGAAGAAAGGGGGGTTACTAGTGGGGTACCGCAGGGTTCAGTACTGGGGCTGGTCCTTTTTAATGTCTTTATAAGTGACATTGCAGTGGGACTGGAAGGAAAAGTATGTCTCTTTGCATACGACACAAAGATCTGCAACAGGGTTGATACACAAGGTGGGGTGAAAAGGATGAGAAGGAACTTGGCAAGGTTGGAGGAATGGTCAAATGTATTTCAGCTTAGATTCAGTACAAAGTAGTGCAAAGTAATGCACCTGGGAAACAAAAACCCAGGGGAGGAGAACACAATGGGGGGTGAGATACTGACAACAACAAAAATGGAAAGGGACCTGGGGGTAGTTATATCAGGTGACCTAAAGGTGGGTAAGTAATGTGAGAAGGCAGTAAGGAGGGCTGGGGGGATACTGGGATGCATAGGGAGAGACATCACCAGTAGAAAACAGGAAGTTGTTGGCCCTCTCTACAGACAGTTGGTAAGACCACATCTGGAGTACTGTGTACAGTTCTGGAGACCCCATCTCTGCAAAGACATAGACAGTGTGGAGGCTGTCCAGAGGAGGGCAACCAAAATGGTGCAGGGTCTGCACCAGAAGACATATGAAGAAAGACTAAAGGAGCTTAATATGTATACCCTTGAGAAAAGGAGGGAAGGGGGACATGATAGAAACTTTCAAGTACCTCAAGGGAATCAACAAAGTCCAAGAGGGTGCATCTTTCAGAAAAAGAGATGTGCAAGAACAAGGGGACACAATTTGAAGATAGAGGGGAGACGGCTCAGAGGTAATGCGAGAAAGTATTTTTTCACAGAGAGGGTTGTGTATGCATGGAACAGCCTTCCTGAGGAGGTCATGGAGTCAAAAACAGTGGGGGAATTCAAGAATGCATGGAACAGACATACGACAATTCTAGTGGGTGTAGGAGGAAGTAGGCTGTTGGTTAACTAGAATCTGCAGCTTATCCATTAGGTAGGAAAATGGGCAGACTAGGTGGGCGAAGCAGTCCTTATCTGCCATCAAATTCTATGGTACTATGTTTCTATGTTTCTTTGGATAGGATAAGAAGAGTCTCTAAGTCTCTTTCATTCAACATTAGCTAGGTAGGAATGGGCAGATGCAAGGGACCAAGGGCCTTTTTCTGCTGACAGATTCTATGCTTCTGTTTTGTTTCTATACTATCTTGGTGTAAAAAGAAAAGCACTGAAATTCCTGCAAAAGATGATATAGACCAAATAGTTCTTTTTTTGAGTTTTAAAACAATGTATAGAGCAAAAACAAAACCATGAATAAAGGATTCTACAGAGGTAGGTACTATTGAAAAGATTAAGAAAGATATTGTTATCTACACCCAGCTTGCTCCAGAAATGTTAAAATACAAGGCATCAAGAAAACAAAAACATGTGGGTCCATAATGCATAAATGTGGACTAGTGCATATGCACAGGGCTGACTTTTTAGTCTTGACATAAGCACGATTCTTAGTTTTCTACAGGGACTGCATCAAAATAAGTATGCAACAATGTTGGCTTGCTATTTTCAGACATTTTGGTGCATCTGCAACAGGTTATGTACCTTACTGGAAAATATGGCATACACATCATTATTTCGTTCCGTGCGTCATCTTCTGAGCCTAACTTGCGGCACATGCTGTAAGAAATTATAACATGAGTTGAGAAAAGGGGAAAGCTCATTGGCCAAATAGCATCACCTGACTGTGGATTAAATTCACTATTTAATCCACAGCTGGGGTCAGATGCCCAGCCAGAAAGATCCCTGGGCAGAGCGGGACTTATCTGTGGGAGAATTCAGCACTGACAGGTGACCATTAAAACATGCAGCTAAGCAAGAGACAGCCGCAGCAGTAACTTAGTGACCGTCTGTCAGGGCTGTACTCATGTCCCATGTTGCTCATCATGGATAACGGGGAATTGTAAGTTAGCTGTCCCCCTGTCACACATTAAGCTCAGAGCACAGATTTGTATGTGCTGCTTCAGTGTGGCCACCCCCCCCACAAAGTGAGCCACAGAAAGTACTGTTGATGGGTAGAGAGAGAGAGAGTGACACACACACACACACACACACACACACACACACACATATATCAAAAGAGCTGTATCCTGTGTGGGAGGTGATGACATGAAGAAACCACAGTGTAGGGTCAAAAAAATGTTGTTTTGTGATGTCAGTTCGGCTGTGTGTAAAGGGAAAGTGGAGCACGGTGTCTTCATCATTTTTGTGTAACATCCAGATTGGAGCGAGAGAGAGAGAGAGAGACAAACAGATACTACAGGATGAAGCACAATCAATTATGCAGTCCTAGAAAGGCCAAATAAATTATTTTTTTTTGCCTATAGTGTTGAGTTTTGTTCAGGGAGATGGGTAGCAAGATGCTCAAATAAGTATTTCACTTGTCATAACATACAGAGAGGAGAAGCAGACAGACTGCAGTGTGACCAACAAGAAATGTAATAGTTGCAGAAATCACAAAATAAATTATTCTCATTTCTTGGATGACATGAAATACATGATTCATATACCATGTACATAGTACGTCTATTTAGTTTGACATCACTTTTTTTTAGTGACAACAAGAATAAGTGGACATTTTTCCAGTTTAAGTGTTATTACAGGAATACTAAAAAAATAATACAGTATCTAAAGTTCACAATCATTATTCAAATGTGTTAAATATTCTATTAATCTTACACATAAATGACATGACCAGGTAATGTATTAACCATGTTGTTTATTGTTTCACAACTTGTGTTTTATAAGTGTACTTGTGCCTGTAGTTAGCTATCTACTATTTAAATGTCAAGCATATTAGTAGCCGTCTAGCTTGTTTGTTGCAGTATCATATGATATCATAACCAAAGTAATAAAATTAGACATTTAATACAACATACATTTTGTATGAATGTTATGTTTCATGTAAGTATCAGTAGACAATCAGTGTATCCTATTAATATAGTCAGTACTATACATAAATATCTATAAAATGGCAATAAGCACGTATGTCATGCCCAAGTGTTAAGTTTTTCTATCTGCACTTACATGATATCTCATTTGAAAACACAGTTACATGTTAGAGCTTTAACTTCTCGTATCAGTTATTTAGTATTTTACCCCTTTAAATAATTGCTGTAATACATTTAAAGAGTAACTGTTTGCATAGTTGTTTTTTTTTCGGAAGGTCAGACTGTGTGTGGCATGCTAAGCCTCTGCATGTTATACTTGTATCACAAGGATATTTTTGTGTAGGTGGAGTTGTTCGGTTGGTGGCTGGGGATGGGTGGGGATTAGGGTTAAGATTACCAGAAGGAAGGGCATCACAAGACTGATATCCCATTTCATATATACCTAACCCCTAATGATTTATTTTTGATTTCCCTGATTTTTGTGGTTCAACCCTAATATAAGTATTAACAAAGTTTTTTGCTGTGAATTTCCATACTTTTTCAAAAGGAGTTATGTTCATTACTGTCACAAAATATCATTCCTTACTTTTCGTTTGTCACCATGAGTTACTTAACATTTATTACTTTTATGGCAATTAGTACATATAATATTGAACACAGCTGTCGTTTACGACAGCCAACTGTGTCGTATAGTAATTTCTATTTGTACATGACACAGCTGTCGTTTATTTAAGACAACTATGTTGTATAAAGTAAGTACTAAGTGTAATATGACAAATGTCACCTATTAAAGACAACTATTTTAGATACTGCAGTTAGCAAGTAGTATACGACACAACTATTGCTTTTTAAAAACAAGTCTGTTCGCCAGGGGCTGGCAGAGGTAGGAAAGGATTGAGCATCTGGAGGACTGCTCTCTATCCTGGGGTGGGTTGGTGGGTAGCCCACTGTTAGTGACCTCCGGTGGAGGCCGGGGGATACTACAAGTAACAGCACACAAGAGGGACCAAAAAAGCATGGAAAATGCACGCATGCCATCCGGATGACGGTGGCCTGCCTCCCTGCATCTCCCAGCTGAGATACCTCCAGGCTACATTTCCATGCCCCTGTAAAGCTGCAAGGGAATGCTACATGCATTCCGGTCTCTCCTCCTGAGGGCCCCAGCAGGATATGGGAGAGCACCCCCTGATGAAGGGATACGTCTAGGACAACCGGAGCATCAAAGCAGCTGGATGGTGGATCAGCAGAGGAAGCAATGGCAGGACTAGGCCACCCAAAGGAGAGGACGACAGCAGGTACGTCGGAGGAAGTAAAAAAATAATGCAAAAAAAAGTCTGTTGTATAGTGAAGGTACTAAATACTATATGACACAGGTATCATTTATTAAACACAATTGTGTCATATTGTAGAAGTACTAAACACTATATGACATAGCTGTTGCTTATCAAAGAAAGACAAATGTCTCGTATAGTGCAAGTACTAAGTACAATAAGACACAGGTGTTGTTTATTAAAGATAACTATCATATAGTGCAAGTACTAAGTACTATATGACACGACTGTCATTTATTAAACACAACTCTGCCATATAGTATGTAGTAGTAGTACTTTAAGATACGACTGTCTTTTATAAAAGACAACTGTTTCATATAGTGCAAGTGCTATGCAGTATTTGACACAGCTGTCATTTATTAAAAACAACTGTATCATATAGTATTTGCAATATACTACAAATTTGTCATTTATTAAAAATAAGTCAGTTGTATGCTGCATGTACTAAGTACTATATGACACAGCTGTCTTGTCTGTTTGTTAGTACTTGTGCTATACAAGACAGCTGTTCAATCAATCAATGAATCACTTTATTTAACCAGCTGTTTATTAAAGACAATCGTGTTGCATAGTGTAAGTAGCAAGTGGTATACTACACAGGTATCATTTATTAAAGATAACTGTGTTGTACAGAGCACGTAATAAGAAGTATATGACAGAACTGTCCTTTATTAAAACAGCTGTGCTGTATACTAGTTAGTAGTAGGACAATACGACACAGCTGATACATATTAAAGACAAGTGTGTCGTATACTGCAAGAACTAAGTACTCAGTAAAAAGTAGCTGTTAAGTTAATTACTGTTACAAATTATCATTGCCTTTCTTTTAATAATTACTTATATGGTCATATTCATGTATAGCCTTGCAGTTATATTTAATAATGACATCAACAAAAGTTTATGAAAAATGTAACGAATGTTTATGCAACAAAAAAATATATACATCAAATTTCTGTTCTTAAAATAAAAAAGGTTTATTCACCAACATAAAATAAATAATGTAAATATTTTTCCTGATAGTATTGTAGCTTTTCTTCAATGTAACATAACATAAGTAGCATTTTTTGTCAACTAAAACCCTGAAGATGTATCACAATGAAGCACAGAGAAAACAGTGTTCTACGTCTGTTGTTACCTATCAAGACTAAGGCCCAGATATTCAAAACTTTGCCCCGGGGCTAATTTTAGCACTGCCCGGCAGGCAAACTTAGCCCAGAGCAAAAAGCAAGCTATATTCAAAAGGAATAGCTCGGGGTATACAGAATCTGAATATAGCATGGGAATGAGGCCGGGCAAGCTGGGCTGGGAGTGCAGGGCAAACTTAGCCCTGTAATAAGACAGCTCTGAATATAGCAACCAGGAAGTGCAGACCACACCAGCAACACAGTGCACAGCGACATGAAGGTAGGTAGAGGTGACCTATGTGGCCAATGTGTGTTCCAGCAAATGCGTGGACCCAGTACAGCTGCAGGGAGCAGCACATGTGAAAGTACAGTGTGCAAAACTGTATAATATTCCTTGAACTGTTTTCACGGTGCTAACGCATGTGCATGGGTTTAGCATGGAGCTAAGCTGTTTGCCCGGTGCAAACACATTTGCCCGATGCTAAACTTTGCCATATTCAAAAGTGACATGCAAATGAGCCTACTTAAGTAGTCTCTGGGCAAACATCCACATTAGCATCTCATTATGCCCTGATTTGCATGCAGTTTGCCCAGCATTACTGCAGGGTCCCAGAGCGCCACCTGTAGGTCAGTCTAGCAGTACAGGGGATGGCTGGGTCTGCTTGCAGCACCACCTGTAGGTCAGTCTGGCAGTGCATGATGATAGCTGCAGGCTACATGTAGTACAGCATAGCATATTGCTCCCCAGGGAACAACACAGCATAAGCACAGGTTGCGGTGGTGCTGCATGCAACTGTCATACTATAGGTCATGCTACAGTGCACAGCAGACACTACAGTAGCAAGGGGGCAAGTAGTGTGAGGGACACAGCAATGTCTATGGTATGTAAGGCAGTGATGACCACTGTACTGTACACAGTGACAGGCCCAACTTGCAGGTGATTACTGACAGTGAAAAGTACTGTTATGCTGTTGTGTGACCCACAGATGCTGCACCTCTGGCATAGGATGCTCACAGTGACATATACATGGCCAGCTGTGTGTGCTGTGGCATTTGTACATTTGTGCAGTATGTGGCTGGGGGGGGCCATGTATGATCCAACGGTCACACTGGTGTTGGGATATTCCCAATACTGGCCCATGTGCACTGCGTGATGCATCCCAGCCTTGTGGCCACACCTGGGTTGTGGTGAGGCTTGGCCACCTGTACATCCTCCCCTCAACAGCCACCATGCCCACAGTGCTGCATGTGTGTGCTGGCATCTGTTGGTCACCACAGACATATGGTCCACAGGTGTGTGCTGTATGGCCACACTACCATGGTGTTCCCTGGGGGCCAGGTCACCTCTTATTGCCTGGCATGGTTGGGACTGGTGGCAGATGTTGGCATCATTGTGGTGCCATCAGTGAGCAGCATGTGTCCTCCATGTCTAGCTTTTTCTTTGTGTCATATTCATATGTTAGGGTTGCGCAAAGCCACGCAAATGCCATGCAAAGCCACAATGTCACACAAAGCTGTCTGCCCAGGGTTAAGACCAGCTTTTCCTGGGCAGTAATTTGTACTGCGCAAAGGGTCACACTAAGTCATGCAAAACAACTTTATGCAGCGCTAGTCGCTGAATATAGTATTGGGCCTGTATTCCTGTTCTGCTTGCCCCTTGCATATATTATGGTTTTGCCTGGTGCTAATGCAGTTTGTGAGCGCTATTGGCCTTTGAATATTGCAGACCCACATTAATCCCGTGCTAAACCTGTGCAAACAGTTTGCGCCCAGCGCAAAGTTTTGAATATCTGGGCCCAAGACTGCTATAATCACAGTACATTACACTTCTGTATATGTGGTATTTCAAAACACAGAACTATCACAAATTCTGTCACAGTTTGAATGAAAGTGCAATATGTGTACCAGTAAACAACCCATGCCATTGCATATAGCTATGTAATAAAACAACAACTTAAGGAATTATTCAGGTGCATTGTTTTATTGCTTAATCAAAAAAATATGGAACCCATTTAGTTACTGCTGTACTGTTTCAGCTACATTTGTCAGCTGACCCTGTTGAGGAGTCAGGACTACTAGGAATACATTCAAAAAACTCAAATTCTGTGGGTGGTGTTGACGTGGTTGCCATATCATCATCTAGTGAAGCATTCACAATCATGGAAATATTTTGTACCTCAGATGATGAGCTTACTCTTGATGGTGAATTTGTAACTGCTTTCTTAGTAGGTGTTGAACTGTGTCGGTGTGTGCATTGCATCATTATCCTTAACATCTTTGTTGCCTTCAGTAGGTAATTCCTTCTTGTCACTTTCTATGGGTGAGGATGAAGATTTCACTAATCATTGAATAATCCATCTGCTAGACGTAGATGTGCATGATGATGCTGAGGGAGATTCTGTCACTGAATCAGATGTTGTGTAATACAGTTCAGATGAATCGTATGACAAATCATCAGTCTGAGTTTTAACAGATAAAAATGTCTTAACTGGTTTGAAAACCCTAACAAGTGTTGTTACATGTCTGCTGATCTCCTGTAGGTGGTCATTGACTGTTTCATTCAGCACATTTATATTAGTGACCAGATTGTCAACTGAATTATTTATTATCTTTAATGATGTATTAATAGACTCCATTTTAATTGACAGGTCTGTAAAGTCAGTTCTTATTTCCTCTCTATCTGTCATCAGGTCAAAGCATATGTGTCTAAACAGTTGTGAAGTTGATCTTCCTTCAGCTAGTAATTCTCAGGATTATCTCTCCATTTCTGTCTCATCCAGTTTTGGGGGACTTTTCCCTTAAAATAATAAGAAATGTGTACACATAAACAGACTGAACACATCACACAAATAGTACTGTATAACTTGTAGACTGTGACTCTTTTTTCTTTCACTTCATTACAGTTTGACTCTCATATGGTAGCAAGGGTAAATAAAAGCACAGGTAGATGATTACTGAGTAATAATAGTGTAAAGTTATAAGTTTTATTCTTCCTGAATAAGGTTGTGTTAGGTTTATGTAAGAAAATCAGTAAACTATATAAGAAGTATAATAAATATCTTGTTTTCACATCTAAGACATATCACACATCAGAGAGATACATAGTATGCAACACTTTAATACAGTAATCTTGCATAACTCAAAAGATGTCATAGCTGTAACCTTAATTATGTATAGACATTACTTACAGGCATTATTTACATGTTAAAGTGATACGATGGATGGAGGTGAAAAAATTTCACAAAAAAGAGGATCATTACACTCTTTAAATATTTTAGAAAATTTAAAGTTTAATATTTATGTTTATCAGTAACTGTGTTTTAATAATTATGTATAGGTAATATTTATTTGACTTATGAGCTGATGCCATACTTCTTTCTTAGCATGTGAAAACTCTCAAGATACATATTTGTATTTCAGGGGAGGGGGGGTGTATACACATTGACATGTAAACAGTGCATAATACCAAAGATAAGTATCATGGAACACAGAACATATACCTATATAAGCAACTTATCATATACCATATATTATTATGGTAATAGATTTCAAACTTCATTTAAACAATAATTAATTGTGTGAATAAATAAATTATATTACTGAACTGTTACATAGTTAACAGTATACCGGATATCACAATGTAAATGTAAAATTATTATATGATAAAACATTCCATATATTGTACTGCTAAACATTTTAAACTCTGTCATATGGTACTGATATTAACTACTATATGACACAACTATCGCTTATTAAAGATGCCTCTGTTGTATACTGTAACTACTAAGTTACAGATACCTCTGTTGAATACTGTAACTACTAAGAACTATATGACACACGTGCCATTTATTAAAGACAGCTGTGTTAGGTACTAACTGCAATACAACACAGCTGTTGTTAATTAAAGATAATAGTGTTGTACAGTGCAATTACTAAGTAGTACAGGACACAATTGTCATTTATTAGAAAATGTGTGTCATATACTGCAAGTACTAAGTACTAAATGATGCAGCTGTCCAGCTGCGTCATACAGTACTTACAACTTACACTATACAACACAGCTGCCATTTATTTAAGAAAACAGTGTCATACAGTGCACGTATTAAGCACTATACAACACAGCTATCATTTATTAAAAATAACTGTGTTGTATAGTACAAGTACAAATGATTATACAACACAAGTGTCATTTATTAAATACTACTCTGTCGTGTAGCACTCAGTAGTAATACTATATGTTACAGCTGTTGTTTTATAATATACTTCTAGTTGACAAAACAATAAAATTCAATACAACAGTATTGAAGTAACAGTAATGACAGCAATAGTTTAATACCCTAGCTTGAGAAAGTAGTTAAGAAAAATACAGCATATGTTTAAGCATCGAAATGCATATGATGCTGATAGTAAATTTGACTTCTGTTGTTATAATGAGAGATAATATAACATTGTCACACTAGCTTATTTAACTCATAAGATAATGTACTAGTGAAAGTTACAATTTGCAAGTGGTGATACTTAAAGTTGTAACACTTACTATTTATTTTTCTTTCTTCCTAATTCTGTGGTGCAGGCCATTTAACTCTGAAACCAGGTAGTTCCTGCATTTTATATTCTATGGAATACAGTACATAATATTTATTTATATATTTAAGAACTATAAAATTTGTTTTTTAAGAATACAAATATTTCTCTATGTTAGTTAACTGATAACATTATCAGAAATGTTCCTATGTTACAATTGTATATTTGTTGCAGTGTGTATTAAAGCATTGTATGCATATACATACTCAGTTAATTACTAACATATACATAACATAATTATTACATAACACTTTTTTGCATAACATTTAGATTTTTTATCAGTCACAACAGACAGTTGTACCATGTGAAAGTCTCTTACCAGAGTTCCTTAGTCTTTCAGTTTATTGTTGACATGTTACATCCCCTCCCCTTTATGCATACTGTGGCAATTCTCATACAAGCTCATGCTGCCATAGAGTTGTAGTTGATAGTTAACTGCTGGTTTTGAAAATTGTATGTTAATGTGACACATCTTTCATGTATAGTTGTATCTATATAATATTGTTCTTAAACCATATTCTTTACAAGTAATGGGTCAACAATATGACTCCTTTTAATCTGTTGGTGGTCCAACAAAGCGACATCAGTAAAAAAAAAAAAATATGAGGTAGCACTCAATGCTTACCAGATTAGTACCAGTGTAAACTTATATTTAACTGTGCTTATTAAACTACTACTCAACAGTTGTTCAACTCTGTATAAAGCATGTATTTACAAGTGTAACGCAGTCATATCTTTATTAAAAAAATGGTATACTTTCATAGCCAGTTACATGATTACTGTAGAAATGTATAACAAAATATGTGATATAAATGGTGTAAATCTTAACCATTCACCGGGAATAGACGCCTCCTCTTGTTTCTCTTCTGTATCTAAGCAAATATCAAAGTACATAATGACTTCCAAATAATATAGGAGATAAGTAAACAGTAACAAGCAATACATCAAATGACAGTAATATTGATTAACGTTTTTTATAATATTTAACACAGCTGTACTGCATTGTAATCATGATTTAGAACTCTTACATATTATGATTTACGTAACAATATACTTTTTTTTTAATTTTCATATGCGTACTTTGAAACTGCACTTACTATCAGTAGTTAGTTATTTTTATTCTCCTAAATCAAAACGTATACAAAATGTAATATATACTTGGTAACTATCACAAATATTTCTAATAACATAATAAAAACATAAATAGTGTGTGATACTGATAACCTATACATTAATGATATGACAAAGAATTGGTACAACAGTATATGACAAGATATAGTTGCATAGATTTTTCACTCCTATTAATTTAATAATACAGTATATTGGGTAAACTGGCAATCACAGAATATGTTAATTGCATAGTGTGTAACAATATGTACTGCATGATTGCTATTATTAAGATAATGATATGCTTTTGTCACTAAACTAGTACCACAGTTTTACAACTGAATATTAAAAAATAGCTGTGGTCCACAGCAAGACACATACTTAGCAGTAGCCTTGGTACTCAAAGCTGGTTAGCTCAGCCTAAGTGAATCTGTCTTAAACAATATGTTAAATAAATACCTTCTTCACATCGATCTATGCAGGGAGTTTCTTGAGGCCTGTCGTCGTGGTATTCTGGATTATCTGGGTCTTGCTTTATTTGTACTGAGAGCTCTCCTTCTTCTTTATGTTCTTCAAGCATAGGGTCTTGTGTAACCCCCCTGCAAATGGGGGTTCCCAAAAGACTTCCAGGAGCTTGCTTGAATGCTCCAAGCCTGAATGGTGTTTGGCGTTTAAGCCATTTATCAGTGAGTGTTTTTAGAACCTCTGGTACTGTCTCTTTAAGAGCTGTCTGCTTGCAGACATAATTAGTTGTATATGGGGGACTGTGTGTTTCTTCTCTGAGTACCACTCGAGCTGCTGCAATTCACTTCATTTTTGCAGTCACTAGAGTGCAAAGGGAACCTATGTGAAAGATGTAACTGTTTGCCAGAAATTATTTAGAGTAATAATGAAATTACAGTTTGTCTAACCTGCTTTCTTTGCAGTCAGAACTGTGTCTGCTAGTTCCCATTCTAGTTTTGAACTGCTGAACTGGACCAATCAGTGTGGGGTAAGCTAGCTCTAAAATGGTGCCTTGGACGAATCAGAACTTGGACTCATAATCTGAGCCAGCCACAAGAGGATTGTATGGGCAGTGACTCTGGGAGATGTAGTTTAGACTTCAGTGCCTTTTGGACCAACAGCAGCAGTCTATTGTGGTGACAGCCAATCCAGTCAATAACTGGGAGGAACTCAAAGGAAGTGCCCGTTTTTGTCGGTTGGAGTTTGAGTTGAGCTTTGGCAGTGAAGAAGGAAGGAGCCCTGTGCTTTTTCAGTGTGCAGTTTTAGTCAAAAAAGTGTGTAAGGCCCAGAGTTCGGTCTGCAGCTTGTGTAACAGCTTGTTAGGACTGAATCCGTCCTGTGAAAAGAATCAAAGGATCTCTGAAGAGTAGAAACCAGGCTCACCCTGTAGAAGACTGGAAGAATTGCTGAAAATTGCACTCGGTCTGTCAGGAACTGAATCTGCTGTGTGTTCTCCGGGTATTGTGCAGTAATTGCGATCGGGATACAGATGCAGCCTGCCTGGTATAGTGCTTTCTTTATATAAATGTGTGAAGAGGTTTGTGTACCTCAAGTGAGCCCTGCTGACATTGAAGGACCCTATCTTATTTGGAGGTCGTGAGTACTAATTCAGGGTCGCCCCTGTTGAATTGCCACATTAAATCCAAATGGAATTACTGTACTGCTGACTGTTTAATTCTCCTTTTCTGTGTGAAAGGGCCCCTACCAGCTGCCACGGTTTGGACTAGCCACTAGGGCTTGGGTACCCAGGGACAGTAACTGATAGGGGATAGGCCTGTGCACAGAGCCATAAATAGATTATTAGAGTGATAAGCTAATTAACCTGATTTCCCTGTCCTTGTTATATCCCCTAAATAAATCAGAGCTGCTTGTTTCAGCAAAGTTATACTGCCTGAGGTATCTGTCTATGTTAAAGTACTGTACTGTGATTGTTGCACTGTATCTCATTTCACAGGAGGTCCCAGTGCGGAACCAGACCTGGGGTAAGTGTATACTGTGAAGGTAATTCTGATATATTGTGTGGGCCACTAGTGGGAAGAAAGGGGGGTTGCAGTGTCCCAGAGGGCTGTGACCAAGTTAGTTTAACTATTGCAAACCCTGACCTCTGGGTGGAGGCACCCGCCATTGGATCCAGGCCCCTCAACCTGTTAGTGGCAAATCAGGCAGGGGTAGTAGCCCCTTGGATAGCGCCATCTAGGGGTTACACTTGTAAATCAACGTCCTTGTCAGTGCTAATGTTTGACTCAATTACGTGACTGTCATCACGTTGTATGGCAAGCTTCTTTAATATGGGAAGAGATGAATCATCAGTCTCTAAATATTGCTTTCATTTGCCTCTGAAATGGCATGCTCTGTTGTTTTTTGTTTTTTTTTTGATATTTGGATTCTGTAGGTGCCTTGTTTTTTTTAGCAGTGTGGAAAAAATACACTGAGGCTGAAATCCTCCAGCAGCATCCAGCTTGTGGAATTCCTAGCTGCTAGATAAGATCTGGGTCATAAATCTCGAGTGGACATCTCCATACACACACAGACCTGCAGACACAGGGCAGTTTGAATGGATTGGATCATTCAAATATAAACTTAAGCAATAATTCACAACAGGATGTGGGTTATGCTGGGATTTACCCATGCTTGGTGTGGTTTGATCACAAGACCATAGGCCAAGTGACCAAATCTATACCAGAAATGAGTAAATTCCAGCATAACCCACCCCCTGAAATGGCGTAGTGTGATTATACAGTAGGTATAGAAAGTAAAGGATTACAAAACATATATTGAAAAGTTAGAAAAAAACTTGTTTTTATTGTTTTTTAAGTGTGGTATCCTTCCTCTGTTCATTGACTAGTCCCCTGTTGCTAGGTAGAATATGTTTGTAAGAATGGTCTTGTCCAGCTTGTAAGCCAACCGTCGCCCCTCAGACACACAGTAGTATGTTGTGATGTTTGTTTGTTTTGAAGAGAGGGACTACGAGGTTTCAGTTTTTTAACAGACAGCCTGACAGTTGTGAATGCTGAGGTTGACATCATGTGCTTCCAGGTTTCCTGTGGGTTTAGCGGTTTCAGGTTTAGTGTGACTTTTGAGGTCCTGAGGAATTAATACTTTCAGTCAGGTGATATTTCTGTTTTAATTGTCTGTGATTGTGTGACCGGGCATTCATTTTGAAGTTAATCAGGGTATTTATAATTGTATATCCCAGCTGCCACATAACAATGTCGAGGAGAATGGGAAACGGAGCCGATACCAAAACCAGATGGAGAGATGTGAGGCAAATGTTCCGTGTGAGTTGTCACAGAGGACAGATTTTTAAAAAAAAGAGTTTTTTTTCGTATGTGAAGTGGGTTTGGGGACTGTCGGGGTCTATCAATTAAAAACTGCAGTCCTTATTTGAAACATCCACTTTTGCATCATGCATTAGCGGGGAATCAATATGGCGGCTTTATTGTTTTGATTTTCAGGGGTCGGATTGATTTTTTTTTAGGTACGGCTGACTGGGTCTTCATCTGTGAGGTATGCTGGGATTTATTCACAGATAAAAGACTAAGTTAGCCAGTCAGCTTTCGTTTTAGAAAAGTGCCATTGTATAAGTAAGCAATAAGACACAACAGGGTGTGCATGGAATAGATTTTACCACATGCCCAAGAGCGTAGTGAGGCATGAGGCCACAGGCCTTCAGCCCCAGGAAATGTGGTAAAATCTGTTCCATGCACACCCTGGAGTGTCTTATTGCACTTATAAAATGGGCTCCTTTTTTGTTTCACTTTTTACAGTTGAGAAAAGCATTTTTATATGTAGAAACAATACATTTACTTGTGTGCATTTATAATAAAATAGTCCTTCCGTCCACTGCAAATTATGTCATTGCATTACTGCTGGACAAATTTTGTCCTTTGTTGGCATCAAGATTCAACATATGGAATGTTTATCATGGAATGTTTACCACAGAATACATGGATTCAAAACTCTGTTCCATTCCAGTAACTGTATGGTGTCTCCCCCCCCCACCATAAACAAGTGTGCAATGTAGACAGTGGGAACTGAGCTGCCGTATTCGTGTGTGGGTGAAGGAGTTGCCCTGTCTGAAAATGCAGGCAACATGGTTAGAAAAAACAATATAATAAAACTGTTGTGCCACTTGTCACGGGACTTGTGTTTTCTTTTTTAAGAGGCTTTTCAGGGAGCGAGCAATCAAGGGCATAGTGATCCCATTAAACAGGAGACAGAAAATGCCGGTAGGTAGGATTTCAAAATTCTAACTTGCCCCATTGCTTAAATGTTTGTTCTTTGTTTTAATATGTGGCTACATTTTACAGAATTAATTTAAACTAAGACTAAAGGGGGGTTTGGGAGGCCGCCAACTCACTTGTTAAGTGAGAGAAAAAATGGCAGGTAGCCAGTTTGAAAATTCGGGGTGGACCAAGGATACCCTAAGTGATCGGCAGGGGGGCTGGAAAATCGCGGGCATGAATTTCATGCATTTTCTGCAGTCTTGGGCTCCCTCTGTGACCCCACCACGATATTGCCTGCTATATTGGTTGCTCTGATGTGGATTGCCTTGTAATTCTAAAAATATGCGGCTTTCTTTGTTTCACCACATTGTTCCGATGTCCAGGGCTTGCCTAAATCTGTCCCACCACCAGTAAGGCTGTTCCTCCCCCTCTGTGATGTCATAATAGGGGAAGAATGCCAAAACACCCAATCACGGGTTCCCGGTTCTTTGAGCACTTTCACGCTCTTTGTCTGCTTTTGTGTCCCCCTGCAGGTCCACATAAGCCTTTTAAATGCAGCAGACTGTGGAGGGACAGGTAACATCCACCTGGAGAGAAGAGGAGAGGAGACCAGACCCACTGACGCGCAAGTGAGTGTCTAACCCCCCAACTGATCGGCGAGAGTGAGCAGAGCCCTGCAACCAGTGTGAAAGCAGGAAGCCACAAGAGGAGCTGTAGTGAAATCAAACCTGAGCCCTAAGACTCCGAAGTTGAACACAGCACAAGAACAGTCACAGCGGGACAGTGGGACAACAGGAGTTCCAGGGGCAGCTGGAAAAATTCTCCAACTCTGCAAAAGGAGGTGCATTTGCACTTTAGGTCCTCACTTGTTGGACTACCTCTTGGCAGTGAAGGCAGGACTTAGGAGGACTTGTTTTTAGAGCTCAAAAATAAAAATAAAACTGTGATCTGTCCTGCCTGCATGCCTGCCTGCTTTCCCTACTTGCCCACACTGACTGTGTCATCTACTACCCTTCCTGCATCCTGAGAGGGACAACTGAAATCCTGCCCAGCCTGCATCCTGCCACCAGAGGAGAACTGCGTCTCTCAGGTAAGCTACTGTGTTGCTGGTTAGTTTGGGATGGATGGGGGTGGGGTGGGAAGGGCATTGTTGGCCAAGTATATGCTGCCTTTCTGGTGCTTTAAACATGTATGCCAGTCTCCCAAGACCATCCCTTGCTTCTCTATTGTTGATAGTCAATGGAGGGTCAGGCCTGGCAGACTGGCACGCATGCAGAAAAAAAATTGTTCTAGCCTCAGGTAATGGTGGGTAGAGAGGTGGATGAGCAGGCTGGCACAGAACAATTTTTTTCTGCATGTATATCAGTCGCCCGGTTCATGCCAAGCTCCTGTCACTTGTTGTTGATGGTTGGTGGAGGGTCGAGCCTGGCGGACTGGCACACGTGCAGAAAAAAATTTGTTCTGGCCTCAGGTGATGGGGGTTGAGGGGCAGACGAGCAGGCTGGTACAGAACAATTTTTTTCTGCATGTATACCAGTCTGCCTAGTCCATGCCAAGCTCCTGTCACTTGCTGTTGGTAGTCGGTGGAGGGTCAGGCCTGGCAGACTGGCATGCATACAGAAAAAAAATTGTTCTGGCCTCAGGTGATGGTGGGTAGAGGGGCAGATGAGCAGGCTGGCATGAAACAATTTTCTTCTGCATGTATACCAGTCCACCTGGTTCGTGCCAAGCTCCTGTCACTTGTTGTTGATGGTCGGTGGAGGGTCGGGCCTGGCGGACTTGCACACGTGCATAAAAAAAATTGTTCTGGCCTCAGGTGATGGTGGGTAGAGGGGCGGATGAGCAGGCTGGCACAGAAAAATGTTTTTCTGCATCTATACCAGTTCGCCCGGCCTGTGCCAAATTCCTGTCACTTGTTGTTGATGGTAGGTGGAGGGTCAGGCCTGGCGGACTGGCACACATGCAGAAAACAATTGTTCATGGCTTCCAGTGATGGTGGGTAGAGGGGCGGACGAGCAGACTAGCACAGAACAATTTGTTTCTGCATGTATACACCAGATGGCACTCTTAACTCACCCTCCCACTGCTCCTGTCCTCCCCATGTTGGCATCATGTAACCCACCCCCCAAACTCATGTGAAGCACTGGGAGTCCACCATAGTGTGCCCCAATGTATGTTTTTTTTTGTCTCCCTCCCATGCTGACATTGGGTGTCCAATCCCCGTGTCGGCATCACATACCCACATCCAACTCATGTGGCACACTAGGAGCCCACCCTAGTGTGCCCACATTTGTTTTTCCCTATAAATAAAGAAAAACAGTCCCTAACATCTTTTTTTACCTGTAAAATAAGAAAACGGTTCCTCGTCATCACCCCAGTCCCCCTCCCCCATCCCCACCTTCCCACTGAGCACCCACCTCCCCACCCCCCACCCCAATTACCCTATACTTATCTCCGGAGGTCAGCACTGTCATCTTCTCTGGACAGAGATGTCTGCACTCTTCAACGCCAAACTGCAAACTGAAGAATCAAAGGTAAGCACCGTATCATGGCACTCAATGGGCTTTTCAACTTATCTTGATATATCAGACATTTTTAGGAATTTTGGCCCCAAATTTTCAACATGGGGTTCTTTGGAAGCTACCTCATGAACACTGTCACTGTCATTTTGTTACTCTGTCCTGAAAGGTGATTTCGCAGTCACTGCGTGAAATCACCTTTTGGGACCGAATAAGAAAACAACAGTGCCAATGTTCATGAGGCGGGGTCCCAAAAAGCCCATGTTGCAAATCTGGTGAAAATATTCCCAAACATGATGAACGTGCATTGTGCAGTTTCTACGCACGCTCCCAGCTTCACCACTTTAATATTTTCACTCCAGATTTTCACCACTGCCATTATTGCACACCTCAACAGTGCAGCTAGCATTTTTCACATCCTGGCCAAAATGTGTTTTCACACCTGTGGCACAGAACAGCATGGTCACTCTGTAAAATCACCTTTCAGGACAGGTGAACAAAATCACAGTGGCACTTTTCATGAGGTGGGGTCCCAAAAAGGCCATGTTGATAATTTGGTAAAACAGCTCCAAAAAATGGCAGAGTTATATCCGGTCATTCCAAATTGTCTATGCGCAAGACCAACTTTGGTAATTTCAGCAGCTTGCCACAGCTGTACTGATTTATTTGTTATTTTTTTAATTGTTTTTGACCTGGTGGGCCCACAGAGACTAGAAGTCCATTCTTCAGGGGCGACCGGGGGGTGGGGTGGATTCAGATGGTTACCAGCTGAAATTGAACCTGATTAAGCTGTTGGTGGTATTTTTAGTGAATGGGGGAAATTTGGCCAGGAAACCAGGGAAATTCCCCAACTCTTTTCCAGAAGTGCCATGGGATCGTTAACGCCCACCTGAACAACCACCAGAACAGGCAGACGAGACCTCAGTTTAACGTCTCATCCAAAAGACGGCACCTCAGGAGGGCAGCATTCCCCTCATGGAATTTAACCCAAGTGCCTGGTGTGGGGATAGAACCCACAGACTTCTGATCTTCTGGCCTCAGCGGCGAGTGTGCAACCTACTGAGCCACTGACACTGTTACTGGCTCTAGCTAGAGCTTGTATTCATTAAAGTGACCATCATCCAGAAAGGCAGATTATGCATTTTATTTTTATTTATATCTGAAAGTTGTTCAGCTAGCAGGCTATGTATGCATTTGCCTATTTTTAATTTTCAGATTTCATTTATTCGTGCTTGCAGTTTGACTGGAGCAAAACATGTCTCTGCCACAAGCAAAATGCCCACGTTTGACCAGTGAAGAAGCCAAGCAACTGCATCTGTCCTACACAGTACATGCTGCAGATCGCATCAAGCCATTTCCAGAGGACCTCTACGAAGATGGGGACAGCTGTTCTGCAAGTTCTGCTGCCTGACAATAGATTATCTACTGAAGCACACCATCGACCTTCATATGAAGTCTCAAAGACATACTGAATGAAAAGCAGTGGCAATAAAGAAAATGCAAGAAGGCATCAACCCCAGTGACAACTTGCATTGACTTCAGCTTTTGCTCATGCCAACACAGCCGCAAAGGACTGGAAGGAGTTCATCCTGGACCTTATTAAGTGCTTTACTCAAGTGGACATTTCATCAGAAAAAGCTTCTGCCTTCGAAAATTTTCTTTGCAAGTACACAAAACATGGTGGTTGCCTTCCTGGACTTTCACATCTGAGATCGACAAACCTCCAGGATCTCCGGCCACAGCAGCCACAACATGAAGAATTTGTGCGTAACAAAGTGAAGGATACAGAAATTTACCTGAGCTTGGATTAGACCACAGATAACTGTGGACAGAGTGTTTTTGGTGTTTTGGCGCAGCCCCTCAACAAAGTGGGGGAGCAGCCAATTCTAATTGGAGTTGACTTTTTGAACCGTATAAATCACAGCACAGTTGCACAGTCCTTGCTGCGAATCCTACAGTAAATGACAATCATGTAAACTTTGACAACGGTTTTGCTGTTGCAACAGATAGTGCAAGCTATATGCACAAAGCATTTAAGATCATTTTGTCTGGGATCCTCCCCAATGCTGTCCACATGACTTACTTTGCACACCTTTTAAACCTAGTCCTGGAAATCTGGCTAACTATATTGGTTAAATTGAACATTGTGGTTGGCTTAGTCAAAAAGATTTTTTGCCAGAGCCCCATGCACTGGCACCAGTATCTGGCCTTTATGGAGGCAAAGGAAGGGGTGGTAGCAAAGATGCCAGTTTATGCTGACCTGGCACGTTGGTGCTCATGGGTGAGGGCATGTGTCTATTTTACGGATTATCTGCCTGTCTTGGCAGAATTTATGAACAGCTGTTCATCTGATGGAGCCACGTATAAACAACTAAAGTCACTGTTGGCCAACAAATTCAATGCGCTGACTGCTCAGGCCACATTTGTTACAGAACATGCCACTGAACTTTGCAAACTCATTGAAGAGCTGCAAGCCACAACAGTACCACAAGGACGCAACATTTTTAGCAGGCTTCAAAATGTGAACCTGTTCCGTGATTTTTGTTCCACAGCTGGAGCTGGGGAGCACAGATCCAAAACTGTTGAGAAGTTGTCGCTATGCAGTGACACTGAAAACACTGTCTGTTGTGAAATGTTTCAGCAGGTGATGCTGGAAAGCAATCAGAAGCTGCACAATGTGATGGAAAACCATCCATCATTAAATTTGTTAAAAGCAGTGCAAGTCTTTGACCCAGGACAGCTATCAGCACTGGAGAAACAGAAAGAATGCTACCACTGTGACATCGCAGGCTTAGCAGACATTTCAAACTTTGAATGGCATGTGTACCAGGCAGCACCTGCCTTGCTTCCTGTGGACTTCAGCATTGCAGAATGGTGGTTGGCTCAATCACAGTCACTGGGCACACTGTCTTTATTGGCCAAGAGATATATTTGGTTGCCTGTCAGCACAGCTGACATAGAAAGGACTTTCTTGGTCTATACAGACCTGCTGAAAGACAACAGAAGAACCCTGAAAGATGACAATGTGAAACTTTCATTGATGCTGAAATATAACAAAAAATTTTAGTGCTGTGCCTGAGTACAGTGCATTGTTGTGAGTAGCCAGTATGGCTTATAGAATCTGCTGTTTTCCTAAGAGGAATATTACATAATATGTATTATACAACATTACATTATACTGAAGTATATTTTATACACCGTTTGCTAGTAACAATGTCTAATATTTTTCTCTATATTTTAATTTTACATTTGTGATTTAATTGTCCAATACTGCATGGCTTCATATTTTTTAACTTGTCTTTCCAATAAAGTTTCAGTGAACTGCAGGTCTTGTTTCTGTAGTCATTTGATTTTTTTGATGAATAAATAGAGAAAAGCATAATTAATTGGTGTGTTCACTGTCCACCCAAGTACCGAAAACCCCGCAAAATCCATTGCTTACTCCTGTAAAATCTGCCAGACTTTTCTGCAATTTCCCAGTGCCCCTGGTGATGAGACACCCTGAACTGGCACTTGTTTTTTACTGGGCTGTATTAAAAAAAATCCTTGCCTGACCATGGCTTTCAGACAATCAGCATGTTTTATTTTCATGGCCATTTTCTAGTATGCATGAGACATCCTATTAAGGTTATAAGACTGCCTGGAATGTTTAGAAATGAACTATCCTGGCTGGCTAAGAATGATACCATGTTGTGCAATGCCACAAAGAAAATGCACAATACATATTGTTGAACAGACTTTGGATCAAACATTAACTTGTATTATAACATGAGCATCCAAAATAAAGATGTCTCATTGGTCAAAATATATCATGTGACCTTGCATGAAATCTGTTTCATGCACAGTTGTCCTGGTCCTAAACCTCATCACACATTAAAACAAATCGGTCCTCCTACAACCGGAACTATCTTCCATCAGTACCCCTAAAACCAGAATTGATCTTCCATCACAAACATGGCTGCTACTTTTACACTGTAAAAAACTTTCAACTGGGCCCTTAAAATAAAACTACCTCAAATAAAAATTAAAACAAATTAATTAAATGTTTCCCTGATCATCACACTTTCCTTACACATATAAACAAATTAGAAACATTAAGTATTGTTCATAGTTTTCATTATAACTGTTTCTTTGCTGACAATGAAAAACACCCCTTCTGTCTTTACTTGATCATCAGGGATATCTCTTCTGCTTGCCCTGATAGTGAGACAATTAATTATCTGGCTGTAGAAGAGGCCTTTGTTTTGTGCGTGTGTGTGTGCATACATTATGTTAGGAGAGGAACATTCTGTCAGTGGAATTGAGCAGAATTTTGAATCCATGTATTCCATGCTAAACATTCAATGATAAACATTTCATATCTTGAATCTTGATGCCAGCAAAGGACAAACTTTGTCCAGCAGTAATACAACGACATCATCAATGACATCATTTGCAGTGGGCAGAAGGACTACTTTATCATAAATGCACACAAATAAATATATTGTTTCTACATATAAACATGTTTTTCCCAACTGTAAAAAGTTAAAAAAAGAAGTCAATTTTATAAGTGCAATAAGACACTCCAAGAGTAAGCATAGAATAGATTTTACCACACTTCCAGTGGCTAAAGGCAATCGGCCTGTAGCCTTGTGCCTCACTACATTCCTGGGCTTGTGGTAAAATCTGTTCCATGCACACCCCACTGTGTCTTATTGCTTACCTATAAACATATATTGCCATGATTCACAAATGCCTATGTGCCACGTAAGGGTAGCAGGTAGGCAGTCCTACAACCGAATGCCATACAGGGTTGCTCAGTGCACCCCCATGGCATTCACTGATGGGTGCATTAACACCCTGTGCACAGGATACATGTCTGGCCATGGGGCACTGCACCAGGGGTGGGATGGGAGCATGTCAGCAGGATGTGCATGAAGGCACTTGCATGCCACACCAGCATGGAACATCTGTGCAAGGGGGGACCCTGCAGTACCATCCTATGTGGTTACACACACACCCTAGCCACAAGCCAGTGGTGCCAGCAGCAGGAACCCTTCCACACTGTTGCCCCAGCCCACTGTGCTGCTTGGGTGGGCTGGAGTGGCTGTTCAAACAAATACCCTCTGTAGAATCACTGGATGGTGTGTGCCATCCCCGGACCCCCTGCCCATGTGCAGATGGTAATCCATTATGGAACCCAGGTTGGGCATCCTTATTGCCATGTTCCTCTGATGTACAGCTGCACACTGAGGGAGCGGGGTGGGGGCAGGCAGCTGGCGGTCATGAATGAAAGCAGGTGCACCCAGGTGTGGAGGTGCAGGACAGTGTGAGTTGGTTACATGCATCTCATGTGTGAAATGTGCCCTGTAGTGAATTACAACCATAATCACTTAAGTTACTGGAAATGTCAGAGAAATAGACACAGAAAGTCCTTGGCCCTCCTAGAGTACTGTGTCTAGTTCTGGACTCCTCATCTCCAAAAGGACATAGATGGAGTTGAGGCAGTCCAGAGTAGGGCAACTAAAATGATGTGGTATCTGCATTAAAGGCCCTATGAGAAGAGACTGAAGGACCTCAGTATGTACAGGCTGGAGGAAAGGAGGAAGAGGGGGATGATATGATAGAGACTTTCAAATACCTCAAGGGTTTGAATAAGGTTCAAGAGGAAAGTCTTTTTCAGAGAAAAGGATGCACTAGAACAAGGGGCCATGAGATGAAACTGGAGGGGGCAGACTCAGGGGAAATGTAAGGAAACATTTCTTCACAGAAAGGGTGGTGGATGCCTGGAACAGGCACCCTGAGAAGGTGGTGGGGCAAAAACTGTAATGGGATTTAAGAAGGCATTGGATAGGTATAAGGAACCTTAGAAGCAAGAAAAAGGGGGGGGCAAACCCAGAGATTAAGTAGGGTCTATGGTGTGACAGTAGGTAGGGAACATGGGCAGACTAGGTTGGCCAAGTGTCCTTATCTGCCGTCAAAGTCTATGTTTCTATACTTTAGCCATAAAAACCAGCCCAAAAGATTTTGTTTCAATGTCAGCTGTTGAGGAGACAAAAAACACCAGCACATGAAGCAGTGTGTCCACCAGGCAGAACAAATCTAGCACTTCCATTGCTCTTGTGGCTAGCCATGGAGTGAAACAGTTTAGCTATTGGGCTTATTTTTGAGAAGTAAACTTCTATGAAGATATACAAAAGTCTGCATTCACTTGTTTACTTATCTGTCATTTTGCAGTGGAATAATGTCAAATTCCAAAATGAACTGATAAAGCAGACAAAAAGGTCTACTAAACATTTGTGGCCATATTGTTCCTCAGGGTGGGGGAGGGTGGTAGAAGGGTGCTAGCAGGGGGATGAGAGGGGGTTATGATACATGAAAGTGTTTGGGAGGTGGGAAGGGGTGAAATTATAGCACAGTGGGTGGGGATAGGTATTTTATACAATCTGAGAGTTTAAAAAAAAAACTACCTGCAAAGTTGGTGCACCCACTGAAAAATTCACAAAGCTTCACAAACTGTGAGGTTTACAAATTCACGTCAACTCTGCTAGTGAATTAAAACTTTGCTGCATCCTTTTTTTTGTAACTATAATCTTAATTGAACATCTACATGTCTACTTCTGCAACTCTGTACAAAATGACATACATAATCAGCAGTGTGGTCTTGAGACTTCATATCATATATGATTACCTGAGGAAAGGAATGACAATCTACGAGTCCCTCCATCCCTTAGGTACAGCATGGGGGGAAGGGAGCAGAAGGTGTTATGCATTGATAAGAACTGGCCATTTCACATCCCAGTCAGCAAGAGTTAATATAATAATCTTATTGTCTACTCATGCAGTGTCAAGGAGGAAGTACCCAAGGCGAGGCAAGGACGGGGAGGCACACCAATTTAGCTGTGGTTGGTAAAATCTGGTTGTGGTATTGAGGTGACTATGAGGTAGTCTATGAGTGTGCTAGTGGAGGGACTCACTTCTAAGGCACGAAATCCCTATGAATACCCATTATATGCAAGATCCACCCATTCCAGTGGGAAGAGCAAAGCTCTTCTTTGACATTTAGAGACTGTAATTTTCTCCATCCTGTGGATTTGGCTGACCGTTGTACACCATTCTCAAATGTTAGGCAGTTTAGGAGTCAGCCAGGCCCCCATAATGACTTTTTTGTCTACTGCGATCAGGATGCTCAACAGATATCTCATGTTAGAGTCACATAGTCCCCTATGGGGAATAGCAGAAGACATAGTTCTGCAGCAAGGAGAATGGGCCGACCAAAGAGCAGGTCTAGTTCACTTTGCAACTGCTGAAAATGGGTTGTAAGATAGGGAAAGTCCACGTAACATGGGTGAGGTGGGACCACTTTTCCCCACACAGTCTCCAACAGGATATATCACCTGCTTGGGAGTACTGTACAGTAATAACCTGAGTACAGAAGACTCTAATGTGATGCTTCCATGCATACTGCCTCCACAGGTGTGAGCTAGTGACTCTAGATGAAGCCTGACATGCCTTATCTTTGTCCACCTCACTGATTCGTGTATAAAGTTCTTCCTGCCACGTTGCTGCATCTTTAATTTTGATGCTAAATTAACCACAGGCAGAAATGTGATGTGGCCACCATTTACACTACACTTGAAAACACCCACACCAGTTCAGCTCCCCTGTCTGGGAGAGGAGCACAAGAACCACATCGATTTGATGCCTGTACAAATTACACACATTAATGTACACCAATGTGGCTTTCAAAATCACTTACATCTGTGTAAAACTGGCTAATGTAAATGTGGCTTAAGAATGTCTGACAGACAGGGGAAAGGAGCACTTTGATTGGTCAACAGTACCCCCTCAAGCTACAATGCACACTGTCCTTTTATGCTTTTACAGTACCTGCTTCCCTTTCTTTATCCCCCAGGCATATCAGAAACTTTTCTACCCACAGCATATTGTACTGTCTTGGCCAAGAATTATGGAAACAAATATATAAAGCCAAGTCCCAGTCATGATTTAGCAGATAGAAATGCTACTGACCAACTACAGTACATACAGTACCAGTCTCTCCCATATCTCCCATAAAGAGTTAATGCATCTCCTGTGCACTGCACTCACCCTCTGCTAGTCCAGGGAACAAGAGAATAAAGGTTGTTCCAAAACCGAGACCCCCCTCCCCCATACTGCAGAGCAAATCACTATCGCTGGGTAGCTGTTAAAAGTGCTGATTTTAAGAAAGGGTTTCCACTGAAACTAGAGTGAATGTTAGGCTTGCATTATAGCATATACCTTAACAGGGCCACCATTGTTATTTTCCTGGAGGAGAGGAGGAGGATGTCAAATACTGCCCGCTACTGTATCTGACAGCAACAGAGAGAAAACCAGCCAAAACACTGGGCAATATGTTTATCAATAAACCATGTCATTGTGGGCATAGTAGGGGATTTAATGCATGCCCTGAATGTGTTGTGAGGTACAAGGTACTGCCATGCGCCTTCAACAATCTGGGAGTGCATAAGTTCCCCCACAGCACCCACCCTTGAGGGGCTTATTGTGTTTATGAATTTTTATGATAATCTATGACCAATTACAGACCATGATTTCCTAAGCCCATTTTATAATATTTTATTCATTACTGGTGATTGCCTGAAAATGTTTTGTGGTAATAAAAAAATGTCACTGAAAATAAGAATTTAGCTTGCTTACAACTGTCAACCTTCATTTAGGTCCTAGGTTGCATATAGGAAGTAAACCAGCGGCAATGTCTTCATAAGTAACATTGCTGAGGAACTGGAGGAGAAGGTGTGTCTCTTTGCAGATTACACAAACATTTTTAACAGGGTGGACACCCAGGAGGGGATGGAGAGAATGCAAAGGGATCTGGGGAACCCAGAGGGGTGGTCTAGGGACTAGCAGCTGGGTTCCAATACCAAAAAGTGCAAAATCATGCATTTAGGGCAGGGAAACCTGGGGGCTATGTATGACATGGGGAGAGGTACTTACAGTTACCAAGTAGGAGAGAGAGACCTTGGGGTAATCATTTCTGATGATCTCCAAGTGGCACAGTAGTGTGATAAGACAGTAGGCAAAACGAATGAAGAAACAACCACTCTAGTAAAGAACAAACATGACTTCTTCATAAGTAAAGTAATATACTGTCTTTTTATTTATTCTTTCAGCTCTGTCCCAACATTTCACCAGCATGTGGCTTCTTCTGGGGAGCTGTTTGAAAACATGAGAATATGTAATCATATTTTAAATATAGTAAAGACCTTATTACATTAAACTTTCATAATAAAGTTAATATATAAACATTAGAGGTGTGCATGTAAATTGGATACAACATCATCAATTTAAATAAATGCAAGGTAAATATATATACTGGTGTCATTTTACCCAACACAAATAAAAATTTGCCAATATGGCTACCTACTGTTTACGGCTTGATATGAGTCTTTATGCTGCCATGATAATCTTCCAAACTATCTAAAATACATACAAAGAAAACCCTAACAGCAAAGTGATGCAAGCATGATGAAGAAAATAACTAACAAACCATAAAAGAGGAGCTACCTGTAGATATAGTCTCTGGAATGCACTCTAGCACTTTAAATGTGTAAGGAATAATCTCTGATGCTGGAAATAAAGAAAAAACAATCTTTATATATTCTTTAAAGAAATAATATAGTAAATTTACATGCAGCCATTTTTTTATACACACAGTGACAACCAATTATGGCTTATTTAAAGAACTGAGTGTAAAACAAATTATAACCTTGGCAATAAATCAGTCTATAATGCCCACATCAAACCCCGTTACAAAAGCCTGAATTGTGTTATATAAATCACACCAAAAGTCACCAAATTAGTGTACCTGCAAGGCACGAACATGTCCTAATGAGCTCACGGCTCTGAAACATAAAAGTAAAAATACAACCATGAATGATGATAGTTTGGAAGATTATCATGGCAGCATAAAGACTCCTACAAAGACTCATATCAAGCCGTAAACAGTAGGTGCTGTAGCCATATTGGCACATTTTTATTTGTGTTGGGCAAAATGACACCAGTGTATGTATTTACCTTGCATTTATTTAAATTGATGATGTTGTATCCAGTTCACATGCGCAGTTCTAATGTTTATATTTTAACTTTATTTTGAAAGATTAATGTAATAAGGTATTTACTATATTTAAAATATGATCAAATATTCTCATGTTTTCAAACAGCTCCCCCGAAGAAGCCACATGCTGGCGAAATGTTGGGACAGTGCTGAAAGAATAAATAAAAAGACTCTATATTACTTTACTTATGAAGATGTCATGTTTGTTCTTTACTAGAGTGGTTGTTTCTTCATCCGTTTTGGATCTACACACCTCTACAACCGGCTCCATGCATAAAACATTTCCTAATTTCTGGATTTCCCTTGAACATTATGTGTTTTGAAGGCAGTAGGCAAGGCAAGCAGGATGGTGGGGTGCACAAGTAGGGGGATCTCTAGCAGATGAAGTTGGTGTTTCCTCTGTATTGCTCACTTGAGAGACACCACCTGGAGTACTGTGTCCAGTTCTAGAGTCCTCACCTCTGCAAGGACATTGACAGGGTTGAAGTGGTCCAGAGGAGGGTAACTAAAATGGTGCGGAGGTTGCACAAGAAACCATATGAGGAGAGGCCACAGAAGCTCAACATGTACTCCCTAGAGGAAAGGAGAGTGAAAGGGGACATGATTGAGACCTACAAGTACCTCACAGGGGTGAGCAAGGTGAAGGAGGGGAGTCTCTTTCACAGGAGGAGGAGCACCAGAACATTGGAGCATACTATGAAGCTTGAGGGAGGAGAGTTTAATAGAAACGTGAGGAAATATTTCTTCAATGAAATTGTGGCAGACACCTGGAAAAGCCTGATAGAAGAGGTAGTAGTGACAAAGAGGAGAGTTTCGAACATGCATGCAATATGTACTGGGGTATATTAAATAGAGGTGGGAAAAGAGGAAGAGTCACCTGTGACCGAATAGAGCCCAGGGTGTAGTGTTAGGAAGGGGAAAAGGGCAGAGTAGATGGACCTACCAGTCCTTTTCTACTGACACAATCTATGTTTCTAAGGCACATTCCGTCTAATGTGCAATGTTGCCTTAACATGGCTGCATGATCTACATGGTGGGTCAGTGATAGAAGTAATGTTCTCTGTTGCTAATTAGATCTTATTTTCAAATCTTTTGACAGGTTGGAAAGATCCGGAAGACTGCTGCTCGGAAAAGAGAATTTCATGTCCTCTTCATGGTAATTACCACAGTGATCTGCTATTTGCTTTGCTGGATGCCATACGGGGTAGTGGCACTGCTTGCAACGTTCGGTAAGCCAGGAGTGGTGACCCCAGTAGCAAGTGTTGTTCCATCTATCCTGGCAAAGAGCAGCACTGTGTACAATCCAGTTATCTACATCCTTATGAATAAACAGGTAAGACACTTGTTGAATCAGGGAATATGCAACCCTTAAAAAACAGACGAATAGCTCGGCTACATGGTCACCATGCCAGAAAATCCATCACACAAGGCTGTTGTGGTACAGGATAAACTTTATTACAAAATAATAAAACATAGCAGTAGGCTGTAACACACCCTCCCTTGGTTGCCAGAGAGAAGGTGCATGTTACAGCCTACTGCTACATTTTATTATTTTGTAAAAACGTTTTATCCTGTGCCATGACAGCCTTGTGTTGTGGATTTTCTGGAGTGGTGACCGTGTAGCTGTGCTGTTTGTCTGGTTTGTGGGTATATTTTTCCTTGGTACTGGCCTGAGCTATCTTAGCCGTCTCTTTGTTTGCACTTAACATGTAACCCTACAGTGCTACAAAGTGACAGTATATTGTAGTGGCACAGTAGCTGCACTTTAATGTTAAATTGCACATTTGTATCTACTTATAACTTCACTGACTTTTGACCTAGGAACCCGAGAATTGGCACGCTCGCCTTTGTGTAGCAGTATTTCCAGACCACCCAAATTTGCTGAGCTTTGGATTTGCACTTTTAAAGTTAGAGGTGATCAAAAGGTGAAAATTTATCAATCAAAACCACAATTCCCAAATAACTCCATTCCATAAACCCCCCTCCTTCTGGTGCAATAGATATTCCAAAGTCTCTTCTGGAAGCTCCAACAGTCTACATGTGCACTCTTAAAGTTCACAAGTTCCACACCTGATGGCTGAGAATTGTGCAGTACCAATGGAGATATTTACCTGGGAACATGGGTCCCAAATAGCAGTCCCAAAGTTAAGTTAAAGTTCAACAGAAAGCCTCTTTGGTAGAAGTATCATGGTATGGTATGGTATGGTATGGTATGGTATGGTATGGTATGGTGTGGTATGTATGTATGGCATGGCATGGCATGGCATGGCATGGTATATACTTTATTTTATAAAGCATAAGGCCTTGGGACTCAACGTTCTATAAACAAGGTTATCCTGTTTTGCATGATTCAGTAAACATGATCGACTACAAGTACACATTACAAAGTACAGGTGCAAGAATGCAGGTATAGACACAAATATTACATTTTAGGTGGAAAACAGTGTATTGGTTCTTTATCTAGGGCCAATTGAAATTCCTTCTCTGTACAGAATGTTAAGCCCGTACCTTCACCAGATAATTTATTCCACAATTGTGGTGCTCCAAACCCTATGGTCATCTTATAGTACTATATTTTGTTTTTATTTTGGGAATATTTACACCTCAATTTCACATATTTCTTATACAATAACGCAAAACTGCTGGGACAAGCAACTGTTTAAAAGCTGTGGGGCACTCATTTACTAATCTTAATAAGCCACTGATGCATCAAGAAGAACTTTGAAAAGCATAATCTTTTGACACAAAGCTGCTCATATTTCTTATTAGCTCTGTATTTCATATCCCAATTATTTGTTACTTAGATCATATGCATGAAAACAGGATACAGTAGTTGTTCCTTGAGGCTTCATTAGCTTCAATTGCTTCTTCCCAGTCTGATGTCATTATACTCTGCTTATGACATCACTGTCATTCCCATGGCAACAGATGGTGATGTCACAGCAGAGCATTATAATTACAAGTAGGGAATAAGCTGTAGAGGCAGATGAACTCTAATGGATAAAGATCTTGTTTTTGTGGAAATTTCTTCAGCAAGAAATAATAGACGGGAGAAATCTATATATGAACTGCAAGTTGAATTCTGTCTAAGTATTACATTTTACAAACAAACAAAGGACAGGAAAAAATAAGCACCTAGGCTGAGGTACTTACTTCTTTCTCTCTTCTGTTTGGGTCCCACATACACTGTATGTGCACACAGCACCCTTGTGAATGAAAGTATTGTGTTTTCCAAAGTGTTCCCAAAGGCATCAGCTGCTCTTTAAATACTTATGGCTAACCATATCTTTCTCTTCATATATTAATTGGGAGTCAGTTTAATTCTTCATACATCAGGCCATGATAAATAAAGTAAGGGCAAGACAATATCTGACAACTCTGTTTCTATAAGTTTCAAATATTTGTTAGAAACAACCTTGTAACATGTCTAGAGAGCATACTTCCACACTCTAGGACCAGCAGCAGCATTCGGATTGCAATTTTATACCAAGCATCTTTTAGTTAGGCGTGTTAAACTCTACTTGGTACACCTAGTTAAATGATTATTTTCTGACTCAAGTTCTTGATATGGTATGCAAAATTACAATTTAAGGGGTGTTACAGGTATGGCTTCCAGGATCGCCTAAGCAGAGCCTGTGATCAAGTTACAGTAAGTGCAGCCTGTATAATGAACTGGGTCATGCCAGTCTGCACTGTGTGAATGATATGAGGTGTAACCTCTGTGAGGAACTAGGTCACTCCTGTCAGAACTACCTTTCAGCAGCTCACAATCAACCTGGTCTGAAGGATCAGCTTGAACAGACTGTTCGCATGTCTGTGGCCCAGAAGAACCACTGCCCCAGCTCTGGAAAACCCTGCTTTACCAACACTCGCTCCAAAGCCACAAATCAGCAGAGCTCCCACCTGCAGGACTCCATTTCTGCACCAGCAGCCCTGACTTCTATACCTGAGTCCTTGCCCCCACCCCCACAACCAAGGGTACTGTACTCCAGCCTACTAATTCAGCAATTACACCCAAGCATGAGTCATCTGGAGAGACCCCATTACCATCATATACTCCTCTTGTGGACCACCAGATGGACATAATGCCTCCACCCTCTACTTCTGACGCAAACTGCAGATGGAATCAGCCCAAGTCCAAAATCCTAAAAATAGACTTAATTAACATCTCTTATCATTATGATGTTCTGCAGTCCCAGAGAAGATGGAGAAGGACTGTGATACCTCCTTTCCTCACAACCTGATCCTTTCTCAGATGCTTGGGACCCAGCTACAAACGAATTCAGCAGACAAAAGAGGAAAGGCAGGCCTAAGAGAGGTGGGGTTGGGGAAGCAAAAATAATTATTAGTGATGAGGGTTTTTTTTCTTCTTTGCCATTCTAATCTGGATCGTCACCTAACCTTGCTTTTTCCACAGCTAACATAAACTGTATCAAAAATTCTACCTGGAGGCATACAGCCATTTCCTATTTTCAGCTGTTGTATTCTGAGTTTTTTTTTCTCACAGGACACCAGGCTACATTCTTTAGCTGAGTTATCTCGCTAAAAAGACCTGGTGTAAAGGGCTTCCATTTTGGTCCATGGGCTCTGACCATTGTACAGGTGTGTGGTTTTTTTTCCATACTCCTGCTGTTGAGGTGGTGAAGCTTCTAGACCTTTATCCTGATGTGGTGTTATTGTTAGATGTTAAAATATATGGTCAGCCTTTCCACATAATTAATTTATATGCACCACAGTCCAGGGTGGGCAGAATTGGCCTTTTAAAGGTCATCCAACTCTATCTTTTTATAGCTACACCTGTGATCTTTGGAGGTGATTTTAATAGTGGCCTTTCTCATCTAGACCATGGTGCACAGACCAGGAGAAGGAAGCAGTTTTGTGACATGCCCTTTTTGTCATCTCTGTACATACACCAGAATTAGCTGATACCTAGTTTTAAAATGACGAGTACAAGGGATCCTATTTATTTTAGGGGGCAATTACCCACTTGTATCAATACTGTCTTTGTCTCCTCTTCTCTCCAGCTTAAAACTGCCCACATATGCCGTATGGAATTTTCAGACCATGGGGTGTTAAAAACTGTTTTGGGGTCTTTCCCTAAAATAATGCATGGTCCCTGGGTCTGGAAATTGAACTCTTCCTTACTTGAGGGAGGGAGAGGTTAGAGAAGCTCTAGGTAATTTGATCTCTGCCAGAAAATGAGTCATCATCGTCTGTTATGATGACCCCCTTCTTTGGTTGAAAGGCATCAAAGTGGACCTAAAGAAATTATTTTTGAAATGTGGCACAAAACAAAGCAGATCTGGTTATTGTCAGCGTTTAACAAATAGGTTCCATTTACGAAAGCTTCAGTCTCGGACTCTGGAAATGGGTGTTGATTATGGCTCTCAAATCAATCATTTAAAAAGGATATCTCCTTGTAGCATTCATGTAGATCCCTGACTTTACAGATGGAGCAAAAGTATTGGACACAGGGAAATCTGCTTCTTTATGCCCTTTCGAAGCTTGTAAAATGCAAAAAGAGCATAAGGGCTTCCCTGGTGTTCAAGATGAAAATGGGTTAATTCACTCTGGGAAACAGGAAATGTTATCTGCTACTTCTAGCTGTGTTAAGACATTGTTTGGGTCAGTTTTACCTGAAACTGAGGAGAAGCCTTTTTTTCCAACCTGAATTTACTCCAGGTCCCGAATAATTGTCTTCCCTTACTTCAGGCTGATATCTCTACTAGTGAATTTACGACTGTAGTTAAATCTTTTTGTAACATGGCAGAAACGAAAGATTACAAAGGTAGCATTGCCATTGGTTGAAAAGTAGAAAAAAAGCCATGCATTAATTCCCTAGTAATGCATGGTAACAATCAGGAGCAAGCTTCTATGTTTTCCCACAGACAGACCACTTACACTGATGTGAGCACTGCAGAGTGGTCAAGAGAAAGAGACAGAGAAGATGATAGAGAGAGAGACAGACAGACTGACAGACACACTGTAATAATCGGTCTCTGTGTCTCTTTCTCCATGTGACTGACAGACCCCAAACAGCCTTTTACAGTCCCCACCCACCCAATGGAACTCGTAAAATTGTGCAGTCAGTGTTGCCACCAGCAGTGTGTCCCTCCCTAATGTTGCCTGCAATCTTACCTTGCAGTACGATCAGGCAGCTTGAAAATTATGTTGGAGCTGCACATGTGACTATCTCTGTGCTTCCCCCTGCTCACCTCAGCCATCACCAGACACCTGCACAATTCAAATTTATTTATTTATTTATTGAAGTCTTGGATGAATTTGCTGCCAGTGTGTATCCCTTTGGTTTTCACAACAATATGCGTTGTCTACATCTAAAAGGTATACAAAATCTGCACATTTAGTTTTGTGTCACCATATGCAAATTACAGTACAATGACCATAATGCAGCATGGTTATGAATTAACCAGAAAACCATTAATGTGAGACAGCAATAGAGTGCAAAACATACAAACTGTTCCGTACAAGTAGCCATTTTTTTACGTTTATCTGTGTTTTCTTACTGAATATAAGATATGTGCATGTTTTACATTCTGATGCACTTCTGAGGCATAACTTAAATGTGTGTGAACTGTAGAACATGCACGCACATGCTTCCAGAGAGATACAGCATTTCATAGGGACACATGTAAAGGATGTTTTCTAAACCACAATGGGTGTTTCAGCTGATCTTTCTTTAATTTTAACTTAAACCCTATCTAAACAATATCTACCTTGCACTTGCCATATTGCAAGTGCATTAAGCCACTCCAAAGGAGTGTTCTAAAGTGGAATTAATGCATGGTTGGGTGGTTGTAGGCACTCAGCCTGCGGCCTCATGCCACACACACTTACACACCCCTCCCAACCATGAATTAATTCCACAGTAGAACACTCCTTTGTCATGGCTTAATGCTTACAAAAATCATACTATTCCTGGGACAGATGCCCTAACTAGTGAATTATATAAATTGGTAACTCCTGTACTGATTGAAGAATTGGCTTTGGTTTTTAATTTTCTGCTGAACCACCCTTCTTTTGTACAAGGGATGAAGGAAGGCCTGTTGATTTTTTTGTATAAAACCAGTGGGAAGAGTGACTTGAACAACTAGAGACATATTCATTGCCTCAATTCGGAACTGAAAATTATCTTTAGAATTCTGGCCTCCAGGTTGATGCAAGTGATTAGCACCTGGTATCCCCATTGCAAACTTGCTTGGTTCCCAGTAGAACTATAGAGGCTCATCTTATACTTTTGAGAACGGTGGTAGAAAGGGGGAACTCTTATAGACTACAGCTATTTCTATCTTTGAACCAGTGCAAGGCATTTGACCTTGTTTTTCATGATTTTTATTATATGTCTTATGGTTTTCCTGTACAGTTTATAAGCTGAGTCTGGTGTTTATACCAGGATGCTTTTACTACCCCTGTGGCTAATGGATGGTTTGGAAGCCCTTGGCCCCTCCTTTAAGAGGTGAGGCAGGGGTGTCCTCTTGGCCCTGTCCTGCATATTCTCTGTTGTGAACCTCTCTTGAATGAGGCCCACTTATTCTGCCTTTACAGAATTCAGAGGGAGTGGTAGAACTGCAAGCCATTGCCTATGCAGATGATATGCATCTGCTGGTCTAAGATGTCCTCTCAGTTCAGCGGTCATTGCATTGGTTTTGTTTGTATTATCGCTGTGCAGGTGGTGCTTTGAACCTCACTAAATGTGTTGGAGACCACCAGGGAGTACTTTACCATCTGTTCTGTCTGTCAGTTGTCTTTGGCTTCAGACTGAGCCCATCATCATAATGGGTGTAAAGTTTGGTTCTGGGAACTTGGCTAGATTAAACTGGAAACACAATCTGAATTTGGGTTAAAAAAAAGTCTCAAGCTGGAAAAAATGGAGTCTTAGTAAGAAAAAAAGAGTTTATTCAATTAAAACCTTTTTGGCGCCACTCTTTTTCTATATAAGCTGTATTCCCCCACCATGGCCTTGGAAGCCACCTTCCTAAGTGTCTTTTCTCACACCCTGTAGGGTAGCAGACTCAACCAAGTTAAGCAAAATATTATCTTTTACACCATTAAATGGGGGGGTCTATGATTCATCTGGTGTTTTTTTTAATTTTTTATTTGGACTTTTCTTTTCTCATAGCATAACATTTTAATTAATGCTTCCTGAAACTGCATGATCTCCTTGGGTTAAAAATTCTGTCTTCACCTGGCTGGCAGCCTGGAAGATGGGAAAATTGGAAGCATTATGCTCCTCAGTAGTAATTCCCATGTACATGAAGGAGGCCATCTCTAAAGTCAGGACCAGGGGCATCACCTATTTGCAGCTTTGTAACACCCCATAAAGATTTTGTATAATTTTATACTAGCTTCCAGATTTTCTGAGCCTGAAATAATTGCCTTGTTCTTTTGGAGACCTGCAGAGGCAGTTGTCAGAGGGCAGGATACCACCTAAAATGTGGGATATGATTTGGTTGTGCTGCCGTAATAGGCTTAATGTTAAATGCAATCACAAGCATGAACAATTACAGGAGATGATGTGTGTGAGGACTACTTGTAACAACCATCTAGAAACTATGGAACACCATTTTTTTATGTTTTTATGAGGTGGGGTTTTTAGATTTGGTTGCTTCACTGTGGACAGTACCACAATTCAAAGATATGGACTATAAGACTTTGGTGTATGGATATTATGGTGCTGCCTTGGGGAAATGGGATACTAGCAACCCTTGACATGCTTTTTGCTTGTTTTAAATGGCAGCTTTGGCTAAATCAGTGTCATTTTGCTTTGCAACAAAAGAGGTCTACTCAGTTGGAAGTATTTCATATAATTTTTTCCAGCGGTCCATATGATACTGTATACTGTAATTAGTTTTATTAGCAGAATGGTGGCCTAATATGGATTGAATTGTACTGCCTAGCAAGCTTGCAGTTTGACTGAAAGATGTATGTGTGTGTGTGTGTTTAGAAACATAGAAACATAGAAGTTGACGGCAGACAAGGACCGTAAGGCCCATTCTTTTTGTATTTCTGCTGTGAATTCCCTTTTTTATTCCAATCCCCCCTTTTTTCTGATTTTATTTCTTCTGATTTTTTTTAGGTTATATTTCGGATCTCCACTTTGTAATTGTATTTTGTACTGACTGTGTTTGGTTCCTTTTTTCTTTTATGAATTTTTTGGTATGTATTTTTTGTTATTTCTATTTCATAATGATAAAAATTCTCTTGCAAAAAGGGAATTGGGTTCTTTTACTTCCACCTGGACACCCACCAGGACAGCACCAGAGATGGGTAGAAGGAACTGAAGTTTAACGTCTCATCCGACAGAACAGCACCCCCCGGTACTGCACTCAGGTGCCAGTGTTTATGGTATGAACCCAATCTGGAAGTGGGACAAGAACCCACGACCTTCTGGTCAAGAGGCAAACTTGATACCAACTGAACCATGATGACTTCCTAAACAAATGTAGAAGATACATTTCAAGTGAAAAAATATCAGGAATTTGATTTAAAAAACACATTTCTTAGCAGATTTGTGATAAATTAGTATGAGCCCTTACCTTTCCCAGAGTTCCTTGATAGATAAATTAGATATTTTAGATGCAAGGTTTTTGGGAGGGAACAGATTGTATTTTAACTCCATGGAGCCGTGTCGCCTGTCCCTTCCACTGCCCTGTCTTGAGTGCCATCCCTGCACTAGCATGCTTTGTGATGTCATTGTGATGTCATTATATGCTTCTCTTTGGCTTCTTTGTCCTGCCTGCCCTTATCTAAACCTCCAAGAGCCCCTGATCGGGCTACCACCACATGCCTTTGCGGCCTCGGCTGGAGAAGCCAGCCAGCCAGCCGCGTGCACTCTGCCTGCCCGCCTAGGAGTTTTCCAGATCAGGTAAGCCTGCTCACTAACCTCGGGGAATACCTTGGAGCCCTGATTGATCAGCGACTCTTTGGGATCACCAGCGATTGGCTTTTGCCCTTATGGCCCTGCCTGTAATTGGCTACCCAGAGACTCCACTCTCAGTGGCATTTCTACTACCTGTTTCCTTGCCCTGGGTGCCTCCACCCACTCGCTCTTTTTGACTTTATGTGAATTTTATTCCCACAGCACCCACGCTGACCCCGGCATCTGTTAAACGCTCCTCCACTGAGAGCTAGGCCAGCCCTCTACCTGCCTATTGGACTAAATAATATCAGCCAGGCCCATTGCCCAGCCCACATCCCTAGACAGCTCTGCCTTCTTAAAGAAATTGTTACTGACCAGGGCTGTCAGTCTTGTGCATGATACCAGTATTAGGAGACAATTCTCTAGTAAAAATGCCACATATAGATACTCTTCTACATAGTTGCCTCATACTACTAATTTTTGCACCAATCAAAATGTCGGTTCCCAATCTGAACCAAAGCCAAAATTCCTCCTTTGACGAATACCAAGATTTGTCCCTTCTCAATAAACCATGGCAACTTACAGCGGGGACGTCGCCCATATGGTCGTGCCCCTCCTCACTTCAGACAGTTACCAGAGACCACGTGCGAATGCCTATGACCTTGTCAGCCATAGCATTATCCTTATCAAATTGCAATAATACCCAAAAAGTAGCCATCACTAAACCAACCTACACCAGATGGAGCAACAAAAGACTACTCGGCAGACTAAGACATTACCTCAAAAAACTACTGCTACTTCTCCTACTCTGCTTGGGAAACGTTGAACTAAACCCAGGCCCACCCGTTCCTCTGGACACCCCTGTGGACCTCCCACAATATAAAGGTCTTAGCTTTCATCATGTTAATGCTTGCAGTTTACTGAAGAAACTAGACCTCATACAGATCTGAGCTCTACATGCAGTTCCCATTTTCTTTATGATAACTGAATCCTGGCTTATGCCCTCAACCCCAGACAAATCTATCAACATACCAGGTTACAATATTTACTGAGTGATAGACCATCTAGAGGAGGCGGGGTCGTAATATACTGTATGTTAAGAGCAAAATTGTAGTCACAGTCGTTGATTGCACCTTGAAGGCTAAAGAATTTGAATGCCTGGCACTAAAATTATCTCATTCCAATGAGAAGACACTCCTTATTGCAGCCTACTACTGACCACCATCTGGTGGCATGGCCCTCCTACCGCATCTTCAAAACCTTACTGACTCAGCTAACACGGAGTGTATCCTACTGGGGGATCTCAATCTAAACTGGAATGATGACAGCTCCAAGAAACTGAAGGATCTCTGTAAAACAGTTGGACTGATACAAATGATACCTGCAAATACCAGACCTAACAGAAAATATCCTGATCATAGCTCTCTCCTGGACCTCATGTTAGTAAACAAGCCTCATAACAATTTCTCATACCGGAGTGTTTGTCAATGATATAAGCGACCACTGTGCTACTGCCTACATCAGACACTCTCCCCAAATAAATTGGGCCACCAAATTCAAATTGAAAAGATGCCTGAAAAAGTTCTGCCAGGACGCTTTCCTGAAAGACCTAAGTAACAGCAGATGGCAGGATTTCTACCTAGTCCCCTTCCTTAGCGAGGCATCCAATATCTTTCATGGCCTCTTAATGGGACTAATAGACAAGCATGCCCCGCTAAGGCTGATCAGATCTAAAAAAGACCCCCTGGCTGGTTCTCTCCCACCCTGAAGAAAATGCTTAGGGACAGGGACTACTGGTGGAAAAGAGCTAGGAAATCTCATCTGGAGGCAGATTGGTTAGCATTTCACACCTCTAGAAATGCCTGCACCAAGCTAATTAGATTTGAAAAAGCTAGGTATTTCCAAGCAGAACTAGAAGCCAACAAAAACAACTCAGCCAAATTCTGGAATATCCTCAGATAGGTCGAAGGATATTCTGCTGACGCATCTCTCCCAGCCAAAATTACGTCCACTGGAATCACCTACACAGACAGAGACAATATGCTAGAGCAGTTCAATGAACACTTTGACACTGCAGGGCTAGCTTTTGACACCTCACCTATCAACAAAATCAACCCACTAGGGGACTCTGCTGCTGACTCTAATGTTAATCCTAACCTTAACCAACCTTATCCTACCACTTTCAGCTTCCATACAGTCACATTTAAACAAGTAGAGGACCTCCTTCTATCCCTGGACACTAAAAAGAGTGCAGCTGCAGACAACATCGAACCTTACTTCCTAAAGCTTGGCCATCTCTACTTGACCGCCCCCATACCCATTTATTCAACACCTCTCTGAAGCAAGGAGAACTACATATGTAATGGAAAACTGCCCACATCCTACCATTATTCAACTTGGGGGATCTGTGCGATCTGAATAATTACCAGCCTATATCTATATTATCCATTCTGTCAAAACTACTTGAAAAAATTGTCAATGCCCAAATTATAGAACACCTGGATTTACAGGAATTGCTAAACCCTGCACAATCCGGCTTTAGAGCCAAGCATAGCACTGTATCTGCACTTGTAAAAGTAACCACAGATTGGCAAATTGCCCTGGATTCTAAGAAGCATGTGTTTGCCCTTTTTCTTGATCTTAGTAAGGCCTTCAATACTGTGGACCACAACATCTTGCTTACAGCACTGAGCAATATTGGTCTCGATAGTTCTGCAATCAAATGGTTTTCCAATTACCTCACCAACAGGTTACAACAAGTCAAAGCTGCAGGTGATCTGTCTCCACAAAAAAACCTTCTACGAGGTGTCCCCCAAGGCTCCATACTGGGCCCAATCCTCTCTGCAATCTATATCAATAACCTGGACACTCATCTGTGCTCAGCTAATGTTCATTTATTTGCAGATGATACTGTACTTTATGCCACAAATTCCTCCTTGGACATGGCCCATGAGAATTTACAGCAAGACTTCATTACTCTCCAATATAATCTCATCAAACACAAGCTCCTCCTCAAGGCCAAAAAGACTAAAACCATGATTCTCTCACCAAAGGCAGTCTCCAGACCAACACATATTCCTCAGTTTCAAACGCTTCTAGATGAACCCCTTGAAATAGTTGAAACCTTTAAATACCTAGGGTTCTGGCTGGATAATAAGCTTAACTTTCTGTGCCACCTGAATGAAGTCTCAAAGAAACTAAGGCAGTGGTTAGGCTTAATCTCTCATATTAAACATCTGCTTACCTTAGAAGCTAGAAAGAGACTTGTACAATCCACTTTCCTACCCGTACTGGACAATGCTGACTTTCTCTACAATGATTGTCCCTCAACAGTGCTCAACAAATTTGACACCCTTTACCACCGGGCCCTAAGATTTATCTTCAACCTACCCCTTCGTACTCACCACTGCCTATTGTACCAGGAATCAGGTTGGCCCTCACCTTCAACTAGGAGGAAAAGAAATGCTCTCCTCTGGCTCTATAGAGCACTATCTGATAATCTTCCTGCATACATTTCGAGCCTCTTTGAATGGGCCAAGGGATCTTATGGCCTGAGACATTTCTCTATATTCTGTTTCCAGATTCCTAGAGCGAAAACAACATATGGCTCATCCGCAATCAATTTTTCACTCCCATCACTATGGAATACCATGCAAAGCTCATTAAAGCTTTCCTCACTTCCAGGTCTATTCACATTCAAAGCTCTGATAGCCAAATTTCTGAAGGAAACATGCAATTGTTTAAGACAACTCTGAGCCATTAGCCTCTGGTCTCTCTCACGAATCCCACATCCAGAATCTCGCTCACCACACATCCCTAGTAAGGGATAACCAGCACTTACTAGCCTGATCCCTCTAATCCTGGCCCACTTTATCCTATCCTCTTCCACTAACACACCCTTCCCCTCGCCTTCCCTCTCCCTTCTTACTACCAATAAACTAGTGACAGTCTAGGACTGTTGGCTCTTCCTTCTTTCCTGTAAACTTTTTTATGAATTGCAACTGTTCACATCTATATCAGACCAGTATGTATAGGCCTACATTGACCTTTATCTGTACAATGTTTCGCATTATTGATTTACCGCATCTGTGACTATGTATTGAATTGTATTAATGTCCAGGACCATTTTGAAAATTAGCTTGCTCAATGGTGTTCATGCCTGGTTAAATAAAGTTGATAGATTGATTGACTGATATGGAGAGTGCAGGGGCGTGCTCCATAGACTACCGTAGGGACTGGATTTAAAGTACTTTTTTCAATATTTCAGAGTTCCAATTTGTATAAATTAAGGACACCGCTCAATTAACAAGACCCTTGTTAGCTGAGCGGTGGACTTGATTTATCTGAATCAGAATGAGGCACAACCACATACATGGCTAGGAGGCAAGGTGTTAGCCAAAAGGAGCAAACAAGTAAGCGACCCCATTGTAGCAGCTTAAAGGTAAGCACAATTATTAGCAAGAACAGCCCTGACAAAAACTAAGGTATATGCACCCACCCCCAAGAGCCATATAGTAGAAGCAAACACAGACACCAGAACCTGGATTAACCTTGTCCACTTTTGATAAAGCATATCTTATTCAGTATCAGTTTCCTATTGCAACATTGTCTGAACTTGACCGGGCTCTACTTGGGCAAGCACTGCACATGTCCTCTTCTTTAGAATTGTACCGTAGACCAAGCCCTACTTGAGTTAATACTGTTCATGATCTTTAAATGTAGTGTTTTCATTTTTTGATGTGGAACCTTTGGAAAAGAGCACTCATGCCCAAAGGTGTTATCCAAAATTCTAATAAATAAATAAATAAACTTGAATACACAGCTGTAATACTACTGGATCTCCTTATATGGGGTGTCAGAGAGGGTCACAGGAAAACAAGCAAAGATAGGACCATAACTTCACACTACAAGCTCTAAATATAGCCAGGGATATTGTACAACCATCAATCTAAGGTACACACTGCAGAAGTAGTGAGCACAAGTCAGGAGTATGTTGTAGGGTACTAGCCATTGTATATTAATGATTGAAAACCAAAACATTAAGTCCACTCATACAGGGTGTAAGTGGGGGAATTACAGGATAACGGTAAGATTAGGAGCCATAGTGCAGCAGGGAATAATGCAGTAAATGAAGGCAGTAGTGCAGAATAACCAGATTATGCAGGCAGCAAACAACGTAAAATACTCACAAGTCCCTTCAACACAGGCTGCAAAGGGTGCATAGTTGTGGTGCAGAGTGGCTGACCAATGGCAGGCATCCACAGTGTGACACCCTTTGCACTGTGGCTCTTCATGCTCCAGACCACAGCACAGAGGACCACTAGGTGTAGGGGCCTGTTGATGGGTGGAAGGAGCTACAATCTGCCCTACAATTGGTTGAAGTTGAAGGTGGAGGTACAGTTTTTAAGAGGGCTTCTGGTCGACTGCAGAGGTAATCTTGATTGGGGGAGTGTGAGTCACTTTCTGAAAATCACAGCTTACCCTTTCAACCCTGTAGGCTGCCGAATGCAGGCATTTGTCCTGGAGGAAGCAGGTCAAAAGTCTTTGTTCCTCAGCACTCCATTTGGCAGACTTTGGATGCCCTGCCTCTTTTCCAAAAAGCTGACCCTGATTGGTTGATGCTACGGCAGGAGGTGTGGCTTTCAGGAGGGCTCCTGGTCAGCTGCAGAGCCAATCAAGGGGGAAGTATGAGTCACTTGCTGAAACCACAACTCACCCTCTCAACCCTGTACGTCCTTGAATGGTGATGTGTGACTTGAAGGAAGTAGAACAAAACATTTTGCTCCCCGGCATTCCACTTGGCAGGCTTTGTATGTCCCTCCCCTTTTAAAAAAAGCTGTCCTTTGATTGGTTAAAGCTGTGACAGGAGGCATGACTTTCAGGAGGGCTCCTAGTTGGCTGTAGAGGTAATCATGGGGAGGGGTAGGGATGTAGCAGCTTTGAAAATTGGGCATAAATGCAATATCTCTGATGCACAAACTTTAATACAATAGATAAGTGCATCTAGATACTGGCTTTGCCCCCTCTAAGATATCAGTACTGATACTGAAAATAGACTAATCAAATTTCCAGATGATACAAAGCTCAGTGGCCCTCTTGACACTTCGGAGCCACACCATGGTATTCAAAAAGACCTAAATAGAGTATCTCGCTTAACAGTAGAATAAAGGATGCGTTTAATCTAGAAATGTCTAGATGTGTTTAATCTGAAAAAGTGCTGCATTATTCGTTTAGAGTAAAACAACATACAGTAATTTCTGAATACAGTATCAATAGACTAGCCGTACAAAAATCACAGAAGAGAAGAATTTATGCATTGTAATCACTAAAGGCTCCAACGAAAACCAACAATATGGCCAGGTAATTAGTATGACACATCAGGTATTAAGATGTAGCAGACAGAATTTTTTAAGTATACTTATTGAGATCATTTGCCATTTTCCAGGGCCTATGTCCTTCTCCATTTAGACTACTGCTCACAATGTTGTGCCCCCCCTCCCCATTTAGGAAAGCATATTACATAACTGGAGTGAGTGCAGAGCCTGTGAAATGGCAAGGGGGCCCCAATGACCTGTCATATTATCAGAGACTGATTAGGCTGGAACTGTTTAACCTTGAATGGAAGAGATTTGCAGGTGATTTACTTCAAAGGACAATATGCTCAGACTATCGATAAATCTTGGTTTTAATAGAAATGTTGCAAGATCTAGGGGCATGACTCTCAGCTCAGCTACATGAAAAACTTTTTTTTATTTCATTTATTTCATTTTTGGTGACCAGGTAAGTGTACTAGTCATAAAATTGTCTGTTTCCTGACACGACTGAGCAGGTTACAATATGGTAAAATAAGTAGATGAGTTACAGTATAAACAGTAGTATAAAACAAGCAAATTCAGACATGGAGATATGTCACAATGACAGCAAAGTAACAAGAAACTAACACACAAGAGCAAACATTACGTGCAGATTTAAATAAATTCAAGTAAGGCAGTGATAAAATACTGGGGATACAGTACCTGAAAAACAAAGAGAACAGTTTAAACATGACAAGAAGACCATGTCTTAGGGATGGCTATGCACAGGAGCAGGAATCCTCCATGATAAGTATTTCCTAAATTCAATCTTGAACAGTTAATGAGTAGGGCTGCCAAGGATTCCGAGCAGAAGTGAGTTCCAAAGCTTAGGTGCAAAGAATGAAAAAGCAAGTTTCTCCATTTGTGTACAGCACTTTGCGGTTGACAGTACAACACACTTTTAGCAGTGAAGTAAGGAAGCACAATTTCACCCACAGGGTGGTGGGCATGTGGAATACCCTTCCAGAGTCAGTCACCGATAGTAAAAATAAAGATATGCTTAAGACGAATCTGGATATCTTTACGTCAGAGAGCGACAGAGCTGGATACTACCACTGAGTAGTGGGAGGAGGGGACAGTCTCAATGGGCATAATAGCCTACTTCTGTCCTCATACCCTTGGTATAATCCTTATCAAGAAATGCATGGTCAGAATCCACAAACCTGATTGGCTGGGATCACATTTGGCCAGGATTATATCTCAGTACATAATCTCAGTCTAAAAGTAGGTAATGCCTTCAGTCGACAAAATAAAGAAGCATGCTTTTCATAATTTCAGTAATATACCCCAAGGTGTGTGATATCATGGGATATCATCCCTTATCAGGTGGTTAAAGTCACTCAGTCTATGGCATTGTGCTTCACAATGCACCTGAGGCGAAACAATATCCCATGACATTGCACACCTTGTCATGTATTACTGCTTAAGTATAAAACACCAGCAAACTGGGAGAAACATCTATGATATTATAAATAACGTATATAAATATTACAAAATAATAAACAAACATGGAATATGAAGAGTAATGTTTTATTCATTAAGCTTATTCTTCCAACTTTAACTCAAACCCTGTTGTGTAAGCTCTTTCAGATAGCATTTTTCATATGTTCTTGTTGATACTGCATGTTGTATAGCCCTTATGTTAACGGTTGGCCCTAATAATCAGAACTAGCCTACTGCTGATGAGTTACCATATCTGAATTAATCAGTTTTAGTGCATGCATGCTGCTGCTGTGTGTGTGTGTTCCACCCTTCCTCATGTGGCTGTTCATTAATTTGTTGGTTGTCACTGAAAATACCAAACCATGTGCAGGAGTTGCCCTTTATTTTGATAGAGAAATGTACTGCTTGAGTGTGCTCTGCACAAATCTTTCATTCTTCCCTTAAAGGTGAAATATTAAATAATGTGTGTGTTGATGTCTTTGATCCAATTGTGTAATCAGTGGATAGTTGAGAATCACTGACATGCAATATATTTAATTATTTAATTAATTATGCTAATTTCTGCAATGTTTACCTTTTAGAACATCCCATCAAAGAGCTGCGTTTTTCTTTTTTGTTGCTGAATGTTACTAAGCACGTGAGAATCATGACACGTCTACCTCTGTGACAGCTAGGGACTGAAACATACCATGCTGCAGCCTGTGAGTTTTAGCAGAGAGAAGTCATCTGTAGAGTATGAAGAAAAGTTGTGCAATCCACCTAACTGTGTTGAATTTACATCCATTTTGATGTGCCTTTTGTATATTTAACACATTAACCTCCTCATTACTATTGCAAAAAAAAAACTATCATATTTGAAAAAAAGGTTGAGTAAGGTGTTTTTGTTCTTTTCCTGCCTGATGCAACATGGTAGAGCTTGGAGATAATCTAGTCTCTTGTTTTATTTATCAGCAATGCTCTGCATTTCACGAAATACACTCACTCAGGTCATAGAGCATATAACAGTTGCAATACTATATTTAGGCACTTGTTTGAATGTGAACATTAAAGCAGTCATAGTTTAAAATTGCTATGCAAGATCGTAGTGTCAATATCTTGTCGGTCTCGCAGAGCTTAAAGAGTAGGGCTCAGCTAAGTGTCACCAATAAGTTTGTATGTCCAGGTAATGATTCTTACTAAATGTACACATCTCACTAGCACTTTTATACAGTGATGATTATTCATAGCCAATCTTACGTAAAAATCAACTGAAACCTTTTGAGGTAGTCTCACCGATGGCACACACAGTGAAAAAAGAATGCTTTACTGATGTGTGTACCACACTAGTAATCAGAATTTTGCTTTGGCTAGAATTTCTTGAATGTAATAAGATTCAGTCTATATTTTAATAAAACAGTTGTGGTGGCTCAGTATGTAAATCATTTATTGCAATTATTCCTTTTGTTTTCAACCACGTGCATTTTGCTATAAGCACTATTTTGCTAATTAAACTATATCAAACATTCCCACGCAAGTATTCAATGAAAAATATTTTAAAAAACATCAAAAATCAGCTGTTTCATTTATGATGGAAATAAAACAGAGTGTTTTTATGTCTGTCATGAAGCACACAGCATGAGTCACTCAACTGTGCTATATTTACTCCGAGAAGGACATCAGAACAGTAAGCAGCATGCAGACTGCTATAACAATCAGCATTACAGCTCCGTATTGTAAAAATCAGTATTTTGTGGAGCAAACTAGTAATATCAGTGAGTACTGGAACAGGGGATCTTTCTGAAACCTGAAAGGGAAGTGGGCATCAAACCAACAGTGGGACTCTGCAGTTCGCAGGCGCAGCCAGCCTCAAGTGAGCAGAACACATCAATGTGACAAGGTGTACTCATGGATCCCAGAGCAAAGAAGGAGAAAATCTCATAAGATGCTAATCAGGCACAATTTATTCGTGCAGCAGCACCAGAATGATTCAGTCATACAATAGACACTGGATACCTGTTGAAAGAGCGTTGGTACTGTAGCTAGAGCATGGTTCACGGTTCATTTCCTTTACCAGCAGCAAATATGCAAGTGTTCTAGTGCTCCTAATATCTTGGTAAATAGTGTGCTTGGTTTTGCATGGTGTCTACAGCTAAGGTTTTGCCTTTGGATGAAGGCCTGTGTGACTGTAAAGCACTGGGGCATCTGTCAACTGTACTGTGTCTGAAGGTAAAACCTTAGCTGTAGATACCATGCAAAACCAAGCATACTTTTTACTGAGATATTAAGAGCACTAGAACACCATTGCATATTTGGTGTTGTAAAAGAAAGTTAACTGTGTCACGATGCTAGTTATCGGCAGGGCCACTGGAAAATTGCGGAAAAGGTTACCCAAAATTGCGGAGCGTTTTGCAAAAATTGCGGGAAATTGCAGGGGTTCTACTACAGACCCGGAGTGCTTCATAATTAATCTTTTAATGTTTTCCACAGAATATATTAGTCAATATAAATTGCTAAATGAATACACTGATACCTAAATATGTTTAAAACATAAAGAAAAGTTTATGTTCCTAACAAGAATACTAAACTGATAAGCTGTCATAAGTGTTACCTATCTTCCAAAATTTAAAAGCATCTGCCTCATACAGTGCTAAATAGATTCTATAAAGTGAGCCACAACAAATAAATATTAAATAAAGCCAGAAGAAAATTATTTTTTGTTTCTGGCTGTACAAAAATGAAGCCTAATCAACAGCTGATTACAGTGCTCTGCCAGTTATTCACCCACTTTGGTACAAGAAAAAATAAGCAGACAGAGTGGTGAATTATTGAGTTTTAGTAAAATGTTGTTAAAGCGTTTAATGGTCATAATGTGTACTGTAGGTACTGTAAACTATTTTTGAAATCACATATTTGAACATTAAATCTGGGGTTTATTGGGGTTGGCAGTATAATCTAGAGGTAAGAGTAACAGACTGTGAATGAGCTGACGACATCTAGCAGACCTGGGTTTGATTCCCACAACCTCCACTTGCATACCATGTGATTCTGAGCAAGTCACTTTACCTCCTCAGTGGAATCAACAAAGTCCAAGAGGGTAGCATCTTTCAGAAAAAGAGATGTGCAAGAACAAGGGGACACAATTTGAAGATAGAGGGGGGATGGCTCAGGGGCAATGTGAGGAAGTATTTTTTCACAGAGAGGGTGGTGGACACATGGAACAGCCTTCCTGAGGAGGTTGTGTGGTCTAAAACTGTGGGAGAATTCAAGACTGCATGGGACATACATAAGGCAATTTTTGTGGGGGGTAGGAAGAAATAAGCTGTTGGTTAAATAGGATCTGCAGCTTATCCTCTAGGTAGGGAAATGGGCAGACTAGGTGGGCCAAGCAGTCCTTATCTGCCGTCAAAGTCTATGTTTCTCCTCAGTGCTCCTAGGTTGTACCTGAAAACAGGCATTTGAGCCTAGTGGGCCTAACGTGGTTAAGAAAAAATGTAAAAAAAAACAAAAACAAAAAAAAACATATTTTTACTGCATCATACAGTAGTCAAGGTACACTGTAATTTACCTTTGTTTTACTCTGGCTGCAATAATTTTGTTTAGTTGAAGATTAATGTTCATATACATTTTGTGTTTTATAAGCTTGTTTTTAGACTTTAGTCAGGTTTTTATTGTAGTCTTTGCATGTGAGGATCTAGGGGGTGGTTGCTAAGAGTGAGATCACTGTTAGCAACTAGATTATTCAAGTTTAAAATCGGAAGGATCATCCAAAAATCTTCAGCTGTTTGAATCAAAACTAGTCTGAATGAAAATATGCTCACAAGGAATAATTTGCCCTGCCACTTACAAAAAGGCTTCATAGTCAGCACCCCATTTAAGTGAATGGGATAATTTGCACCTTTCCTCTCATCTTTTGTTTCAGCTTCTGTGTCAACAAAAGGTTTTGTGATAGACTGCTTCAACACAAAACAAATAAGTGTTTAAGTGTACTTATGCTTGGCCAGTGGATTTTGAAACCAAACAAGACAAAGACTCAAAAGAAATCAGTGTCGCATAAAACCCTTGCTCTACCTTGCACTGCAATGTTTCAACCAAACCCAAGCCTGCATGCGAAATTGTCAATATATTGAGAGTATTTTATTAAAAATGTTAATATTTTTTTTACACAGATTAATATAAAAACTGAAAAAGTGCAAGAAATTGCGGAACATGTCAGTTTTTGCAGAGAATGATGAAAACTGCGGATTCCGCAACAAAATTGCAGGCGCAATTTTCCAGTGGCCCTGGTTATCGGCAGTGTTCTAGCAGATATTCAGTGTCTGTTTTATGACTGTATCACTATCATTCTAGCTCCACAGCATGAATAAACTGTACCTGAACAGCATCTTAGGAGATTTTTCTCCTTCTTTGTTCTGGGATCCATCAATTCGCCATGTCACATTGCTTTCTGTTGTCTTTTTGAGACCGGCTGTCATACTTTGAGCTGTATAGCCAAGCTGAGGCAATTACTTGTGTTACAGCATGAACAGGGACCATGACTTGTTCACTATGTGAACAGCTCACTGTCAAATGCACGGTTCACTCTTTTGGCCACTCCTCTCACATATTTGACACTCGGTTATGAATTAAAGGACACTGAGAACAGATTTGTATTTAATATGTTTACTAAACAATACATAAAGGATCAGAACATCTAATAACAGTGTATACACAGGGGAACCATCAGAAAACAGGTACACTTCACCTTAAAAGAATTCAGTCTGTTGGACTGATCAGACTGAAATGTCTTGCCTGTGTGAATGTAGCAGAACAGATGGGGGACAAAATAAAGTCATTGGTTCCCAATGGCTTTTTAGGGTAGTAGATGCAGAGCTAGTGTATAACATTATTGTGTGTTTTTGAATTAACTGCACCTTTCCGTTTTAATATATACTACATTTTTGATTCTGGTCCTGGTTCCCATTTGCCTGGCCTGACCTGGAATGACCCATGAGAACTGGAAAAGCTAACCCATACACCACTGTTCCTGACGTTCTTAGACTCATCACTAGTGTATTTCAAACTTCTGCTATCACAGTAGAAGCACAGAAACATAGAATGTGTCAGCAGAAAGACAATGTTGCCCATCCATTCTGCCCAGATGTTACTGGCATAATCTGCCTCTGCAGACCCTAACTGGTTTGCAGTGACCAGCCCCCTTCCATGCCTATTTACTAATATTTCCCAATGTCTATCCGATGTATACTTGAAGCCCCTACTCTTTTCACATTCACCACTTCTGCTGGCAGTCTTTTCCAAGTGTTTACCACCCTTTCAGTGAAGTAGTACTTCTTCAAATCCCACTTAAACTCCACTCCCCTAGCTTCATTGCATGCCCCTGGTCCTGGTGCTCTTTCTCATTTAAAATAGATCCCCTCCTGCACCTTGTTCACCCCTGTGAGGTACTTGTAGGCCTCTGTCAATTCCCCTCTTGCTCTCCTCTCTTTTAGGGTGTACATGTTGAGACCCCTCAGTTTCTCCTCTTAGGGCTTCTCATGAAACCCCTGCACCATTTTTATTGCCCTCCTTCGGACTGCCTCCATCCTGTCTGTGTCCTTTCTGAGGTGCAGACTCCAAAACTGGACACAGCACTTTAGGTGGGGTCTCACCAGTGAGTGATACAGTGGCAACACCACGTCCCTCTTCCTGCTGGAAATGCCTCTCCCTGTGCACCCCAGCATCCCACTAGCCCTACCCACTGCTTTGTCACACTGCCCCACCACTTTGACATCATCAGTTATGATAATTCCAAGGTCTTTCCTCTGCTTAGTGACTGTCAGTACCTCACCCATCCAATACTCTGCTACTGGGTTCTTGTGTCCTAGGTGCATGATTTTGCACTTTTTTAGCATTGAATCCCAATTTTCCTAGCTTTTGACCACTCCTTGAGTTTCCCAAGATCCGTGTGCTTTCTCTCTAACCCTCCTGATTTTCCACCCTATTACAGATTTTTGTATCATCTGCAAAAAGGCATACCTTCCCATCCAATTCATATGCAATGTCACTTATGAAGACATTGAAGAGGACCGGTCTAATTAGTGAGCCCTGTGGCACCCCCTGGTCACTCTCCCATCATTAGAGTGAGTGCTGTTTACCACCACTGTCTGTCACCTATCAGCTAACCAATTTCTAATCCAATTCACAACTTTGGATCCCACTCATTGGGTGCTCAATTTCTTTATTAGTTCCTGTACGGCAACACTTCGAAGGCCTTATAGAAGTCCAGATAGGCCATGTCCACTGCTCCCTGGTCTCCCAGTCAAAGTATCCATCAGATTCATCTGGCATAACTTCCCCCCACCCATGAATCCATGCAGCCTTTGGTCTTGCAGCCTACTGGATTCAAGACACTCTACCAGTCTTTCCTCAAGCAGGATTTCCATTAATTTCCCCACCACAGAAGTGAGGCCGATCAGTCTATAGTTGCTAGCTTCCTCCCTGTTGCCACTCTTATGTAGAGGGACCACATCTATAGTGTATGGTGGAACGTTGTTCTCACCAGAAATCCTGCCTTTCAAAAACGCTGTTCTGCCACAGTCAGCAAAATGAATGAAACGCTGTGCTGACCGTATGTGCAGAACAGCGTTCCATTCATTTAGATTAAAAAACTCAAGCAGCGGGTTGAAACACTGAACAGAAAACTGCCGCGTTTCAACATTATTTACAACAGCCTGAAAAACGAATGCGCCAGTTTTCTGAAATGGGCACTGTTCATTTAAGTGCAGTATCAACCAGATATTGTATGTTACTTACAGTTTTCTTGGCCACAGGACAGTAATTTTTCTCGCTAAGCGAGTGGTTCCACCGCCATTTTTTTTTTTTATTAATCCCGCCTACAGCAGAGCGCCAACCAATGGGCATATGCACTGCAACGTTAGGGAAGCCCAGTCCCTAGCAACCACCCAACTCTGTCTCCTAGCGAGGGGAGACAACAATTTCTTTATCCATAAGTTAAATACACGTTGGAAGCCTAAAAATGTATTAAAAATATTTTGTGGGGCACCATACACTATGAAAAATACAGGATGGTTAACGCAATGCAGAACCATGAGTTCAGCCACCTCGGGGTCTGATTCCCAAGGACCTCTCGAGCTTCGCTCTCGAGGTCACAGGAATCAGACCCCTCTGTGGCAGAACACACTGGTTCTGCATGGTTACCCATCCTGTATTCACTATGTTCTTCTCTAGTCCTCTGGAACTATGTCTGTTTCAAGTAAACTGTTGAATAAGGCCATCTGTGGGGCAGCTGGCACCTCTCCAAGTTCCTTTAGCATTGGGTGTATCCAATTTAATCCAATGGCCTTATATACCTTTAGAGCTGTAAGTCCCTTCAGGCCTCTTTCTTCTGAAAATGAACTTTTGTCCACCTCACTCCCCTCAGTTCTTGTTACTCCCTGTTGGTCTGTCCTCCCCCCTCTCTCCACTGTGAAGACTAAACAGAAATACTATTCACGATGGCAGCTTTTTCTTGGTCCTCTTCTGCACAGTCTCCCTCTGCAGTCCTCCTTATCCTCACTATCCCTCCCTTGCGTTCTTCTTCTCACATATGTATCTCAAGAAAGTCTTATAATAATAATAATAATACTTTATTTATAATGTGCCTTTTGAATACCAAGATGCAGTACAGTTAAAACAATTAAAACAAATAAAACAAAGTCATCATCACATTAAAATCTACAGTACAAACCACATCAACAGTCATCGCTACAATATGCTTTTTTCAAAAAGGAATGCTTTTAGAGCCTGTTTGAAACTCTCCACGGTCGTGCATGCCCTAATCCGACGAGGCAGAGAGTTTCAGAAGGAAGGGGCCGCGAACATAAAGGCCCGGGCCCCAGCAGATTTTAAAATCACCCTCGTAATCTTCAGCAACCCCTCGTCGGCCGAGTGGAGTGGTCGCTCAGGGTGATAAGGAATCAGAAGCTCCTTCAGGTAGTCAGGGCCCAGTCCATGTAGGGCTTTATATGTCAGTAACCCAACTTTGAAGGTGATCTGCCACTGAACCGGCAGCCAGTGCAGTTCTCACAGCACCGGTGTGATATGGGAAGATCTAGAAATCCCTATCAACAACCGGGGGTGCTGAATTCTGCACCAGCTGCAAGCAGCGGATATCAACTCCTGGTAGCCCAAAGTAAAGCGAGTTGCAGTAATCTAAATGCGAGGTCACAAAGGCATGGATCAGTGTAGGTAGGTCACTGGCCAGAACAAGGTGCTTGATCCTAGCAATGTTTCTCAGATGGTAAAAAGATGACTTAATGACAGCCGAAACCTGTGTCCAAAGTGTCAGCCCTGCGTCCAACATCATCCCTAGGTCTCGCACCTGTTCAGATGCCTGAAGCTCAGCATCCCCAAGGAACAATTCTAAGGGGCAACCTGCCCCTGGACCCCCTATCCGGTGGCCTGGATCCAAAACCATCACCTCCATCTTCCCAGGGTTCAACTTCAGCCAATTGGACTTCATCCAATCCTGGATTTCCTTGAGGCAGTTATTAAATACCGAGATTACTCCTTCCTAGTCGGGTACAAAAGACAGGTAGAGCTGGGTATCACTGGCATAACAATGAAACCTCAGCCCATACCATCTTACAATGTCTCCGAAGGGAAGCATATACACCGCAACAACATGGGGGACAATATTGAGCCCTGAGGAACCCCACAAGACAGAGAAACCGGGTCAGAGGAGAAAAAAACTGACACTACCCTCTGAGTTCTTCCAGTGAGATAAGAAGTAAACCATATGTGGACCAAACCAGAAAGTCCACAGATAAATCTCAGGCGCTCAAGCAGAACCCCATGGTCAACAGGGTCAAAAGCTGATGACAGATCTAAAAGTACCAAAATGGGCCGTTTTCTCTGGTCTCTCACCATCAGGTGATCATTGAGCACCTGAACCAGCGCAGTCTTGGTACTATGCCTCTTTCACAAAACCAGATTGGAGAGATTCGTAGATGCTATGGATGGTCAAGTGGTTCTCCACTTGAGCAGTCATTACTTTCTTGATCACCTTCACCACAAAGGGGAGGTTCAAGATAGGCCTGTAGTTTGCAAAAGAGTCTGGGTCCAAAGAAGCTTTCATCCACAAAGATATCACCACTGCATCTTTCAAGAAGCAGGGATATTCACCAGAGTCAAGGGAGCACCAGACTATCTGTGCCAGAACCAGGCTGATAGAATCACCACAACCCATAATCAGGGATGTAGGGCCCGGGTCTAAACTACAGCACGTAGGGCGCATCCCCTGGACAATCCACATAACATCCACGATTTCCAGACAGTCAAAGGTACTCCAGGAAAATGGAGGGATAGTGGCCAAGCCCTGATCATCAGCAACTCGCATACAATGTGCCGAGTGGGTCTCCAACCTAATGTCAGCCACCTTATCGGCAAAGAACCGAGCAAGCTCATCACACTGCAATTGTGAAAAAGCTCTTCTGAGCGACAGACAGGCTGGGTTGCACAGCCTGACCGCAGTTCTGAAGAGCTGAGCTGGTCGGTTCTGAAGGGCAGAAATTTCCCTTGACAGGAACTCTGCCTTCTTACGGGAAATTTCTGACTGATAAAACTGGTAATGTTCTAACAGTCTAAGATGGTCAGCATGTAAGCCAGATTTAAGCCAACAATGTTCTAACCTGCGTCCTAGTGGCCACAGCTCCCTCAAGGCTCCATCAGACCACGGAGCCCGAGGGCAAAGGGAGAGAGGACGCACACATACTGGTGCAATAGAATCCAGGGCTAAGGTAATGGCATTGTTATATGCCAAGACCAAAGCGTCTGGGTCATTGCAATGTACAGAAAATTCTGACAGGTCAAACACTGCTGCTAGGCCATCAGAAGTAACATTCCGTAAAGGTTGGTACTTGACCATCTCCACAGGGGTCGGCCTACAAGGGGGGGTGCCAAAATTGAACCTCACCGTGTAGTGATCATACCATCCAACTGGTTCCACCCCCACATCTGAGGCCTCGATCCTCAGGAGGAAAACCAGGTTAAGAGAATGGCCACATTTAAGGGTAACAGTGGTAACCACCTGTGTCAGGCCCAGTGAATTCATTAACTGGAGGAAGTGTTGTCCAAATTGCAAGAGTTCATCATCGAGCCAGGCATTGAAGTCACCCAGGACCATCAGCCTGGGTGACTCAAACGCCATATCGACCACAAAGTCCACCACTCCCTTAAGGAATTGCTTCCCTTCTCCAGGTGGATGGTAGATAAGAGCTATCCTATAGCCCCTTTGGCTACCCCTTTGGCTATCCTTTCCTCTGTTTGCACCTTTGCTCCCCTCACCACATTGTACTTGGTATACCTCACTGTCCACCTTCCTCTGTGTGTTTCATTATACGTCTTGAATGCCACCCCTTTTTTCCTTCACCACTTTGACCGCTTCCCTAGAGAACCATACTTCACACATAAGCTAGTTGCCTTAATTATGCCCTCCATTATGGTTCACCACTGTGTCTCTACCCCTCCCTGGCAGTCCCCCCAATGAGGCAGTTCCTGAGGCAGTTTCCCATTTTTGAAAGGCTTAGCCTGTGGTTCAATGGGCTGAAGCAACCAGCCATGGCCCTCTGTCAGAGCTATTTATTGCCATACTTCCTGCTTCACAAAGAAGCATTTTTTCTTTGCAGCCAGAGGCTCTGCCATGCTCCCTTCTTCCCCATGTCCTTTGGACTCTGCTCATTTGTGCTGGACTCTGCTCATTCGCTCTGGTGTTCTGCTGGTTTGTGTTCCCATTCCCCCCCTTCTAGGTCTGTATTTTGCTTCCTCCAGCTGCAGTCTGTGCTTCTTTCTCTCCCTCTGTTCTTCCTGTCCCTGTTCCCCTCCTCTTTTACTCCCATTTTTGTTTGCTGCTTGCCCTGTGGATCTCTCTGCTCCCTTCCATTGCCGCTCATCCCGCAGCTGTCTGTACCCCTCGTTTGCTCCTTGTCCCTTGTTTTGTCCTCTTCTATACCTTTTGGGGGTTTCTTCTTGCTCCGTTGATTCCGGAGCTTTGTACCGTGCACTCTGCATTTGTAGACCACAAACTTGCAAGCTTTAAAGAAATGTCAATCTCACCATCTGAGAAGAGCAACAGTTCTCCAAAGCTTCGAGCTGCTCCCATTGTTTCAGATCAGTCCCATGGTGTTATCAGTGTTTAAAGCGGCATTACTGAAGTTCATATGTAATCAGCTTATAAACTGAACAGCCACTAATGTATAGTAGTTTTGATTGAAGAAGGAGCGCCAGAGCATTGTCGCACTGTATCTAGTGCCTGACATGTAGCCTAACTTGACAAGCCTATATCTATACAAGTTAGGCATGTCTCCTATATTGCTATATCAGGTGCACCAAAAAGATTGCAAATAATTTGAACATATGCTCCAGAATACGTAATTTTACTATGCTTACTGAAACTGCACTTCAATCTGCTAAACCTTATTATCTCTGATGTATTGCAGTTTACTTGGAGGAGCAATTACAGTATATATATGTAAATTCATGACTTTTAAATTTGCTTCTTAGCATTTGCACCATTGTGCTGCAGTCCTCCTGGACAGTATTTAAACTTTTAATAAGAAACCTTTATGAATATGAAGCATATCCCCATTATGGTGTCTTGGTGGTCTGCTTGTGCCTTTACAGTTATTCCCATGGTGGTAGACTGTGGTGTCGCAACAGGGCATTGTGGTTGCAGGTTAGGAATGGGCTATGGAGGCAGATGGGCTCTGGCAGATAGGATCTTGTTTTGTATGAATCTGAAGCACATTTCTAGTGTCTGGTAATATTTCTTAGCCATGAGTTTATAGTCACACTATGACATGACTACCTCTAACCTTACGCAAAGCTCATGACTTGAATATTGTGACTATCAAATATTGTGACTACCACTAATCTTACATAAAGCTTGTGACCTGAACAGTACTGGCAATTCTGAATGTATTGAGTTTCCATATTTTCAGTTATGCTATATCTCATATATCAAGGTATGTCTCCTATATCAATATAACGTGTGTATGAAAAATATACAGAAATGTGACTATATGCACTGGACTATCTAATTTACTAAGTTGTGGACTATCTAATTTACTACGTCGGCTAATGTACAGTAATGAGAATTCTGAATGTCACATATAATTTAGCTTCCCTAATGGAACTGGTTGGTATGCATTCCCTGGAAGTTATGGGAACTGATGTTCTGCTCAGTTTCTCACACTCAGCTTAGACTAACCTACGTGAAGGTTTAGTCTTCTTTTGTGCTTGATGAAAAGTGTGCATGACCTACATGAGGGTCCACAGATGCTTCACAGTTGAATTTATGCTCTCCTTCATAAATCAGAGGCATGCCAACAAAGACCATTAACTACTATGGCTCAGGGCAGCCCTGTGGCCGACGGTCTCACTCTGCACCCACAAAGTCCTGATCTTGAGCCTGCAAAGCTTTGGGTGGGGTCCTCCTTATCTGGCTCATAGTGGGAATGCCCTTGCTCTGGGGGGAGCTTTAGCCATGCAGTCATATCGGTGGCCCCTCTTGATGTAGAATTTAAGACTTTTGCTGCGAAGGGAGGGGCCCCAATCCCAAGGGGGCTCCCTTAGCTCACCAAATGGGTGTGATGGCACCTTCTAAGCTATTCTCCCTATGACCACCTCTGGTCCATCTGGTCTGTTCTTAGGCTCATGTAGGTCGGCTGAGTGCCTTAGCAGTCATTGCTCTTCTCCTCCCATCTTCGGGAACAGTACTCCCACGTTGGAGTACCCCATTACTGCAGAGTGCACTCACAGCCCCTTACGGCATTCCTGTTAGAGGGATAGAGTGACAGCCTTCCTCCAAATTGAATCTTCCTTGAATTGGGGTTCTAAATTGTAGCAGTAGAGCCATCACTAAACAAAATATGCCAAGCCTGGAGGGAAGGCAACCTAGGCCTTGAATCCCCAGATGTTTCCTCCTCAAAAGGTTTTTTTCCCTCTCCTCCATGCTGAAGGTCATAATACCTAGTTTGTCTTTAGTAGCATATTCCCCTAGGTCACTTAGGAAGGTTTCTGCTGTTGGATGGAGATGGTTAATGGCCCTCCTTTGCTGTTAACTCTCTCCTTAGGAAGTCATGCCCTCTTGCTATCTAATCATTCACGTTACTCGTTGTCTCCTGTGGACCTTCATAAAGGTACTAAATACACAATACCTACTTGTCATCTTCTGCACTGCTTTCTTCTCTACACTCTTTTCGGGGCTCCTTCTAAGATACCTTTAGCCTAACGGAATCCTTCCATTGATACTTCTAAGAGTGGAACCCTCCTCCAGGGTTCCTTGTCTTCAGCATCCCTACAGGGTGGTATTCCCTGAGGAACAGAGAGGTGAACAGCCACAAAGGATTATTCAACAAGTCACATAAGCACAACACAGCAGTTTTGTTTAGCAAGGATTTGAAGTCATTTACATGCATTTGTTTTTATCTGGTTAATGGGGGGAATGATGCTTGCTGGCATTGTTTCTCTCAATGGCCAGTACAGAGGTAGATGTTTGAAGCTGGCGGGAGTCTCTCCTAGCAGACTAGCCACATCATGATTTTGAGGCACAGTATATGGCACAGGATGCTGTATATTGTTTCTTTCATAGAATCCAATAATATTGAGTTTGCTGCAGTTAAACTCATTAATTGGATATGACATGATAGCATCCTTAGATGGTGGAGGATGCTGTGAAACATAGAAACATAGAAGTTGACGGCAGATAAGGACCGCAAGGCCCATCCAGTCTGCCCATTTCTTTTTCTACCTTATAAATGTGCCATCGGCCTTTGCTCTGTCAGTGACCTATCTATTCATAGTCATTTGTATTGCTCCCTTATGCCTATCCCATGCCTGTTTGAAGCCCTACACTGTATTCATAGCCACCACTTCTTGTGGTAAGCTATTCCATGCATCTACCACCCTTTCTGTGAAAAAGAATTTCCTCACATTCCCCCTTAATCGGCCTCCCTCTAATCTCATGCTGTGTCCTCTTGTCCTGCTATTTTTCTTATATTTTTCTTATATTTAAACATGTTAGACTCTTTCACCTTGTGCTTCTACTGACCGCTGTAGTGATGGTATCTTTAGATGTTGAAAGAGACCTTGGAGATAATGATAGGTACCTAGGTGTTCAGATACCACACCACACATCACGTTGATGGTGGCATTTGATGTTGAGAGATACCACCCCTCTTTTGGGAAATGGTCACATATTTATACTGTTAATTTTAAAGAGCAATCATTTTTCATCAAGTCATTAGACAGAAAGATGGCTATATAGAGTTTGCTTCCATTACAGCTCTAAACTTTTGCTAAGGTTGTTTGTGCCAAAGTCCACAAGATGGAGATTGAACTTTACCATAGTTATTAAAAAGTCTCAAACATTCAATTAGGAAATTAACAATATACACATAACAAGGGGCCAGCCTGTCAGTGCAGTAGTACCACTGCTGCTCGCAATGCCGGCGACCCATGTTGAGGAACGAGCATGGGTCATCATAGGGACTGACTGGGGGGGGCAGGAGGATAAAGCATGCCAGAGGGCACTCTCCTCCTCAGAGGAGGGAGGGCTGCCAGCTGCGCTGTTCTACTACTTCCTGGGTAACCACAGGTGACAGTGCAGTCAGAGTGGCATAGAGGAGGGGGGCACAGGTAAGGGATGAAACCAGAAAAGTAGAATTACCCCAGCAAAAAGGCAATATGAATGCTAGCTTCCTGCAGGCCCCACACTGGTGATGTGGCTCTCCTTCTGTCTGTGACTTGGTTCAAGCAGCACAAGGCCTAGTCTGCCACCCCCTGCCTAGATGGAGCAATACATGGAGGATGGAGTTGGAAAGTAAGCCCACAAGAAACTGGCATGAAGGAGGGCCTAGTCAGAGAAGGGAGAAACAAATATGTACACACATATAACTAGAGTTTCTATCCAGGGTCAGACTGGAGCACAGGGGGCCCACCTGGAAAGTTGATACAGAGGCCCACCTTTAAAATCAGTAGGGGAAGTCCCATAGAAACACATTCTTCCACTTAAATTTGATACACTAGCTCTTTGTATCTTAAATTTACATGCAGCGCCCAATGTACCCCATTTAATTAGACAACACATGGTAAATACAAAGATTTTCAGAGTTTAGAAGGTGTCCTGGTGCCCAACAGAAGGGAGCCCACCTGGACATTTCCAGATATCCCGGTGGTCCAGTCTGACTCTGATCCAATGCAATATTATCAGAAGCATCAAAGTTATACAGTTGTGACAATAATGATTCTCCTTTGTTTCACAAGGGGAAACTTATAAAAATACATTATGAAACATTTCTATTAAAGTGCAGTGTTTCCACACATTGGTTTTATGACAAGACTGCTAGACAGGACTCATGTCTACAAAGCATTCATTAACAAAAATGAATAACATAATGACGCACTTGTTCAACCACACAGTATCCCTAATTAATCTGTTCCCATGACAATGACATCTGGTACCCTCCATAACATGGGACTGAGACCTTAGATAATATTGTAGCTACAATATGCTTAGCAGTACTGAAAAAGGCAATTTCAAACTACAAGAAATGACAGGCATTCTCTTAGCACAAATAGAACAGAAGCAACATTAAGCATTTTGCATTACAAGTAAATTAGGCATTAAACTGGCATGAAAAGTTTGTGACCCTTTCGAGATATAGGAAAAATAGACAATGACGTCAGGAAAAAGACCAGTGGTCCATCCAGTCTGCCCGTAATACCCTATCATACTCCAAGACCTTTTGTCAATACGGGGTCTTTGCTTACGCTATCCACCCTCTTGTTTCCTGTCTTACTACAACTAAGCCCTTAACTCTGCCCAAACTGTGTTTGAAACCATTAATGGTTTAGGTACCTACCACCTTCCCTGGCAGGTTGCTAAGGCTACCAACTTCCCAAAGATTAAAACTGGGACTGCTGAGTCTTGACAGTTTTGCTGCTGGCTGTGGATCTGCTCGAGCTAGACAGAATTGAATTCCTCCACCTGCCTGCATCTACGTCATTGCCCAGAAACTGTAAACATGAAAACACCGCTGGGTAGTAGGCAAGCGCAGGTCAACAAGATCAGGGAGGAGCTGGAGCACTAGAAGCAGTCAAGCCTACTTGGGCTCTGGGCGGGCTCTTCCTCCTCTTCTTCACTTCCTGTGACACTTGACCAGAGGTGGAGGGCAAGCATGGCTGGAGAGGATGACTGCACCTGGATGTAGTAGAGAGCTGTGTCTGGGAGCCAGTGCATTGGTGAGCACACTGACTGAGCAGCGAGCAATTGACAAGTGTGGTCATCGGGTGCAATGGTGGGACTGGGTTGGTCTGGGGCCATAAAGTCTTCTGCCTAGTAGTCACCTAGTCACAGTCGGAGCAGGAATGGAGCCACAGCAGGATCTCTCTGGAGCTAACTTACTTGTTAAACTTAGAGGTGAGTGTGTCTGTGACTGACTGTGAGTCTGGGCCAGCCAGGAGGGAGGTCGAGAGAGGAAGAGGGCGATGTCAGGGGCAGGTGGGTGGAGGGGGTTCTCTTTCAGGGAGGAGGCCATAGTGAAGGTCAAGGAGCTTGCTTCCAATCCGATCATCTGAGATGACAGTACAGTAAACAAATGTAACCCTGAATGCTGATGGCAGTGAGAAAAGTTCCCAGCTCTCTGTGTGTAAGTTCACTTTAAGTTAATACTGAAGTTACTGGTTAGGCTAGCAGTACGAAAAAAAGGGAGTTACTGTTTCTGCAGTAAGCCAGTGTCTCTGTCTCCTAAAAAATAAAAAGGAGGAATTATTTATTTATTTCCCAATAATGGCATGTCCCACTTTTAGTCTTCAGGAAGTTGGTAGCCTTTAGCACACAGTCAGTCACAGACACATTCAGCTCCAAGTCTGACAAGTAAGTTAGCTCCAGAGAGGTCCTGCTGTAAATCCATTCCTGCTCCGACTGCGACTGGGTGACTCCAGTCCATACACTTCTGACTCCCCAGGTCATGGCCTCCTCAGTCCCTGGGCTGCTTGGCTTGCTCTCTCTACAATGCAGAGTCTCAGTTGCTGTCAAGCAGAAGACTTTACGGCCCCTGACCGACGCAGTCCCACCACCACACCCGACAACCAAACTCATTACTTGCTTGCTGATCGGTCGGTGTGCTCACTGACTCACTGGCACCCAGACACAGCTCGCTACTACATCCAGACGCAGCCATCTTCTCCAACCATGCTTGCCTTTCACCTCTGGTGAAGTGTCACAGGAAGTGAGGAAGAGGAAGAGCCTGCCCAGAGCCCAAGTAAGCTGTACAGTCAGTGGCTGCTCCTAGTGCCCCAGCTCCTCCCTGACCTTGTTGACCCACGCTTGCCTACTACCCAGCGGCGTTTTCATATTTATGATTACCAGGCAATGAAATAGATGTTGGGGTGGGGGGGAGATATTCAATTCTGTCCAACTGAAGCAAATCCATAGCCAGCAGCAAAACTGTCAAGACTCAGCAAAGCAGCACGGCCCGGGACAAATACTGAAAAAACGGGACATTTTTGTAAATTTGCCAAAACTGTGGGGACACCGGGACATGCACCCCAAAAACTGGACTGTCCTGGGAAAATCAGGACAGTTGGCAGCTTTATGCTTCATGGCTCAACCACTTTTTCTGTAAAACAAAAATTTCTCATGTCTCTCCTGAATCCCCTCCCCCCAAACACCACCACCACCATCACCAGCTTCCTCTCGTGGCCATGTATTCTAGATTTGCTACTCGTGTTGACTATTTTCCAGCAGTTCACCTTGCTCATTCTTTTCAGTAACCTGAAGGTCTCTAGCATATCATCCCTCTCTCATCCAGCCTGCAGTGGGTACATGTTCAGTGTCGTACGTTGGCCCTGAATCATTTTTGGTTCCCCTACACTGCACTGTCTGTAGCCTGTCCTTGTCCTTCCTTAACTGAGGATTCCAGCACTAAGATCATTACTCTAAGTGTGGTCTCACCAGTGATCTATGAAGAGAGGTGGTGATACCTCTTTCCTCCTACTGTAAAAACCTCTCCCAATATCCATCAGCATCCCGTTTGCCTTTCTGTAGGCCTTGTTACACTAGCTAAATTGTTTAATATGAACATATGAACATACAAGACGCCAGCAGAAGGCCATTCAGTCTATCCAGTCTGCTCATGATGCAGGGTTCTTAGCTTATGCTAATGACCCTGGCCCCTTCCTCCCCAGTCCCCCCTTCTCACCATCTGCCCCCTCCAAGCCCCATGATTTCCCCTTATGCTTATCCCATCCTGTCTTGAAGCTGTTCACTGACTTCATCAAGACCACTTCCTCTGGCAGTGCATTTCAAATGGTCACCACCCTCTCCATAAAGAAATGCTCCCTAACCTCCTGCCTGAACCTCCCCCATCCAGCTGTAGACTGTGTCCCCTCATGGTTCGGCTGCCACTTAGCTTGAAGAAACCCTCCCTATCCACCCTATTTATCCCCTTCAACAATTTGTAGGTCTCTATCATGTCCCCTCTCTCTCTCTCCCTCCTCTCCTCCAGGGTGTACATCCTCAGGGCTCCCAACCTCTCTTCATATGTCTTACCCTGCTGACCCACAGTCATCTTAGTTGCCCTACTCTGGACCATCTCCAGCAGGTTCATGTCTTTCTTAAGGTATGGACACCAGTATTTTACTCCTTACTCTAGATGTGGTCTCACCAGTGACCTGTACAAGGGCAGTATAACCTCTTTCTGCCTCCTGCTGATTCCTCTGGCTATACACCCAGCATCTTGTTTCCCTTTGCTGCTGCTTTTTTGCACTGTGTGGAGTGGTGCAGGTCTCTAGTAATCACCACACCTAGATCCATCTCATCCTCCGTTGCTGCTACACAGACCTCCTCAGGTAGCACTTAGCCCTTGGATTCCTGGCTCCAATGTGCATAATGTTGCATTTCTTGGCATTGAAGTCTGGCTGCCAAATACCTGACCACCTCTCAAGTTTTTTCAGGTCTCCCAACAGGTCTAGTATCCCTTCCACTCTGTCCACCTTCCCACAGAGTTTATCATCCACAAATAGGCACATTTTGCCCTTAATGACTTCCCCAATGTCATTGATGAAAACATTGAACAACAACAGCCCCAGCAACAAGCCCTGCGGGACACTGCTGGTGATTTCCCTGATGCTAGATAACTGTTCCCCTACCACCACCCTCTGGGTCCCCTCATAGAAACAAAGAAAAATGGAAATTGTCAGCAGAAAAGGCCTGCTAGGCCCATCCAGTCTGCCCTTAAGCCCTACCCTTGTTTGCGGCCTCTGACCTTACTTCATCAATGGCTTTCTCCTCTCTTTCCCACTTCTACGATTCCCTTATGCCTATTCCATGCATGTTTAAATCCCTCTACTATGGTCTCTCCAACCACCTCCTTAGGCAGACTATTCCATGCATCCACCACCCTTGCCATGAAGAAAAACTTCCTCACATTTCCCCTTATACTGCCACCTTCCAGTTTCATATCATGCCTCCTCATTCTTGTACTCCTCCAATATTGGAATATGTTGCCCCCCTGCACTCTATTTATGCCTTTAAGGTACTTGAAGGTTTTTATCATGTCTCCCCAATCCCTCCTCTCCTCCAACATGTACATATTGAGGTCCTTTAATCTCTCCTCATATGTTTCCTGGTGCAAGCCCTGTGCCATCTTTGTTGCCCTTCTCTCGACCGCCTCCATCCTGTCAACGTCCTTACAAAAATGCGGCCTCCAGAATTGTACACAGTACTCAAGGTGAGGCCTCACTAGTGTTTTATACAATGGAATCACCACCTCCCTCCTTCTGTTAGTGATACCTCTGCCTGAGCACCCCAGCATGCTACTGGCCCTCCCTGCAGCCTTTGCAGTCTGCTTAGACACCTTTAGGTGTCTGAAATGATAACCCCCAGATCCCTTTCTTCCTTGGTGACGGTCAGCAACATCCCCCCCACCCATCCTGTAGCTCTCTCCAGGGTTCCCTCATGCCAGGTGAATTATTTTTCACTTCTTTGAATTGAACCTCAGCTGCCACAACTCAGACCACTCTTATGGCTTCCCCAGGTCCCTCCTCACTTTCTCCATCCCATCTGAAGCATCAACCCTGTTGCAGATATTCGTGTCATCTGTAAACAGGCAGACCTTTCCCTCCAGCCCTTCTGCTATGTCACTGATGAAGACATTAAACAGGACTGTCCCAAGGACTGATCCCTGAGTTACCCAACTGGTCACCCCACCTCTCCCCGGACTGGATCCCATTTGCCACCACCCTCTGCCTCCTGTTTATTAACCAGTTTCTAATCCAGTTTACCACCTTGTGGCTTATGCCCAGACTAGCCAACTTATTAAACAGCCTTTTATGTGGGACACTGTTGAAGGCCTTGCTGAAATCAAGGTAGGCGATGTCCACTGCTCCCCCCCCCGATATACCTCCCTCGTAACTCAGTCAAAAAAAATCTATCAGATTCGTTTGACACAACTTTCCTGCTGCTAATCCATGTTGCCTTGGATCTTGGGCACCACTGGATTCCAACTGTCCCAATATTCTTTCTTTAAGCAGTGCATCCATCATCTTACCCACTACTGAGGTGAGGCTGACTGGCCTATAGTTCCCTGCCTCCTCCCTGCTACCACTTTTGTTAAGAAGGACATGTGCCCTCCTCCAATCCTCTGGAGCCACTCCTGTGTTGAGTGACTTCGTGAACATGGCTGCCAGAGGTACTGCTAGCTCCCTCCACAGCTCCCTTAATATCCTCGGGTGTATGCCATCTGGTCCCATTGCTTTGTCCACCTTCAGTTTTGTGAGCTCCTCCAGGACTCTCTCCACAGTAAATGGAATGGTGTTCATCCCCCCCCCTTCGTATCTGTTGCCCAACTGTGGTCCCTGACCCTCCCACTCTTCAGTGAACCTGAACAGGGCTAGAAATTCATTTCAAAAAGTGGCGTTTCGCACAGACTACCATCTCCAAAAATTTGGTATTCCATCTTGAAAACTGGTATACACCCCCCCTTTTTGTATACTGCTATTAAATGGCAGAAGCATGATATACATCACTGTTTTAGTAACACAAGGCAAAGTAGAGTGTTTTGGGGTATCCACAGTACCCTTTCCTCAAGGTGGAAGATGTCTCTAAACGATAAATCAAAAATGGATCTTTTTATATTTCATTTCTCTCTACATGCCAAAAAAAGAAGAAATAAATACTAGGAAGGTCTCTTTGTCTGTCAATCATGTTTAAACATATTACATCCATCCTATGTGCTAATTGGAGAATATAAAGAAATGTTTATAGCAATTCAAGAACGCGCCATCTGTTTTTTGAAATACACACATGCTTGAATCAGAATGAACTGAGAGCACTTGTGCATAGGAATGGTATTCTTTTAGTACACATTTTTGCTTTGCACAATGAAAGAATATTATAACTAAAATCATGTAAAGAACATGAAGAAAATAGTGTGAACTTAGTGGCAATAAGGTATGTTACAGGTTAGTTGTACTATTCTTTCATCATGCAAAACAAGGTTATGTGTGTAAAAAAAAAAAATTATTCCTATGCACAAGTGCTCTCAATTCATATTGATTCAAGCATATATGTCTTTCAAAAAACAGATGGTCCTTTCTTGAATTGCTCTGACATTTCTTATTCAACATGTTGTATAATTCAGTTCAGCAATTCAAACAAATCAAAATGTCCTCCAGATTATTTTATACTTAACTGCAATAGATCATAACCCGTGTTAAAGTAAACAATTGCAAACCATGTACTGACTATCCCTATACCTAATAATTTTTCCTTTCATCTTTCATTTTAAACCTCATTCTTTTTGAATATTAATTCCCTTAGTGTTGCAGGTTTCTACAGTTGCATTGAGAGAACTGCAAACTGTAGATTAATAATCTGAAAAAAGTATTTCCCAAGGAATTCCAACCAGTTAGGTCACTGGACAAATCTGACCTGTTTTATAAATATGATTTATGTATTTGCTGTGTAGTATTTTTTTGTAAGCACTTTGCTTGAAGGTCACAGAACAGGACAGATGCCTCTGCCTATGATTAAAAACTAGTTTTGAATTGTATGAAGTTGTAGCAGTTGTTTTCTGTATTTGACACTAAAATAAATGCACATATCTAGATAATTTTTTTTCTGAGCTAGCAAAAAAAATGACACTTTCAGAACAAATCCCTAAAGTGATTCTAATCCACAAAGATTAGTACAGTTTTTGTCTTCTTGTGTATGGTGTTGCAGAACCAGTAAAAAGTTTAGAAGATTTGTCTCTATTTTTCCTGGTAGATATGTCTGAACTGGTAACTAAAAAAATAACTTTTTTTCCCCTCAGTAAGCCTGTTGAAAAACTGAATTACTGAGGTGAAAAACTGTTATTTTTTAGTTACCAGTTCAGACATATCTGCCAGGAAAAATAGAGACAAATCTTCTACACGTTTTACTGATTCTCCAACACCATACACAATAAGACACAACTGTACTAATCTTTGTGGATTAGAATCATTTTAGGGATTGTTCTGCCAAGTGCCATTTTTGCCAGCTCAGAAAAATGTACATATCTACCCAAGAATGTTGAAAATAAGTGACTAGTGCCTATAACATGCCGATCCTGACATTGTCATTTCCATATTATTTGTTCCACAGTGTGTTCACGGGAGCACAAACAGTAATTTCTTTCAACATGCTGTCTATACTAAGTTGGCAGTCAGTGAAGTTTCCCCCTTCAAAAACAGCTCCAAACATCCTACAACGTGATTACCAGACATACTCCTTTTTTTCCCCCCAATTGTTTAACCAGGAGTAGCACACTAAGCTGAAAGTTTGTTTACAGGAGCGACCTGGGAGCACAGGGAAGTTAAGTGACTTGCTCAGGGTCACACAGTATACAAGTAGGGGCTGTGGGATTCAAACCCAGATCTCTAGATTTGCAGCTTGCAGCCTTTGGTCAGATGCAGACTATCTCTCAGTAAATATTTTTTCATTATTTGCTGTTGATCAAGATGCCATACCTCATTTTCATGTTCCTTCCTAGCTCCTCTTTGTGTTTGAGTGAGTGCGCACAGAACTGCTAGGCATGGCCATTTTTCAAAGATTCCCATAGGGAGACTCAATCTAACCATTTTTTTTCAGCTGCCAGAGCCCCGATTTTATGCAAATTCAGACGTTACAGCCAATCGGATCCCTCTTCACTGCACAGAGCATCGGTATGCGTGATGATGACATTAGAATGTTTTATAGATAGCTCCGAAGGGAATCTTGTCTGAAATGGAAAAAAATCGGGACTCTGGCTGCTGGGGAAAAAAATGGTTAACTTGAGTCTCCCGAACCGCAAAAGGGCTGGCGCCACTCATGAAATGGCAGGGCACTCGAGCTAATGTCTCTTAAAGTGGTATACACCATAGATTACTGAGAGGCAGAATTTGGTGTTCCGTGCATGATTTTTGGTATGCATGGAACACCAAATAACAGGTAATTTTGAGCCCTGCTGAACAGAAGTATTTATTCAGTATTTCTGCCTTTTCCAGGCCTCCCTCCTTATAATCCCTGGAGTTCTTTTTGTGCCATAGCCTGCTGCACTACCTTGCTTACCACCTTCACCAGTCTTAGGTAGTTTTCCTTATCCACCTCTCTTGTTCTTTCTGTACCTCTTTAAGGGAGCACTTATGATGACTCCCAGATCCCTTTCCTCGGAAGTGCTGTCCAGCTTATCTCCTCCCATCCAATACTCCATTCTGGAGTTCTTGTTCCCTATGTGCATCACCTTGCATTTTTCGGTGTTGAATTTCAACTGCTAAACCCTGGACCACCTCTCCAGCCTTTGCAGGTCCCTCTGCATCTCCCTTGCCCTATCCTCACTGTCTAATCTACCAGCGAGCTCAGTGCCATAGTCTTTTTGCTATGTCCTTCATGAACATATTGAAAAGGACTGGACCTAGGACTGATCTCTGTGGCTGTCTTCTGGTGACCTCCTTCTCCTTGGATCTGACTCTGTTTCCTGCTATCCTCTGCTATCTTCCTTTCAACCAACTTCCCACCTATCTAACTATGTCCTTTGCTGCACCCAGATCTTCTAAGTTCCTCAGCAACTTTCTGTGTGGCACCATGTAAAATTCCTTGCTGAAGTCAAAGTAGAGTAAATCCACTACTTGACTCTTTGACTGTCCTAGTTACCCAACCAAAGAATACTATCAGGTTGGCTTGACAAGACCTTCCTGCCATGCCATTACTGACACGGAACCTTTGTAAATGAGCTTTAGCTCAAAGGTATTTTCTCCAAGATTTTCTCCAACCCTTGCTGTTTCTATCCTTGAGCCTTTTTTTCTCCAGGTAATCCACTAGGCTTTGACTAGTGTCTCTAACAGTTTACCCAACACACAGGTAAGATTGACAGCTCTGTAAGTGCCTAGCTGCTCTTTGTCCCAACCCTTGTACTGCAGAACTCATCTGCTACCCTCTTCTCTTTTGGAATGACCTCTCTCTGAATAGAGCTGTTGAATAGCCTGCCAGGGGTTCAGGTAACTCTGATGCCGGTTTCCTGAGCACCCTTGTGTAAATCATATCAGGCCCTAGGGCCTTAGCTATCATCAGGGCTGCTAGCCCTTTTCACTAGTAAATACCTGCTATTTTATTTCCAGGACTCACCTTTCAGCAGCCCTTATGCTGCTCTCCTGCTAAGGCCTACTAGCCTCTCCTAGTGAATACTAGGCAGAAGTAATTATTCGGAACAGCTGCTTTCTGCTCAGTCTCTTCTATTATCCTGCTTCCCTTTGTTAACCTAACAGCTTCCACATGTCCCTTAGAATCAAACCTGGATATATAGGTTTACAACCCAGCACCTGTCCCCCTCAACTAACTTGCTCAGGGTCACATTGTAAGTGCCAGTGGAATCAAGCCTGGGTCTCCAGGTTCACAGCTAGGCACTCCAACCCACACATGACTTGCTCAGGGACACACAGTGAGTGAATGAGAGGCAGAGGGCACTACACCTGGGTCCCCAGGTTCACTGCTCAGAACCCTAATGTAACCCCCTCCTTGGGAGGGGGATTATCTGACTGCCTTCCTTCCACCCTCCTGAGGTCCCTGGAGTTCTGTATGTGTGCTGCCAGTTCTCTTACACTCATCTCTCTTTGTGGCAGCAGGAGAGAGAGCAAGGCTGCACAGATATCTTCAGTGCCTCTTGTGCCTCTTTCCACAGGCTGTGGCCACATTCTTCTCTCCCAGTTCCCCAATCCTGGTAGAGTGGACTGAAAAACAGACAGGGACAGCACATTTCTTTGATGCTCCATGCGCCTTGTGACAGACTGCTATAGATGTCACCAGAGAGAGAGCGCCTGCTGCAAGAGGCTCCTCCAAGCACTGTCTCTCTCTTCCTGACCCCTGACTCAGACTCACCACATTCATACCCTCACCCATGGATGGGATAACAGCCTTAAGGAGCTGTTAGAATCCCAGAGGAACAGCACACGAAAGGAGGTAAGGAGTCTAATAAACAAAAGACTTTGGAGCACCAGGCTCTATCCAGAACATAGGGCAGCCATCTTTGTTCCTCTTGACCCCCTCAATCAGCCAATTAAAGGGCTGGGATGCCCAGTAGAGCCTGAAAAGGATGGTAGGAGGATGATGCTGTCCAGGACCTTCCCTAATGGACTGGAGTGCTTTGAAGGCTAATCATAGGGCAGGACAGGGCAGAAGGACTGATGAACAACCCTGCCCATCCAATGGGACACTGATGTGGAGAAAGAAGTTTCTGGGCTTTCGAGGAGCTCATGGCAATCTGAGAGAAACACTTAAGTGTTCAGACCTGCTGCTAGTGAGACCAAGCAAGAGGCCTAGCCAGGCCAAAAATCCTGGAAGCCCTCACCACTGTTCATTCTGCCAACTCACTGTGAGCCTTATTCTGGGTTTACCCTGTGCAGAGACTGTGCCAGATGAGCACCTGCTGGAAGACATTACTGAGAGTTTGAGCCTGTGGGCCATTGCTGCATACCGAAACTGCTGAGCTGTACTGAGCAGAGACAGAAACCTGCTTCCTACCCAGGTTGCACTGGAGCCAGGTAAGGTCCTGCTAGCCCATGTTAGTGGGTTAGATTAGGGGACAATGAGCCATGGGGCACATTCCCTGAGTATGGGAGTACTCTTGATTCCGAGGGGAGTCAGACCATGGGGTCAATCCTGGGGTCTTGGCTCCTTGGGAGCCACAAAGCTGTTGCATAGCGCTCCTGTGACTGACAGCTGAGTCAGAAGAGATTTATCCTGAGAGATGTGAGCCAGAAAGGCCATGACCTGAGAGATGTGAGCCAGAAGGGCCATGACCTGAGAGAAGTGAGCCAGAAGAACTGTGCTGCTGCAGAATATCTGAGGGAACATGAGGAGCTCCACCCCAAGGCTGCTGGACCCTGTTCCTGACTGCTGCTCACCCTGGCTGCTGTGTGCTGTTCCTTGACTCAACCGAACGGCTGCATCTGTGGATCACATGAGTAATGGCACTGCTGCCTGGGGTCTCTTGTACTTTTCCAGTTTTGGATTATAATTACTGCATTTGGACTACAAGTTGGGTTTCAAGCATTTTACCTTTTGGATTTCAAGTTCTTTAAACTGTACTAGCACACTAAGGTCTGTTGGGGGATTAACTTGCAAGCTTACTTATTGTCATCAAGTGCACCACTGAAAGAACCCAGGCAACATAGCTACTAGACCTGCCCTGGGGCTTTAGTGTCATTCATGGGTACCCAAGATCATTGGTTATTATTTTATACTTGCAATTGTAGTTTTACTACTGGTGTCTGCTGAGGAGTTACCGCACCTTCTGTAGTATAATTTCTCTTTTTGTGTCCCAGAGTACAGTGGCTCCCAGAGGGCATGCTATAGGGTGGGAGTGTCCAACGTAATTAGTAATTTTCCAATTACCTCTTTCCCTCCAGCTTCCAGGCCTAGGTTCTTAAATAAAAGCACTGTTAATTTGTTGAATTTTACTTCTTTGTGTGCACCCATTTTGTATAACCTGTTTGAAGTGTTTATTGCTGAAGGTAACAACTGTTTTGTTGGTCCCCAGGGGGTGGTCCAATCCAGTGTAGGGAGCAGAATAGGTACTGCATACCAGGGAGTGATGCTGCACACAACATCTGGCTCACTTATTCTCTCTGGGTGGAGGCACCGTGCTATTTCTTATTTGTTCTAGGATGAACCCACCACCACCACCACCACCATCACAGGAGAAAGAATAAATCTAACACACTCAGCCAGGTGGGCCCTGTACAGTCACCAGGTGAGAGTGTGCGCCTGGTCACAGCAACCCAGTGGTCACAATAACATCCTCCAAAGTGACTTTCTCAGGGATACATAGTGAGTAAAAAGCAGTGGGTAAGTTAAACCTGAATCTTTCCATTCCCAGTTTGACATTTAACCCCATCCCTACTCCCAAGTGATCTGTGCAAGTTCATATAGTGAGTAAGTGGCCTGTGAGGGAGTCAAACATGAGTCTCCAGGTTCACATCTCAGGGCTGCTCTGCCTTCCTCATGGACGGCAAGTGGCCCAGCCCTGTGCTCACCACCTCAGCTGGCTGCCACGTGATGTACATAACACTAAATACATATGCATGAATACAAGTACAGTATTTATTTCAGATTTGTGGCAGACTAAGAAATTGAGCAGAAGACTGTGCCAGTCACCATGGGAGGGCTGTATATTACAGGGATCAGGACTGGTTGGTGAGAGGGGGAAGAAACATGACGCAGAAAACAGAGGATGAGACATTTTTAAGTGCCACTGTCATATGGGAGAGGAAGATAATGGGAAGCTGAAAGAAGAGTGAAGAAACTATTTAACATTGTTCTAGTAGTGGGTGCCGAATGGAGAATGCAGAGGGAAGGGCTGTTTAACATTGCACTGGCAGGCACAAAGTGTTCCTCTCCTCCCATGGCTGTCTTCTGGGCCTCAGTCCAGGACCGCTAGAGGAAAACAGGGAGGTGTACCAAGTAAAACAGAGGGAAACAGGAAAGGTGGTGAGACGAGCAAAGTTGCAGGCACAGAAAAGGATAGCCAAAGGGGTAGTTAAAGTGGATAAGACTTCCTTCAGGTACATAAGTGAGAACAGGAAAGTGAGGGAAGGGATAGAGAGGATAAGCAGGGCTTCATAAGTGACATTGCAGAAGAACTGGAAGGGAAGAGATACTTTTTTGCTGATGATACCTAAATCTGTAATAGGATGGACACTCAGAAGGGGTTTGAGAGAATGAATAGGAACCTTTGGAAGTCTGAGGAGTGATCAAGAGCACGTCAGTTGGGGTTCAAGGCCAAAACATGCCAGTAACTGAGTATAGGATGGGTGGAGGTACTGGCAGTCACTAAGCAGGAAAGGGACCTTGGAGTTATCATATCTGATAATCTCAAAGTGGCAGGGCAGTGTGACAGTGCATTGGATAGGGCCAGTGGGATGCTGGAATGCTAAGTGAGCGGTATCTCCTGCAGGAGAAAAAAAGTGGTGTTGCCACAACATTGCTTGCTGGTGAGACCCCACCGGGAGTATTCGGTCTAGTTCTAGAGGACACGTTTAAGAAAGGACACAGGCAGGATGGAGGCAGTCTAGAAGAGGGCAACTAAAATGGTGTTGGGGGTGCACCTAAAGCCCTACAAGGAGATACTAATGGCTCTCATAGTCTACACCCTGGAGGGCAGGATTGTGAGGGGGGACTTGATAGAAACCTACAAGTACCTCATAGGGGAAAACGGTGCAAAAGGGGAGTCTCTTTCAAATGAGAAAGAAACACCAGGACCAGAGGGCATGCAATGAAACTATTGGGGGACATTTAAGAGGGATGTGAGGAAGTACTACTTCACTGAAAGAGTGATAGATACCTGGAACAGACTGCCAGTGGAAGCGGTGGAGGTAAAAACAGTAGGAGGCTTCAAGCATGTGTGGGATAGATATACATGGGGAATATTAGTAAATATGTAGGGAGGAGGGAGGGAGAGAGGGTTGCCAAAGACAAGTTATAGTTTGCTGAGACAGATTAGGCAGGGACCATCAGGGCAGATAAGGTGGGCCAAGCAGTTCTGCTGACAATTTCTATATTTCTAAGCTTCCTCCTGAGTCACAGTATCATTTACATTGGGTGGCATGGTGGTGGAGGGTATGGCAGGGAGGGTGGCTGGGTGCCGAGCAGCAGGAATACCTTTAATTTTTTTGTTCACAGCTGAGGGGGAAGAGGTTGTGTTATTGGATAGACTGAGATGTCAACAGACAGTCTTAGACCATACAAATGTGTGTGTTGGGGGGGAAGGGTGTATAATCGCTGTAAGAGGATTTGGCCATAGCTAGGGGAGAAAGTGGGGTGCCCTTGCACTGTAGATGGAGGAAAGGGAGCATTTATAATTGAAGGCCAGTAGGTCTCGGTGGAGGGAGGAGATTAAAGAGGGCAGAAGTAAGGAAACATTTAAAAAAAAGACTTAAAGCAGTATGTCAAATGAAACTTCATCCATGAAGTGTCCATTTTATGAAGTTTTTGCCAGAAGAAGTGCTATACAAAGTGTCATTTCATAGGCAAAGTGTCGATTCCTGTAGTCTTTGTCTGGTGAAAATGGCACATTGCTATGTGGAGCAGTAGACAAAGGACTGTGTGAAGTAGCAGCACTTCACAAAGCACAATGCATTGCAAAGTATTTTAACTTTGCACAGACCTAATTAAAAAGTGGTGACTGGGAAGGCACACTGAGCCAAGGCTCATTTCCAGGTATGAACCAGGGAAGGAGTGCCAAAAAGAGATATGCATATGCAAAGTAAAAGAAACAATAACATCATAACATAGCAATACAAGCCTTGCCTCACAATCCCAGGATTTTCTAAGTAAATAACCTTGTGGTTTACATTAGGCACACTGGTTTATGTTATGACCTCGTGTATGTAGTATGTCAGAGTGGTCATTTACTCCCATTTAGACAGTCCAGGGCATCCTGTATACGTGGCATTGTATACCGATCAGGCACAGTTCTTTCGTTGAGGGTCCTGTAATCAACACACATGCGAGTGAAGCCATTCTTTTTTTTTCCGCACCATAACGACTGGGGAGGCATATGGGCTGCGTGACTCTTGTATGATGCCAGCCACTAACATCTCTTGTAGATGACGTCTGACATCATCGATGTCAGCAGGAGCTAGATGTCTAGACCTGTCCCTGAAGGGTCTCTCATTGTGCAGCCAAATGTAGTGTTCAGCACCTGTGACACAGCCAACATCCCATTCCTTGAGGGAGAATACCTGGGTTTTCTGAGCCAGCTTGTTACTGATCCTGGTTCTCCAACTGTTTGGAAGTGGTGAATCCCCAAAATCAAACATGTCAGGTGATACCGCACATCCTTTTTCAGTTCTGCACTGGGATGGGAGCACAGCAGTGTCAGCACAATAGACTTTAGCCAGGGTGCATCCTCTAGGTACCGTGATGTCTCGGTCTATAACATTCTGTATTCGTACCACCACTCATTGGGTGAAAGCATGAACCCGGGCCGGAAGCACACTGGGTTTAATCAGCAATCCTTTGGGTAATTTTCCCTCAATTGGTGTATCCAGCATCAAAATTTCATTAGTCAGATCTTTTCGCAGCTGTACTTCACCACTAATACTGCCTTCTGCATTGGGAGGCAACATGATGGTAACATGATCCTTTTTCCAAACTATCCCAACAGGCTTATCTTTGTCACTTTCCTCAGGCTGCATGTGTTTCTCGTAGGCCTTTAGGATCAGGGCGTGAATACGGAGGGCCTTTCCTGCCCTTCTCTTTTGCCTTTCTTCACATCGCTGGGCCAGGCACCCAAACATGTGTGCATTGGTGCCAGTCAGTACAGGGATACCATCATAAAGTCTGGTGGAAGGGCAGACCAGGGCTAGCGTCTCCACAGAATCTCCTATGCCAGCCACAAAGGATGGGAAAGAAAGGCACACTCAAATAGCCAAGATAAGGATACAATGTTTCACTTAACCCCCACAAATGCAGTGCATCAAGAGGTTGTAATGAGTGGTCAGATAAATGCTGCTTATACCGGTCTTAGAAGATTATTGTGACTTGAGACCCACTGTCTAAAACTGCTCGGGCCAGATTCCCATCTATATGTACAGTAGTATCCATGGAAGGGCCCACCAATTTGGACCAGTCAGAAGGGACTGTAGCAGCAACCTGGATGGATGATTTAGCCACAACAGAATTGGATTTTGGATTTCCTGAACCTCCACTGCAATTGTTTTCTGCACCCCTCTGCCATTGGTTTGCTTTTTGGAGCTCCCTTTGGAGTCTGTTTACCACTCTCTATAGGTCCTTTTGAGACAGGCATTCTTTCTTCATATGCCCATCCTTTCCACAATTGTGACAAATTACAGGTTCTTGAGTCTGTCTTGACTGAAACATTGCAGGAGTTGGTCATCATTCGCAATTAGAGGGTTGGGCGGAGTACATATTCAGTGTCGGAACAGGAGCACTAACAACAGAATATTGTGGTTCGACCTCTGTCTGCGGCATTGATGGCAATGCAGTATGTCTCAATAATTCTTTAATTGCAGCAGTCAATTCACTTGTTTCAGTTTTTGAGCTGCCATTGGCTGGGGATGCCTAAGCGTGCACCTCCATTCCCATAGCAGATGCACTCTGAGGGGGAACCGGGTCTGTATCTGTGGCAAGGGCCTTGGGAGAGATGGTAGCTTTCACTTCTCTGAATTCTCTCAGTAGCTCAGACCATGGCGGAGTATCCTTAGCAATCCCTCTCTCACTTGGCTCCCTGGAGCTGGCACCAGCATTTAGTTCTCAGGTCCCTTTATGTGGCTCTTGAAATTCTGGGTCATCAGAGACTGACCCCTTGCCAAGAGCAGGGGTCGCAGCAGCTATAACCATACAGGGTTCCCCAGAGCCTTCCCCCTCCTCCTCAGCTTCATGCACCTCTTTCATCAACATATGGAAGGGCAAGGGATCAGATCCCCTTTGGTGTAGTTGCAGTTTGAGCAACACCCAGCTGGAATGCCAGGCAGAGCAAAGTATATGATCCAGTCTTACCTGGTCCAATTTGCTAGAGGCCCAGCTTCCTTTCCAAAAAATGATTTGTATGAGTTCCTCTAATCAACTCATGTAAGCTGATAACAATTCTCCCAGCTGTTGTTTAACATCTTTAAGTTTCCATTTCAAGGCTTCGACACTAGCGGTACCCCCAAGCACATTTTCAAGGGTGACTAAATACTCTTGGGCATTGGCATTAGGTTTAGAGGACCTCAGGGAATGAAAAGCACATAGGGTGGGCCCCTGAAGGCTTTCCCCCAGGTGAGCCCTTTTTTCAGCCTCTGAGCATTGCCAGTCTTGTACTGCAGCGGTAGCAGAGTCTATCCAGGTCTCCAGGTCAACTTCCCCATTAGGGATAGGGAAGATACCAGAAATCATTTTAAGCTTGCGTAAGAGTCATGACTAACTGCAGGCACAGGTTCGGGTGCCTGCACTGGTGCAGGCACAGGAGCTGGTGAAGGGGCAGGTACTGGAGCTGGTGTGGGCATCAAGGAAGGAATACTCCCAGGTGGCATAAACAACTTTTTAAAGTCCTCAGCTGTTTTACCCTCCTCCAGTAGCAATTTGGCGATCTTTTCCTCAAAGGACTCTGATAAGGGTGGGCGCTAGTTTCCTGACGAGCCTTCACTATCCTTAGTTATTACCCTCCAGGCAGCTGGGGACCCATCCATGGTAATAGTTTTTGGCACCTTAGTGCTGTCCACGTGGTTGCTACACTCCACTAAAGCCATTAACATCTGGGCAGTCAAGTCAGCATGTCGGCTTACCACTACAGCTTTTCCCAAGCAGTCAGTTTTTGGAAGTGCTCCTTCTACTGTGTCTTTACTAGTGCCCAGGGGTATGTCTAGTATTAACAAGGCATTGCCAATTTCATGCCCTGTACACCATCCAACCAACTGTTGCACAGCCATGTCTTCAGTGATACCCATTAAATCGTTAGTTGTAATTCTTGATTTTGGCCACTAGAGGGGTGCTAATCCCAGTGATGCCTCCAAGATGTAACCCCTATGTGGCACTATCCTATGGGCTACTACCCCTGCCTGCTTGACTAGGCACAAGTTGAGGGGCCTGAGCTCTTTGAACGGGTGCCTCCACCTGGAGGAATGGTACTGGGGTAGTGTAATTGCCGTTGGTATAGCCTTCTGGGATGCTATAATCCCTCACAACCCCTCTAGTGGCCTAAACAGCACAGCAACAAAACATTCACGTGTACCATATGTCAATAATGACTAGCTCACACCCCTTTGCACTTATAGATTTACACTGTAAAATAACAGTCTGATTTATTTAGGGAGATATGAACAGGGGTGTGGTATGCATCTAGCAGATGATCTATAGATCTGATTATTTCAGGCTGAAAATGCATGCACAGTGAGCCCCTTTGACACAATGACACAACTCTGGGTAACTCTGGGTACCCAGTTTGGAATAGCAGGCTAGCCTGAAGTGTTGCCTGGGGCAGGCCGGCGTCGCAGCTGATCGTTGGGGCCCTGAGGAAAGAAACACTGAACATGTACTCAAACCCAGAATTTGTAATCCGGAGCCGGATGGCTCAGTCCATTTGTAAATAAACCCAAACAAGCAAAATTGGATGGCACACACAAGTGATTTGTAGCTTTGTTGCAGGGATCTACCCTGTTTGTACTCACACTACCCTGACCAAGGGAGGATCTGACAAAATGAAACCTGTTGCAGATGGCTTGATGTAGCAGAAGGAAAATTCCCTCATGGTCCTCGTAGGAATGCTGATCTTCGGGATGCAGGAGCAATTCAACACTGGCCAAAAACATGCAAACCGAACATCTCGAACTACTCGGCCACACAAATACCTTGCGAACTAAGCACATTTATCTGTAAGGCTCCGGTCCTCTTCTGGTCCATCTGGCTAGCTTGCAGGCTGATCCTTAAATTTGTTCAGCTTGGATGTTGCTCAGATCTCCTGCTGCTGTGACCCCAAACATGGGCCACTGGACACTTAGAACCCATGGACTAACAGCCGGAAAGTCTAGGCCTGGCAGGCCTAACCCCTGAAAGCTAGGAAGCTCCCCAGAGGCACACACACTGAGCTCTTGTGCTTTCTCTCCAAAAATCTGCCTGAACTGAGCAGTTACCCCCTTTTATATGGGGCTGAGTTCCAGGACTCCCATTGGCTGCCAAAGCCAGGGGCGTCATTTAAAGGGTAGCCAGGGGTCGCATTCGCGACCCCTATGAAAATTATGCGACCCCTATGACAGGGCTTGCGACCCCTGCCTGCCCTGGGGTTCCCTTGGGACCGGATGCGCTTTACTGGCTGCCGCTTGGTGGCATAACATGCCCCATGGCCATGCGCACGCTTGTGCTTCTGTGACAGTGTGAGGAGGACTGGAGCCAGTTTCAGCCAGGGAGCCTGACAGTCTGCTGTGCTGCAAAATTAGCACAGACTGTTGATGTAATCAGGGACGGATGGCGCCGCGCCGACTGTCTGCAGGATAGCTTAGTTTGCCCCCCCAAAAAATCATTGGTTGGGGTTGTTAACTTGTTGGCAAGGCAAGTGCCACTTACTTGTGCTGGGGCTGGCGCTGCTGCGGGTGGCTGCGTGGGGACTGGCTTAGCCTTAAACGCGAATCCAGCGATAAAGCGTGCATGGGGAATCGGTGGGATTTGAATGACCGGGTCCTGGGTCCATCGTCGTGCAGGCAGTGAGGCAGACAGTGGTCGGGCAGACACTCAAGGGCTAAACGGCACTGCATGTGTCATGGTAGTACCGTGAAGGAAGCCTAGGAAGAAAAGGATTAAGGAAGCGTCAAGCCGAGAGCTGGAGCAGCTGATCCAGGCGGGCGGCCGCGGGGTGATCCGATCAGACATCTGCAACCGCACGGTGCACCGCAAGACAGCAATCCATCGGCAGAGCTGGCAGCCGGGGCAGGCACGGAGTCGGCCGGGTGCGGGCAGACTAAGAGAACTGCAGTGCAAGTCGGGACACGGGAGACGGTACTTGTTGGCAAAGTCGGCAGTGCAGTCAGCAGTGTGTCCACTGGGGAGACGGGAGACTAGAGAGCGTGCATGCGTTTGTCCAGGTCAGGACTGGGTTGGGAGGGGGAGTCAGTCGGCCAGTCAGGAAACCACCAGCCACTCCTGGTCAGCTGTGTGTTTTGTTTACAGTCTACAGAAGAGCCTGTAGATAGTTTATTGGTCGGGGCTGCACTTGTCTTTAGTCATCTGCTGCTTCCAGGGTCTGACTGTGGTCTAGGGAGCCCTCCAGGAAAGTAGATACTGGGGGCCCATCTGGGAAATCAATAAGGGGCCCAGGGTTGACACACTCATGTCATCACTACACTTCTAATTTCATCTCGTTGCTGTCTGGTGCTGCAGGGGTGATGCTGGGGAGAGAGAATAGAGCGAGTGGTGGGCCAGGCAGGTGATGATTGGAGCACTCTGTCTGCAGGTGGTGCTGCCAGGTGGGGACCAGGGTTGCCATTAATGTCGGGTGGGAAAGGACTAAGGAGGAGGTTAGTTAGGCAGCTAAGGCAGGCTGAGTGAGCCTGAGGCCTACAACAACAGACTCTCCGAGTGGCGTGGCTGCCGGTCACTGACTAGGGAGGGCTTCAGAGAGTGAGCTGCTCATCAGTACAGTAGCAATTCAGATTGGAATGGAATTCCTCTTTTACTATTGAGGCCTAGCGGTCCCGAAGTCCCCATCCTTTGCCCTTGCCCCTGACCTGATTGCTCGATCGCCACACTTGCAAACGGCTGGGGAGGGTGCTAAGGATTTAGGCATCTGGCAGGTGAGCTGAGACAGCGGAGGCAGAAGCCAGTGTTTTCTTCTGTTGGAGCTGGAGTGGAGCCACGGAGGGCGGAGGAGGAAGCTGCAGTAGCAGAGGTTGGAGAGCATCCGTCAGCACAGCCAGCCAGCATCGCCCAGCAAAGGTGGTAAGGTAAGTAGCTGCCTGCTGGCAGGCTAGGACATTTTTCTCACTTGTGTTTGTTTGGACTGAGCTGTGGAACTGAGCCCCACCCACACCGTGGCCCCACCCACATCATGCCCACCCCACCTTGCTACCCCTATGATTTTGCTGAAATGACGCCCCTGGCCAAAGCTGTCTTAAACAGTTCTCATATGCTAATTGGTTCCCTTTTTTGGTGCCCAGAAATTGTCCCAGTAAATTCCCCATAAGTCTCTGCCATTGTCCCAAGAGCCCCTTTGTTAAATCCTGGCTCCCAATTGGTGTAAAGGCACAAAAATGGTGGCTGCAGTTCAAGTCTAGACAGTCTATTTCAGTGACCCCCTTTAATTAAGTCCTGGTGCAGCCAGGAGCAACATTAGCTTGATTTGCTCTCCCCACTGTCTTGTAGCCCCAACAGTCTTCTTTTAAGCAAGTCCACTATTAAACAAATAAACAATACCCCTCGGGGAGTCGCTGCTTCCGTAACACACTGCCCATAGAAACACACAGTGAAGCTTATGAATAGTTATTAGGACTTTCCTTTGCCCTAACATTTGCCCCTTGACTTTTGTCTCTGGTGCCCTGGAGGCAGTGTTTTAGGCAGCTGCCAGTTTGTTTAATAAACAAAAAAGCATTTCCCTTGCTTTTGCTGCTGTTTGTGTCCCCGGTGCCTAGACACACTCTTGCTTTTCAGTGCAACGGCAGTCAGATGCACAGTGCATCCTCCTCAATGGTGACAGCGGTGGCCTAAGAACATGCCGACTGCTTGCAAACAGACTCCATGAGCCCTGCAGGGCTCAACAATACAGGGGACACCTGGGGAAATGGCAAAGTGCAGCAGAGAATGGGAAGACACCAGGAGGCAGTCGGCAGTGGGAGAACACCCGGAGGCGCTTTTAAGGTAAGCCCCCAAATGGGGGGGGGGGGCTTACATAAGGATGCATGGAGTGGCTAATCACACCACTGGAATAATGATTCTATTAGGTATATATAATTATAAATAAGTCTGTATATTCAGTGCCCGCCATAACAAGACATTACATCATTAGGTGTTTAAATGGCAGTTTTTTATTAATTCTTTAGCCAGCTGTCTCTCATACGCCTCCTGTCTCCCCCCTCAACAACTCTGTCAGCTTTATTCCATTCTGACTTCCACCTTTCCATACCCACTCACCTGCAGTCACAAGTTCAGACCATCATGTCCCCTGTACTCCTGCAGCTGACCCCAGTGCAAGACTCCCCTCCCCAGTGCACACCATATCTTTGGTCTATCAAGGAACCACCTTTACTTCAGAGGAGGTGTACCACCTTTACTTCAGAGGATGTGTACAGGAGGGACCCAGGAAATTCGGTAACTGTTAGGCTCGCAGATGGCAGTTGGTATCACATGTTGTGTGGTGAGCTCATTTTCCCCCTGTAAATGACGCTCCCACAGCCCTGTAGGTGGGTGTGACTGTGTCATGTAGTCCTCCCATGACATCAATATCACTCTGAATCCTATCTTAGGAGATGCTGTGAGAGGGGGCCAGCCAACTCCGTCACCAGTGATGTGCTGGAAGGGGCTCCCACAGGCTCTCTAGAGGTGGTTGTTAAATTTTGTTTACCATTAAAATGAATAGAACAGGAAAGAAAGTGATCTGCTTGTTAAATACTGAGTGCCAGCTGATAAAGGTTTTGGAGCACATCACTGTCTGTCACCCCAGGGTTACTGTGTGATGCCCAATCCTAAACCCCACTTGCCTAGAGCAGGGGAGGGACTTAATCTCAGGTGTACCAGCTGGCACCACCAGGCTCAAAGTGGTAGCTTAGCACTGATAAAATGTGAGACACATATGTATTACATTTTATGGGGCGTGTGTTAACCTTTGTAAAACTCATATTCATCTTCAAAAAGATGTCACTCCAGTATCCTTAGATGCATAACAAAACCTAATATATTTTAATCTTTAGACTATCCTTGGCAAGTTTTATTCACAAATCCTAGGAGCTTGACAGATTTCCAGATTCAATTATAAATTAGTACAAGATACTGGTGGTGTTAGGGGGAAAGAAAATAAGTTTAATAAACTTAAGTCTGCGCTGTACGTCATGTGGGTGAGCAGAGCAATTGTTTACAAAGAGCAGAAATTTTCTTCTGTGCCTTCTAAGTTCAGCATCCCATGTCAGCAGCCAGTAAATGAAAGTGGCACTAGTCATCCAGGCATTGCTGGATGCTGTGTACGTTACTGGCAACAGTTTGACATCCTTAGGGAAACAACGCGGACATTTGCTTTTCCCAATAACAAGGAGCCTTCTCTTTTCAGTTCCATCCTGATTCACGCAGCACAGGACAGAGATCCTGTCCTTAGCTTTTTTTCCTCCTATGCGCTCAGATTGCTTGTGAGCATGGCCATGGTTAGGGTAACCTCTGTAAAATAGATCAGTTTCATCTGCATTAAACACATCGACTGGTCTGTACCCTGACAGGATCCCAGGAAGGACATCAGTAGTCTAGCTATGTGCTGCATTAGTGTCAGCATTCTGCTTCTCCCTGTGCTCTCATTTGAAAACAATTTGGTGCCTTAACTTCCATCTCGAAAGCCAGCCATCAGTAGCCTCAAAGGTGCTGTGGGACATCTGCTCAGCCAATTCAGTGGCTTTAGTCTTCAGCATGGGGCCAGAGACTCTTGCGCCTTTGTCGACAGTCTGGGAGAACCAGACAAGGAAGGCATCTTCAACCTCACTGTCCTTGCCCTCCCTCCCTCTTTCTCTTTCTGTTGGGGTTAGAATTAGCTCTCCACTCGGACAGGATTGCATCGCTGTTTTTGCTAATTCTACCCGTCTGACTTTTAAAGATTTTAGAATCGGCTGCAACAGATGACAAGGAGGCAGTAGGATTATTCGATGCCTCTATCACTTTAACACGATCAGCTAAAGTAAGCTCATTCCTGGGTTGGGACATCCTGAGCATCTCACCTTACAAAGACAGCTGCAATTGAAGAATACAGTGTCAAAACGCATTTCTGTTTTAACAGCTGCTAAAAGCTGCAAAAAAACAATCAGTAAGTGCCAGACAGCAGATTGTAAAGGTCAGATTAATTAAGACACAACAGCAGAAAGCTGCCATCAGGCATCTCTCTAAAATGGCTTTAGCAATTAGGACAGTGCCAGCTAAGTGATGGATGCACAGTGGGGAAACAATGGCTACAAATTGATGACTCTGAGGGCATCTTGCTTAAGCGATCGTGCCGCTTAAGTGCATCCCATTTAAATGGCTTGTACTGTACTGTACATGTTCACACAGCACTTGTTGGTTCCTGCTTATTGAGGTGGAGGGGTAGACTTGAGGGACCTAGAGTCCCATCCAACCTAAAATTACTGTGTGTGTGTGCGCGTGCGCGTGCGCACACTTGTCTGTCTCATCGAGAGTGCAAGTTTCAAAAACTGACCCTTCTAGTACCTTGTAGCATTTTTTTTACATCATGAAATGGATCTTTTCCTCATTATACAGGTTTCAGTGTACAAGTATTTTCTAATACTCAGATACTCATATCAAAGTAATTCATTCACTTATCGATTGATTTCCAGGAGAGGTTTTGAGCAGCAAGTGGCCATTTTCAAGGGTGACCTAGATCAATACATATACAGATACTACAATTTGAACAACATATTACACGGCTGTAGGTTAGACACAGCTCAGGTTGTTGCTCTGTTATGCATCTTATCACCTCAGGAAGGCAGTGTGGTGTAGTGGTTCGCACATGAAGCTCTGAACAGGAGTTCTGAGGTTTAAATTCCACCCCAGGCAATGGTACACTGTGTGACTATGACCACAGTACTTCAGTTATCCCCCTTGTAAGACTGGGTAGAAACATGACCCCACTGAAAATGAGGTGTATATTATTTTACATTTTCTCTTGATCCAACAACTGCTAAATGAATGAAAGGTAACAGTCCCTTGTCACTAATGTAGCATCCCTTTCCAGACTGTTCTTGTAAATTTAGTTGGGATAGACAATTAATGTTTCTAGTTCTTTAAACAAATCCATGAAATAGACATTACTTTTTACCAACTACAGCAGTAAGTCCTCCTGACTAGTTTAAAAAGCATTTCCACAGCTGTCTTATAACACCTGTCTGCTACAAGTCATTACTTTGAATTCAAGGTGAATTAGACTTGCTTGATATTCCTTACTGTGTTACCGTGGTGTGAAATAATAATCTTTGCCTTGCAAGCCAGCTGCTTGAGAGTACCTGGAGTAGGTGATGTAATTGCATGGCACTAATCTCCAGCAGGTCTCCATTTCTTCTTTAACAGAAGTTTATTACTTTTTGCTTTATTCATCTTTGTGACATGCTCTTTGCATTTGTAGAACGTGCGTTTAGTATTAGAACCAGAAAATATATTATAATGGTTGCAATAATGGTTGAATTATAAGGACACCAGCTCTGAACCAAAAACACCAGGAGAGATTATAATGCATGCGAGACCCTCAGCACTTGTAAAAGGGAAACGCAGCAACACATCCATCTGTTTAAAGAAGTAGTAGTGTGGTGAATATTTCAATTTATACTTTTATTCTATTTTAACTTGTTTCTTATCTCATAACTTGTATGATACCCTTTTTCCCCCATGTCTGAGTCTGCTTTAGCACTATTTCTTACATCTGAAATAATAAAATGAGCGCTCCTTCTAATACAGCTTGGTCCAGCAGGTTTTGAGCACTTATTGACCCTTAAGGTCAGGAAATATTGTCTGCTGCATGCTAGTTCATTTTGGTTACAGGAAAAGTGATGTTAAACAACGGGTGTTCAAGAACAACAAAGAATGCTGAAGAAAGCCTGTACTTTCATATTAAAAGGTGCACTTCTTGTATTATTTTAAAGGGATGGTCCTCTTAGCATTTTACTCTGCGTACCTGTGTGGTTTGTAGGCACGAATAATGAATGCCTCCATTGCACCTTCCTAATTTCATCAGGATTTAAATGTAAATGAAGGTACTTAAGTCTGGTGTGAAAACGTGCTTCCTTCCATGCCAGAGGTCACGACCAGACTCATGTAAGACATCCTGGAATGTTATGATGTTTTAGTGCTAAAGCCTGCAGTAGTTATACTGTGTTAGTCAATGCTCTTGCTGCCCTCTGTAGTTCCTGTGTTCCTGTCTTACACTGGCCATGACACTTTTCAAGGCATAGTAAGTGCCCTGCTGTTTTCTGTAGTTTGAAGCGCATCTGAGTTTTAGAAGATGCTTTTAGAGAATACAGGGACTTCATAAGACATGTAACAGAACTGACTGAGAGTATAACTTCTGCTGGCTTGTGCAGATATGCATCATCAACTCCCATCATGCCTTGTGTGGTTGGGGTCATGAGCTTTGCAACGGAAAGACAAACAGGTTTCCACACCAGGGCAAAACAGACTGAAACAACCTTATTTATATTTAAATAAGGATAAAATTAAAGGGACGCAAGAGAGGGAATCATTGTTCACGCCTACAGACTACGTAGGAATACAGAAAATAGGTTGAAGGGACTTTGCCTTTTAATGTAAAAAAAAAAAAAGTGTTAGGGTAGACTCAAAATAGGGAATGGTATTGCACAACATAGGACATAAGGAACACTCCAGGTCAACGTTTTCTTAGAGGAGTGGTGATATGCCTTGCATGGAGAGGAGAAAAATGTTAACTAGGAAATCTTGTCAGAAATACTGTAATGGGTCAAGGCCCCAGGTCCAACAATGGTTTCTTCATGAGGGGCTTAACCACAGCCCTTTCCAGGGCTGAAGGAAAGATACCCTCCATCAGGGAACACATGATGATCTGTGTAGATTGGTCCTAGGAATTTAGGCAACCCATCAGCCAACAGGTAGGGTCAGGGTTCAACAAATAGTAGAAATGTGATAGAATTAGTAGACAGCTTTAAATATCCAGGGATAATTTTTTATTCAAAATAATCTTTTGAATGCCATTTGAATAAACTCTGGAAATCTCTTCACCAGAGATTAAGTTCATTTTTAGAGTCAAACAGTTCCGGCCAGAGACTCAAGGTTTCTACTTACACATAGTTTTTTGATGAGTGCTATGGATTATGGTGTTATCATTTATTCTGCCTTTTCTAGTATACTTTTTGATAAACTTAGGGTTACTTATAATTCTATCCTACGTTTTATGCTTTATGTTCCCTTTCGAACTCATCATTGTCTCCTGTTCAAATATTCTAATAGTCTGTCCCTCGAAATAAGAAATTCTCTTAAATTGGGTACCATGATGTTTAAGATGAAGAATGGTCTTTTATCTCCTGCAGTATCAGTATTGTTTACTAGGTTTACTTACTCTTGTGGCACTAGGTCCCAGTCCAAATTCACTTATGAATTTCCATTGTTCAGAACTGTTTCTGGACAGAGATCAATTTTATATAGGGCTCCCTTGTTTTTTAGCACACTGCCTGCTGTTATTACAGAAAGTAGAACAGTATGGTCCTTTAAAACAAGGCTAAAATAGTGGTTGATGGATAATGATGTTTGCACATGTTCATACTAAATGGTTGGTTCATAATTGTTATTAATGTTTTTTGTATTTTTGTATTTTGTGTTTATATGTTCTCATGATTGTTTGTAATTGATATGTAAGTCTAAGTATGTTGTGTAACTTGCCACTGGTGAGAACGGGCAGTTTGCTCATCCAGCTTACGAGCATAAAAATTAAAATGAAATGAAAGGATGCAGACCTGAAATGACCCAAAGCCGAGCAATCCTCCAAGATGGCAACTGGCACAGTCCCTCTGCTTTACTTTACTATAGAGGTTGCATGCACACTCTCTGTCATTCAGACTGTAGGAAGGCCAGGGCAATGAGCAAAGGGGCTGTGCCAGTCATCATCTGAGGGAACTGCCTGGTTTTGATGAGCGAGGGCCGGGCTTGAGAGTGCTGTAGTGGATGGGGAAGTAGGGGTGGATGGTCATTCAGTGGTTGAGATTGGGGGTCTGGAGGACCACTGGACTCCATGAAATGTGTAAACCACATTGTAGAGCAACAATTGGGGGGTGGAGGGCCACTAGACATCATAGAAGGGTGCAAGTACATGAGAGAATGGTGAGCGGGAGGACTGCACAGCTCCTCATAATGCCACTGCCCAGTCTTGTGCAATGGTATTGTGTGGCATACTAATGAGCCCAGAATGGGCATATTAATGGACCTTAGTGCCTTGCATGACCTATAGGCTTATTAGCATGTAAGGGCTAAATATGGCTCACAGGAAGGCTGGCACTATCCCATTTGGGGCACTTTATCTCCATTCATCTCCTATGTGCCATGTTCCAGGAGAGGACTGTGTAAGTACAGCACATAATCACTATGTGCTGTGTTGCCATAGCCCCCTATTCAAACAGTTAGTGCACCCTGGCCAGAGCGCTCTAACTGTCTGAATTTTGCCCCTGAGCCAGCCATGCGCTATCTCACTTGCAGTGCTGCAGCATGCACAGCGCACGTAGTCAGCTCTGAATATGGGGCCCCCATAGCTCATACTGTAGGATCTGTCTGAACCATTTATTCCTAAAGCAGTTTGGTGTGACAACAAGGTACATTGATTCTTTGGGGTTGTAATAATAACTTTGTACATATTTTTTTATTAATTCTATCCTCACTGATATCAGTTAGAATCTAATCAGCTGAGAGGAAAAAGTGGGCTTCCTGAAAATAAAAGGAATATTTTTTATCAGAAGACAGACCAGCTGTCTCTACAGGTAATTTCAGTCTCTTTGTCCTGTAAATAACATGACCCCTGATGAGTTAATAGGATACCTTCAAAGTACGGAAGTCTCTTTCATGTCGGTAAACTGTCTCTGGCACTGAGATGATTCCCTGTAGAGCAGACAGCAAATGAAACAAAACGAGTTGTCCTTGTGTACACAAATCCATGGGTCCAGTTTCAATTAGTTCCTTTAGACAGGTTGTCCCAGGACAGCAAAGCAGTGCTCCAGGAAATGTCACCGAGCAGTGGTGACAAGGGTGGGTGGAGCAAGGCTTTCAAGCAGGCTGAGGTCTGGAAGTGAGAAGAGTAAGGCAGTCTGAATATTGCTCTCCAAGTCAGCTATGTTGGAACTTCGAGCCTACACCATCTAAGAGCTGGAGTCTGCCATGGCTCACTAAGGTATCCTGTGTGATAAGAATCTTTCTACTCTGCTAGAGTTAAGGAGCTATAGGGAGGTTTTTCTGTTTGTTTCTTCTGCTGTATGCAAACCATTTATTTTTAATTTCTGTAGTAACCCTGCAATTCCCATAATCTTATGCATATGTGCTATCCCACAGAATGTGTGAATACTGTGAAGTAGTAAATATTGTAATATACTTCATTCACCTGTGCCTGAATCTTTTAGGGGAATAGATAACTGTTGGTACTGGCAAATCCAGGATCCATCTTCAAAAAGAGAAGAAGGCTACAGTTACCATATTATAAGAAGAAAAGTGCTTTTTCAGGAGTGAGCGACAGGGGAAGGCCATTTGCCCTTAGTCAAAGGAGCACTACATGGTGTGGGTGGTGGCTCTGGTGGGATTCAGACCAAGAAAGTCTAAGAGAATCACTTCTGAATGATGGCAGTCACCAAGGTACCCTTACAGGTGTTGAGGGTTGTGAAACTTGGCAGCCTATTGCAGACTGAGTCCTGGGTGAGGACAGGTTGTGACAGGGGTCCATATGAGGAATGCCTGCCAGCCACTGACAACCTGCCTGACACTCTCTGTCACATATCACCCTTGTAAAAGATGCAGGGAAGTGCACAACCCTAATGGATTATAAAGGGTTTACAGGCCCTAATGGGCAATTATTTAAGGGGTGCACTGCATTCCATTTGCAAGCTAATACTGTAGAAGGCCACTACTAGCAGCATCCTGAAAAATTTGAGAATGACAATGAAATCTAACTGGAACAAAATGTGTGAGCCTGGGATTGGTTGGGTTTGGCTAGATTTTTATATCGTCTAATTAAAGGGGGGAGACTGGCCTTGTGTAACTACCATGTTCCCTAACTGGTACCAGCTACTTCTTGGAAAGAATAAGCTATGACAGTTGTTCAGGAAGAAAGTTTAAGGGCCAGAGAAGACATGCCATGCTGGAATATATGTAAATTAGGTAACCATGAATACAGCACCTTTAAAAAACTCTCCATTGCCGGCCTGTAGCACAGCACTAGCACTACCGCTGTTAGTGACCCGTATTCAGGAATGAGCACAAATCATCATGAACCAGCTGGGGGAAGGAAGGATTGAGAATTTCAGGGACTCCTTTCCTTCCATCAGTGGGTGGGGGGCACTGCTCCTGTTTCATAACTTCCAACTGGTGGAGGCCAGTAGGTAGCTCAGATGGGAGCAGAAGAAGAGAGAGATCACCGCCAGATGCCTGGCATGCATGTGCAATTGCTTCATTGCATGCCAGCATCACAGGGAGAAAACTGGAGACTAGAGGCAAAAGTCAGGCTGTCCCATGCCAGTTCCCCCGGCAGGCTCTTGCACAACTGACACAGCTGGCCACTCAGCCCACTGCAGTCGCAAGTCATTGGCAGATAACCAGGAAGTCTATGAGATCAGTGATGGGGCTTGGGGGATGGTGCCAGTGGGCAAATACAAGGTGGAAGAAAAGCTTGATTAAAAAAAAGAAAACCTCTCCAGGAGAGTAGCGAGAGAAAGAATGTGAGCTGGTGCCACATCGCAGTACCTGCTTTAGTGTTTCTTTCTGTACTTTTAAACCTATAAGTCATGTATTTTTGGGGGGGCTTCTGAAATTTCAGTGGAGTCTAGTGGTTAGAACACTGACTTAGGAACTGGGAGTTCATAGGTTAACCCCACCACAGCCAAATACTTATTGTGGGACCTTGAGCAAGTCATTCAACCCCCCCCAAAGTATTCCAGTCTTCCCAGCAGTGCAAATTCACAGAAGCAGGACCCCACTGAAATTAGTTATCACATCTCAGCTGGGTATGGCTGGTAAATAAGTTCTGTAAAAACCAATATGCCGCAGCAGGCCTTTGAACTCAATTTCCTTAAAGGACAAGTACAGTGAATGTTGTAGTGCTAATTTTAAAAATAAAACAAAACAGACCCCAAGGTGCCTTAGACAAGCTGTAGAGAATGTAGCAAATATAATTTATTACCTTGTGTGACAACAAACTCCTTTGGCTGTATCAGCTTTTAGGGAGTTTTGTCTGACTCCTGCTGCCACTACCTGGTTACACTAGGAAAATGCCTCTGTCCTGCTCAGAGGCTTGGAAGTTCAAATACAGTAATATTTGGTAGAGTGAACTTCAGATAATGGAGCTTAAACAGAGAATTTTCATTTTGCCCAGCACAAATATTAAAATTACCTTTGCAATAAAGATGCTCAGTCACTGGTACTATAAAAATATATTTTTACTACTAAATGCTACAAGATATTACAAACAGGATACGTACAGAAAACAAAAAGATACACTCTTCTACAGGAAAAGAAACGAAAACAGTTTGAACAGATGGATGGCTTGTAGAATAAAGTCACAATTTAGTCTCACACTAGGATCTATATTGACCTGTCAGCTAACTTGAAAGAGACATTCACTAAAATGTTCCTTCCTCACCCAGATAATCTAGTTATGGAAGCAGGGCTGCCCTTCCTATTGGGGAACACTCACCAAGAGTCAGACCCCAGTTGCTCCTCAAACGTTGCTGGAAGTCAGAGAGAGAGAGAGAGAGAGAGTGTTGTGGTTGAAACTCTCTTATTTATTAGCCGGCCCGGTGGCGCTGAAGGTTGAGGTGCTGGACGCCACACCTCAACACACCTCACGCCATGCCAGTGACCTGTGTTTGGGAACAAGCACTGGCCACAGGTGGGTCAGCAGGGGCAGAGGAGGATTGAGCATCCCAAGGACTGCTCTCCTTCTCCAGGGAGGGGGGGATCCCAGCAATCAGCGAATGCTTTCCCACTAGCAGAGGTTGGGGGAGCAGCTCGCCAACGCTGAAGATGTGGGCGGAGGATGCAGCAGACGCCTGGATGAGCATGTGGGGAAGCGTGCACGCTGCTACTGCTGACGTCACTGCACACTACATTCCCTACATCCCCTGATGGTAGGAAAACAGGAAAACCAACGGAGTCCTCTGCCGCAAGGATGACGATTGTCTCTCCACAGCGCCACCTGGGAAGACGCCTCCCAGAAACTGGATCTGGTCTGGTTGGTCAAGGCAAGGGTCTCCCCACCTTCACCATGAAGGATAAGTCATGGGGGTGAAGGGGAAGGAATCTGATGCACGGTGCTCAGCGGGGGGAATGTCATAGGGGTACCGGCAGAGGACTCCAGGAGAAAAGTACCAACTAATAAAAAAAAAGAAGAAACTCTCCTATTTATGTACTTGGGCAGTAGGATGGGATCCTTCTCTATAATGACAGCCCTCTTCAGTATTCCCCACCCACGTGAGTGTGTGTGGTGTGTGTGTGTGTGTGTGTGATTACATCTGCCAGGCCAAATTGCCCTTTGCCACCTAGTAACATCCTCACTGCATTAACACCTCTGAAACCTATCGCTATTGTTTTATTACATCCTCTTGTCTTGTTGTCTGAGTGTGGGAACCCCACCTTTGCAAACTCCCTCACATTCTATCATCACATTGCTTATTCCCAGCTCTTCAGATGCCACTGTGGGAAAAGTAACACCATCACACCTGGCACGCTGTTTTCAATGAAGATTCCCAGGATAGCTGCTGGGACATGTGACCAGAACTTCATTTTGTCCACCCCATTCCAGTCCTATAGAATATTTATATGAGAATAAGCAGAAAAGAAAATAATTACAGTAACAAAAAGAGATTACATTATCATCGTCACATTCCGGTCACATCTCCCCTCCCTGGAAATTGAAGGCATATCTCTTTTAATGCAGCCTCCCTGAGACACATTCATGTAGGGACTGGGAAGTGCCTGAAGTATCATGCTATGCACATTGCCTGCCTAGACAACCAATCCACATTAGCATTTTGCAAACATCTCCAGTGCTGGATGGTCATGTAATATGACTGTGATACCAAACTCCAGCACAGTAATTTGGTATTTTGCCCACTAGTCCTATATGGAGCCAGGACAGGTCCTGCTTAATCCCCTCCAGTGCCCAGTAGGGGAACTGCCTCAGCAGCACTTGGGTCCTAGTGTCTAGCTGGTGTTCAGCCATTGTGATGTACTCTGGTTCCCCTGTAAACATTTCCACAAATGCTCGTAGTACCTCCCACTGCCTGGACTGAAGTCAGCTGCTCTGAGAGGGTGAGGTTCTCTACTGAGGGTACTTCCCATGCCTCCCTGAGGAGGTCCATTAGTGGATCAGTCTAATTTTCCTCTTTTGGGGTGCTGCTTACAGTGACGACTATTTCCTCCCTATCATAGTATTGCTTCATCATGTTAACATGATACACTTTCTGTCTGCACCTTCTGTCAGGTAGTTCTACCACATAATTGACCTCACTCACCTTCCCTACTGTGCAGAATGGGCCCTCCCATGCAGCCTGCAATTTATGTTGTCAAACTGTGACAATTACCAGCACTCATTATCCAGCTTCATACTCCCAGGCTCTGGACCCACAGTCACACCAGGCTTTCTGCAGCTGTTGTGCAGTGGCTAAGTGCTCCTGAGTGAGCCCCATGAGTTCCTGAAGTTCAGGATGTACTCCCCAACAGATTCCCCTTGAGGTCATCCTCCCATTCATCCCTAACAAATCTAGGCGCCCCCTTACCCTGTGACCAAACATGAACTCGAAGGGTGAGAACCTCGTGGAACTTCCCTGTAGGAAATCAGGAGATGGGACAAATATTTGTTCCACGCTCTTGTGCTGCTCAGCAAACATCCTGGGCATAGTTTTCAGGGACTCACTGAACCGCTCAACCAGGCCAATAATTTCAGGGCAATAGGGTGCAGTTTGGAGCTCTTTCACCCCACACTTCTCTCACAGACTAGTCATGAGTGACATCCCCTGATCTGACAAAATCTCCTGGGGACATCCCACTCGACTAAAGATTCCCAGGCATTCTTCAACCACTTTCTCTGCCTCAGTGGAAGACATAGTCACTGGCTTGGGTTACCTGGTTTTGTAGGCCATGACAACCAGTATGTACCTTTTGCCCATGTGACTCAGGGTGCTCAGGGACCCCACTATGTCCATGGCTACCCTGTTAAATGGTTCTTCAATAATAGGCAGGGATATCAAAGCTGCCTTAGTCTTGTCCCTCTCCTTTCCTACTCTCTGGCACTATGGACAAGTTCCACAGTAATTTGCCACATCTATGTACATACTAGACCAAAAGAAATTGTTGGCAAACTGCCTTTATGTGTGGCTAATAGCAAGGTGGGCCTGAAAAGAGGATGCCATGGGCCATAGCCACAAGCTGCTTGCGGTTAGCCTGTGGGACTACCAGCTGACTGAGTACCTCTCCCTCTAGCCTCCGCTGTAGTGTACATTCCCTGTACAACAGCTCATTCTCCCAGTAAACCAACTCACCTTCCAAATTAAATCTGCCCAGAGCTGAGATTGCCTTGGACTGCAGCTGGGACTCAGGGCTGCTACTCCTAGCTAGCCCCTCAACTACACTAGATGTTTCCTCAGCTGCTGAGGGAGGAATTAGCACAGGCTACATTGCCCCCTCACCACCCTCAGGAGCTTGCCCTTTTGCATGAATGTGGGTAGTAACACACACCAGGGTTTCCTTGTGGTCAATATCATTACCCATCATCACATCCACAGGGAGATCAGGTATAACTCCCAGCTCCTGTACCCATGGCCCCCTTCCCAGCTCAGGAAGACTCAAGCCATTGGTACTTGGACCACTGGACCCATGACTCCCCCAGTCTTGGAAAATTACCCCAGCAGAATCTGTTCTGCCTTGATTTGTTCCTGCCTCACCATGGAGATGGAGGTATCAGTGTGCCTCAATCCCTGTGTTACAGTCCCATTAACTAGGACAGGGTGCATATGTATGGCGGAGTTATGTAGTACTGCAGTCTGTAAGCAGGTTACTAGCTGATGGACACTGTCTTGACCACCCCTTCCCCCAGTCTTTTGCCCTTTGTTCATATTTTTATGGCAGTCATATGACATGTGCCCCCACTTTCTGGCAAATATAGTATTTCTTTGCCCCTAGCTCCTTGTTGACCTTAGGGCCAGTGGGTTGTGTTTTGGGCTCAGGTACAGCCTGGTTTACTTTAGTCTGCCATCTCTAGGTCCCCTTGAAACCATGTGCTGTCCTCTCACCCCCTCCATTGTTCCTATGCAACATGTGTGGTCTGCTGACCACATACAAATCAACACTTTCCACTGCCTCCTACACAGAGCTGCATGCCTGGTCCAGCTACCACATGCACAGACCCTCAGGTACAATTTTAAGAAATTGTTCCCTTACAAATAAACCGTTTATTTGCTCCACAGTTCTACCTTTAGCCCCATCCACCCAGCGGTCTAGTTAGGTACACATTTGAACATGCACTTCTACATAGCTGTTTCCTGGGCCCCTTGTTAACGCCCTGAATTTTTACCTGTAAGCCTCAGATGTTAGCTTGAAATGTTTCAATAACACTCTCTTGACTTTATCATAGTCCATACTGTCCTTATCATCAGTTCTAGCAAATGCATGCAAAGCCCAGCCAGTAAGCAATGGTGTAAGGTGTGTTATCCATGGAGCCCCGTCCAATTTAAACTGCACACATACCCTCTCAATGATTTTAAAAACAAATCAAGATCACCTCCCCCTTCCGGTGTTGAGGAAACATTTTAGAAAGAATTGTGACTTTGTGGTTTGACCCTCTATACCATTACAATTTGCTGCAGTAATTTCCAGCGCAGTTTCATCATCTCTTTCTCATGCTGGCATTCCATCTCTCTTTTCCCTCGTTCCCTCTCTCTTTCCACTCATTCCGTCTCTCTTTCTTCTCATATGCGAACCTCATGCTGACACTGCTGCTTTCTCTATTGCTGCATCAGGAACTCATGCTGGCATGCCTTCTCTCTTTCCTCAGCATCCAACCTTATTCTCTCCCTCTTGGCCTCAAGCTTTGCCCTCTGAAGTTCTGCCTCTTTTAAGCTGCTTTTGAGACTCTGTTGCAGCAATTCTTGGCTCAGGCTTGTGCTGCACTGCTTCACCAGCTCGTGGCTTGAGGTCCAACTCTGGCTCAGCCTTTGTGACCTCAGTCACACTACTTTAGTCATCTTCATCAGTGATTGCCTGCTCCAAATGCATTTGGTCATGCTCCTCCAGTGCTTCTATCTGTGGAACATAGAATTTGCAATATGTTGAGGAGATCACACTTGCTAACTACACTGCACTAAGCTGCATTTCTAGAAGTAAAATGAACCGTAGTAAAAGATGTAACCTTTTTGTATATCCTGTTTTGTGACTGTTAAGGTACATTTTCTACAGGCAATCTCTGTTTCTCTGTATGCCAGGTAAGAGTTTTACCACTCTCTCAGAGTTCCTAGTTCCACCAGAAAAACACACTGTCCACACATTCTGGCTTTAAATTTATACACAAATCCTGACACTGTGACACCGGTTTGTGACAACAAACTCCTTTAGGCTGTATCAGCTTTAAGGGAGTTTTGTCTGAATCACTTCTCCTGCTGCCACCACCTGGTTACACTAGTAAAATGCCTCTGTCCTGCTCAGGTACTTGGAAGTTCAAACACAGTAATATTTGGTAGAGTGCTCTTCAAATGGTGGACTTTAAACAGAGAATTTTCACTTTGCCCAGCAGAAATATTAAAATTATCTTTGCAATGAGGATGCTCAGTCACTGGTACTATAAAAATAGATGTAAGCCCCTCCCCAGTGTCTAGGGGTATTCCAAATGATAATTAGGGGGAGGGGGCCCTTGCAGCCAGAAAACACAGTCCCAGAAATGAAAACTCATTACTTGGGTTCAATGAGTGGTTTTCGGGGGGGGGGTGCAGGCTGTTTGCAGATATGGGGTGCTGCAGCTGCAGGGGCAACACATAGTTAGTCCAGCCACAAAGTATTATAATTAAGTCCATTGTCCACTCAGCATCAAAAGAAGAAAAAATTATTTAATGGTACAAAAATTGATCAGGCTATCCTATGGAGCATGGGGTGCATAGTCAAACGGTGGGATAATTTTCTAGGCACAGGGCCTGGCACAGTCTGCAGAAAACTTTTGTTTCCCAAAAGCTCCCTTCCTGCAGTGCTTCTCTTCGAGCCATGGAGGCTCTTCAAATCCTGGTAGCAGCACTTAAGAGCAGGCCAGAAAAGACCACAAGAGAGTTTTCCTTTCACTTCCCTCCTGCACAAACTTACTTGAACTTTAAACAGTTTCTAGTCTCTCTTTTAAAGACCATTTATGGGCAGTCCAAATGCAGCTCCGAACTCACTGCTGCTGCATGCCAGCAGTCCCAAATCTGTTTAGTGGCGGTTTGATCCTGGAGCTCTCTCAAACATGCATGGTCTGCCTCACAAACAGAGATCCAAACGAAGCAGCCCAGTCTCATCTTGCTGAAGCCAGTGCAAAGCTTCAAGCATCCCAGGGCATCATAACTCTCAGCAGTGCCATGGTGATCCCAGAGACGCAGAGTACTTTCCCCTCTTTGGCTGTATAGGATTCTCAATCACCACATGGAAAGGGAGACAGGATGCCACCACTGTCTTCCCTACAGTACGGGCTGCCACCACCGCACTACCCCAAATGCCTGGCTATAAAGTGGGACTCCACTTGCTCTTGCCTTGGACAAGGCTACCCAGGACCCCACCTGAGCCACCCCATCTTGGTGCCGGAGATCATGAGATGGGCACCAGATCAACTTCCCTGACTCCAGCTCCCATAGGTGGCTCAGGCGGTCCCCTTCACAGGTTCCATATGGTTGATGGCTGCATGACTGCACACAAACCCCACCGATCTTCAAGAGTGGTGGGCTGGAGTGGCAAGCGACTCACCCCGGCCACAAACCTAGGCCCTCATGGCCATAAATACCAATGGCTGCACTCCTCTCTCTTCTTCTCTCCAGACCTCTCTCCCTTTTTGGCACCAAAACCTCCCCTTTGAGCCCTCTGGCTTGAGGCCCCCACCCCCACCACCCAGCAGGCAGGGCCCGAGCTCCAGACTTAAGCGGCTGCACTATTTAACTAGTAAGCTCCCAAAGGGGGGCTTACATAGATTTTTATTACTAAATGCTGCAAGATACTACAAACAGGATATATACAAAAACAAAAAGATATGCTCATTTACAGGAAAGGAAAATAAAACAGTTTGAACAGAGAGATGGTTTGTAGAATAAAATCACAATCAAGGCTCACACTAGGATCTATGTATACCTACCAACTAACTTGAAAGAGGCATTCACTAAGACCGTTCATTCCTCACCCGGATAAGCTAGCTATGGGAGCAGGGCTCTCCTTCCCATTGGGGAACACTCACCAAGAAACAGACCCCAGGTCCTCTTTAAAGGCTGCAGGAAGTCAGGGACAGAGAGAGCTGTCGTTAAAACTCTCCTGTTTATGTACTTAGTGCAGTAGGATGGGACCTCTCTGTATAGTAACAGCCCTCTTCAGTATGCCCCACCCATGTCAGTGTGTGTGTGTGTGTGTGTGTGTGTGTGATTATATCTACCAGGATGAATTACCCTTTCCCACCTAGCAAAATCCTCACTGCATAATCAGACCTCTGAAACATATTCCTAAGGGTTTATGACATCCTTTTGTCTTATTATCTGAGTGTCAGAACTCCATCCTTGCAAGCTCCCTCACATTCTTTTATCACATTGTTTACTTCCAGCTCTTCAGATGCCACTGTGGGAAAAGTAACACCATCACATCTGACATGCTGTTTTCACTGAACGTTTCCCAGGATAGATGCTGGAACATGTGGCCTGAACTCTATTTTGTCTTCCCCATGCCATTCCAATTACGGAGAGAGCTTCTATGAGAATAAGCAAAAAAGAAAATAATTACAATAACAAAAAGAGATTACATTACCATGGTCACATTCCTGTAAAACCTTGAAATCTTATATTTTACATGGTTTCATCAAGTTTGAAAAAAGTTAACAAATAGCTCTCCAGTTTGAAACTAGAACCATAATGTAACTAAAATGACAGCAGCAGGCCAAGAGTGCTCCAAGGTATTACTATTTCCAAAAGGACACTTCTTTTCCTCTTACCCCTGTTTGTTCATTTCCTTCTGCTACCCAATACTTACAATAGCTTATGGTAGTTTATACATCAGTTCTGAAATTTAGCAGTCCAGATCATGTCATATAGGAACATTAAAAAATGTGAACCACTGAAGCATACGATTTGAAAATAAATGTATGTATTTCCAATTTTGCTACGTCTAGTGGATTGTAAAACTTCTCAGACCGGCTTAAAGCAACTAATAGTTGCAGTAATATTTATCATAGCATACTTTATCCACCCACTATATTTATTTACTGAAAATTGTTTCTCTAGGTAAACATACAAAGACAGTGTACAACAGGAATCTCTTTTACAGATGTGGCCTTCAGGGAGGGGAGGGGAAGGAATACTGTACAAGGGTCAGAAACACATTATGCAACAAAGTAGGTATACATAAACAGAGTACAACAGTATAAGAGTACTGTACATGAAATGCTGTTCAGTTTTGTACAGTATTTACAATATTAGGTGTACAATTCAGAAAAGGTGTAGAGTAACAAAAACATACAGTATTAATTCAGGAGATTCAGAAATGAACAGTCAGATGCAGTCACAGCTGGATGGAAGCAATATCTTCAGGGATTGTTTTGCAGAGGGAATATTGGTAGGTGGGCTGGCGCCAATTAGGATACATTCTTCCATAAGTATGGGAGCTTATAGCAAAAGGCAAATTGACCCTACTAGTTTTTGTACCTCAGGACAAGGAACCAGGCTCCAGAATGAGAATGTAGGTTGCGCCTAAAGTGTTGGGGGGGGCGGCAGATCATTTAGATAGCTGGGAAATTTGTTAAGCAAGTATTTTAACCTATATAGGCCAAGATACTACAAGCGCCCATAGTCAAGTAAGGGCCATTGCAGCCAACCATATAGTGTACAATGGTGTGTCTGGTGGGTCAGCAGAGAAAAAAGTGGCAGGGAAGTTTAACAAGGTATCAGGTTTTGATAGGTGACATTTTGGAGCAGTGGAGTGGATATCACAAAAAAAAAAAAAAAATACCATCACCCTTAATTGTATGCCAGTTGGTATAGTCTGGTACCACAAGTTAGTCTGCCAAAAAAATGTTTTTTTTTTAATTTTAGTTATTTAACCAGGTGAGACACACTAAGCTGAAAGCTTTTTTACAGGTGCAACCTGGGAGCACAGGGAAGTTAAGTGACTTGCTCAGGGTCACACAGTATGCAAGTGGAAGCTGTGGGATTCAAACCCAGATCTGGTCTGCTGCATGTCACGAGGTTTGCAGCTCAGAGCCTTAAACCACTACGCTATACTGCCTCCCTTTTAAATCATTGGCTTTGCAGTAAAGTGCTCCTTCAGTTTCCAGCAAAACATCCACAGCTGGCATCAGCAGAACTCAGTTGAACACTTTTCCCCAAACTATTTCAGGACCTTCCCTGTTTCTTTACTACTGAAGGTTTTTATAAAAACAGGGGTTTCCCTTAAGCCTTCATCTTTTCACGTTGCTTATTCCTGATGTGATGTCATAATCTGTTTATGAAGTCACAACCATTTACCATGGAAGTGATTCTAGAGATACAACAAATTTAAGCATCACTGGCGAAGGTGGTGTGAAGTCAGGAACAGCGCACTATATGTAGCAAAGACAAGGTTTCCCAACTTCACCCCAACTTCACATGGCAATATTCTTCACCCCCATCCACTGTAGTATAATGTGCCCACCCCCTCACATCACCAGACCCTTCAGAACAAAGAGCCCACACTCTCTAGCACCCTTGTCCTCATTCTGATTTGCCAGTCTATATACTGTACTTCTTCCACCCTAATTTTGGTCCCAGTGTTGCCAGCTGCCCCCAGATTAATTCCACTTCACACTTCTTACCCACTGATCTATCCTTGGTTGTCTCTATGCCTTCTGTAATTTACAGGGCCCTCCCTTCCCCTTTACCCTTCTGCTTATCCTTTCTGAAAATAGTGTAGCCCAAAGTAATTTAGGGGTTGTAATTGGAGACATTAAAAACATCTTCATTCATCCATGTTATTTGTTTAGCTTAATAATGTTTGTGGGGAGTCAAGATGATTTGAAAAACAGCCACATCCCCTTCAGGTGTCTTTACTAAGATATTGCCTACCTCAATTTCAGCAAAGCCTTTGATACAGTCCCACATAGGACACTGGTCAACAAACTGGGCAGTCTGGGATTGGGATGCAAGGTGGTGAACTGGACTGGACTGGACTGGAAACTGGTTAAGGGACAGAAAAAAGAGGGTAGTGGTGAATGGAACCCAATCAGACGAAAGGGATTTAACCAGTGGGGTACCTCAGGGGTCAGTTCTGGAGCTAGTCCTCTTCAATGTCTTCATCAGTGACATTGCAGATGGGCTGGAGGGAAAGGTTTGCCTGTTTGTGGAAGACACCAAGATCTGCAACAGGGTGGATACTCTGGAGGGGGTGGAAAGGATGAGAAAAGACTAGAAACTGCTGGAGAGATGGTCAGGGGCACGGCAGCTAAGGTTTAATGCAAAGAAGTGCAAAATCTTGCATGTGGGGAACAGGAAACCTGGAGCAAGCTACAGGCTGAGGGGGCTGCTGGCAGTAATTAAGGAGGAGAGGGACGGGGGGGTCATAATCACAGATGACTTGAAGGCAACTAGGCAGACAGCAAAGGCAGTGGAAAAGGCCAGTGGAATTTTGGGGTGTATTGGAAGGGGAATCACAAGCCGAAGGAGGAAGGTAATAGTTCCACTATACAAGATCCTGGTGAGACCTCACCTTGAATACTGTGTACAGTTCTGGAGACCATACCTTTGAAAGGACATTGACAAAATAGAGACAGTGCAGAGGAGGGTGACCAAAATGGTGAAGGGATTACATCACAAGCCTTATGAGGAAAGCGTGAGGGACCTCAATTCATACACTGTGGAACAAAGGAGGAAGAGAGGTGACATGATAGAAACTTTCAAGTACCTCAAGGACATTAACAAGGTAGGAAGTGACAACAATATTCCAGATTAATAGTAGTTCCAGGACAAGAGGACATGACTTGAGACTGAGGGTTGGCCGCATAAGGTGAGATGTCAGGAAGTTCATTTTTACAGAAAGGGTGGTGGATGCAAGAAATAGCCTGCCCCAGGAGGTGGTGGCAACCCATACAGTGGCAGGCTTCAAACATGCATGGGACAGAAACAAAGGAAAAATAGAAATAGGAAGAAAAAGCTAAAGTCAATGACCAGATAGGGTCACTGGATGCTTCGTTAGGTAGCTTAAACAGGCAGACTGGATGAGCCTAGCAGTCCTTATCTGCCGACAGCATCTATGTATCAATGTATCTAAATGGAAAGACCTGGGTGACTGCACATATGTCATACTTTCTGCTGTGTCTATATATTGTGCCTTAAAATGCTCTATGCTAATTCAAAGCAGGAACTGATATGAGGTTAAAAACAAAGCACAGGGAAACAGCCAAATTCTCTGCCATGCCTACACATACACTTCTGTTAAAATTATAGAGAAATGTATTCTAAATTATGCCATGACACCTATTTCAGCAAAATAAACCATTAAGATAAAAACCCTTTTGAAATTCAGCTTTCTTGTACCACTCAAACCTTTAAAGGATGACAAATTAATACCTGGTTTACATTCTTTGAGCTCATCCTTCAACATGATTGGCCAACAGCTGGCAGATTAAATTTATTTTCCCTATAGCATGCACATTTTCCTCTCTCCATTCCTTAGAGTCACTTTTTGACTCATTATCTGTTCACTAAGAGCTTAATGCTTAGCATCATACCAGTGCTAACAATGATTTTCATTAACTTGATGCCAAAAAGCTTTTAATTGCTTAATACGTATCACTGCCTCCTTTGCAGTTATATAAAATTCATAAATGAAAGCAAGGATCTGATCCTTCTGAGTGGAAATCTGACATTTGTAGGCCTCTGAACATAATTGGCACAATCACTTATCATCAGCTATTATTCAACAAAAGGTGCATACTTAGTTTTGCTGAGGCAAATGGTAGGATTGTAATGAATGAATGAATGAAATCCTTATTTACAGAGCACCTTTCTAAAACCAAGGCGCTATACATATATCAAACAAAAAGAAAATAATTTAAAATACATTCAACAATCGAAATATTTAAAACCATAAAATTACAAAAGCTGCAGTCTTAAAATACCTCCTGGGGTGACACAACCCTCCATCTTTCATAGGCAGCTAAATGAGTACCACAAAATGTAGGCAAAATAATGTTTTGCTATAAACAAGATACAAACATACATTCAATGGCCTATGCAGCCAGTATAGTGTTATGCTTGTGCAACTCTGTTACTTATGTTTTAGCCATTCGCACTCTCTATTCCAGAGGAATTACCACCCTATAGGGGTACCAAAGGCAAGGAACCCTCTAGAGGGTTTCACCCCTAGAGGTGCCACGGGATGATTCCGTTCGTTAAAGGTACCTTAGGAAGGATCCCAAGGAGAGAGGTGCTGCTGCTGAATGAGGGGAGGATGGTGAGGAAAAGAAAAAGTGCTTCAGAAGGAGGCTGAGGGGAAATGCTTATATAACTCAATAAGTGGAAGTGGCTGGCTGCTTGTCCATCAAACCATAGGCGGAGCCTTCCAATTCAATGGCCTACACAGCCAGTATAGTGTTATGCTTGTGCAACTGTGTTACTTAGGTTTTGACCATTCGCACTGTCTGTTCCAGAGGAATTATCACCCTGTAGGGGTATCAAAGGCAAGGAACCCTCTAGAGGGTTTCACCCCTAAAGGTGCCGCTGGATGATTCCCTTGGCTAAAGGTACCTTAAGAAGGATCCCCAAAAAGAAAGTATTTCTCCAAGACAGTGCACACTGGGAACTATCGTGCTTCAAGACACTACCATGACAGTCAAAAAAAGAGTTTTGAGCACAGATAAACCTCAAAAGAGGGATGCCACAAGTTGGAATATAAATTACATATTTTTATTCATTAAAAAGACACCAATGGTCCCACCTGACGTATTTCAGACAAACGTGTCTTTTATCAAAGGCTAGGGACCACACCATACCAACACTTTAAATACATAAAAAAAGTACCACGTGATGTCATTAAAAAGAAAGTAGTAGTATGAAGCATATAAGCAATCAGTAGTTGTGAGACATACTACTAGATAAAGCAGAGGTAGCTTGATAACGTAATGGGATGCGTAGGTTAGCAGTGGCATGGGTTTGATGGGTTGCAAGAGAATGAGGGGACCTCCTAAGGAGAGAAGGAATGGCAATAGGGACACCATCCCCCTCCATCCAACAGTGGATCCTGCCTATGGAACTAGGGAACACTACGCTAACTAACAGTTATGACCTGAGACACAGAGGAGAGAAAAAAACCCTTTGAAGAGGAAATCTCTGGGGATCCAAGGCCTAGGTCGCCTTCCCTCCAGGCTTGGGATATTTTATTTAGTGATGGCTCTGTTGCTGCGATTTGGAAACCCAATTAAATGGAGGTGGAAAATATTCCAATTTGGAGGGAAACTCTCACTCTATCCTTCTAACAGGAACGCCGTGGAAGATTGCGAAACAGTAGCTCTGCAACTGCCTTTCCAAGGTGGGAGGAGGAAAGTAATGACCACTGAGGCACTCACCCAGCCTATCGATCTAAAACACAAACTAGGTGACCCAGAGGTGGTCATAGGGAGAATGCGGTGAAGGTGCCTTGCTAGGGAACCACTAAAGCCAATGGACAACCATCATAGTGGAAACCACTACAGCTAAAGGAAATCGCTGTAACCTCCCTTCACAGCTTAGTCATAAATTCTACAACTTGAGGTGCCGTCGGTACAGTTGACAACTGAAGGTCCACCTGGAGTGAGGACATTCCCAGCTATGGGCCAGGTGAGAAGGACCCCGCCCCAAGCTTCGCATGCTCAAGCTGCGGACTCTAGGTGCAGAGCGAGACTGTCAGCTGCAGGGGAACCCTGTGCCAGAATGGCAAGGCTGGCATGCCCCAGAGACTGATGAGGAGCTGAATGAGCATTGAGTGCTGAGACCTTGCAGAAGGCAGATGGCAGAGAGCATTGAGTAATGATGAGATGAGCGTGAGTGGATCTGGACGTAGTTCAGTAAGGCAGGGTAGTTCAATAGGACAGGGTAACAATAGTCGGACCTGCACGTAGGTCAGTAAGCAGTAGGAATAGTCAGACCTGTATATAGAGTCTGCAAAACATAGTAGCAATGGTGGGACATGAACATAAGTGGGAGAGGCAGCACTATGATAGTGGAGCAAGTCAGCCAGGCATTCAAAAGCCAATGAAGGTGACAAATACTCTGATGATTTTTGGCGGTGAAGGCAGGATGCAGAACATAAGTAATTAGCCACATGGGGCCATGAAACCCTAAACACTTCTAAGTCCCCACCACAGGAAAAACAAGAAAGTAATGGAAGGAGTCAAGAACCACATGCAGATATTAAAGCTAGTTTACAGCATCAGAAGTAGCTTAGCTGACCTTAAAGTATAACAGCAGTGTACGAACATGGAACAGCATCAGCACTGAGTAACTACGAGTGGTAGTATTCTATAAGCAGGGAATGTAGGGACACACGATGCTCTGAAAGCAGCTATGACCATGTGGGAGGTAGATTAAGCTGAGAAAGCATGATTGAGCTGCATAGCAAGGGTTCGAGGGAGCCTGAATCAGGTGAAAACCATTAGGTGTGTAGCATGGGAAGCAGCTTTGGTAAGAGCAGAACACAGGTACTGCTTGCAATAGCAATATAAGTAACTGAAACCAAGTAGCTTGAGCTCTAATGAGCAAAATGGTAGGAAGCTTAGAAATCAAATCCCCCTGAAACACAAAACAAAATAAAACAGAACTAAAACACACAAACACAGAAAAACAGTGAAGTGACAAAAAGAAGCTCACACAGCCAGAGGCAAAATACAAACCAGAAGCAGAAGAACAAAACACAGAAGTCTAGCAGAAAGAAGCAGCAGGTGGGGGGGGGCAGGCCCCAACCAGCAGCAGAGGACAAACAGACAGAGCCTCCGGCTGGCAAAGAAGAAGTGCTTCTGAAGGAGGCTGATGGGAACTGCTTATGTAACTCAGAAAGTGGGAGTGGCTGGCTGCTTGTCCATCGAACCATAGGCAAAGCCTTCCAGAAGAAGCCAGCAGAATAAGGTAATTTGGTCTATCTAGTCTGTTCGTATTGCAGGGTCCTCAGTTTAAGCTACTGCCCTGCCCCCCCTCAATCTGCCATTCCCCTTTGTCCACCCCTCCCTTGACCTTTATTTTTCCCTTAACTGTACCCCAGCCTCTCTTGAAGCTGCCCACCCTCTTCATCAAAACCACCTCTTCCGGAAGCACATTCTAACCTGCCACCACCCTCTCCATAAAGAAGTGCCTCCTGTCACAAATGCACTCTGCAGGTCATGCCCTCTGCTCCCACAGTGCCAACCTCAAAGTGAAATAGTGTGAACAGGAGACAGACAGGGTAACCCTCCTGTCTGTTTTGGGTCCGAATCACCTACTAGCCTCGAGTCCTGGGGGTCAAAATGTGAACCTTATGCTAGCATACCCAGTTAATAGGCTCAGATATATATTCTCTTCAGGGAAATGCAATATAATCTTTCACCCAGTGGCACCCAGCCAGGTTCCCGAAATGTACCCTTACAACTCACTATGAGACCTAGGTATATTCTTACCTTTTAGCAAGCTTAGTAACACATTCAGCCCTTAACAGCTGTCAGACAAACACAGGTTCAGCAATCACATGTAAAAGAAAACTGAGAAGACACAGGCAGAATTTCAAAGAAAATATTGTTTACTAAAAATTGTAAAACAGGTAAAATCAAATGCAGAACAATTATATCACTAACTTACAGTCACATAAAATAAACGGGAAGTTACAGAACACAAATATGCCTACCCCAAAATACTTAAAAGTTCTTGCCTATCTAGATGTTACCCTTAATTGCTTTCTTAAGTCCAGAGAATTCTGTCTCTCTTGAGTCCAAAATAATATGCCATGTTTTCCTCTGATGCATGCCCATTTCAGAATCCATCTCCCCATCCCCTTTTGGTGAGGTCACAGTTAGATCCTGCTAGTTTTTTCTTCTTAACATAATTATCCACAATGATGTATGTTATTACTGTGAACAATTAGCAACTAGCCATTTCCCAAATATTACAGTCTTTGATCAAAACACCCCCTTTGATGCTTCACAATCCCACAATCATGTCACTAATTCTCTGCTAGGTGAAAAAAAACAAGAGAAATCAGAAAAATTACTTCCCTTCCTGCTATGTCATAAATGCATACATGGGAACCAACTTCAGAAGCAGGAGCAGGTTATAAAAGGTAATAAACTGTCCCTCTGGAAGGAAGGCTTTTAATTAGGTTTCCCTAGTCTGTTTATAACATCCTACTGCTTTCAGCCACACTGACATTTTTGAGGGCATAGGTCACTCACTGCAGCAGCCAGTCTTTTTTTGTCTAAGCAGATCTTCACATACCATATATTTATATCACAATTTATAAATATAATATTAAGCAGGGGGGCAGAGCATCATACCTCCTAGCCTTCTTCCTAACCCCCTCCCCACAACTTAAGACTGTCCTCTCGTGTTTTGGTTTCCACTGAGCTTAAAGAGACCTCCTTGTCCACCCTATACATTCCTTTCAAACACTTGAAGGTCTCAATAATGCCCCCCTCTCTCTCTCTCTCTCTCTCTCTCCCATCTCCTCCATGGAGTACATGTTCAGGGCCTCCAACTTCTCCTCATATGTTCTACCCTGCAGGCCGATGATCATCTTCGTTGCCCTCCTTTGTACTGTCTCCAGCAGGTTCATGTCTGGGCACCAATACTATACACTGTACTCCAGATACAGCCTCACTAATGACCTGCACAAGGGCAGTATTACCTCCTCTCACCTACTGCTGAGTACCCTGGCAATGCAGCCCAACATTTTATTTGCCTTTGCTACTACTTTCCTACACAGCATGGAATGCCTCAGGTCACTAGTGATCATCACTCCCAGACCTTTCTCCTCCTCTGATGTGGTTACCCTGACACCTCCAAGGCTGAACTCAGTCCTGGGGTTCTTGGCTCCAGTGTGTATCATTTTGCATTTCTTTGCATTGAAGCCAATCTGCCAAATCTGACCTGGACTACCTCTCTAGTTTTGCCAGATCCTCCCTTAGGTGTTGTATCCTTTCTACAGTATCCACCCTGCCACAGAGCTTGGTGTCATCTGTGAACTGGAAAATGTTACCCTTAGTGCCATCACCAATATCAATGATGAAGACATTGAATAGCACTGGTTTGAGCACCAATCCTTGTGGGACCCCACTGGTGACCTCCCTGGTGCTTGATAGCTCACCACCCACCACCACCACCACTCTCTGGGTCCTGCTCCTCAGCCAGTATAACACCCATCTGGACAACTTGTCTCCAAACCTGAGACCTGCCAACTTCCTGATTAACCTCTTGTGGGGTACAGAGTGAAAGGCCTTGTTGATGCAAAAGATGCCCACTGTTTGGCTCCTGACCACTGTTTTAGTGACTCAGTCAAAGAAGTCAATCAGATTCATTTGACACAACCTCCCTTCAAATAAACCCGTGCTGCTTCACATCCTGGAGACCATGCTTATCTTGGTACTCCACCAACCTTTCCTTAATCATAGTCTCCATGAACTGCACATACTTGAGGTCAGACTAACCGGTCTATAATTGCTTGGGTTGTCTTTGGAACTGCTCTTATGAAGGTGCACTACATGTGCCAGTCTCCAGTCCTGCTATACCATGCCTGACTCCAGTAAGCTATTGAACAGGCCAGCCAATTTATCTGCAAGCTCCTCCACCAGTTCCCTCAGCACCCTTTGGTGTATGCCGTCCGAGCCTGGGGACTTGTCCACCCTCAGTGCTAGCAGCTCTGTCCTCACCCTATCCACCTCTATCACTGCATCTGTGCTCCCTCCCCGCTCCTCCTCTTCTTCCCCCTTGTGGCATCAGTCTGTATTTCTCCCTGCTGAAGCTGAAGACAGAACAGTACTGCTTTTGGAACCTCTGCTTTACCCTCATTGTCCTCCATCCACCATCCCCATTCCTGAGCCCAACACTCCCATCTTGCTTGTCTCTCTTCTGCCTAATATACTGAAGAAAGGCTTCTCCCTCAGCTTGCTGTAATTCCTTCTAAGCTTTATCCCGACTACCTTACCTGCTACGCTAGCCATCTTCAGGTAATCCTCCCTGTCTTCCTTCCTCTTGATCCTCCTAAATTTCTTGTAGACTAACCTCGTGTCTCTTACTGCCTGCACAACCTCCGTACTAAACCAGGTTTCCACGTCATAATAGCAAGTGGAAAATGGCAAGAGAAAATGACAGTGATGAAAAACAGCACAGCTGCAAAGAGCGACTGTGAAACACAGTGATCGCCCGAAAATGCCAACAGTGGCAGTGACACTTTCTGCGGGGTGCTTTGCCCCAGCACCCCCCCTCCACACATGCCTCTTACTAACTGCAGTGGGGACAGAACTCGGGGAAGGGGAAAATCCATAGGTCAGCATTTTGTGGCGATCACTGTGTTTTCACAGTCACCCTTCGCAGCTGTGATGCTTTTCATCACCATTTTTCCCCTCACTGTTTTTGCCTCGCCATCTTCATGGGATACCCTAAACCAGCTGGGTGCATTGGCCCTTGAGTTTTCCCCAGTGAGCCTAATACACCCCTCTGTGGTAACCATTTTTCCTCCCTTGATGATGGATCATCTTTCGTCCACCTCCATATCTGCTCAGATGCCTACCAGGTGACTCTTTAGCCACTCACCCATCATTCTGAAGTCTGCCTTCCTAAAATCCAGGATTTTAGTCTTAGTGCAGGGCTTTTCCCTGCCCATGTCAAACCAGAACCATACTGTGTGATGGTCATTTCTACTTAGGGGCTCCTCGACCATTATATCCTGGATGTACTCCCCATTTGTCAACACCAGGTCAAGATTGGCCCCCCCCCGGTGGGTTCAGTGATGTCCTGAGTTAGGAACCCACTTTGCAACACATCTAAGATCCCTTGATTCTTGGCACAGGTTGCGGCCATTACCCTCCAATCCATCTTGGGTAGGTTGAAGTCTCATACTATTATCACATTTCCCTTCCCTGCAGCAGTCAATAAGTGTGAGTTCAGTTCCCTGTCTCTTTCTTCCTCCCTCCTGGCTGGGTGGTCTGTAAACAACTTTTAACCTCACCTTCCTCCCTCTGTCCCCCTTTTCCTACTGCACAATCCTCAGCTTAATTGAGCAGTTCTGTATAAAGAACATTTAAAAATGACAGGCTACTTATTTCTCGCAGGGACTTTGAGAATCACAAAAAGTCACATTTCAAACTCTGTTGTTTCCCAGTTTCATTGAAGTGGATATTTTAATCTGAATTTCAAAATGTGGCAGACAAACAAAAATAGTTTAGTAAGTAAACACCATACCAAAACAGGCAGAAAATGTTTGAATCTTACTAGCGATCTCGTGGGTTAATAAGCTTGTGCCATGGCAATTTGACTGGCCAGACACTTAGAAAGATGAGTCAACTTTCCCTAATATAATATTCATTCACAATTTAAAGCTCATTTAAAGCCATTCACAAAAAAAGAGACAATTTTGTTGAAATTGGATTAAATTGTTCCTTCTTGGAAATGACTATGACTTATGAGATGGGAATGAATGGTATAATATTAGAAGTGTTTTGGTACAATATTAGAAGTGTTTTTGGTACAGTATTAGAAGTGGTTTTGGTGTAATATTAGAAGTGTTTTTGGTTAAATAGAAGTGTTTTTGGTACAATATTAGAAGTGGTTTTGGTATAATAGAAGTATTTTTGGTACAATATTAGAAGTGGTTTTGGTGTAATATTAGAAGTGTTTTTGGTACAATATTAGAAGTATTTTTGGTACAATATTAGAAGTGGTTTTGGTATAATATTAGAAGTGTTTTGGTACAATATTAGAAGTGGTTTTGGTATAATATTAGAAGTGTTTTTGACACAATATTAGAAGTGTTTTTGGTACAATATTAGAACTGATTTTGGTATAATATTAGAAGTGTTTTTGATACAATATTAGAAGTGTTTTTGACACAATAGTAGAAGTGTTTTTGGTACAATATTAGAACTGATTTTGGTATAATAGTAGAACTGATATTGGTATAATATTAGAAGTGTTTTTGGTACAATATTAAAAGTGTTTTTGGTATAATATTAGAAGTGTTTTTGGCATAATATTAGATGTGTTTTTGCCAGCATAAGATGGATCATCTCTTTGCATGTGTGAGTGGTCCTCCATGGGGCTGACCACTTTGTTGTGCTACTGAGGTTTATCAATCCATGAGGTTTTTATTAACAGACAGTCAATTTCTGTCAGAACTGCACTCTTTGATTCTTGGACTCTTCCAACTGCCATCAACTGTTTAAGGTTTTCACAATACATAAATTGTAAAGCAAAGCTGTTTGAACCATATTGTTGGGCCACAGTAAGAATTGGGGTATACTGTAAAGTGTAAACAGTCGTAAGAAAAGCTGACAGCTTAATATTTTGTTCAAAGTACAGTATTACTAACATATTAAGATACAGATGGAAGGAAGTTAAGCTTCATCTGGTCCATCCCTTCCACCATCTGGTGGCAACCAACATCAGCCCTAAATGACTGCACCCCTCATTTCCACTGGCAGCTAGTTACATATATTCACTCCTCACTGCATGCAATAATGTTTCCTAATGCTTCTCTTAACTCTTCCCTTCAGCTTCCATGCATGTCCCCCAAGTCTAATAGGCCATACTAGTTTGAAAAGCTTTACGAGGTTTGCCCAACTGTCCTGATAGAAAATGCTGAAACGCATGATTTAGTAATGTGTGAGGAAGCTAACCCCCTTCCATGTGGGCAGTTCTTTGTAAAGCAAGGTAGATTACACTGTGGTTCTCCAACTATCTGGAAGACAGGTCACAGTTTGTCAAAACTGGTAAAGTCTTGTCCAGGGTGAACACTATCTCCCATGGGGTCCTCCAGAGATCTATTTTAGGCCCTTTTCTGTTTACTGTTTTCATCAATGACCTACCCAAGATCTGTAATACTGCCAAGATCCTTCTGTATGCATACGACAGTCATTTTGTGCATGGGAAAGACACCATCACTATCAATGAAGTCCTTGGGCACAACTTCCATTCCTTTCAGCAGTGGTTCACAAATCAGAAGTTAGTCCTAAACCTCCCTAAAATAAAAGTCATGTTACTCAGCTTGTCCCAAAGGTTAAAAGATTTTCCCAAGACTTCACTATCTCAACCTTAGATGGAGTGAAACTGGAATTAGTTAACAAATCCATTGATCCCCACCTCACATTAGATGCTCATATGACCACTACCATAAGAGCACCTTATCAAAAACTAGGTCTACTCTATCATATTGCAAAGTACCTGGAACCTGTCCCTAAAGTCAGAACCAATCAGGGCTGCATACTCCCCCTGATTAAGTAGGGCTACGTCACTGTGGATGCTGCTCCCCTCATGATCTGGGCAAAGATAAGAGTCTTGACCCACAAGGCTGCCAAATTTGTATCCACGCAGTGCCCACAGTCCCATTACTGCATCAGCTTTAAATTACTTGTTTGGTTGCAACCTGGAACCAGAGCCAAGTCAACCTTCATGTACAAAATTCTACATTAAAGTGCTCCCCATTGCCTATCCAAGCTATACACACATATGAACAACCTATTCACTCACTCATCTGCACACAGTCTATTGAAAGTACCATTACTGCGTAAGGGCTTGGGCCAGAAATCTTTCAGATACAGAGCAGCAGCATTCTTGAACACCATCCCTTTCACTATCAGAGCTGTCCCTTCCCCTAAAATGTACACTGCCAAGCTGAAAGCACATCTCTAAGAGTGTAATGTTTGTACCTGCCGTACATGACTTACAAAACACAGTGACTTAATGTGCCCCTGAATGCCTTACTTTTGCACCATGTCATTTAATTTTGTATTATGATACCTATGTGCTTGTACCTGTTCCATGTCTTGTTGTGTTCTCTTCTGTACCTGCATCATGCCTGAAAAAGATGATTTGGCCAGTGCACTACCCAATCATCAAAACAAATAAAATCAAGATAAACAAAGATTATGAATAAGTCCATGGCAATCCAGACTTCATTGCAGATTCCATGGTCTGTTAAGTGGATCATGGAGACATGGCTGGGAGATGACCCAGATCTTGTTCTTGCTTCTGACCATGAAGATACGGCAAGCTCAATTCTGGCTCATTTACTTAGTTCTAGTCAAATTTTTTATACATTTCTTTGTTTTGTAGGGCTGCTACTGGTGTGTGGCCAATATCAGAAACAAACAGAAATGAGTGCACCCCCCTCCAGTCTACTCTGAAGACCCTGCCACTCATTAAAAGTTTGTGTGTTTTCTTACAGTCTTTCTTTTTTTTTTGATAACTCTTTTTCCCTCCAGTCGCTGGCTCACAGGAACTCCCTTAGGTGAGATCTCCCTCAACCGGCTCCTACTGCCCTGCCTGAGACCCCTCCCAACCAGGGAATCAGGGACAGGATCCCTGCTCCAGCATCTCTGAGCCCTCGGCCAACTCCCCAGCTTCCATATCCCCCGAGATGGGGCCACCAACAACTCCTACCTTGGTGCTCTATCTTCAAATGTAGACAGCCGAGGTCTGGGAGTGGAAAGAGGATCTCAGAGAGCTGATCAGATTGGGTCCAGTGTTGGACATGTGGGCTGGTCCCTCAAAGTCCACTGTCATCCTCCTGATCGCTGGGGTATTTTCACTTTTCTCGGTCCCCCCCCAAGACACGGACTTGCAATGACATCCAGCACATAGTGGGTGTATTCCTGCCCCCACACTCAGAACATCCACTGACACCTTCCTCATTGTGCAGGACCCCATGGTTGTTGTGCCCCTAATCTCCACTAGCCACTAACACCATGGATCTGTGCCCCGCCTCCCTCCCAGGAGCGGAGATCAGTCTTCCGGATGCTCAATCCTCTCCTCCCCATCCAACCCCCGGCACCCCGAGCTCATTCCCAAACTCGGGTCACCAGCGTGGCATGAGGTAAGGCAGATGACTGAGCCCTCAGCATCACTGGGACGGCCTTTACATTCTTTCTTAATTCCATGATTTTATTTGGGGTTCTTAGTTTCATAATTCAGCTGAGATGTGAATCCATCAGACCAACATCAACAAAGTGAACCACTCATAAGTCAGGTACCTACCCATATTATTTTAACATGCCAATATGAGCTGTGGTCTTGCCCCTTTATCTGCATTTTGAGCCATATATTTGTCCGTGAAGACCACTCTCTAACTCTCTAGAATTGACTTTTAAATTGCGTGCTGGCCAATAAGAGGCTCACAGTCAGTGGAGAACATGCTCCATAAGAAAAGTCACACCTCTCCTAATCATTCTGTGATCAACCTTATAGCAAGCTCAACACTGGCCCATTTTGTTATACTTCCTTTTTTCTAGCATGCCCATGCCTTACCTGGGAATCTCCTTCCATCATCTTCAGTGTTCAGTTTCATGCCTATGGAATCCCTGGAGTTTGACGTTCCATAAGAAAATACAAATCTGCCATCAAAAGAAGGTCATATGGTCTATATAGTCTACTTCTTGTGAAACCCATGTACTTACATTGAAACATAGACTTCGATAGCAAATGAGGACTGTTTGGCCCACCTAGTCTGCCCATTTGTCCCTGAATATACAGTGACCACAGACCCCTACTCGATCTCTGGCTCCCTTCCCCTTCCCATTCCCAGCTAAGATTCCCTTGTGCCAATCCCATGCATGCTTGAAGCTCACCCATGTTTTCACCCCCACTACCTCTACTGGAAGACTTCTCCAGGCATATACCACTCTTTCAGTAGAGAAGTGCTTCCTCTCATCTCTCCTAAATTTTCCAGTTTCAGTGCAGGTCACCTTCTTCTCGTACACCTTCTCCTCTGGAAAATAGTCCCCTCCTGTACCTTGCTCAATTACATGAGTTATTTACAGGGCTCTATCATATCCCGTCCCCCCCATCTTCCAAGGCATACATATTGAGGTCTCTCAGTCTCTCCTCATAGGGCTTCTGTTGCAGCCCCTGCACCATTTTAGTTGCCCTCCTCTGGATAACATCCACATGTGTATGTCATTCCTGAGATGTGATCTCCAGTACTGGACACAGTACTCCAGCTGGGATCCCACCAATGATCTATACAGTGGCAACAGCACCTCCTTCCTTCTGCTGGTGATACCTCTCTGTATGCACCCCAGCATCCTACTGGCCCTACCTATTGCCCTGTTGCACTGCCTTGCCACTTTGAGGTAATCAGATATCATTACTCCAAGGTCTCTTTCCTGTTTGGTGATTGCCAATACTTCTTCCCCCATTTATTTATTTAGTCTTTGGTAACCGGGTCAGTGCACTGATCCAGGGGACTGTTTTCATGCACAATCTGGTCCACACAGGCGGCAGTTACAGAGGTAGTGACAAGTTATACAATGAGTACAAGCCACGTGGCTATACAGACATCACTGGTGAACAAAGTGGATATACATGCATCATTGGTGAACACAGAAAGTGACATAGGAAAGTAAAATTAATGAAAGGCTGAAAAATAACAATCAGTACATCGTAATAAGCAACAGTTATTATACAATTATTTACTAAGGATACGTGACCAGTGCAAATTAATGCATGATGTAAAAAAAAAACATGCAAGACAATAGTCAAGTGGGAGAGCCGAAGAAGCAGGTAGTGAGGGATGTAAGACAGGAGTCCAAAGAAAAGAGAGGGGGCAGGGGAGGCCAAAGCAGCCCAAGAAGGAAACGTCAGAAAGGTTGGGGGGGTTTGTTCAAGCTAGCAATGGCATGTGGCCTCATCAAGCAGCCAGGATTTATGTGTCTTGAAGTAGCATGGAAGTCCAGAGAGTGGATAGGCACGGGGATTCTGTTCCACAGAGTGAGAGCAGCTACAGATAATGCTCTGCTACCCATAGTCGAGGAGACTTTCAGGATATTCGGGGAGGGCTGAGGATGCACGCAGACACCACGAGGGAGTTCTGGTCTTGAGGAGAGACATAAAAGGGGAGGTTTCACCATGCCTGATGGTGCTGTCCAGGAGGCTGCCAAGCCTGTAATCAAATCTGCAGTGTAGTGGGAGCCAGCCAAGAGTCTGGTAGAGGTGGCAGTGGTGAGTGGAATATGGTGCCAAGAGAGTGAAATGATAAATGTTGTTGTGCGTGGCGCAGAGCCGCGCACCCAAGGCTGAGGATGTGTGTGAGCAAATAGGGGAGCAGTAGTCAATCAAGGGTAGCAGGTTCCTTTGGACAATGGCTAAAGGGGCTTCCCTGGTCAGGAGTGACTTTATCCGATAAGCCGCACCAAGTTTCTGGTTAATATGGTGGATAACAGAGGAGATATGATCGGAAAAGGAGAGGTACGGGTCCAGGATAACTCCCAGATATTTGAAAGTACATTTTCAAGTACAGTGTCATCCGGTGAGACTACTGAGAGGGTGGCCCCAGCCTTGGTGATCTTTGATGGAAAGGGTTTGGATCCAAATAGCATGGATTTAGTTTTTTAGCATTAGCAATTAGGCGATGTGTGTGGAACCAGGTGTGCACCGGAGAGTAGTTATCGTATAAAACCCTGGATATATTCTCGAGAGCCTGGTCACCAGTAAAGAGGACAAGATCATCTGAATAAAAATAGAGCATCATAAGTGAGACAGTCAGAAGGGAGAAAGTTTATAAACAGGGAGAATAAGAGTGGGCCCAGGATGTAGCCCTGGGATACACTGGTAGTGACTGGCAGGGTGGGGGAGGTGGAAGATCCTACACATACCGACTGAGATCTGTCTGAAAGGTGACTTTGGAACCACTGCATGGTCTCAGTAGAGCAGCCAAGGGTGCAGAGGAAGGAGAGCAACAGGGTGTGGTCGACCAGGTCAAAAGCTTTAGACAGGTTGACGAAGATGGCACCCATTGCCCTTCCAAGATCCATGTTCCTAAGAATATGATTGGTAAACAGGGTGAGGACAGATGTGGTAAAGTGATGTTTATGGAAGCTGTGTTGTTGTCTGGACAGTAAGTTGTGTGTGTCAATATAGTCAGACACTTGTCAGTGGACAACCCTTTCCTGGAGTTTACTAAGGTGGGGAGCAAGGATATAGACTGATAGTTATCTGGGAATAGCGGGTCACCAGTCTTAAAAATCAGGACCACCCTGGTATACTTCCAAGTGCTGGGCACTGAGGAGGTAGTCAATATCAGGTTAAAGAGGTAGGTGAGTGGTTTTAAGATGGCAGGTGATACAAGTTTAAGCATAGCAGGGAAAAGACCATCGCTGCCTGGGCTGCCCCGGTTAGGCAGGCTCTTCAGAAGATTGGCAGAGTCCCTGGGGGTGATGGTCCAGTAGTAGAGAGAGGGGAGGGGAAGAATTTGAGAGGTATGGGTGGGGGGATGATCAAAGAAACCAATGGTCACCAGAGGTGGCAGCTTGCTGAGGAAGGCAGACAGGTCTGTGAATTTTTTATTGAAGGCCTCGGCCACAGCAATGGGGTCAGCCAGATGTCCAGAGGAAGTGTCAAGATGAATAATGGGGTTATGAGCCCAAGAGTTGAGTAATGAGCCAACCTCACCCCAGAAGCAATGGGGGTCACCAAGACTGCCCTTTGTTTGCCATGAAAGAAGGCACACTTTTTGGCAAGGGCTAACTGTTTACAAAGGTTTCGTAGTCGCCGGTATTTGTTCCATCAGGCAGGGGAGGGGACTTTTTTGTAGGCTGACCATAGCTTATCCCTTTCCCTCATCATGGCAGGAGATTTTTGATAACACAGTGTGTACAGCCACCCCTAACTCGGCGAGTAGTCAGGGGGAAATGTTGATTTTGGAGACAGAGAAGTGCGGTTGTGAAGAAACTCTCAGCCTCAGACACATCAGAGAGGGTGTAGAAGGCTGACCAGTTTATCACTTGAACATCATGAAGGAGGGAAGGGATGTCTGGGTGATTTAAATTATGGAAGGAGAGTAATTTAGGGGGTGGGCACTTGGTCTTAGAGGCCCAAACAGGTAGATGGGGAAGTGATCGCTAATGGCATCAGACAGAATGCCTGATAGGAGCACCTTGTCCTCTCTATTGGTGATTACCTATTCAAGAAGTGTATGATTTTGGGTACTAGGGTTGTGCCTGGTGGGGATGGTGATAATTTGGACTAGGTTATGGAGCATGAGTTGGTTAGAGTAATCAGGTTCCAGGGCATTAAGCCAGTTCAGGTTGAAATCCCCAAGGAGGATAGTGTTCCTGGCAGGGGAGAAGCTTCCCATCCCTTCAAGGTGGGCAGTGAGACTTGCTGGGCATCCTGGAGGGGGTTATAGCAGCATTTTATACTACACATCTGGTTTTCTGTGCCCGAGGTGCATGATTTTGCACTTTTTTACACTGAAATGCAGCTGCCATACCGTTGACCACTCCTCAAGTTCTCTCAGGTCTCAGCGCATTCATGCCACCCCCTCTGTGGTGTCCATCCTATTGCAGAGATCAGTGTCATCTGCAAAGAGGCATACCTTTGCTTCCAGCTCATCTACAATGGTCACTTATAAGGACATTAAGGAGAACTGATCCCAGTTCTGAGCCATGAGGTACCATACTGGTCACTCTTCCTTCCCCCCATTGAGTTCTGTATACCACCACCGGGGGGATTAAAGTTCACCTTCTGTTCACTATGATGTAACGGAATATATATACATACCAGCTGTAAATTCTTGCTGTTACTGCTTGATACCTGTTCTCTACTTGGTAATGTACCCTATGCATAATTGGCACTATATACTGTTTTGTTGTTTGCCTATGACTTATTTGTATGTCTTACAATTCCCATATATTGGCAATGTATACTGTTGTGTTGATTATGTTTTATTGTGTGCCTTCCAACTCCCCCACCACCCAGGATGCACCGTGAGATGAGCAGCTTGTTGTTCAGTGTGCTCTTCCTGGTGAAACTCTTAAATAAATAAATAAATAAATAAAATTCCCAAATTTAAGACACTACCACGTGGCGGCACAGTTACGATTAATAAGGGAATGGGAGATGCAGGGGCAAGCTGGGTTGCGCTGGAAACAGATGAGGGAGTTGAAGCACCCCAGGTACATTTGGATAATGGGGGGATTAAAAAATATAGGGCCTGACAACACCCAATACCATTGGTGATATACACCCTGCAGGCATGGAGAACAGCGAATAAAATATTGAAGAGAAAGGAAGATAAGACACTACTAGCCCCAATCAGTGACAACCCTCAGTTCCTCCCAGGGATATGAAAGAAGGGATACACACATTGGCAACAAATGGGAATACAGTGTCTAGGAGACTTGGTAGGAATAGGAGGTGTGAGAAGCCAAGAAGAGATAGGACGAGCCTATGACTTGGAAGGACAGCAGACTTTCCGCTATTTACAGGTGTGGGCATATATAAGAACAATACACAGATCTAACCAGAAATCTCTAACTTGTACAAAATATAACAGGAGATTATGGGGTCAAGAATAGACCCAAAAGGGCTAATGGCAAGACTATACTCACACCTCAGAGAGGCGACACCAACCAGCTCAGAGGGAACAAGGAAACAGTGGGAAAGGGAGCTCAGGGAAGAGGTCTCAGAGACAAACTGGATCACAATATGTGAATCACATATGGGACTGCTCTGGTGTAATAAGTATAAAGAGGCCCAATATAAGTTTATTCATAGATTATATCTGCCACCAGCAGTAGTGCATAAGGTCTTGTTTGAAGTGTCAGCCACATGTGGTAGATGTCACGGAACAAAGAGGAACATATCTGCACCATTTCTGGGACTGCATAACGCTACGACCATAATGGTCAGAGATTAAACAGCAGATTGAATGCAGAGTGTGCAGCTGTTGGACACTCCAGTTTCCATGCTCCTTGGAATGGATCACGGGGGAGCTGGAGAATGGGACCCACATCCTAGAATAGTATGACTACTATTAATGCTGGCTAGAAAATGCATTCAGAATACATGGGTAGTGTGCACACAACCCAGGGTAAATATGCAGTTCGAGCTAGTGGCTAAAATTCTTCCATTGGAAAGAGTGACCTACGAACTCAGGGAGAGGGAAGAACTCTTTGAGAGGGTATGGGGGACACTCGTGAATTCTTTCCCACCGGAAGAAGCAGCACTTATGCACCTCAATAATATCTTATTGTAACCCCTAGCTGGTACTATCCCAAGGGCTACTACCCCTGCCTGCTTGGCTAGTAGCAGGTTAAGGGGCCTGAGTTCTGAAATGGGTGCCTCCACCCAGAGGTCAGGGTTGGTAGTGGTCAAGCTAACCTAGGCACAGCCCTCTGGAACACTGTAACCACCCTCTTTCCTTACTGGTGGCCGGAACAATACACAATAATCACTTTTACAATACCCCTGATACACCACACAAGTACCCACACTGTTTGCACTTACCACCAGGGCTTTCCTGTGACTCGGCCCTGGGGACCCCCTGTAAAACAAAGTTATACACAGCAAATAACAGCAGTACAGTACTCTTGCACAAACTGGAACCACAGTCAGGGTAAATGCAAAAAAGAGATCTGATTTATTTAAGGGTCTTGAACAAGGGAGGGGCGTAATCAGGTTAATTTGCTTAAAGGCTGTATCAATCAAACAGTTATGCATGCACTTCAGGGTCCATAAACAGTCACAAACTCTGGGTACCCAGATGGAGAACGGTGGGCTAGTCAGGAATGTTGCAGCTGATTGGGGCCCTGTGATGGAAGAAAACAACATGCACAACACACACTATTTGTAATCCGGAGCTGGAGGGCTCAGTTTGTGAAAAGAAAACAACAAGACAATCAGACGACACACTTTTAGATTAGGCTGTTGTTGCAGGGAGCTACCCTGATGATGACTCATGATACCCAAGACTGGACACAGGCTGGACAAAAATGGAGACAGCAGGTGGTTAATCTGGAGTGCCAGGAGAAGCAGGGCCCACATGAATCGCCGAGGCGTCGTTCCTGTTCAAGCGTGGAGCAGGGGGCTTATCCCCAGGCAGGTCTTTCGTCAATGGCTTTCTCTGTGCAGCAGGTAGTCTGGCTGGGCCAGTGTGGCAAGGCCCTGGCCAAATGGAGACAAATTCGGATGTAGTCCGTTTTGGGCTGGATATAGCTTCCAGCAAGCAGAACACAGTTCACACGGTGGAGAACCAAATCACGACCCATTTTCAATACACAGCATATTTACATGTAAAGGATTCTACAGTACCAGCAAGCAGAACACAGTTCACACAGTGGGGAACCAAATCACGACCCACTTTCAATACACAGCACATTTACATGTAAGGTCTCTGCACAAACCGGGGATTCAAAAGCAGCTGGAAATCCTGACAGGCCAATCGCATTCAGCAAAATCTTTGGTCTTCTTCAGGTATAAGCCTGGTAAAAAATCAGTGGCTTATTTCTTTCTCACAAACTCGGATTTAGTCCGAAATAATTCTCTTCTCACTCTCTCAGGGGCAGCAGGCAGACATGCAGGCTACAACTCAGGGCTTTCCACAGTTCTCCCGCGTGAAACTACTCAGACGGCTGCTTGACTGTCTCAAGCTATTGCTCTTTCAACTCCCAACTTAGATCTGACTCAACTGCCAGCAAGCCTGGGAGTTTCTCCAGAATCCAAAAGGTTTGGTTGGCTGATCTGTCAGTCACAACAAAGGCTCCCCCTTCAGGTGCAAAAAGGCACCAAAAGTCCAAAACTACAATTCCTACAGATTTTGACTCCAGACGGCTCCTGTAGTCTGGCTCCATTTTAGGTCCCATCAGCACCGATTGGTCCAATTTGGCAGTCCAGGACCAAGATAGTAGAGATAAACAAAACATTCCTTGCTGCAAATAAGGCAGATTAGACAAACTACATTAACATTATCACTCTAAATGATTTTCAGCAAATAGTAACATCTTTCAACAAAGCTCCCTCTCAGATTACTTATGACTGCAATCCAGGCAGTTCTTAAAGAGATAGTACACAGAGGCTATACAGGCACTCTCTGGCAATCACATTTAAACTGCTAAAATGCAGGACACCAGCCTGACAGTGAGTATTTAGGCAAGCTCAAGGAAGTCTTTTTTGGGAACCCCCATTTGGAGGGTGGTTATACCCTTCCCTGCCTGGAGAAAACTTGGCGTCCCGCGTCAAGTCTGTACCATCACAATATTGCAAATGCAAACTATATGAGACATTTATACCATTAGCATGTTATGCAAGTGACATCTGATGTATCAGTCAATGTAAACTTATACCTTTGCTATACATATTCTCTACACTTCACAATACTATATCCATTCTGACAATACATCATGCATATTTCACTCAGGTAATTTACACATTACTATGTGGAATCATGTAATAACTTCTTGTACATTGAACAAGGTAAGAGGGGGCCCTTCCCTATCAGCTAACTTGGGGCTGGATGGGGCAGGGGCACCATGGTGAGAGAGCAGAACAAGTAACTTGGAATGGGCCATCAAGCTCAATTTGGGCATTGAGCTTGCTGAAACATAAACACCTTTGTGAACTACATGGAGAGGCAAGTGCACAGGCCTCCCCGGAGAATCATAGCTGAAACACAATATTGGCTTGACAGCTCTGCCAGTCTTTCTGGGGGGGAACAACCACAGTCTCTGTACTTTCAGCAACAGTCTGAGGGCTTTCATCACTTGTGAGGGGTACCTCTGCCTGGATGGGAACGTCCAAACTTGGGCACTGTCGGCTTCTTGCTCTGAAGGCTCTGTTTCTATAACACTTGACTCATTTTGCCAAGGCTCAAGCACAATCAAACTTTGAGGCACTGAAGGGGGGTTGTCCGCACTCTCATAGTGTTCTTCAAGTTCTGGTATGTCACTAGAAAGACTCAAACCATCAGCCCCACCTTCAGGCAAATCATATAGTTCCACAATACACAGGGCATCAGCATCTTCAAACGTGATACTTTGCACTTCACTTTCAGGGAGCATTGACTCCAAGAACAAAGCTGGGGGGTTAGACAGTCCAGAAGGCCCAGCTTCATTCCCGCAATTAGTCATAGGATTTCCTCGAAACAACTGACTCAATTCATAGGAGGGGTAATAGGCATTGTCATACTCACTATCATCTGAGGTGGACTGACAGTCATTATCATTCCGGACTTGCTGCGGGGGAAATCTTGAGCTGTTAACCACTGGGGTACATTGACTCTGTCTCTTCCTTGCAGCATCACGAGTCACCAGCCCAGGGGAATCAATCTCTGATTGTTCAGCCTCAATTATGACTTGGCCAGGAGGTAGCAAGTGGTTACGGTGCATGGTCTTGACAGCTTTGGAGTTGTTTTCTGGGTGCACCTTGTACACAGATAAATCATTCAACTTTCCAACTACTACATGGGGAAGATGGTGTCACCGATCAGCAATTTTGTGTTTATCATGCAGTCCCAAATTGCATAACAACACACGGTCTCCAGGTCGAAGCTCTTGAAACTTTACTTTTTTATCATGCCTCTCTTTGTTGGCTAGATTTCTCTTGGCGGCCATTGTCTGGACCAGTTGATAGGCATGGTTCAATTGAGTTTTCAGTTTTTGTACATATTGCAAGTAGTTTTTGGCTCAGACCCCCTCTGGAGAGACCCCAAAACAGACATCAACTGGCAGCCGGGCCTCTCTCTCCTGAACATGAGGCAGAAGGGGGAGAACCCAGTAGCATCATTTTTCATGCAATTGTATGCATGTACCAAGGTGCTAATCTGCTGGCTCCATTTATGCTTGTCTTTTGGGTGGAGGGTGCCCAGCATGTCTAGAAGGGTGTGGTTAAAATGTTCTGGTTGAGGGTCTCCTTGAGGGTGATAGGGGGTGGTTCTTGACTTTTGCACCCCCCATAGAGAGAGCATTTCTATGATTAGTCGACTCTCAAAGTCTCTGCCCTTGTCAGAGTGGATCCACTGGGGGGCACCATAGTGGATGAAGAAATTTTCCACTAGCACCTTGGCCACGGTAGGTGCCTTTTTTTTTTGTAACTTTCTTCTTTATTCATTTTTCAATGTTTCCAGAGAAAGTAGTTCATACAACTGAATTAGATTACATATACTTAAACATAATCATGTTAGCGTCAGGATTTGTAATCAGTTGCCATGTATTACATCATGTGGGGTACTTCCAATAGCTCTCCTATTGAGTTTACATTCTAAACATTTAGGAAGGCTAAGCCACATTAAACTAGTGGGGTAAAATCAAAGACCATTGTCATTTAAAGGATGCATATCATAGCCCTAGGCTAATCCCCACTTAATTTCCCTTCTAATTAAGGAATATTATTTCCCCTATTACTCTGACCCTCCACTCTTCACACATCAACATTCTTATACTAAATATATAGAGATTTTACATTAAGCATTTATTGCTCACAACTCACTCTAAGATTCCCCAAATTATATAGAAGGATCACCCCTCCTATTTGCCTTAAGTAGATTTATAAACCGTTTAAAAATCAAAATACAGGACCTAGCTCACATTTTAAGTATAATCCCCCCTAAAAGAGGAAGATTCACATCGGGAAGAAAAGAATAAAACTAAAGTCTTGAAACTAAAGTCCTAAACTGAATTCTGAAGCACCAGTTGGCCTCATGGACATCTTAAAGTAAGTGATATGCACAGTAAATTACCACGATTACCAGTTATGCTTAGTCCTCATCTTCGTCAGATTTCAAAGGTAGTCCTGGATTCTCCGAAAGTCTAGCTAGAAATTCTTGGGCAATAGCTTCCAGCTTTTTTTTAAGCTTCTTCTGGATCATTGTATTGAAAGGTCTTTCCTCCGTATGTCAGACGAAGACAAGCCAGTGCCAGCAAGGAGTGAGCTACCCCCAGGCTCCTTAGCTGCTTCCGAAGTGGATCGAACATTTTTCTCCTGGTCCTGGTAGCATAGGATCAGTCTGAGAATAACTCAATCTCTTGCCCTTCCATCTCAATCGGGTAGCTCGACCTTGCCCATTGAAGTATTTTGTCCCTAGATTCTGGACCATCCATTATTAACAGGATTGTGCGTGGAGTCTCGTGGTCTAGTTGGGCTCTCCTGAAATTAATTCTAAATGCTTGCTTGAGGGAATCGGCCTCAATTTGTAGGTCCGGGGGTACAGAAGTCATCACCCAGTTCTTCAGGTAGGATAACAAGTCGGCTCCTTCAGTTTGTTCAGGGACCACCACTAACCTTAAATGCATGGCCCAATCAGAGTTTTCTAGCCTTTACATGCGGGCACAGAGATGATTAATCTCCGAGGTTGATTTTGCCAGAGCTGCCTGGGTACGTTGAGATCAATTTTCTGCCTCTTGAGCCGTTTTAGTGGTCATTTCAATTTTTGTATCTTGTGCACCCAGGCGCTCCAGGACCCGTTCCAGCTTTTGATCCATATCTCGTACTGCATTTAATACTGTTTTCCAGGAAGGAGTATCTTTCCCTCCACTCGGGCCCGCTGCTTGTCCCGGCCCTCCTGGTTGATTAGAAGCTGGTAGTGGCGCCAACTTTTGAGACGATCCCGTAGCTGCTCCTTTAGGTCTGCTTATATCAAGTTTAGTATCTGCTTGTTCTTTGAGCTGTAAGCAATCGGTATCCAGAAGAGTTTTATTTCAAAAAATACTTTAAAATATGTTTTCTGATGATGTTTAGTAGCACGAGGTGCAGAGCTTAGGGAAATGCTGCCAGTCTCGAACGTGGCTCTCTAGCACCCCCGGTAGATGTCTTTTGATCTTTGATGGGAAAAGCTTGAGCATACCATGTGAAATGATCCGTAACCACTAACACATTGCCAATGTTCCACTGATCAGATTCTAAACACAAGAAGTCTATGCAGACTAGTTCCATGGGGGCGCTGGTAGTAATATTAACAAGGGGGGCAGCCCTCTGAGGCAGGGCTTTTCTTTGCAGGCAGCGACTGCAAGTCTTTACATGGTGCTCAACATCGGCCCCCATTTTGGGCCAGTAGAAGCAAGATCATACCAGGTCAAGGGTTCTATTAATACCGAGTTGCCCCATGTGATTGTGGAGGGACCTCAGTACCAAATCTTTAAAGGCCGTGGGCAGGACCAGTTGTTGCTTGTCTACTTTGCCACTACAATCTACTGTCTCTCTATACAACAACTGATTGAGCAACTTCATTCTGGGGCCTTCTTTAAACAATAAAGCAGTTTGCAAGTCAGTGGAATGTAACTTAGACACATCTTTCACCGCACGCAGGGCATCAAGTGCTGGCTGAATCATAGGATCTTGGGATTGAACCCACTGAATGCTGTCATTGTCAAATTGAGGTAGTGCACTAATATCTGGAGCAGAGAAGGGGTAGAAAGCAGCTGGTGTTATTAGCGGAAAAAGCAGAGTTTATGCTGCTTCGTTCAAAAATGTCCTACTTTGATCAGGGTGAGAGGGCCGGGAAACTGTTAGCTTTGCGATTGTGCACTCAGTTGGCTGATAGAATAATCCCCTCTATTTATTCATCCTCAGGTGAGCTTCTCACTTCCCCCCCAGATATTGTGAATGCCTTTCGTGAGTACTATCAGCAACTATATTCGGCCCCGACAGTCGCACATCTCTCCCAACAATTAGAGCTGTTTCTCCAAGATATAAATCTTCCAGTGTTAACTGACCCTCAAATTGACAAATTAAAAAGTCCTATTACTTTACCAGAAATTTGTGAAGCTGTAGAATCCCTCCCCACAGATGTCCCCTGGGCCTGATGAATTTACAACCAACTTTTATAAGGTGCTAAAAGAAACTATAGCTCCTATACTATTGGATACATCCCACTATATATTTGAGAAGGGGCTATCAGATATCTCCTTGTCCCTCGCCACCATTGTGGTACTCCCAAAACCTAACAAAGACCCTCTACGGATAGATAACTATAGAATTATTTCCCTCATCAATGTAGATCTTAAAATCCTTGCTAAAATTCTCTCCTCTAGACTTAGCCAGGTATGGGAACATCTTATTAGTACAGAACAAGTCAGGTATATCAAAAACAGACTTTCCTCAGATCAACTCAGGAAATTAGCCTATCTTTTTTCTGCATCCAGGGACTCAGATACATCAGCAGCTCTCGTATCCCTGGATGCAGAAAAAGCTTTTGATAGAGTGTTGTGGGAATATCTTTTCCTGCTGCTTTCCAAATACTACATACCTCAGGAATTTATCCAATGGATCAAAATACTTTACACAACACCGACTGCCCAAATCCAATGTAACGGCATTTTTTTCTACCCCTTTTACCCTGTCACAAGGTACTCATCAGGGATGCCCTCTCTCTCCTTATCTTTTTAATCTTTACTTAGAACCTCTTATTAGGAAAAATTAACTCCTCCTCGCTCGTAATGGGCATAAAAATAGGGTATCAGGAATATAAAATATCAGCATATGCAGATGATGTACTGCTACATATTTCTAATCCTGCTCAATCCCTCCCTGTGGTATTTCAAATTATAGCACAATTTGAGTCTTTCTCAAATTATAAATTGAACCTGACGAAAACAGAACCTCTTCCCCTTAATAAATATACCATGAAGGCTGACGTGGCTCATATGGGTTTACAATGGAACCCCACTAAATTGAAATATCTCGGGATTTACCTCCATCCCTCTTCAAAAGTCATGAAACAACTTAATTTAGATGATCTCATTAATACCTTAACAGAAGATTTTAAGCGTTGGTCAAAATTGCCATTAACCTTGTGGGGGCGTATGAGCATTATTAAAATGAACGTGCTACCATGCCTACTATACCCTTTACAAATGCTCAGTCAGGCTCTTCCGTACTCATGGTTCTCTCAGGTTCATGGCATTCTTAGTAAATTCATATGGCAGGGCAAAAAAGTCAGAAGAAGCTATCTTAAACTTACCAGACGAAAATTAGATGGTGGTCTCCAAGCCCCAAACTTTTATATATACTATTTAGCAATTCACCTGGTTAGAATTTGTCACTGGTTATTGCCTGTACAATGTGCTGGTTATCTACCTCTTTTGGTCAGGATTGAGCAGGATATCTGTGAAGCACATGGCCTGGACCCAAAGGTTATACCCTTTATCCCCCCAAAAAAATTTCCAAAAGCCGTGCAGACCACTACCCTAAATTCTTTAATCCAGGTGCAACAGCATTTAAGTGCTCTTCTCAAAATGGACATGTATAGGGATATAGCACAGCCCCTGTTCCGTAATCCTAATTTGTTAATTTTGGGTAAACCAATAAATGTTCAGTCCTTCTGGCCACAAATAGGTATAGAGAGGGTGGAACAGTTAGTACAAGAACAAAAAATGATTTCTTTTAAGGAAGGTTGTTCCCTTTTTAAATGGGAAAATATCTCCATTTTCAAATATATCCGGTTATCTCACATGCTGACACACTATTTTGGAACAGGGACTTGGTCCCATTCTTTGATAAGTATATTACTCCCATATCTGAAGTCCATCCCATCCTCCCATTTAATATCCTACTCCTATGATTTTATTCTAACGACAGTGACCACTTCAGATAATCGGAGATTTTACCAATGGGATAATGCCACTCGGGTACCCTCTAGTTCCAGAGACTGGTCCTCAATTTGGGCTCATCTATATAAATATATTAAATGGGACAGATATAGATATATGCAATTTTGCATTATTCATAATCTACATTATACTCCGTCCAAACTACATCAAATAGGTATCCTATCTACAAATCAATGTTCTAAATGTCACCAGGCTCCTGCAGATCTAACCCATGTGCTATGGTCCTGTGAAAAGATTGCTCCCTTTTGGCGTAGCATCGCAGACAGGTTGGACCCATTATTAGCTTTATCAAGTAGTTTTAACATGGAAACCTGTCTTATAGGTGATTATACATCAATATCAGGGGGCAATCAGAGAGCCCATATGGCTTTAATTTCAGCATGTGCTAAAAAAGTTATACTAAGACATTGGTTAGATTCAACCACCCCTAACTATCTGGAATGGTTCAAAGAAATGATGTTTGCTCTACAGGCTGAGTCTACTATAGCTAGACTGTCAAAATGTACCGGTAAATACAAAAAAAGATGGGAACCTCTTTACACCCTTCTTTCAATTAATTAGTTTTTGATTCTTCAAACCTAATCCCCTCCTTTTTTTTTTTCTTTTTTTTTAGGTTTGTCTTAAGGAGAACCCTAGGACATTGGCCCCCTATAGATTTTAACTTCAGTTGTTTTCTTACTCTGCAGTTCCCGTATTAGTATCCCTGTCTGGCCTTTTATTTCTAAGTTTCTGAGGCAACTATAACTATATTAAATAGTCACTGGTGGCAGACTAAGACAGGTGGGTAATGGGAGGGCGGGGGGAGGGGGGAATAGGAGCAAGCAAACAATCAAGTAGCTAATGTTCTTTTTTTTTCCAACTCTTCGTCATGTTTGAGCTGACTTATGTTTTAAAGCATTGGAATTTGCTTCTTCTTTTAGTGTTAAAAATCTATACTTTGTATTTAATTGAAATTAAACATTTATGTTCTGCTTTGATCTCTGTCAAAAAGTTTGCTTGCCAAAATACAATAAAGCATATTAAATTAAATTAAAAAAAAAAGCAGCTGGTATGCAGGTGTCAGAACGGCCCAATCAATCTACTAAACAGTCCACTGTGTCCACAGACAACTGTTCATCTCTATCAAGCTTTTGGCACAATGCTCAAATGTCAGGTTCAGACTGCCTGACCCAATCACTCTTGGAAATGGGCCTTCGTGATAGGGCGTCAGCATCAATATGGTTCAGGCCCAGTCTGTATTCGACAGCGTAATCATAGGTTGATAATGCAGAAAGCCACTGGTGCCCAGTGGCGTCTAACTTAGCTGAAGTCTGTACATAGGTCAATGGGTTATTGGCAGTCTTCACCAATATCTTTGCCCCATAGAGGTATTCATGAAACTGGTCAGCAATGGCCCATTTTAGCGCAAGGAACTCCAACTTATGCACAGGGTAGTTTTTTTCGGACTGGGTCAAGCTCCTACTAGTGAAAGCTACTGGTCTCAAGTCATCATCATGGTCTTGATACAGCACTGCTCCTAGACCCTGCAGACTAGCATCCATATGCAGCACATAGGGTTTGGTAGGGTCAGTACAGGTGATGATGGGGGCATGGGTGAGCTGGTATATGATCTCATGGAAGGCTGCTTCACAGTCAGGCATCCAGCGGGGCCTGAAGAGTTCACCTGGGTGGAAGTATACTTTTTCTGATTCTTTAATGGCCCCTTTTTTGTATTTACAGTTGGAAGGAGGGTAACCCTGGGTAAGGTTCAAGAGTGGGCAAATCACCTTGGAATAGTCGTTTATGAACCTGTGGTAGTAGCCACAGAACCCCAGGAAATGTTGCAGTTCTTTCAGATTATGGGGCTGAGGCCAAGTAGTGAGTGCTTCAATCATACTGGGATCAGTCTCTATCCCTTTTGTAGATACTATGTGCCCCACATACTTCAAGAAGGTTTGGAAAAACTGGCACTTGTCAATGGACAACTTGAGGCCAAAGTCTTCAAGTCGGTCTAGGACTTTAAACAATCAGTTCTCATGCTCCTCTAAGGTGCTCCCAAACATAATGACATCATCCAAGTACATCAGGCTTTCCAGCAAATTCGTATTTCCCACTGCATGTTCCATCAGTCGCTGAAAGGTGGCCGGGGCACCCGATAGCCCCTGTGGCATCCTCAGAAACTCGTAGAACCCCAATGGACAGAAGGCTGTTTTCTCACGGTCTTCCGGGGGCCATCAGGATCTGGTAGTATCTGCTGCGAAGATCCAATACCGAGAACCATTTGCTCCCATTCAAGCATTCCAGGACATCTTGTATACAAGGCATAGTGTATTGGTCTGGGATGGTCCACTGGTTCAGGGTTCAATAATCAACACACATACTCAAAGACCCATTCTTCTTATGCACAACCACAATGGGAGAAGCGTATGGGCTCCTGGATTCTTGTATCACGCCAGCAGCGAGCATTTCCTACAGATGTCTTCTCACCTCATCTATGTCTGCTGGGGTTAGGCTTCGGGACCTCTCTCAAAATGGCCGTTCATCGTGCAGGTGTATGCAATGCTCCACACCCTGGACACATCCCACATCCCATTCCTTCAATGAAAACACTTAGTCTCTCTGGGCAAGTCTCTTGCTAATTCTAGCCTTCCATTCAGCTGGCAATGGGGAGTCACCAAAGTCAAACAAGTCTGGGGTCACTCTCTCCTTCTCACCAGGGTGCTTGTTGCTGGGCAATACTGCAGTGTCTGTGCAGTGTACCATAGCTAGGGTGCACCCTCTGTTCGCGCGGATCTCCCAATCTGACACATTGTGAATCTGGATCACCACTCATCATGCATAGACATGGGCATGAGCAGGCAAGATGCTGGGCTTGACCAATAATCCTTCCGGCAATTTTCCTTCGCCTGGTGCATCCTACATCAGTATTTTGTTCTTGACATCTTTCCAGAGGTGGACCTCCCCTTGAACGGTACACTGGGCGTTAGGGGCCAGTACCATTGAATCAGGATCCTTCTTCCACGTGATCCCCACCGATTCATCCTGGTCTACTTCCTCAGGTTTCTGTTGCAAATCATAGGCCCTCTGGATCAGAGCTGGAATTCTCAGGGCCCTCCCAGTCCATCACCCTTGTTTCTCATGACAGAGTTGCACCAGTCTCCCAAACATACGGGCCTTTGTCCCAATTAACAGGGAGGCCCCGTCATACAGTCCGGTGGGGGGACATACTAGAGCCAATGTCCTTACTCGCTTCTCTACACCAGTTACAGTTGCAGGAAAAGACAACCAGAGGCGGATATACCCTAGGTAGGGATAAGACTTGTCACTCAGGCTCCACCCATGTAGGCCTTCCAGGGACTGTAAAGGCACATCAGATAAGTGTTTGTTATACCAGTGCTGGAATACAATGGTCACTTGCAAACCACTGTCAAGCACAGCCCGAGTATGAATACCATTCACAGTCACCGTAGTCTCTATTGAAGGGCCCACTATTTCGGACCAGTCTGGAGAGGCAGTAGCAGAGGCCTGGACAGATGATTTAGCCATAAAGAAATTTGAGTTAGGGTTTCTCGAACCCTCACTGTGGTCATTTCAGGCACCCCTTGGCCACTGATTTGCTTTTTGGAGCTCTGCTTGGAGTCTGTTTACTACTCTTTCTAAGTCCTTCTGAGACTGGTATTCTCTTTTCATATGGCCATCCTTTCCACAGTTGTGACAAATGATAGACTCCTGGGTCATCCTGGGAAAGAACATCGTATGAGGAACTGAAGCAGTAGTAAGAGATTGGGGTCTAGTATCTGCTTGCAGTGGTGAGAGTGGTGCAACATGTCTTAACAGTTCTTTTAGAGTGGCAGTCAATCCGGTGATCTCAGCCTTGGAGTCACCCTCGGCAGTGGATGCCTGAGGGTGCACCCCCACCTCCATGGCAGTCATGTCTTGAAAGGGACTAGAATCTTGTTCCGTGGCAGAAATCCTTGCAGAAGCACCTTTCTTCAACTCTCGGACTTCCTTTAGTAGCTCATCTTTCCAATGCTGGGCCCAGGGCAGGTAGTCCTTTGCATTCTCAGAGTGCTCATTTAGTGCCAATTTTTGGCCCTGAGCCTCATTTGGCTGATCACTCTCGGTCACTTGCACAGCAGCAGCAGATATGGGTGCAATTCCCCCATGGGGTCATGTTTGCTCAACCCCCTGAATTTCTTTCATTAGCTCATCATAGGAGGGGAGCGATTCCAGTCAAGCAGCAAGGCGCAACTGAAGCAGTAACAATTCTGAAAAAAGATCAGACTTAAGGATCCGGTCCAGCCTAGTTCAATCTAATTCATTTGACAGTAAACTACCCTTTCTGATGCACTCTTGTAGCAGCTTTTCAAACCAAGGTACATACACAGACAATGGCTCCCCTGGGTACTGCTGAGCGTTTCTTACTGTCCACCACAGATCCTCATCTGAATCTGGGCTCCCATACACATTTTCCAATGCATCAAGATAGTCCTGTGCAGTTGCTTCGGGGTTATTGGCCCACTTGGCATGGATGGTAGCCAGGGCAGGACCTCGAAGGCTCTCACTCAACCTCTTTTGTTTCTCTGCTTCTGAGCATTGCCATTCAAGTACTAGAGGGGCAACATAGTCTATCCAGGTCTCGCAGTCATCCTCCCCCTGGGGGGTGGGGAGGGTACCCGTGAAGATTTTCAGACTTTGGTAGGAGTCATGACTAATGGCAGGTAAAGATATAGGGGTCAGCATTGGCACAAGCACAGGCACAGAAGGCGGGGCAGTAACAGGTGCTGGAGTGGGAGGGGGTGTTGGGGAAGGAACACCCCCAGGTGGCAGGAATAGTTTCTTAAAGTCCTCTACGGTTTTCCCTTCCTCCAGCAACAACTTAGCAAATTTCTCCTCAAAAGTCTCAGATAATGGTGGGAGCTCACCCTCCCCAGGGTCTTTACTGTCTTTTGTTATCACTCTCCAGGCAGCTGGAACCCCTTCTGGGGCAATAGTCTGTGGCACTTTAGAACTGTCCATGAGGTCACTACACTCTACTAAGGCTATGAAAGTTTAGGCGATCAAATCAGCCTGTCGACTCACCACCACAGGGTTTTTTAAACATTCAACTTTGTAGAGTGCTCCCTCTACAGTGTCTTTACTGGTACCCAAGGGAATATTCAGTATAAGCAGAGCATTTTGGGGGTCAATCTCCTGCCCAGTAGACCACCCCACCAACTGGTGTACAGCCATTTCTACTGGGGTAGCCATTAATCTTTAACAATAATTCATAATTTTTGGCCACTAGAAGGCACAAAATCCCAGCGGTGAGCCTCCAAAATGTAACTCCTAGGTGGCGCTATCCCAAGGGCTACTACCCCACCACTGCTTGGCTAGTAGCAGGTTTAAAGGGCCTGATTCTGAAACCAGGTGCCTCCACCCAGAGGTCAGGGTTGGTAGTGGTCAAGCTAACATGGGCACAGCCTCCGGGACAATGTAATCCCCTCTTTCCTTACTAGTGGCTGGAGACAATCACAGTAATCACTTTCACAATACCCCTGATACACCACACAAGTACCCACACTGTTTGCACTTTATCACCAGGGCTTTCCTGTATTTCGGCCCTGGGGACCAGCTGTAAAACAAGGTTATACACAGCAAATAACAGCAGTACAGTACTCTTGCACAAACTGGAACCACAGTCAGGGTAAATGTAAAAAAGAGGTAGATCTGATTTATTTAAGGGACTTGAGCAAGGGAGGGGCGTAATCAGGTTAATTTGCTTAAAGGCTGTATCAGTCAAACAGTTACGCATGCACTTCAGGGTCCATAAACAGTCACACACTCTGGTATCCAGATGGAGAATGGCGGGCTAGCCAGGAACGTTGCAGCTGGTTGGGGCACTGTGATGGAAGAAAACAACATGCACAACACACACTATTTGTAATCCAGAGCTGGAGGGCTCAGTTCGTGAAAAGAAAACAACAAGACAGTGAGATGACACACTTTTAGATTAGGCTGTCATTGCAGGGAGCTACCCTGATGATTATTCACAATACCCAAGACTAGACAGAGACTGTACGAAAATCGAGACAGCGGGTGGTTAATCTGGAGAGCCTGGAGAAGCAGGGCCCACACAAACCGCCGAGGCGTCATTCCTGTTCAAGCGTGGAGCAGGGGCCTGATCCCCAGGCAGGTCTCTCATCGATGGCTTTCTCTGTGCAGCAGGTAGTCTGGCTGGGCCAGTGTGGCAAGGCCCCGGCCAAATGGAGACAAATTCAGATACAGTCCGTTTTGGACTAGATACAGCTTCCAGCCAGCAGAACACAGTTCACACAGTGGGGAACCAAATCATGACTCACTTTCAATACACAGCACATTTACATGTAAAGGATTCTACGGTACTAGCAAGCAGAACACAGTTCACACAGTGGGGAACCAAATCACGACCCACTTTCAATACACAGCACATTTACATGTAAGGTCTCTGCACAAACTGGGGATTCAAAAGCAGCTTGAAATCCTGACAGGCCGATCGCATTCAGCAAAATCTTCAGTCTTATTCAGGTATAAGCCTGGTAAAAAATCAGTGACTTACTTCATTCTCACAAATTCGGATTTAGTCCGAAATAATTCTCTTCTCTCCCTCTCAGGGGCAGCAGGCAGACATGCAGGCTACAACTCAGGCCTTTCCACAGTTCTCCCGCGTGAAACTACTCAGACGGCTGCTTGACTGTCTCAAGCTATTGCTCTTTCAACTCCCAACTTAGATCTGACTCAACTGCCAGCAAGCCTGGGAGTTTCTCCAGAATCCAAAAGGTTTGGTTGGCCGATCTGTCAGTCACAACAAAGGCTCCCCCTCCAGGTGCAAAAAGGCGCCAAAAGTCCAAAACTACAATTCCTACAGATTTTGACTCCAGACAGCTCCTGTAGTCTGGCTCCATTTTAGGTCCCACCAGTACTGATTGGTCCAATTCAGCATTCCAGGACCAAGATAGTGGAGATAAACAAAACTGTCCTTGCTGCAAAGAAGGCAGGTTAGACAAACTAGATTATCATTATCACTCTAAATGATTTTCAGCAAATAGCTGCATTTTTCAACAGAGCTCCCTTTCAAATTACTTATGACTGCAAGCCAGGCAGCTCTTAAAGAGATAGTACATAGAGGCTATACAGGCACTCTCTGGCAATTACATTTAAACTGTTAAAATGCAGGACACCGGGGACTTCCGGTGACATCAGCGGCAACATGGAAGCCTAGTTACAGAGCTCTCCCTCTCGAGACTCCTAATAACTATTTCCACACAGTACAAAATCTGAAATATTGGCAAAAATGCTTAAAACTAATCGTGGAAATGCACCCAGAAAGAGATCCCGGTCCATGAATGCAAAAGAGAAGCGAGATTACCCAGGACTGAGCCCAGCAAGCTCGGCCACGAGTGGAAGAGAGTCCCCAGTGAGCATGGCAGGAGGAGACACGGAAACCGAAATGGACAGCCTCTCCAGGTCGAGATTCGAAACGCTCCTGGCAGAGATAAAACAGTTCAGAAATTAAATGAAACTTGAGTTCAGTAAGCTGCATTCTGACCTAACTAAAGTGGAACATAGGGTCTCCGAGATGGAGGATCGGGTATCGACTGCCGAAGATGATTTGAGGCAGATCTCCAGAGCAATTGAGTACTTAATCCAACAAAACGAGAACATATCAGCCAAATGTCTCAATCTGGAGGCACGATCCCGGAGGGACAATCTTAGGATATATGGCTTGCCAGAGTTGGCTGAAGTTGGGAAAATGAGTGACTTCATCGAGGACCTACTGAGACACGTTTTAGAACTACCACAGGCCTTTACCTTCAAGATTGAAAGAGCACACCGGGCCCTTGTACCCAAGCCAACCTCGGCTACAGCTAGACCTCGTTTGATAATAGCAAAGTTTTCGAGTTACCGAGATAAAGAGAAGATATTAACAGCAGCATGGAAACAAGGCAAAGTTGAATACAACGGGGCTCGACTCCTATTTGACCAAGATTATCCCCAGCTGATTCAACAGCAATGACAGGCATATGCACCTTTGATAAGAAAGCTTAAAGACCTCAAGATAAAATTTCAGACTCCCTACCCATCGCGACTTCGAGTGGGCTGGGAATCAGGAACTGAGATTTACCATTCAGCTGAAGAAGCCCTTCAGGCATTTGAGGAGCGAGGGCATGAAGTTCTGCTGGCCCCCAGACGCAGAGACTTACCACCTGTGCTGCAGAATCCCTGGTGAATGAGCGGATCCTGGACAGAAAACAGAGAGGGAAGAAAGATGGCAAATACCGCCCTGAAGGACATTAAAACTATGCTTTTCCATCTGACCCACACTCAGAATCCCGAGGGCGCACAGCAGATCAATCAACCATTTACCTGAAGAACTGATTTTATCGGTGAGGTCTTTGCTGATATTTCTTGTTGGCCTCTGCCGGTTTCTCTTTCTCCACAGAGACATTCTACAATTTAAGTGACTCATTACCAATCTTAGTAATGCTTAAGAAAGGGGGGGGGGGAATAAAGGGTCTGTGGACAATGCATCTTTGAATAATCAACTTATCAACCTGGGGAATGTCAGTGGGGGGGAGAAGCGGGAGAGGGGAGTTCTCACGGGGAAATACATGGCTGAATAGAAGGCCTCCCTGCTGATCCTCTCTAACCCAGGGAAAGTTGTTGAAAAGGGTGGATATGGGAAGGACAGGCTGTTTTGGGGGGTAATTTGGCAGGGCAGCTTGAGGGAGGGAGGGACGGCTACGAGGTGATTAAAATTAGCTGTTATTAAGGGAAATGAAGCGAGCCAGCGAGGAGGGCTACATAGGGAATGTGGGAGATATCAGAGGGCGGGGGCGGGAGTTTTACTTTATTAACAGACCTTATCGGTCGATTGTGAAAGGCTGAGCCTGAGTACTCGAGGATAGCGATAATCGCGTGGAAGGCATACACAACAGGTATGGGCCTAGTTAGCAGCTGAGAAGTAAAGCCACATCATGACCCTTCATGTATCGGTAAGGTCTCTCTCGCGAATGAGAACTACAACTGGGTAGGGGGAGGTCGTATAGCCCAGATGTCTCTAATGTTTGAACAAGCATACAGACATTTGGGAAATGTTAGAAATTTGAGGGTCGTGAGATGCAACTTTGGGGGGGGGTTTGATAGCTCGGGGGCGAACAGTTACCAGGAGAGGCTCTGCGCTTGGAGGATGGCGGAATGAGCACATGAGCCTCGATCGGATAGACACCTCAAAGTCTGGGAGACACCCCTCGCAGGACCTTGCATAGCTGGCCCTCCCGGGATGCTCATCCTCAGAATCACAACGTAATCACTGGGGAAATAAACAAGCAAGCTCTGGATTATGCAAAACGGCATTTTGCCTGAACTAAGGGCAAGTTAGACAAAAAGGGGATTGTCAAACCAAGGCAGGGGTATTCGGGGCATGTCACGTGGATGGTTGGGAGGGTGGACAGTATCCACATAAAATCCACAAATATGGGGTGCAAGTCCGTAAGATGGTTAGATGTGGGAAATGAGAGGGGAGGGGGGGGCGCCCATTGCTGCAGCCAGGCATCGGAGACATTACTATTAGCATGAACAAGGCTAGGGGAAGGGGAATGAGGTCTCCCGGATGGTTGCGGATGGGCCCCCCCAAGCATGTGTTTTCCTTTTATAAAAACAGCTTTTGAATACTTGTTGACTGAATAAACCACATACATAAGCACAGACCCAAAGTCTAGAGATATACAAAGCAGTTTCCTGTTGTCTCCTGTAGGTAAAGCAGCGTTAATCTTGTCTGATAAAAGGGGGACTCTGAGATCCATAGTAAGCGAGATGGCTCACTAGTTAGGAGGGGTCTCTAATTCATAAATGACTGGATTAGAGATGATTCTCGGAGGGGGAGATAAGAGAGTGAACGGGTAAGCTGGAAGTCATGCGAAGGGAGCATGGTAACTTGAGCCCATCCACTTCATTTCTCTCTGTGGGAACATTGCTGTTGACGACATGCTATGTCATCTGGCAAGGACTCGATAGCTTTTGGGACCAGGAGGAACAAGCATTTGATATGACTCCTTTTCCTCCCAAGCGAGTATGGTTTACTCGCCTTTTCAGGGAGCAGAATACTCTGCTCCCCTACCTTGGGAGTCACGTTGTAAATAGAGTTTACCAGGAGGCAAAAGTTGCTCAGTTGGAAGCACCTCCTAGGCTGTATGTTGTTATTTGTTATGTTTGTGTTAATGTTTGGCTACATGTTTTAATGACAAAAATACTGTTACATAGGCCAAAAGTTTATGACTACCTAGAAGAAAAGCAAGGGGAGCTGCATCCAATAGAAGGCCTTAGATGCAAGGGGAAGGTCAACTGGGGTGGAATAACATCAAAAAAAAAACAGTGGGATGAAAGGAGTTAAGTCTCATACACCTGAAAGGTAAAAATCCTCTCCACATAAATGGGGGATAGCAAAAAGATTAAAATCAGCTCGCACAATGTCAATGGGCTAAGCAATCCTATAAAGTGACATAAAGTTATGTCGACCCTGAAAAAAGAGAACCCTTCCTTTCTTCTATTACAAGAAGCGCACCTTAATAGATCTGAGCATCAGAAATTAGGGAAGTTTGGTTATGAGCAGATTGTGGCCGCTTCTTTTGGGAGAGGAAGGAGAAGGGGGGGCAGCTGTGTTGGTTGCAAAGGGGATTCGGTTTCAAAAAACTAATAGCTACATAGACCCAGAGGGCCGATTAGCTATACTTGTGGGCAACCTGGAGGGTGCACCTATCACTCTGGCTTCGTTGTATGCACCACCAGGTTCTACAAAAGAGGTAATCGGCTCCCTGCTCAACAGAATTTCAGAACACCATAGTGGGGTGTTAGTGGTGGGGGGAGATTTGAATCAAATTTGGGATCAAAAAGACACATCTAGAGCGAAGGTTTTTAGGCAGACTCCGGCCAGTAAAATAATAAGGAGGCATCTGAAAGGAGCATTTTGGATAGATGCCTGGAGAAATCAAAATGCAAATAAAAAAGAATATACACACTATTCATACCCCCATGGTTCATATGCCAGGATTGATTATATCTTAATTTCAGGAGACCATCAAGGCAAGGTGCTGGAATGTAAACATGTCCCATCTGTCCTCTTGGATCATGCGCAGGTGTTATTGACCATGAGTGGGAAGACTAAAAGAGGTCATTCCCTCTGGAAATTCAATAATTATCTCCTAAATCTGAAGGAGTTCATGGATATGGCCAAGAAAAGACTAATACAAATTCAGCAGGACAATGAATCCTTGGAGATATCAGATACTGTGCTGTGGGAAACTATTAAAGCAGTATTTAGGGGGGACTGTATTAAATTTGCTGCACATTTCAAACAGCAACAAAATAAACAATTGGAACAGCTGCAGGGTCAACTTCAGGCCGTGTTAAACCAAGCTGCAGCAGGGGAGACCTCGACACAGTCAGAAATTCAGAGAGTTAAACAGCAGATCCAGAGAATTATTGATATTAGGACAGAACATGCATTACAGCAGTTAAGACAGAGGTACTACGAGTCCGGACATCAAGCTTCTCGACTCCTGGCACACAGACTTAGGCGGCAAACAGCGGGGAATACGATCACACAGATTAGGGACCCTAACACCGGGATAATAGTGAAGTCCTCAGAGAAAATCCTTTTGAGTTTTAGGGAGTTTTACACAACCCTTTATAGGGCGGACCACTCCCCAGACAGAGAAAGGATCAAAACTTTCTTAAACAAATTAAGGCTACCAGAACTGACGCAAGAGATTATGGAAACCCTGAACACTCCTATATCCCCAGCAGAGTTAGCATCTGCAATCAAGAGACTTAAGACTAAGAAATCACCTGGCCCAGATGGATACACTCCAGAATTCTTTAAATTCTTTAAAAAGGAGATAAATGATCCGCTAATGAGGGCCTGCAGATTAGCCCAGGTAGGGGAGGATCTACCAGAGACATGGAACTATGTGGTTATTTCGAGCATCCCCAAACCAGGGAAGGATGCTACTCAATGTGGGTCTTACCACCCTATTTCTGTTTTGAACATTGATTATAAATTATACACCTCAATACTAACGAAACAATTGGAGGGGATTTTGCCCAAACGAATTAATTATGATCAAATGGGATTTATCCCAGGCAGACAAACCCAGGATAATATTAAAAGAATTCTGCATGTGATGTTCCATGCCGCCCGGTCGGGGGCTCCAGGGTTGATTCTGAGTCTGGATGCTGAGAAGGCCTTCGACCGGGTGGCATGTAAATTTCTGGAGCTAACCCTGGGTAAATTTGGATTCTCAGAAGCCTTCATAAGAATCATAAGTAAGATATATATATATATATATATACACTAAACCAAGGGCCTATGTTAAAATAAATGGTGAAGTTTCTCACCCGATACCTTTGCAATGAGGCACCAGGCAGGGCTGCCCTCTCTCCCCTCTCCTTTTTGCCTTGTATCTTGAGCCACTAGCCCAGGCCCTGAGGCAGGATGAGGGGATCTGGGGGTGGGAGATGGGAAGGGAGACGCAAAAACTCACCCTGTATGCAGATGATTTATTAGTTTACCTTCGGGACCCGGAACAATCGTTAGTTAAAGTATGGGCTACTCTAAAAGTTAGCTCTTTGGCCGGGTATAAATTGAACTCTTCTAAGACGGAGGTCTTAAAAGTACATTACGAGCCGCCAGAGCAGACTAAGCAGAAATATCCTTTTAAGTGGGACTTAACACACATCAAGTATCTGTGGGTTCACTTGGGATTTCAGACTGAGGATCTTTTCTCACTTAATTTCACCCAGATTTTGGAGGATATCAAGTTGGAGCTAGAATATTGGTCGGATATTCCCATCTCTTTGACTCAGAGAGTGGAGGCTGTAAAAATGATAATTCTTCCCAAATTTTTATACCTGGCACAAACAATTCATACCAGAATACCAGACTCTTATTTTAATCTATTAAATAGGACAATCTCACATTTCCTATGGGGTCCACACAAGTCTAGGATTAGACTCTCAGTCCTCCAGATTCCGAAAAAGGCAGGTGGCCTCTCGTTACCTAATTTTAAGCTGTACTATTATGCTGCACAGTTGCAGATGATCATATATTGGTTAGACAATTTATACATCTCAAAATGGAAAAACTTAGAACTTAAAGAAGGGGCACGCTCAAACTTAAATAGTATGCTTCTCAGACAGGGGAAGACCCCTCAATTAGGACAAGTGAAGAACCCTTTCACAGTTCCCACACTTGAAGTATGGTACGCTATTTTGAAGGACAAAAGGGCCGACAATTGGAAATCACTGTTGTTATCTATTCCATACATAGAGGCTTTTTTCCCAGGGACATGGGACAAGGGGTTTAAGAGATGGGAGGCAAGGGGTCTACATTTAGTTTGGCACTTCATAGAAAAAGGGGAAGTGGTGCCTTTTGTAACCCTGGTTAACAGATTTGAAGTCCCCTGGCAAGACAGATTCAGATACTTTCAAACTAGAAACTTTGTGAGAAGTCTTGTCACGGAATTTAACTGGGCGACCCTCTCACCCCCTCAGATTGCCCACACTTTTAAAAAGGCGATAGAAGGGACACCCATTAGAGAACAAATTATTTCCACACTTTACCCAGACTTACTGATATGGAAGGGGGATACTACAGAATCTATACGGAGGGCCTGGGAGAGAGATTTGGGAAGTCAGATTTCAGACGAATTGTGGACAAGGGCCCAAACTAAAGTACAATGGGGCTTATCAGCTGTTAGCTGGCAGGATTTCTCTTGGAAGATCTTTACCAGGTATTTTCGCTCCCCAATGACCATGGGGAAGATTTTGAGAAGCAATTCTGCGGACTGTTGAAGGAACTGTGGTCAGAAACAAGCAATATATGTCCATGAGTTGTGGAGCTGCCCAGCGCTTTCCACCTTTCTGTCAGACTTGCAATGAGCCCTAAGAAGAATAATTGATTCAAACCTGATAGTGCCCCCCGCATGTTATTTCTTCTTAGAATCTCAGGAGGAACGTAGAGATCCACTTACAATGAAGTTTTTGAAAATAACATTCTTAGCTGCCCAGAAGGTGGTAACTAAAAATTGGCTAACTCATAATCCTATCACATTAAATAAGTGGCAGGAGATTATGATAAATATTTACAGGATGGAGGCATTGTCAGCCTCCTTGAATAAGAGTCTGCCACAGTTTGAAAACCTGTGGAGACGGTGGGTCTTATACATGGCAGGGGAAAGGCCTGACTTCATCCCTTAACAAATTGGTCTTTCTCCGGAATAAAGCAGATCCCCCAGTGAGAAACTTGACCTTTATGGAAAGTGGGCTAGAGTTTGGGCACTGAGGTCTTAGGTCCCTGTAGTATGTTTAACCCAAAACACTAGAGTAATGTATAAGCTGCATCTTGGAAGACAAAGTGGTTTGTCTATGAAATTAGTATGGTGAAAGATACGGACATGCAGCATTACCTCCCCCTATTGTCATACCAGTATTTGAGTATATGAAATTGCCTATAAAACTTGTTTGTAACTATTTATATTAGAAAGCTGTATTATGTTTTATGTATGTATTTTATTTATGTGAAACTAAAATAATAAAGAAAGAAAGTTAAAAAAAAAAAACGCAGGACACCAGCCTGGCAGCGAGCATTTAGGCAAGCTCAAGGAAGACTTTTCGGGATCCCCCATTTATAGGGGGGGTTACATTATGAAAGCAGCACTGAACAGTCAAGCTCATCTACTGTATGATTACCTCTGTGAAATACTGTTTAAATAATTAATGAATAATGCTGATCTCCCCTCCTTCACTGAACTCTTAGGAACAGAATTAGGCAGGGAATCCATAATTGCTGCTGCCTACACCAGCTATTAGTATGTTAACCAAGTTTGAAACAACCGTCTTTTTTTATTTCTTTTTTTGTGTTGTTGTTTTTGTCATAACTTTGGTAAAGAGGGTGGGCAAGAACCAGTTAGGATATAGAACAATGGAAAAGGCAGATGAGAGGGAGAAAGTGTGTTGAAAACAGAGAACATGCAGGAAACTTAGTGAGAATATACAATTGTTGGTAGAAACATGGAATACATGTAAATATAATGAGATTGTAAGACAATATGCATGCATGTATTTTTTTTTATTGCCACCCAATAAACAGAATTTTCAAAAAAAAGAATTCTGAGGTGAATCCCGTCAGAGTCCACTGCTTTGTCCACCTTCAGTTTTAGGAGTTCTTTCAGAACCCTTTCTTCTGTGAAAGGACTGGTATTGACCCCCCTATCCAGAGTGCTTCTATTGACTGGATTAGGTACCTCCCCTTCCCCTTCTTTTGTGAATACTGAGCAGAAGTAGTCGTTCCGTATCCTCGTTTTTTCACTGTCACTCTCTGCCCTCCCACCCTCCCTTTATTAAGCCTCACTATCCCTCCTTGGTCTTTCTTCACTCTCTAATGTACCTATAAAAGGTTTTATCCCCCTTCTTAACCAAGTTGGCTATCTTTTCCTCTGTTTGCGCTTTTGCTATTCTGACTGCCTTCCCCACTTACTTCTGCTTTAACTGGTACAGTTCTCTGTTCTGCTCCTTTTGTGTTTCTTTATACTTCCTGAATGCTGTCTTTTTCTCTCTAACCTTCTCTGCCACCACTTTTGAGAACCATAGTGCTTTTTTTTTCTTTCATTTTGATTTGTTTATTTGCTTCACACAAAGGCTTGTTGCCTCTGTGATTGCAGTTGTGATGTTTCCCCATAGTTCCTCCACACCTCCTTTTTGCCTATTTGCTAATGCTTTTCTGAGGCACTCTCCCATTTTGGCAAAGTCAGCCCTCCTAAAGTCCAGTACCCTCACTTTTGTATGGCTTGACTCTGCAGCTATGTTTATCGTGAACCACACTGTTTGGTGGTCACTTGTTCCCAGATGGCTACCCACTTCTAGATCTGTGATCCTTTCTCTGTCTCCATTTGAGAGTACCAGGTCTAAGATTGCTGCCTCCCAAGTGGGTTCCAACACTAGCTGTCTGAGGCATGCCCCCTGCAGGGTATCGAGAATGACCCTGCTCTTGGATGTGGCTGCAGCAAAGGTGCTCCAGTTAACATCTGGCATATTCAGGTCCACCATCAACAATATCTCCCCTTTTTCTGTCATCCTAAGGATGCCGTCTATCATTTTCTTGTCCATTGCCTCTCCCTGAGACTGGGGTCTGTATACAACCCCATGCGAACTGTGGCACCATTTCCAGTCTCCAGGGTTACCCACAGTGCCTCCTCTCCTCCCCTCCCTGTTTACCCTTTAGTTCCATTGCTTTGGTCCCTTCCCTTACATAGAGAGCTACTCCTCCTCCTCTTCTACCCTCCCTTTCCCTCCTGTAGATTGTGTACTCTTGTATGTTGACATCCCAGTCATAGTTCTCTGTACACCATGTTTCTATGACTGCCATGATAGACAGGTGTCCCTCTTCCATCAAGGCCACTAGTTCAGGGAGCTTGTTACCCAGACTACATGCATTAGGATTCATTGCCCTCCATTTGTTGATAGCCTTACTCCTTTTAGCCCCATCCCTGTCCTTACTGTCTTTACCCTTTTCTCCACTGACCCCTGTCCTGCTCCCTATTGACTTCTCTATCTTAGTGTTTACCTCACTACCTACCCTGTTTTGTGGGGAAGGGCTGGGATTTCCATGCTTCTTTTCAGTGCCTCCCCCCATAGCTAGTTTAAATGCTTGCCAATGAAGCATTTAAACCTTTCATCTAGGATCTTGGTTCCCCACCTGGAGAGATGTAGACCATCACACCATTATAGGCCTGCATCCCTCCAGATGGACCCCCAGTCCCCAATGAAGACAAAACCCTGAGCGCCGCAGCAGTTTTTCAACCATTCATTGAATTGCATGGTGCAGAATACCCTAGCCTCACCCATGCTATAGACAGGCAGCAACTCTGAGAAGGTTACCATGCATGCTATTTGTCTAAGGCCCCTCCACAGCTCTAAGAAACTCCTCCTGCACTGCTCTGATCCCATTCCCAGCCAAGTCATTTGTCCCTAGGTGGACAATGACATCCAGCTCCCTCTCCCGTGCCACTGCTCCTGTGATCCTGAGGATTAGTTTCCTGTCCCTCCCAGCCATGGCACCAGGTAGGCACCTTACCTCCCTCTCCCCTCCCCCCCAGTTCTACCCTCCTAATGATTGAGTCCCCCACCAGGAATTGTTTCCTTCCTCTGTGGGGTCTCGTGCCACCCTCCTCTGGGTTTCCTTTATGGAGGTTCCCAGCATCCTTCTTGGTTTCTACTGTGGGTGCTTCCATAGAGGAACCATGCTCCACCAGAATGGCATATGAATATATGAGAGCTACAACTGGAGGGATGTGCCTCTGATCCACCACCTTACCCTCCTTGAGCCCACCGTGGTCCAACCACTCCTCTTTCTTGGCAACCTCTGAGTCAGTGGCAGTGGCTCTGGTGGTCCCTGGGTGGGGGAAGAGGTTTTCTGAATCCTCACCAGGTCAGCCTGGAGATGGGCAACCTCCTCCCTCAAAACAAAGAGGTGTCTGCAAATAGGGCAACATTGCAGCCTCCAGAGTGTCTCCCGAAAGACTGCCACCCCACAACCAGTGCATTGCACCACTCCTCACATGTCTCTCTCCCTTCCTGTTTAGTTTTTTTTGTTAGTGTGTGTGAGCATGTGGGGGTGTCTCACCCTATGCAGCATGCTGGACTGTCTAGGTTATGACAGGTGTATGTCCTTTGCCCTTTTGGGGAAGTGATGTCAGAACCTCTGGTATAAAGGGATTGGGGTGGGTGGAGTGAGGGCAGGGTGGGAAGGACCAAGCCTGTGTCCTCCAGAAACAATCAGCTACAGCTCTGACCCACCACCACGGTGAGTGTTTTCCTTCATTTTAACAAGACAACCTGTACAATTCAAAAGAAAATATACCCTGCAAAAAAAATTTCAATAAGAGAAAAATAAAGCAGTAAACTGTACAACCTGTAAGCACAAAACAGTACTAAAGCCTGTAAACACAGCCTGTAAGCACAAAACAAAATAGTAACAAAATAGTAACTCTGATTAGCTAAAAGAAGCCTTAATGTTTCTCCTTGCTCTGTTAATGTTGCTCCTTGCTCTGTCCTTTCAAGCAATCCCTAGAAGAAAATAACTCAGGTGAAGCGAGGTGCTTTATGCCAGCAAATCTAGTCTTCATCTGACCAACAGACAGCCTGGACAATAACTTAGTTTTTTTTGCCTCCTGCTCCTCAACCAGCCCTCTGTTCACGACGTGACTGTCTGTCACCTGACCAAATTTTACCATGGATTACTTCTGTGGTGGAGTCCCCTGGGCACCCCCCACTTTCCAGGGGGAGACTGGGTAATGGATGTGGCAGTGTGCAGCCCAGTGGACAGGATCAGGGCCTGTGAGAGAGTGTGGTGTCATCTCTCACAGCCTCAGCATTTTGCATGGGTTTTTGTCCCTCCCCTTGGATGCCTTGGTAGATCGTGGTTCGTGACGAGGGAGACTAAATTTTGCCTTGCCTTTTGCTTCCATCTAGACACCCAAAATGACAGCACAAGATATAGACAGAAGTGTCCTTGGCTTAATGTCTTAGCTGACATATGGCACACTGCAATTGTGCAGCATCCTCTAGTACTGTACTCCGGTGCATGACAGAGTTGGATAAAACCCTGTTCAATTTGTTATGCAGAGAGAGTTAAAAGTAAGGATCTATTCTGTCCTTTCCTATTCTGTCACTTGTCTATCTCTTTTCAAATTTTTCTTGTGGCACCAAGGAATTGGCCACTCCGACGGTCCCACAATTTTCCTGTTTTCTCCCTTCCTTCACTTGTTCTTTCTATTCTTCTTTCACTTGCTTCTCTGTTGTTAAAAAATATATGTGAAACTGAGATTTCTTGGTTTGCAAATGTATACAGTTATATTGTTAAAATTATTATAGACAGCTATTTGGTTTTATCTGGGACATGGGGGTTAACCATGAGATGCATTTTGACCTCCAAAAGCTTATTTGCAGAATTATCAGCAGAAAATCAGTCATGGGACAGATGTCTTAATTGGTTGTACCTGCTAAGAAGGCTAATGTACTCTTCAGGCTGATCACAGGAAAGCAACTGACAAAGTCTTAACACTGGTGGTATAACTTACAAGAACAGGTTTTGTGTACAGATAAAGCTGGAGATGTTAGACTCTCAGATGAAGGACTTCTGAGTGTGTGTGTGTGTGTGTGTGTTTGTGTGTGTATGTGTGCACGTACTGCCTTTGTGAAGCAATATCCTGCACACTTTCATTTTTTTCTCTATTGTTATTAATTATTTGCAAAATACTTTGTTAATGCACCAGTTAGGGTCACATAATGCCACAAAAGTAGGAAAACGTGGCTTTAGGGTTTACAACCCTAACTGCCCACCCCTATCCCCCCCCCCAAGCAGCAAAGGAAACCACTTAAGAGTTTTGTGTCTCTGGAGTCTTGGTGAATCAGTGGTGGGGTCTTCCTTGGGGTTGTCAGCCCTAATGCTTACCCCCATTTCGTGAGTAAATAATGTCACATATGATCTCCTGTGGGTCCTACTTAAAGAAAGCTACAACCAATTGTGTTGGCAACAAGTGGTGAGACATGCTTCTCTACCTTTGAAGTGTGTATCACTATGAGACAGTGACTTGGAGCTGCACCTTTTGCTTTGGACTGAAGGTTGCGGGCTGGGGGGGAGGAGTGAACATTAGGGTTGACAACCCCAAGGAAGACCCCACCACTGATTCACCAAGGCGCTGAAGACCCAAAACCCAAACTTTTGTTTGCTGCTTAGGGATAGGGATAAGGAGTTAGGTCTGGAAACTCTAATGTCACATTTCCCTACTTTTGTGGCATTAAGTTACCCTAACCTGTGCATTAACAAACTTTCTGCAAAGAATGTCCTTTCTTTCTAAGATAGTGGAATCATATCTTCATTCACACAGGACCCAAACAGATGCAAACATGCATGGCCATCTGGGCTGTGCACCAAGGGAAGACTTTATCTGTCTATGGAAGCACAGGGCCCTGCTGACCCTGCCCTTCCATGTAGTGTTGGATATCACAAATTACCAAAATTATGAACATGTATAGGAAAATGTCAATGTGCCTTCATAACTGATTTGTTTTTTAATATTTTGACACCAAATTTTCAACATTGTCTTGATATGAACCCACCTCGAGAAGTCGGTAGGTAAAAATTTTAAAATCATGGCCAAAATGTCATGCCACAGCACAGCTGCAAAAACACATTTTGGACAGGTTTTGAAAAATGACAGTTGTCCTGTTCATGAGGTGATGTGAAAAAATGGCTATGTTGAAAATTTGGGATCAAAATATTTAAACATACCAAAGTTATGAGCGTGTATTGCAAAATTTCAACATACGCTCATAACTCCGCCATTTTTAAATATTTTTTACCCAAAATTTTCAACATAGCCTTCTTATGACCTCACCTCATGAATGGGGTGGAGAAACTTTTCAAAACCCATCCAAAAGGTGATTTTGTGCAGCAATAGCTTCATTCCACACCACAGGTGCAAAAACACATTTTTGCCAGGATTTGAAAAATGACAGTTATCATGTTCATGAGATGATGTGGAAAAATGGCTATTTTGAAAATTTGGGGTCAAAATATTTAAAATTACCCAAATTATGAGTGCACATTGCAAAATTTCAACATGCCCTCATAACTTTGCCATTTTTAAATATTTTGACCTAAAATGTTCAACATAGCCTTCTTATAACCCTACTTCATGAACAAGGCCAGTAAAAATTCTTAAATCCTGCCTGAAAAGTGATTTCACCAAGCAACTGAGAAAATGCCTTTCAGCCCTAATTTGCATAATTCTACTACCATTGGCCATGAGTAGGGTTGCCACCTGGCAGGTTTTTACCTGGCGATCAGGTTTTCAGGGTCCCTATCAGGTAATCTGGTTTTGCTCTGTGCTGGTCAGGTTTTTGAGCCATTTTGAGTGCTTACATACTTTTGAAACACATTTTGTCATATCATTCCTTGTTTCAGCTACAAGTTCAGGTTACAAACAGGATATGCTGTCAATATAGCCCTTTTTTGTGAAAGCAGTCATCATGGGAGACGTAAAATATGGCCATTAACACCATTAGCACTTACTTAACCTAATCCTTTCCACTGCATCTTAAAGTGGCATAGCAGCACAGCTACCCACACCTTTTGTAACAGTAACAGAGCCAGTTGTCTTCCACTTTCATTTGCTGGTAAACATTTTCATTTCTAACAGAATGTAGGCATTTTCAAATGTTTTAAATTATTTTTTTTTCCTCAAGAAAAAAGTATGGCCACTTCTTTGACTTTGAAATAGTATTGTGGACCTGAAAAGGAAGTGGAGCCAGAAAAAGATATAAAGTACACATTACAAGAAACAATTCTTTTATTGTGTATTATTACATAGCATGCTATTTACAGTATTTCCCTTGTCTCCCCCCCGATCATATCAGTAAATTATATTTATTTTATCTCTGTGTGTTTATCTGGTAAACCAATGTCAATAAATAAATAAATACATACATAAGTAAATAAATAACTTGGAAGAACCTAGGAAAGTGACTTTAGCAGGTACAGTTCAGTATCTTGACATTTTTGTTGAACTGTTGCTTTAAGTGTTGCCTTTTATTGATATAACAAATGGCCTCCTAGAAGGAACAATGCATGATGAGTCATGAAAAGGGGTGGGGTTAGGGGCGGAGCTTATGATCCATTTTTTGCCTCATCCAAAGGTGGCAACCCTAGTCATGAGGGTCCCAAAAAGGCCATGTTGACAATCTGGGTTCAGAATATGAAAAAATGGTAAAGTTATGCAACAAAGTTGAAAACCCCATAGAAATACATTGAACAGCACTTACCTTACTTTCTCATATTGCAGTCCCCATTCCAGCAGTAAGACATGTCTTCAATCGGAGAGTGGATCTTATGCCATGGGACATGTTAAGGTGAGCGAGGGTGTGTGAGTGAGTGTGTGGGTGGGTGGGGTGGTGGGTGCTGAGTGGGAGGTCAGGGTGGCTGAGTCAGAATGGTGAGGGACCGTTTTCTTTTTTGCAGGTTAAAAAAATTATAGAGGATCAGTTTCCTTTATTTCAGGTTAAAATCCAACACTGGGATTTGGCACCCCATTGTTGGAGCACTGTACAGAAATGGGGTCAGGCAACCTGGTTGGGAGAGGGGTCCAGAGAAGTGGTACCAAGGGTGGACACCCCGGTCCACTTACATATATTTAAAAAAAATAATCATTAAAACTGAGAAGGCGGGCAGGACATCTGAAAGGGGGGGGAGAAGCAGTACTGGGGATGGGCACCCTAGTCTGCTTAATAAAACAAACACATAGACAGACAGACAGAGACAGGCAGAACGGTGGATTGGCAGCTCACTCCTCTCACTGCAGCCTGCAGCAGGACTCCAGCTGCAGCTGCAGAATTCAACAAAGTCCCACTGTACTCATACATAGAAACATAGAATTTGATGGTAGATACAGTAAGGACCGCTTGGCCCACCTAGTCTGCCCATTTCCCTACCTGATGGATAAGCTGAAGATTCTAGTTAATCAACAGCTTACTTCCTCCTACCCCCCACTAGAACGTGGGTGAATGGCTTCTCTGGCTAAGCTGAGCATTCAGGGTTGCGGGGTGCCGAGTAAAAGTATTTCTGGCAATTAAAAAAAAAAAACACCAGGATCTAGCTAAACAGGTCCTGTTTAGCTAGGTTTAGGTGTTTGTTTTTTAAACTTACACCATTTTATGTATTGTCTATGTTTTTTATTTTGAGGGGAAAAGAAATACAGTAAGATGGTGGCTCTCACAGCACAAAAAAATGTGTTATGCTGTTGGAAGCAAGTGGTGAGAAGACAAAAACCGTCTTATGACACAGAATTATTGGTGTCATATCAGAACGCTATCCCAAGAACCATACTGAGCATGCTCAGAACAGAAAAACACAAAACTTTAAAGCCTTATAACTCTGGAGTTATTTAATATTTTTTCACAAAACCTTTCAAAAGCACTACCGTGGGTCATCATGCCTGTACCCTGAAAGTTCGGGGGGCAAAATTCAATTCTGTTTAGGTTGTATGTGAGAGCAAAATAAAGGAAAAAAATACACATCTACAGAAAAATAACATATGCAAATCTCAGAAACCACAAAAGCTGCCATCACAAAACTTTCCACAGATTTAGATCTTGCCTCCTAGACAGCACATGCAAAATTTCAGCTAATTTCTTAAAACGATGCCAAAACTATTAAGGTGCAAAGTTACAGGTTTAATGTTGAACCTCTACTCAGCCTTAACTATAGGGGCTCTACTGCATCCCTATAATAATAATAAAACGCTATTTGTGAATTTTACAATTTCTTTTGGTTTGCCTATGCTTCCTGACCTATGTGTCAATGGCATGGTGCCAGAGTTTACTGTATGCGTCCAACTACTTTAAATGCTCATTTATAAAGGCATTGAACCTCTGCCTAATGATGAGGTCCCCTCTTCAACTGGGTACTGTCCATCTCTACAGAACAGCCTCTATTGCTGCTAAAATATGCTCCAGTCCCCATGTAAAGTATCTGAATTCCTCTCCCTGCACCAGTCATTCAGCAACTTGTTGAAGTAAAAGACTTTAATCTCCCTACCCACCTCCCTTTGTGTGAGTGAAACTACTTCCAAAAAGGTCGCTTAAATCACTTCCCCCCTTAGAATTCTGTCTAATGTACAAAAACTAGTTTTTATCTCTTTTATCATGTGGTTTGCCAGATCGTTTGTAATGAGGTAAGGCTGACAATTGCATGAAGTTTATCCCCCACCTCATGAACCAGCCTCCTTGCCCAGGGGATAACCCTCCTGGCTGTTGCCCAATGAATGTAATGCAAGTCTCCCCTTCTTCTCACCAACTACTACTAACTTTTCTGTTCCCCTCACTGTTAAGTCTCCCACAATCAGAGTTACCCTTGTGGTCGACTTCACGTGGAGCTTCTCCCACCCATAGGCTTTGCCAACTGTGCAGTTCTGGGGCCTCTTTGTAACCGATGGCACCTCCTTAACTAGAGTGGCTATGAAAACACCCTCACTCAATGAAGTGAAGAGGTACTGTGTCTCAATAATTTGCCTTTCTCCTTCTCCCAGGGTCATCTTCCTGCCCCTTCCCTTTGCCCACAACACTCCAATCCCCCTTATGGACCCTTGGGGCCTTTTTAATAGAGGGTGGCTGCCTGTGATACCCGCAGCACCCACGTGGATCTACACCACTGCCAACACCACAGCTGGCTCATTACTGAATGCTGCCAGTCTACTACATACCAGGCAGTAGCTAGTTCCTATTAATGCCCTCCTTAGGAAGGCTGCTCTGCAACCCCTATAGCTTACTAAATCCCATGCAATAAGTCCTACTGGCTTGCATACTTCTTTCCTTGTGTACGTCTTCCCTTTCTTAGTTTTATTACCTCTTTCCCACCTTCACCCCCTGACTGCTGAATGCCTTGTTTCAAATGTTTGAACCAGCATACTCTTGCTAGGGATTAACACCTGATGCCAGATACCATTGTTGTCAAAATTCTCCTTCCATGAGGTTCCTGCTCACCCTACCTGGCTCACGTCCTCCTATATTCTCCCCTCCACATGGTTATGTCAGTGTAACCCAGATAAAGTTTAAGCACTGCTAACCTCCTACACTGGATACGTGAGGTGCCCCTCACACTTCCAACACTAATTTGATTATTATAGTAAACAAAAATATTAATTATAAGATCTTTAGTATTCCAAATACTAAAAGCAAATTATAAGCAACATTTTATTTTCCACACTGATAAAGACATTTTGTATTCTAGAATTCTATACCTAGCATCATAGAATTTAGTAGTTTGAGTGAACTTGTTGAACTCTGTGTGCTGCTACCCCTGACTATAAAAAGCGGTTTCAAAAATCATTAAACCTGACTGACTGAGGGCCATCTTTACCTAATCTGTTATTTCAGTTTAACAGTACCAGGTAAAGATCCAACAGCCGCTTCCCACTAAAATCAATTTTAATCGCACATTCCTACAAACATGGCTGCCACCTTTATTCACTAAAAATCTTCCCTTTTACGCCTCCTCTTGCACACAAACACACACACTTAAAAAATGAAGCACTACAGTACTGATAGTTTTAGTTTCTGGTGTTTCTTTGCTGACCATAGAAAATGCTCTTCCTAGCCGCACCTGCTTACCAGGGAAACCTCTGCTGCTTAACCTGCTACAGAAAACATAAAAGCCCGACTCCATATGAGGCCTTTTGATGTGTAATTGTTGAGGGGAACATTCTACCAGTAGAACTGAGCAGAAGTTTGAATTCTAATATTCTATAGTAAACATTCTATCCATTGAATGTAGGAAAGATAAAAAGAAAACAGGGCTGGTAAAGGGAGAAATAATATAATGAATAAGAAGGAGAAAAGATGAAACAAGTAAATGGGGGTGGGTTGGGGAAAATATTGAACTTAAGGGCCTATAAAAATGTATATTTCACTTGGCATAATATTTGAAAGTAAAATGGTATGCCAGTGCTGGGATGTGAAGGGAGTGCAGTATTTTGGTGGGGTGGATGAACTTGTCTTAAATCATTCAAAAATGCTAAAATTATTTTTTTTAGAAATTTTTCCCCCTCCCAAATTTTGGACCCATTTTATAATCAGAATAAGACCATCCATGGTGTGCATCGTGATTGAATAACCACACGTCTCAGGAGGTTGAAGGCACTCAGCTATGCCTCATGCCTTACAAAACATCCAAGGTGTGCCATTATCCCACCGCAGTGCACACCATTATTTCTTAATTCTGTCCCAGAACCAGAACACAATACCAGAACATCTGTTACTTAGTAACAGCCAGCTGCTGAAAAAAAATCCCATCTGAAATATTTTTTTTAAACTAGTAGAATTTTTTTTTTAAAAGCAAGCAGTCCAGAGAGCTCCTCAAACAGAATAGACAAAAATCACAGTACCATGCCATCCGTAGGCTGCCTTGGCAACAGATAAGCAAATTCTGATGATAATGTAAACATTAAAAATGAGGGAACAGTTCAATAAGATTTGATGTAACACAGTGTATTCGGCATATATCAATATATAAAAACTATGTTCAATAAAAAAAATACCAACGTAGCAAAAGGGCTCAGAAATGTTACCCAAGTCTTTATGATCATACACAACAAAAGACGTGCACAAATTGTTATAATATGTAAATAAAATGAACTAGATTAGAATTCATTCTTTACAGAAGTGTGGTGACCATCCATACACCCAACCAACATTTGCAATGTAAATTTGCACCTGCCTGTGGTCAGTATTGTCATCTTCAGCCTTCATTATATTTTCCTTGTCACAGCTAGCCCATCACAGGGAATAATAAGACACAAGAACATAGCTTTAATGAATGTATTTGTTGGTATTGAATTGCTAATGCTCAACTTAATTAAACCTCAGTATCAGGCACTGCACAAGAATGGGTCACTGGTACAAGAAGTACCTGATATATGGTGGTATTCTGAGCAACAGAGAGATGTTGAAAGCCCAGTGGTAGAACAGCTGTACTTTTGGCCAACATGTCACCAAAATGTTTTACACTAACAAGAAAGGTTGTAATGTATTACCCCATGAACAAGAACACTGATTTTAGTTTTTACCAGAAAATCCGGTAACATTCTAGAATTTGGTCTTTCTATGCACCGGTTAAAATGAAGCATTTCACAGAATTTGCCATTTTTTTTACCAGATCAGTGAATTTTCAGAAACTGTATTTTTCTATAAATTCTTTCCTTTGCTATTTTCATTTTGCTTTATTTAATTTGATGTACACTTAGCCTTCTTTTATTCTGAATATTTATATACATAAGAAACATAGAAACATAGAACGTGTTGGCAGAAAAGGACCGCCAGGCCCACCCAGTCTGCCCAGTATGCCTAGCATGCCACTAGGACATTGCTATTGCCTCCACGCCCCCTCCCCAGCTCTAACAGATCCTTGTGTCTATCCCATGCTCTCTTGAATCCTCTCACAGTTCTCACCCCTACCACCTCCTCTGGGAGTTTGTTCCAGTTTTCCACCACCCTCTCCATGAAGTAGAATTTCCTGATGTTTGCCCTGAACCTTCTCCCACTATCTGCAATCCATGCCCCCTTGTTCTCGGCTGCTCCCTTAGCTGGAAGATGTCCCCTACTGGCACCCTGTTGATATCCTTGATGTATATGAAGGTCTCAATCATGTCCCCCCCTCTCCCTCCTTTGCTCAAGGGAATACATGGTGAGGTCCTTCAGCTGTTCCTCATATGACAGATGACTAATTCCCCTTACCATTTTTGTCACCCGCCTCTGGACATGCTCCGCCCTATCCACATCCTCCCTGAGGTATGGCCTCCAGAACTGGGCCCCATACTCAAGGTGAGGCCTGAAAAGCTGCCTGTACAAGGGTATTATGACCTTCCTCTTCCTGCTAGTTATTCCCCTGCCAATACATCCCAGCATCCTACTGGCCATATGCCACCACCTTCTCACATTGCTTTGCCACCTTCATGTCCCATGTAATGATTATGCCTAGGTCCCTTTCCAGTTCGGCGACCTCTAGGGCACCCCCCCCCAATACGATATTCCACGCCCTGGTTATTCCTGCCCAAGTGCATGATCTTGTATTTTTCTGTGTTGAAGGACAATTGCCATTCCCTGGACCATTCCTCTAATTTATCCAGATCCCTGTGCATGCTGTCAACTCCCTCAGGCATGTCGACTCTATTGTGGACCTTTGTGTCATCTGAAAATAGACACACTCTTCCCTCCAGCCCCTCCACTATGTTCCCAATAAATATATTGAAAAGGAGTGACCGCAGCACTGACCTCTGAGGCACCCCACTGGTGAACTTACCCTCCCTTGAAGTTACTCCATTAACAATTACCCACTGTCTCCTGCCCTACAGCCAGTTTTGCACTCACCTAACCATGAGTGGCCCCAGCCCAAGACATCTAATTTTGTGCAGTAGCCTCCTGTGTGGCACAGAATCGAAAGCCTTTTTGAAATCTAGATAAGCGATGTCTACCGACCCCCTTCCCCGATCTGGTACCCTGGTGACCCAGTCAAAAAACTCTATCAAGTTTGTTTGACATGACCTTCCCTCAGTGAATCCATGTTGCCACCAGTCCTGTAGGTCATTGGCTTCTAGGTAGCTTGTGATTCTCTTCTTTAGCAGTTTCTCCATGAGTTTGCCCACTACTGATGTTAAGCTCACCAGCCTATAATTTCCTGCCTCCTCTCTGTCTCCTCCCTTATGAAGGGAGACCACATCCTCCCATTTCCAGTCATCAGGTATCTCCCCTGATTCCAATGATCTGTTGAAGAGGTTGGTTAGAGGTTCTGCTAGCACCTTATTAAGTTCCCTCAGTACCCTGGAGTGCACCCCATCCAGCCCCATCGCCTTATCCACCTTCAGACCTTTCAGCTCCCTCAGGACCTCTTCCACCTGGAATGGACTGGAGTCAACCCCCAACACTTTGTGTTCCCTGATTTTCCTGAGCTCCTCCTCTTTTTCTTCTGTGAATACTGAACAGAAATAGCTGTTGAGCATTTCCGCCTTCCCCCAGTCATCTTCCACCAACTCCCCTTCCCCGGTTTTCAGCCTGACTATCCCCTCCCTTGACTTCCTCCTCTTGCTCACATATCAGAAGGTTTTATCCCCTTCTTTGACTGTGTTAGTAATCCTCTCTTCTGTTCTTGCTTTCACCCTCCTGACCTCCTTACCTGCTTCCTGCTGCTTTTCTTGGTAAATAGCCCTATCCTCCTCCCCGTGTGTCTTTTTACACCTCCTAAATGTTTTTCTCTTTGCCCTAACCTTCTCAGTCACATCCCTATTAAACCAGAGTGGCTTCCTCTTCTTCCTGTTTTTATTTACCCTCCTGTCACATAGGTTAGTGGCCTCCTCTAGTGTCCCTTTTATTTGACCCCACATTTCCTCCACTCCCCTTAGTCACTCCACCCCTGCTAATGCTTGTTGGATGCTTTCCCCCAATTTTTGAAAGTCTGCATGCCTAAAATCCAGGACTTTCACTCTGGACCGATGGACCTCAGCAGTCATTTATACTGTGAACCAGACAGTGTTGTGGTCACTCCTGCCCAGGTTCTCCCCTACAGATATCTCTCCCACCCTTTGCCAATTCATAAGAATCAAATCTAGGATCGCCCCCTCCCTGGTTCGTTCTCTAACTAGCTGCTTCATGAGCGCTCCCTGTAGGGAATCCATGATTTCACTGCTACTGCTGGATGTTGCTGATGGGCTGCCCCAATCCATGCCTGGCAAGTTGAAGTCCCCCATCAGCAAAACCTCCCTTTTGTGTGCCATCCTCTGGATTTCCTCCATTGTTGACCTATCTACTGTATCCTGTTGTGCTGGTGGCCAATATATCACCCCGATGTATATGTTTTCTCCTTTCCCACTGGCCAATGATACCCACAAGGCCTCATCCCCCTCCACCCTGCAATTCCATACCCCTAATGTGTTCCTTCACATATAGGGCAACCCCCCCTTTACCCACCCTGACTTTCCTATAAAGTACATACCCCAGAATTGCCACCCTCATGGCCCCACATCTCTGTGATTTCCACAAAGTCCAGGTCCGCCTCAGCCGTGACCGCTGCTAAGTCTGGGATTTTATTGCCCAGGCTTCTGGCATTAGTATACATGGCTCTCCATTTGCTGGGCTCTTTCTGTTGTCCTTTGGTGCTTGTTACCTTCCATACTCCCCTAGCCTGGTTTTACCACCTTGGGGGGATACATACCAAAAGGGTACAATGATAGAACACCAGTAAAAAATGATTTTGGTGTTGCAGATACCGGTGACAATATTGCTTTTTTCCTATCTGCAAAATGGAATTTGCCCTTTATCAATCATGGTAAACCCTGCCCATGAAACTGAATGAAGAATATCACCATCTCTTTATTTAGCTTCTGTTGTACAGCACAGAGGAGGTGGATATTTTTAGGAAGCGAGATGGTAGGCAGTGGGATCCAGGGTGTGTTAACAGGGGGCCACTATAGATCTGGTTAGGACCAGGAGATGCTCAGGGAAATGAGCTTAAGAGAGAGGACAGGTGTGTTTGGTGCCCATACCCAGGGATCCCACTGGACTGCATGGGCAGGTAGCCAATAGGTCAGCAGCCTTTGTCCATCCCCTACAGGCAGTGCTGTGCAATGCCAGATCAATGAGGAACAACACAGCCATCATGGCAAATTTAATGTCTTTTTCTTTGCTCGATCTTACTTGTATAATGCAAATCTGGCTGAGTGATGATGCCAGTTGAGTTTTGGAGGTGGCTGTCCAGCTGGATTCTGCATGGTGCACTGCCTACAGAGGGACTGGAGGGGAAGGGAGTGACCATCTGTTTTGGATCCAAAGTGAATTTTGCCATGCACCCCATTGGGGTTACTTCATAGTTTGAATGCAGACTCGTGCATGAGGGTCCAGGTGCTTTGTTTTTTTGGGGGGGAGGGGTAATATTTTTTTTAGAGAGCTGTTTGGTCCTGACCACAATCTACTCCTGCCATGAGGTTCACCTGCCAGTCCCTAGCCCCATTACTGCTCCAACAGTCATTAAGACAGTGGGGATACACACGGTGCGGGACCCAAGGACCGCGGGGGCCAGCACTCACGGCGGCCACGCACGTAGGTTTTTTTCCTTTGTGTTCCCCCTTTGGTCCTGCCCTCCACCCCAGACATCCAGCAATTCACTGCCTGTTAGTTTTTTTAACTTGCTGGATAAACAAACTAAACTCCACATGGATACCCAAATTGAATGTGAAAAACACATACAGCAATAAATGTAATGTACACCATGACCTCACAAGAAGGAATTTTTTTTCATTTGATCTTTCTGTTATGGTTGCTGACCTTTCTCCTCTGAATTCAAAGAAATAAAATCATTAAATTAAATATCACCATCATCTTCAAACACCACCAAGGAAGCACCTTTAATTTGAGACACCTGTTGCAGCTGTTCACCATCATCACTTTTATATACCTGCCTCTCTTTACTGCTCTAGTAAGAGACTTTGTTGAGATTGATTTTTAGGAAAGTAAGGCACTGTACATTTTCAGGTGTAAGCCTTGTGTGGCTGTCAGACACAACATTTCCAGCCATGCTAAATATACACTCACAGTAAACACTAGTGGGAGGGCAGCTAATAAGCTGTATAACAGAGGTAGATAGTGCAGGCTAGATGTTTTTCTTTTCCAGCCAGTACTCAAAAGGGTCATCAGTAATATTAATGAGTGGTTCTCATAAATAGGCATCCACAATATCAGACAAAGACAAAGAAGGTGACTCCACAACAGACACATCTGAATTATCAGTTTCCATGAGTTTTGACTAGAATGCAAGAGTCAACCGTGTGCTTTTCAGAATGACATGCCTTTTTCAAGGGCCGTGAAAGAGGACTCTGTGCAGGACTACCCAATGTTGATGAAGGATTACATGGTGGCACTAAGCAGAAATTTAGTCCGTGGTCAGTCCGCTTTCTCTCACTACTTCCCTAAACTCTGGAACTCGCTACCACCTCAAATCAGACACTCATCATCTCCTCGATGTATCTCACTTGCCCTCTCTAATTTTTACTCCAATAATTGTACGTGGCACTAGTACTGGCCTTGTATATTTACGTGATGTAAAACTGCTCGATTATTTGGCCGCTACTGTGTACACATGCCTTAACAGCTCTCTAGCACTTGCTGAACCCTAGCTTGCACTTTAACTATTTTTATGTTTGCTTGCACGCTTGTGCAAGAAACATAGCGCCATGATCCGAAAATGCAGTACCGTACAGTTGAAAGGGAGAGCTACGCTTCAGTGAGCAGCGATAAGATATTGCATGCTCACATGCACCTCCCACACACATACACGCATGCATGTGCATGCTCCTGCTTGCCTTTCAACCCATAGCCGACAGGTGCCCAATCCTGTCAGCTGTGCTGCAACTCCAACAGAGTTCCAGGTGCCACGCTGGGAGCCCACCCAGTGTGGCAGTAGTCTGTATGGTTGATGGGGTGCCTAATCCCACATCAGCTCCACTGTCCCCCAAAGAGACTTTCGGTGCCATGTTGGAGCCCACCCCAGCGATGGCACAGGTCTTGCGTCTAATTAAAAAAAAAACCTGAAGAAAAACCTTCCTCGCTGACTGTCCTGACCCCCCTCCCCACCCGCACCACCCTCTGTGCATCCACCTCCCACACCCCCACCTCACCCCATGCTACTCCGGAGTCCGGCGCGACGATCTTCAGTGGACCGGGAACACGTCTGAACTCTTCAAAGCCAACCACGAACTGAGGAAATGCTGGTCAGCTGAGCAATGTAATAAATAAGTTTTTTTCAACTTTAGTGCATATCTCGGGCATTTTGGGGAATTTTTTCACCAAATTTTCAACATGGGGTTTTTGGGACCCCACCTCATGAATTCTGTCACTGTCACGGCATTAGTCTTGCCCCAAAAGGTGATTTTGTGGTCACTGCACGGAACCACCTTTCAGGACCGATTTATGAAATGACAGTGTCACAGTTCATGAGGTAGGCCCCAAAACCCTATGTTGAAATTTGGTCAAAATTCCCAAAGTGACTGTTTTACTTGTTAGCGCCATGCTTGTTCCTACGCACGCGCGTAAGTTCGCAAATTTTCAATATGTTCACTCCAGATTTTCAACATTGCCATTTTACCACACCTCCTTATGAGCAGTACAGCTGTCATTTCTCACATCTTGCCCAAAATGTGTTTCTGCGCATGTAGTGCACAATGGCGCAGTCGGTGTGTGAAATCAATGTTCAGGACAGATTAAGAAAATCACAGTGACACTGTTCATGAGCAGAGGTGTTAAAATGGCTATGTTAAATATTTGGTGAAAAATTCCTGAAAAGCGACTGTTTTATGAGCATCGTTGCGCTGTTCCTACACACCTCGTAAGTTCACAAATTTTCAATATTTTCACTCCAGATTTTCAACATTGCCATTTTACCACTCCTCCTTATGAACAGTACAGCTGTCATTTTCACATCTCGCCCAAAGCGTGTTTCTGCCCATATGGCGCATAATGTGCAGTCGTTATGTATGAAATCAATGTTCGGACAGATTAAGAAAATCACAGTGACACTGTTCATGAGCAGAGGTGTTAAATGGCTATGTTAAAAATTGGTGAAAAAGTCCATAAATGACTTGGTAAGTATTAGGATTGGCCGGTGCAGTTTGCACGCACCTCATAACTTCATGGATTTCTAATATTTTCAGTCCAGATTTTCACCACTGGCATTTTTACACACTTCCTTTGAACAGTACACCTGTCATTTTCACACCATGGCCGAAATGTGTTTTCACACTTCCAGTGCAGAAATGCGTGGTCGCTGTGGGAAATCACTGTTCAAGACAGATTAAGAAAATCACAGTGACACTGTTTCATTGCAGAATTTCAACATTGCCATTTTTGTACCTCCCATGAACAGTACAGATGTCATTTTCACATCCTGTTCGAAATGTGTTTTCGCACCTGTGGTGCCAAATGGCGTAGTCGCTGTGCGAAATCAGCTTTCAGCTAACAAACTGATATTACCACTGTTCATAAGGTGGGGGTCACAAAAAACCCATGTTGAAAATTTGGAGTGAAAATGCCAATGAACACCTGAGGCATTAGGATTTCCGACCATAACACCCTAGCCTGTAGAGATTGACAGGTATCAGGGGTGTGACTTGGGAATCTCACCTGTAATGCTCATACCATTCCACACCCTGCAGCCAGTGAGAGGCATCGAGGTGTTCCTTGGACTCTTTGGCCCCAAAGTTCATCCCATTCTCCTATACAGGACCCATCTCACCGTATTTCCTGATGGAATGGGGGTGAGCATAAGGACCAAAGACCCCAAGGCACACCATGACACTTGTCAGTGTCTGCAGGTTAAGGTGTGGTGAAATGGTGTGGCCGGTATGCCTGATGACCCAAAGACACACCCCAATGCCTGTCAGTCTCTGCAGGGTGGTGGTGGGGTTGGCTTCAGTTCAGTACTTAACTGCCATTCCTATTATGCAGCTCTCTAACTCCTACACTACCAATGCCAATGCCAGCAAGCAAACATTCGGCATTGACAAATGCTTGTTCTTCTCTCTCCTATGATTTTAATCATAAGTACTTATGCTCATCTGTTCTTTACATGTGCAATCTTCACCGACTGCACTGACTGTAACATTCTGCTTATGTATTGTATTACTACACTGTTTTGTACTGCTGTATCCTTTGATCTCAACCTGTGTAGTGTCTCCCTGCCACCCTTTTCCCCAGGACACACCATGAGACCAGCAACATGTTTTTCAGTGTGTCTTTCTGGTGAAACTTTTCAATAAATAAACAAAAAAATGATTGCTGTCACCACCAACAGATCTTGCATCATCAGATGCAGCATCCACACCACGTGATTCACTTGTATTGTCAGATACAGTTCCCTCCTTCTCCTGTGCAATTGCTGATATCAGCATGTTTTTGTATTCGCGATAAGAGTCACCAAGATCTAAAGGATGCAGCTGTTACAACTTAAACCAAGGGTCAAGAAGAGTTGAAAGAAGAAAATTGTTGTCTGTCATGATATTCTGAATCTTCTGCAATTTTAGAATTGCTGTGTCAGTCGGTCCATAAGGGCTACACCAGATTTGTCTCCTTTTTGTTCAAAACCTCTATGCAGCCTCCTGAGTTCTTTGTTCAATAAATTTATGATGGGAATAACCTGGCTTAGAGTAGCATTATCTTTGCTAATCTGTTGAGTTGCTTCCTCAAATGGAGTCCAGAGCAATGTAAGATGCTCTATGAGGCCCCACTGGAATGAATTCTGCACAACGCCCATCTGCTACATTGTACTCCGTGGTATATTCATGGACTGCCTTTTGTGTGAGAAGTCTCTCACACGTGTAAAACGCTGAGTTCCAGCTCATCAGAACATCTTGTTTTAGTTGCTGTATTGGCAAGCTGTTATTTTTTTTCTGAAGGTCAACCAAAATACCACATGATTTTACAGACTTTCTTTGCAGCTCCCACTAGTATTATTGTTGTCACTGGAAAGAAAAGTTCATACTAACATATTTAATGAGTGTGCAAAGCATGGAATGTGAGTAAAACCACCATATTTCAGTGCATTAACAATATTAGCACCATTATTTGAAACCACCAATTCAGTACTGAGTCCCAGGGGCTCTAACCACTCAGGAAATTTGTCATGCAACTCTTCCAAAATATTGTCAGCTGTGTAATGCTTACCAAACATGCTAACGCAAAGAGCTGCCATTCTTTGTCTTCCTTCCTGTACACTGCTGCTTGTGGTGGTGTTTGAAGATGATCTTGACACCTGATGTGCTGTGATGCACATGTAACCCTCGCCCTCAGGTGAGGTTTACTGTATCTGCCTCCCTGCCATCACTGCCCACAGTCCTAGTCCATCTGGTGCCCCTAAATGCTCCTGCCAACCCCCGGTGCTGTAATCCTATTTAAGGGACCAGAGAAGCACCAGGAAAAACTGATACTGCCAGCCCAGTGGTTGTGAATGCCACACTGCTTGTGCAAGCATTTGAGCAGAACACCTGTGTGAATGTGCAAGCTGGCAGGTGCCAGCTCATGTACTGAAAAAGCACTACAGTGCTCAGCATGACAGCAGTTTGGGCGGCTCAAGTCCAGCTCTCTTTGTGTGCTGCAGCCCCTTGGGGCATAACAATTATTAAAGGGGATCTGGAGGTGCTTGGGGGAAAAAAAAGAAACAAATGTGGAAAAGCACTGTTAAACACTATGGGCCCTAAGCACAAAAAAAGGAGTGCCTACATGCCATGTATCTGCGGTGCATAGGCAACCCTAAGTTGGAATGCTGCCCGGGGGGGGTCCCATGGACCCCAGTGGTGTCAAAACTGCCTGCAAGCAGTTACAGCCCAATCCCAGCCACGCGGTCAGCAATGCACTGGGGGTGGGAGCGGGGCATGTCAGGGCGGGCCTGCACTACATGCCATTCACTACAGTTCATAGTGCCAGGTATAGGGGGAACAGGTTACAGCAGCTGGGACCCTGCCGTAACCCACTGCATGCCCCCACGGATGTCACCCGACAATTGTGTCGGGACCGGGAATGGGTCCTCCATGCAGCCCTAGCCCAGTTGGCTGCTGAGGAGGGCTGGGGCAGCAGATCAGGTAAATGCCCATCCAGTTATAACATTATGAGTAATGCCAGGGATCCACTCCTCCACTCTGTGCCAGCCCCATGGGTCCAAGGGATCCACTATCGACACAGGTCGGGCATCAATTGGATGCCTGCCAGATCCACCCTCCACACCAGCCCTCCTCCCCGTGGTCTGCGCACCGGGTGGCTTACTTGAACAGGTGGCTGGCGGTCATGAGTGCCACCAGGTGTGCACCTGTCCACAGTTGAGGAGCTACGTGGGCGGGGTACAGCCTTTGGCATGTACCTCCACCCCAATCGTACATAGCGGTCAAATGTCTGTAAGGGGTGCATGCTCCTTTAAGAGCAGCTAAGGCTGTGATATGAAGGGGAGCACTCCCTGTTGCCTGGGGGGTTAGTGCTACAGTGCTTGCAGCAGGCAGGGGAAACCCTTGCAAGCCCCAATCTGCCATCAGACACCAGGTGAGAGGGGCAGCAATCAGACAATGGGGGCAATCATTGATACAATCCATTTGTGCTACCACTTTACAACAAAGTGCCTTTGTGCTCTAATAAGTACAGTACATAAGGGGAACAACTGAAGTATTACATATTAAAACATTTTTGTCCTCTTTTTAAAAGATTACCATGGCTAATTTATACAGCTATGTGGTTATACTGACCCATTTCTTCAGAATGCATTCATCATTATATTACTTCTTTCATTATTTATACATTTATGAAAGAAAGATGAGGATGTAGGATTGCCAAGCAAGATGGGGGAAGGGTTTTGGAGAAGGGAAGAAGGGAAAGAAACACCTTAGACTTAGGAGGTATACAAGCTCCCTTCCTTCCTGCTAGATAAAAGGGACATACTAAAACTTATTACAGAACAAACAGATCAGTGAGGATTCTATCTTGGTGATGCTCCATGCTGAATCCCTCTATACAAACATCCCTCACACAGGAGGCCTGAGAGCAATGAGATACTACCTCAGCAGCAGGGAACAGGGATCAAAACCTGAAACAGACCTCCTAGTGGATTTTACCACTTTAAATTAAATTGATCACATGATGAAATGTATGCTACAAAAGAAGTGTCAGTAGAGGGCGATTGCTTTGAAAAAGCCTGATATAGGTGAAACTTTAGTCATTTTTATCCAACTTCATGGAGCACTGTTTTGCACAATAGTCAGAAGACTCTTCAATGGACATCAGTTCATTTTCAGTGGAAAGTGAGTTCCGTGACTTTATCTCTTGAGTAATCAGTGCAGCTTGGCTCTGCTTGTAATTAAGTTGTTTACTGACTCTGTGATATCCTATTCTAGGAACTTAAGGCTCGTTCACACTGCACCTTGCCCCAGTGGCTACTTTTCAGTTGTTCAAAAAAATGTAAATGAAATGTTAAAGAGCCGCTTTCACATGACACCTGTGTTTTCTGTGCCCTTTTCCTTTCCGGCGATTCAGGTGTTGTTCCAGTCACTGTTGGGTTGGTGGGGACTTGTAGTGATGTGGGTGGTTTGCCTGTTTAGATGGCACAGGAAACCACCTACACCACTCTGCAAACCCAGGGAAAGAGGGATCATGGCGGCAATGCCACGCAATGGAAAACTGCCAAAACGGGAAGGTTCACACGTTGGCACGAGCACCGATCCCGCCACTGTGAGCTACTGACAATGGCTCACAGTCGGTCTTGTGAACAAGCCTTTAGAAACACAGACAATGTTGACAGAAAAACACTGATGGTCCATCCAGTCTGCCTGTGGTTCTCTATCCCTGGGACCTAACTGTCATCCAGGGTATTAGCCCTCCCTTTCCTCCCCCCTTCAATCTCCACCCAGCTACCATAATCTTGAATAGCCACAATAGTCTTCACTCTGTCCCAGCTGTGCTTGAAATCATTTATGGTTTTGGTTCCTACCACCTTAGCTGACAGACTGTTCCAAGGTTCCACTATCCTCTCAGTAAAGTCAAACTTCCCCATACCCTCTCTTAAACCTCCCCCCCTTCAGTTTCCACTCATACCCACTTGACTGTGAATGTCTACTTCTGCTAAATAACACTTCACAGTTCAATCAGTCAATCAGTCTTTATTTTACAAGGTGAAATGTCATTGAGTGAAACTCATTTACAAGCCCTGGCTGGTCTAAGGGTACTTAGAATTTTTCCCTACAGGAGATGTTTGAGAATTGCATTTCTGTGGATGTGGCAGCTTGCATCTGCCATGTGCCCCCTAGCGCCTTGTCGCAGCCCGTTTCTGGGTGTAGCGGTAGTACAAGCACCATTTGGAGCAGGCTGCCTTTGTGAATTGCTCCCAGTGCATCTTTAGGTGCAAGGGACACTTTGCGCCATTCTTTGTGGCACAAGCCCCCTGCACCCTGTCGGGAGCTTTGAGAATCAATCAATCAATCAATCAATCAAAGTCTTTATTTAACCAGGCAATCACCGTTGAGCAAGCTAATTTTCGAGGTGGACCTGGGTTTGTTAACAAGGAACAAGGGACAATATACATGGGATGCAACACACAAGAAAATAGTAATAATACACATGAAGTGAGATACAATAATACAGTATATACAAAGTATCAGCAGGTAGCATTGACAGTAGTATATGTTTGGAATAGAAGATACAGCTAGTTTTGGGTAGGACACAATTTTTCATAAAAGTAAAGAAATATAAATATCTGGTTCACTGAACACAAATAAAACCTAATATAAAAAGATATATAGTGATACGGTCTGGAGAATTTAGAGCTGGAACCACGGTCAAAGGAATGTGGAAGGGACAGATATGGGGGTAGAAAAAGGGGAGAAGGACGAGTCGATTATAGATGTGATCAGTCTTTTAACAGTAGTAATTAGAGTGTGCTTGGACTTATAGGAGTCACTATTTAGGGTAGACAGGCACAGGACTCATTATGATGTCGATAATAGAGATTTAATCAGGCCTATAGTGTTTTTATATTGCAGTTTGGCTGGATGTGTTCTGTGGTACAGTATGTAGGGTGTTAGCTGACTTGTTGCAGCTGTGGTAGTGCCATGGTGTAGTAGGTTAGGCAAGCTGTTAGGTAGGTAGAGTGTTATGTGACGTTCAGTGTCTTGGGTTTGATTCCAGATGCTGGCATTTGTTGTGTGTTTGTAGAGTGGTGTGTTTTTTTATATTTTAACTTGTGTTACCAGGTGTTGGTAGTTTGGATTTACAGATTTTTTGTGTTGGGAGTGCTGATTTTCTATAAGAGGGGTGTGTGTTGTGGGCGTGTTAGGGACAACTGTTCTTTTGCTTTGGTGTTTTTTTTTCTGGTCAGGGAGTCGCGTTGTAGCGTGCGCTGTAAATGTAGTAGGCTGTAGTTGTGGTCACTGTATAGCGCTTTCGCTGTTACGGTCAGTAACTTTTTTAAGTCACTGTTATCATATAGAACCTTCCTGAGCTAAGGAGTCTAGAACTAGGTGTAGTACTCCAGGTGCAGCCTTACCATTGACCTATAAAAAAGTACTCTTACCTCTTTCCTTCTGCTATCTATACCTCTCCCGATACAGGCCAAACTCCTATTTGACTTACTAATGGCATTACTGCATTGACTTGTTTCTTTGAGGGTGTCACTAATGATGACTCCTTGGTCCCTTTCCTCAGTCGTAGTGCTCAGTTTAACCCCTCCCATTCCGTACCCCATCCTGGAGTTTTTGTTCCCTAGGTGCATCACCCTGCACTTTTTGGTGTTGAATTTCAACTGCCAGACATTAGACCACCTTTTCAGCCTATTCAGGTCACTCTGTATCTCCCTAATTCCCTTGTCGCTGTCCACCCTCCCACAGAACTTTGTGTTATCTGCGAAGAGACACATCCTCCCCTGGATTCCTTCTCCTATACCACTCATGAACATATTGAACAGGACCAGGCCCAATACAGATCCTTGTGGCACCCGCACCCCCCTTGTGATCTCTCTTGTTTCCCATTTGACCCCATTTACCATGACGCTTTGCTGCCTCCCCGTCAGCCAATTTCCTACCCATCTTACCATGTCCCTTGCCACCCCCAGATCCTCCATCTTTTTCAGCAACTGTCTGTGAAGCACTGAATCAAAGACTTTGCTGAAATCAAACTAGACCAGATCCACGGCATGGGTCCCATCCAGCATCTTTGTCACCCAGTAGCAGAAAACTATTAAGTTTGTCTGACAAGACCTCCCTGCCACAAACTCATGCTGCTTACCATTGTGGAGGTCATTCTGTAGTCCACAAGGTCCTCCTTGACTAGTGATTCCACCAGTTTCCGTACAACTGAGGTAAGAGTGACAGGTCTATAGCTTCCCTGCTCACACCCCCTACCACCACATTGTCTAGAAGAATTATGTCTGCCACCCCCCAGTCCTTTGGAACGACCCCAGTCTGTAGCAAGCTATTGAATAGCCCTACAAGAGTTTCAGCCAGTTCTGCTGCCAGCTCTCTGAGCACCCTCAGATGCATCCCTTCTGGCCCCTAGGTGTTATCTAGCTCAAGGGCTGCTAACCATTTCGGGACACTATCACAGGTAAATACTGGCTGCCTCATCTCCGAGACCTCTTTAGTGGCCGCCTTGATCCACTCTCTGGTAAGGGCCTGCTGTCCTTTCTAGTGCAGACAGAGCAAAAGTAGTCATTAGGATGGCTATCTTCTGCCTGTCCTCTACTACTCTGCCTCCCTCCAACAGCCTAACAATTCCTGCCTTTCTCCCTAATATACCTGAAGAACTTTTCTATCTCCATTCTTAACCCCTTCAGCAATATGTAGCTCACTATCTGCCCTAGCTTCCTTAGCTGTCTTCCTAGCTTCCCTAGTCCTCAGTTGATATTCTCCCCATTATTCCTCCCCTTGATTTTCTTTGTACTTTATGAAGGCATTTTTGGGCCCTCGCTGCTACTCTGACCCTTTCTGAGAAACACACTGCTTGCTTGTACCCATTTCTCTTGGTTACTGTCCTCAGGCATCTCTTCAATGCCTAGAGAATGGCCCCCTTTATTGCTTCCCATCTCTCCTCCACCCCTCCTATGTTGTCTACCCCAACTAACTTGTCTCAAAGCAACTCCCTCATTCTGTTGAAGTCTGCTCAAATTGATGACCTCAGCTTTTGATTGGGATTTACCAGTCCCCATGGCTGCCTCAAACCAGATAGAGTTATGGTCTCTGTTCCCTAGTGGTTCCCCTACCCGCACCACTCCCACTATCTCCAAGATGGTAAGCTCCACATCAAGGACAGCAACTTACCTAGTGGGTTCACTAGCTGCACCAGTAGACAGTCCTGGACCACATCCAGCAAGGCCCTGATGTCTGATGCTTCTGGCAACTGAAACCTCCCAGTTGATGTCCGGCAGGTTCAGGTCACCCACCACCACCTCCTCTTTTGCCTCTCCCTTGACTAGTTCTTCTCCAAGCTCCCTATCCCTCTCCTCCACCTGCTCTAATGGTCTGTAGATCACCCCCACCTATATTTTCTTGCTCAAGGCTGCTGTGAACTGCACTGATAGTGACTCTGTCTCCCCATTAGACCCCCAATGAGTCCATCATCCACTGCCGTAATGTTGTCCCTGACATAGAGGGCTACACCTCCCCTTTACCATTTTCTCTGTCCTTCCTAAAAATGGTGTAGCCTGAGACTGTCAGGTCCCAGATGTTATTTTCCGAGGCAGAAGTCTCAGAGATGGCTACAAGGTCCACCTCAGTGTCTGCCATCATCACCTGGAGCTCACTGATTTTATTACCTAGACTCCCAGCATTGATGCTGATCCCTTTCCATCTAACCATAGAACCAAGTTGATGGCAGAAGAAGATCACCAGGTCCATCTAGTCTGTCCATTGTCTTTTAGCCTAGCCTTCTAACTACCTTTGGATTTGAGGGCTCCCTTGAATCTGTCCCAAGCATTCTTGAAACCTACCACTGTGCTTGCCCCGACCACCTCTGCAGGCAGGCTGTTCCAAGCATCCACCACTCTTTCTGTGAAGAAAAACTTCCTGGTGTTGGTGGAGAACTGCCCGCCTTGCAGCCTTAGATCATGTCCCCTGGTTCTGCTGTCCTTCTTAAATTGGAAGAGATCATCTATCTGCACCTGGTTTATGCCTTTTATGTAACTGAATGTTTTGATCATGTCACCCCTCTCTCTTCTCTGTTCCAGAGAATATATGTTCAGTTCTTTCAGTCTATCCCTGCAGGACATCTCACGCAGTCCCTGAATCATTTTTGTTGCCCTTCTCTACACCATCTTTACTCAAGCAATGTCCTTTTTGAGGTGGGGCCTCTAGAACTGGACGTTGTTCTCCAGGTGAGGCCTAACCAGTGATCTGTACAGCGTCAGGATCATGTCCCTCTTCCTGCTTGTGATTCCCCTCCCAATGCATCCCAGCATACGCTGGCCTTTGATGCTGCCTTATCGCACTGTTTACCTACCTTCAAGTTGTCTGAGATAATGATTCCCAAATTGCACTGTTGGGTGGAGGCAGATAGTCTTTCCCTGCCAAGATAATATGCCTTATTTAGATTTCTTTTTCCTATGTGCATGACTTTGCACTTTCTTGCATTGAATCTCAACAGCCACGCTCCAGACCATTCTTCCAGTTTCTTGAGGTCAGCTTCCATCTTGTCCACTCCCTACCAGGTGTCAACCCTATTGCATATTTTGGTGTCATCTGTGAACAGACACACCTTTCCCGGTAGTCCATTAGCTATGTCTGATATGAAAATATTGAAGAGCAGGGGCCCCAATACTGAACCCTGGGGCACACCACTGGTTACCCTACCTTCTGAAGACAGTGCTTCATTTCCCTGCACTTTCTGGGTTCTGCCCTATAATCAGTTTTTAACCCATCTAACTACTTCTGATCCAGCTCCTGTGTGGTCTAGCTTCTTTACCTGCCTTCTGTGTGGAACCGAGTCGAAGGCCTTGCTAAAGTCTAAGTAGACCACATCTACCGCCCTGCCGTCATCTATAACCCTTTGTAACACAGTCAAAAAACTCAATCAGGTTTGTCTGACATGACCTACCCACTGTGAAACCGTGCTGCTTGGGGTCCTGATGGCCGCTAGCCTCCAGGAATGCCATGATCCTCTGTATGAGTAGTGTCTCCATTAACTTCCCCACTATGGATGTGAGGCTTACCAGCCTGTAATTTCCAGAGTCCTTCCTGCTGCCCAATTTGTGAAGCGGGGCCACGATTGCCCTTTTCCAATCTTCAGGTACCTCCCCACCCTTTAGGGATTTGGTGAATAGTTAAGTCAATGGGGCAGCCAACTCTAATCTCAGTTCTTTTAAGATCCTGGGGTGTATTTCATCTGGCCCCATGGCCTTGTCAACTTGAAGTTTATTTATTGCCTTTAGTACTTCAGTCTCTGTGAAGGGGCTAGTATCAACCCCCTGTCCAGGGGTGTTGCATTTTGCCATTTCTGGGCCATTGCCTGGGTCATCCTCAGTAAATACCAAGCAGAAGTACTTGTTCAGGATTTCTGCTTTTCCTGAATCATCGTCTGTTGTTTTCCCTTCCTGAGTTGTAATCTTGACAATACCCCCTTTTGCCTTCCTTCTTACCCAGATGTATCTAAATAAGGATTTGTCTTCTCTCTCTCTTTGCCCTCTCTGCTATACTTGCTTCTGTCTGCACTTTTGCCTCCCTTCATTTTTTGCTGGCTTCTTTAATTTTCTCCTTGTACAGCACCCAGTCTTCTTCCTTGTTTGTTCCCTGGTATAGCTTGAATGCCTTCTATTCTTCTTTCACTATTTTAGCCACTTCCTTTGAAAACTATAAGGGGTTTTGCTTTCTTTTCACTTCGGTAACCCTTCTGGTACATTGGTCAGTGACTGTCTGGATTGCTTTCTTAAGTTTCCCCCACATGACATTAACCTCATCCACTTGTAGATCAATTAAAAATGCCTTATCCCTTGTTGATTGGTCCCCCTTGGACAATCTCAGTGACACAGATCAAGCACTTCAGTTCTTCTCTGACAGGTTCAATGGCATCTGTGATATTTTTGCCCCAGTGAGGAGAAGGAAGATAAGGGAATCCCCAAATGGGTGGATTACAAGAGACCTTCTGGACTAGATGAAGGACAGGGACAAACTATAGAGTATGGCCAAATGCACTGGTAATCCAGTTGACTACCAGAACTACCAGGCTGCTCGTAACAACTATACCAACCTCACTAGACAGGCAAAAGCAAAATACTTCAAGGAACAACTGGACAATAGCTGGGGTAATGGTAAAAGGTTCTGGGAGAATATCAAGGAACTGCTTGGTAAAAAGGATAAGAAGCACCCTACCATGCTAATGTTCAATGGTACCCTGACCCTTGACCCACATACCATTGCGAATCCTTTAATTCGACCTTTTATCGATCTCAGTTCTGTATCACAGCTCACGTCAACCACCTGGCTCACTGTGCAGGCAGCTGGTGGAAGCCGGCAAATACCCTCGCCAAACACGTGTGTTGCAAACCATCCTAATTTCTACTTTAGAAGCATCACGCCTAAGGAAGCCAGAACCTACATACTCAAAGTGTTAGGTAAGACAAGGCTTGGCAGTGATAACCTGGATATGAAGCTGGTGGCAACTGCACTAAAAGAACTCTTGGTCCCTACCACCAAACTGTTTAACAAATCGCTCTCCCTAGCTAAGTTCCCAGCCAAATGGAAGCTTGCAATGGTCACCACTGTGCTAAAAAGTGGAGACTGGACCAGTACAGCCAATTACAGACTGATATCCATCCTCTCTCCCCTATCAAAAGCCTTTGAGAGGACAGTGGCCAATCAGATATCTGAGTACCTTCATAAATACAACCTCCTGTGCCCATAGCAGCACGGATTTCGTAAGTGCCACAGTACGACCACGGCATTAGTGGAATTCTCTGACTTTGTACACAAGGCTCTAGATGGTAGTAAACTAGTGGGATCTGTCTTCATAGATCTCACTAAGGCCTTTGACACCATCAACCACCCCATCCTGCTACAGGAACTGGTGGACTTGGGGATCTCCTCAGATGCAGTCCACTGGTTCAAGGACTACCTTTCCCACAGGTCCCAGTGTGTAAAAATTGAAACTACGACCTCCTACCCTAGGGAATTTGCACTTGGGGCTCCTCAAGGATCCATTCTGGGCCCCCTCCTTTTCAGTTTATTTTTAAACAAATTACCAGAGGCATGCACAACTAAAACTATCCTGTATGCAGATGACACGATCATTATGAGCAGCAGTGCCCAACTGGATCATTTGCAGCAGGAGCTGTAATCCACTTTCTCCCTCATGGAAAACTGGTTCAGTATGCAGAAAATTCTTCTTAACTATAAGAAGACTAAAACAATGCTGATCTCTAGCCCCCAACACAAGAAATCATCTCAATCTTGTCCATCACGAACAACATGGATGTACTCCTAGAACAGGTACAGTCTTTCAAGTACCTTGGGGTCACCACTGATGACACACTCTCATTTTTACCCCACATTGATCAAGTTGTAAAAGTGGTGAACCCTAAACTTGGTGTAATGTACAGACACAGACAATATCTTATGCCTGCTGCCCTGCGCTTTTCTGTTTCCTCCACCATCTTATCAGTCATTGACTATGGCTTCGTAGTGTATAGGGTGGCAACTTACACTGCACTCTAGCTGGTATCGATGGCCCTAAATAAGGGCTGCAGACTCACCTTTGGAGCCGACAGCCTAACTCACTTCTGCTCACTCTACAAGCAAACTGGATGGCTCAGCCTCAGAAATAGAATAAAATATCAAACGTACCTCTTGGGTAAAAGAAAGTTATACTAGGAAAATCTACCCCTAGCCTCGAGGAGATGCTCACAAAATTTTGCTCTAGCCACCAAACCAGAGGAAAGACAAGGTGCTCGTTGGCTATCCCATTCATGAAAATGACAATGGGTCAGCGCTGCTTTGCATACAGAGCTCCCCAGTGGCTAAATCAAATCCCTGTGCATATATTGCACATTTACTCCCTACCATCCTTCAAGTCTGAGCTGAAGATACATCTCTCTGAGGCAGCTGCCTGTAATTGCAAGTAGTTTGGGTGCTATCAGTTTGCAGAGTTGAAATTTCGATCCTCCTCCCCACATCCCAACTCATTCTTTGCTCTTACATTGTTGTTCCTGTTGACTAGTGCCTCTAATACTGTACCTGCATCTCCCCTGCACCTTTCCACTCCCCGTATCTCATGGCCCCCCTCATATCAAGCATTCATTCCCCCCCCCCCGGCACCAGCTCCCTTGACCTATGCCCTTCTCTTCACTAGCATGGTCATGATCTCATTCCCCCTGCTAGGACTTTGACTAAGCCTGACATCCAGACTGCTACCCCTTTTTCTGTACTGTGCTCCCTTAACACTCATCTCCTGATGGATGTCAGTAACTGGTTGTTTTTTGTTTTTTTTTCTTCTACTCTCAGAATGTATTTTTCACCTTTACTTAATTTGATATTGTAATTACCAGGCATTGTAGAAATATTTATAGGAGTCATGTGATTTGTCTTTGTACTAATTGTATAGCATTTATTGTATTTTCTGTCTATTCCTGTAACTTGATTGTATGTTGTTGTACAGACATAGAACCTTTGTAAAAGAGCATTTGCTCAAAGGTGTTTTCCAAACTATTGAAATAAATAAATAAAATAAATAAAATTAAGTAGTTTCTTATGTTGGTCCTTGTTTGGTTGAAGTCCACTGTTTTAAAATCTAGTACTTTTATTCCCATTGGCTATTTACTTGTCCTTTTTTTTTTTTTTATTGTTCCCTCATCCCCTTCCCTTCCTGTTAATTGCATGCTCTTTGTAAGTTATGGTATACATCCTGTGCTTGTATTCCTGCATGAGGTTCCAAGCTGCCTGGGTTGCCATGCCTCAAAGGGTATAAGTATAGGAAAGCTTTTCCCCTGCAGGGGAGCTGTTGCAAGAAAAAGGAAGGACGATCTAAGAGAGACATGGGAATTGCCTTTGTCTGCTCTGGCTGCATACATAGACGTTATCGGCAGATAAGGATCTCCTGGCCCACCTAGTCTGCCCTATTTTTTCCTTCTTACTGTGCCACCTCAGACCCTACTCAGTCATTGGTTCCCTCCCTCACTTGCTTAACTTCTAGTATCCCCTTGTGTCTTTCCTCTGCATTCTTGAAACCCGTGACCATTTTAGCCTCCACTACCCCCACAGGTAGCAAGCAGAGAAACTAGGCACCAGTGTAACAGCAAAAATGTTTATTGTTAAAACATAGTAACTCACAGAGGTGCAAAATTAGCAGCAGCAGAGCAGAGGAAGAAGGTGTCTGCTGCTGCCAATGTTGCACCTCTGTGAGTTACTGTATGTTTTAACAATAAACATTTTTGCAGTTACACCGGTGCCTAGTTTCCCTGATTGCTGCTTGTATTTTGACTAAGGCATAGTGGGAGTTACTTGTGGAGCATCCCTGCTTCTACATACTTCCACAGGTATACTGTTCCACACATCCAACACCCTTTCAGTGAAGAAGAACTTCCTCACATTTTTCCTAAGTCTTCCCCCCCCCTCCAGCTTCATAGAGTGGTCCCTTATCCTTGAGCATCTTGCTCTATTAATGCTCCCTTCCTGTACCTTGTTTATACCAGTAAGATTTTTGAATGTGTCTATCATATCTCCCCTTTCCCTTCTCTCCTCCAGGGAGTACATATTTAATTCCTTGAGTCTTTCTTCATAGGGCTTCTCATGCAGGCCCTGCACCATTTTGCAGCCAGCAGAATGGGACTCACCGGGCTCAGGAGATGGCACATGGGTTCCAAGCCTGGGGTGGCACCTGTCCCCTCTGGGCAGGACTCCAGAGCAATGACACAATAGGAAGACTGCAGCAGGAGAGGGGGCAGTTGGAGGTTCCCCCTCAAGGGATTCTGTCTGATGGCATCCACTGGGGAATCCTGAATGTTAGTTAAAATCATATCTGAATGTGGAGGAAAGGAGAAAAATGGCTGGTGAGTCACAGAGAACACTAGGCGGTATTTAATGATTTACCATTCTGTGAGTTTAAAGAAATGGAGCAACTGTACAGCATAGCTATCTACCTCATTCAGAACACCTCAGTGAGTGCCCCATGTTTATGTAAAACCTTGGCCTTAGGGGTTAGGATAGGAGAACAGAGGGAAGGAATCGGGTGCTGTTTGCACCATAGACCCTTAGTACTAGCCTTCCCCACAGATGTAAATACAGTTTGCTGGCACTCAGCCAGAGCCAGAATGGAGATGTCCATCTAGGTATCCTTACTACTTTGCAGCTACAGGTAGACTAAATTATTTTATGTAATGTGACTTCACTACTGAACATGGTGCAACCCTCCTGCAAATGGGGGTTCCCAAAAGTGGAAATGTAGTTTGTCTGGCCTGCCTTTCTTGCAGCTGGGACTCTCTGTGTGTTTTACCGCTCTATTTTGGATCTGAACTGCTGAATAGATCCAATCAGTGCAAGGGGGGGACTCTAAAATGGAGTTTGTGTGGACCAACCAGAACTTGGACTCTTAATTGGAGCCAGCCACAAGAGGATTGTATAGGCAGTGACTCTGGGAAATGTAGTTTGGACCTTGGTGCCTTTTTCCACCAGCAGGGGGAGTTTTATTGTGAGTGACAGCCGGACCAGCCAACAGAATAGTGTGGCGCTAAAGGAAATGCCCTGCTCTGGGACTGGAGTGTTTAGATCAGTTGTGACAGTGAAGAGACAAGAAGCTCTGTGCTTCTGCGGTATATAGTTTTGTGCGGAAAGCATGTGTGAGGCCCTGAGGTTTGGCCTGCAGCCGTTGCAAACACCAAATCAGACTGAATCCGACTTGTGAGGAGAAAGAAGGAGATCTGAAGAGTAGAAATCAGGCTCACCCTATAGAAGACTGGAGAAATTGCTGAATCGTGCTTGGTCTGTCAGGAACTGAAGCTGCTGTGTGTTATCCCGGGTATCTTGCAGCAATTACACGCAGATTTCATAGATACACAGACAGTGTCATCAGATAAGGGCCTATGGCCCACCCAGTCTGCCCATTTGAGCTTGTAAGTTCAGTTTATGTTTTCCTAGAAGTCTGTTGCCCCTTACTCCTGACCTCCAGAATTCCTTTATGTCTATCCCATGCATTCTTAAATCCCGTGATTGTTTCAGCCCCCACCACTTCCTCTGGCAGGGTGTTCCACTTGTCCACCACCTGTTCTGTGAAGAAATTCCTCCTCACGTTTCCTCTGAATCATCCTCCTCAACTTCATCCATGCCCTCTAGTCCTGGAGCGTCTTTTTCCCTTAAAAATAGTGTATTCCTGCACCCTGTTCCTCCCTGTAAGATACTTGTATGTCTCTATCATATCCCCTCTCTCCCTCCTCTCCTCCAGGGAGTACATATTCAGTTCCTTCAACCTGTCCTCATAGGACTTGTGATGCAATCCATGTACCATCTTTGTTGCCCTCCACTGAACCTTCTCTACCCTATGTCCTTACGTAGGTAAGGTCTCCAGAACTGTACACTGTACTCCAGGTGAGGCCTCACTAGTGACTTGTATAGTGAAATTATGACCTCCCTTTTCCTGCTGGTGATGCCCCTGCCTATGCATCCTATTTGCTTTACCTGCTGCCTTGTCACACTGTTTCCCTACCTTGAGGTCGTCTAGCAGCAGGAAAAAAAGCCATAACACGGCTGCGGTATACCAGTTATCCCCTCAGTGGAGGGATGGCAAATCTTTTCTGGGAATATATTTCTAAGAGTATTAACTTACATCCATGCCAGCAGAGCTTCCCTATTTGAAACTTGGTGGTGCAGATGGGTACTACATCAATTAGACACCCATCAATATTATGTTCCCTAATGGATGCCCTCCATACTCCCCTCCTTCCTCCTCCTCCTGTATTCCTTCCTTTCCTTTGTCCTGTATCCTTGCTCATTAACTCTCCTTATGTTGCTTCTGTCCTGTTACCCTCTACCTGACTGTGAACATGAACCTCTTTGCATCTAGAATTTCTATCTTAAATGTCAATAATCCTTTGAAGAGGTCGTAGACTGGCTGACTCAGTTGGAAGTACAATTAACAGAACTTCACCATGAACTATCAACAACCATGGATGTCCAGCAGATGAAACCAAGCCAGTTTCTGGAATACCACCTGGAATACCGCTTGGTAATCTGACCCATTGATACCACTTATCAGCCCAGCCTAGCAACATGGACTACAAGTTACAAAAATGACACGTAGTTCCTCTTCAAAAGGACTTTACTGATCTGCTTAACATATTTTACCACCTGTAACTTACCTGTTAAATAACTTCTGAACAGTTACGTAAGAACTTACTGTAACAGTAGATCTGCGAGGGGATCTCAGTCATCAGGTTACACAGTAGGAACAATTATTGACAAAAAATACACCATAGGAATCTTCGCTGTCAGTGAAGGTGAATCCACACGGAACATTTTTAGCAGTACTACTGGGGCCGCCCAAGCCCGTGTCCAATATCAACAACCCTATATAGGTGTGGATTGGCCCCACTCCCTCATTTCTTTCCCTCGAAGATGAAGGGAGCAAGGCTTACGTCCTGGGGAACCAATTAGAGAAAGAGGGACCCAGTTCTAATTAAAAGATTGGAAACAGCAGATGCCAGGTCCTGGACAGGAGCCCCAAAGTAGGGGGATGGTGGGAGGGAAAGCATATCTGATGATCGAGATCCGCAATTGCGGTCAGGATCAAGGAGCAGCCTACATGGTATAGTACTTTCCTTTTACATATAAATGTGCGCAGTGCTTGTGGGGAGTCACTTTTTTTAAATCCCCTGCACAGTGAATTGAGTGAATGAAGCTGGAAGTAAACCCCAGCTTAATTCAGACTACATCCATTTGCTATAAACTGCAGTGGGGTCCAGTCATAAGGACCTTGTCCACATGTTCTGTTCCTCCTGGCAATCCAGGACAATCTGCTTTCCATCCAGTTTTTCAGCATTGAGTCTGTGAGTACAAATCAGGGTAGCTCCCTGCCATCTGTTTATCAAATTGCAAGTGTGTCATCTAATTGTTGCTGTTTCATTTCTTCATGAACTGAGCCATCCGGCACCGGATTACAATTGGGTGTTGTGCATATTTTCTCATACAGGGCCCTTTTCCATCTGCACCTGCTGGCCAACCCCAGGCAACGGACCTGGCTAGCACCCCCCCCAACCTGGGTACCCAGTGTGTGACTTTTAGACCCTGTAATGTGCACAGTACTGTGATTTAATTCTACCAATTAACCTGATTGCCTCCCTCCTTGTTACTGTCCTCTCTAATAAATCAGATTTGTTGTTAGTGAACTATATGCTGTCTGTGGTATCAGTACAGGTAAAAAAAAGTATTGCATTGTGTTTGTGTATGCTAATTAACCTTGTTTTACAGGGGGGTCCTCAGAGGCGTGCTGCAGAATCAGTCTCGAGGGTAAGTGGTACCTATATGAGTGAACAGTGTGTATACGTGGGGTATTGGGGCGGTAACTCTGGTGTACTGTGTGGGCCACTAGAGGGAATAAAAGTTGGTCTCAGTGTCCCAGAGGGCTGTGACCAAGCTAGTCTAAATACTACAAACCCTAACCTCTGGGTGGAGGCACCCACCATAGGACCTAGGCCCCCCAACCTGTCCGTAGTCAAACATGCAGGGGTAGTAGCCCTTGAGATAACGCCACCTAGGGGTTACAATAATACAGAACAGTGCCATCTTCTAGTAAATGTGCATTGCCTGTGAATTATTTTTTGTCAGTTTAAACTCACGTATCTGTGCTCTGTCTAAAGTTTGGACTTGATCTACAGAACAGAGAATGAAAGCTGCAAACAGCAAGACTGTTAGATGTAATAGTTCCATCTGTGAATCAGTATTAAAGGGGAAGTAAACATTGCAGGGGTCACTCAAGCTGTGAAAGCCCATGAAAAGATATTTCAGACAAGGCACTGGACTTCCTTGTAGGTGTCAGGAGTCCTGAGATATGACAATCTAATTAATCTTTAAATCAAAATAAGGCAGCAGCCATTATAAAACAAAAAGTGATGTCACTGAGGGGAAAACTGCATGTTGTTAATTACAGCTTGCCCCTCAGTGACATCACTGTTGGTCTCATGATTCAATGAAATGGCTGCTGCCTTGTTTTGATTTACAGATGATTTGGGTATTCATATCTCAGGACTCCTGACACCTACAGGAAAGCCCAATACCTCATTTGAAAAAAATCGTTTTATGGGTTTTCACAATCTGAGTGACTTCTACAGTGTTTACTTCCCCTTTAAGCTAAGAGTTGAACCAGTTGCTCATAGTTACTGTTTCTCCTGGAGACCACATACCAAGATTACTAAGTGTCATCGTCAGTATGTTTTAGTAAGGTACTGTACAAATGTTCTGGGGCACGCTAAAACCCATCAGGAGGCACTGCACTGTGTATACTCATTTGTATTCTTGATACATTAGTGAATTCAGGCTGGCCCCCTCAGTTTGAAGTGGCATGTCCCCTAAGGGCCTCGATATAAGTCCTATGTCCTGGCATTAGGCATGTGTGGAAAAGGGCCTTAGAATAACAAACATAAAACCAATCAACACAGCTGGTGGCATAGAACAGCTTCCAGGGGTCATGAGGAGGGCTTTGGCACACATCACCTCACTCCTCCCCCAGCGATCACCGTGTCAGACGACCAAGACTGACCAGGACCCAGCATCCACACACTCTCCCCTGCCTCCACTAATCACAACAGAGGAGGTGGCCACAGCGGGAAAACTCCTTGAACTTAAAATCCTGTAACTGTTCTCCCTGCTGCAGATCTTCAGCCACAGCCAGCAGCATGGAGACAGCTTGCAGGGCTAGTGAGGAGGGCTTTGGCAGATATCACTTCACTCCCCCCAACAATCACTGCAACAGATGACCAAGACTGACCAGGACCCAGTTTCCATGCCACTCTCCCCTGCCTCCAACAATCTCCACAGGGGAGGAGGCCACAGTGGGAGAACTTCTTGAACTTAAAATCCTCTACCTGTTCTCCCTGTCTCAAATCTTCGGCCACAGCTGGCAGCATGGGACAGCTTCCAGGGGTCATAAGGAGGGCTTTGATAGACATCACCCCCTCCCCCAATGATTGCCACATCAGCAGACCAAGACTGACCAGGCCCCAGGTTCCACACCGCTCTCCCCTGCCTCCACCAATTGCAACAGGGAAGGCAGTGGCAATGAGAAATCTTCTTGCACTTAAAATCATCTACCTGTTCTCCCTGCTGCAGATCTTGGCAGCACAGGACAGCTTCCAGTGGTCTTGAGGAGTGCTGTGGTAGATATCACCTCCCTCCCAATGATCGCCACATCAGATGACCAAGATGGACCAAGACCCAGCTTCCACGCCACTCCCCCCTGTCTCCACCAATCATAACAGAGGAGGCAGCCACAGTGGGAAAACTCTTTTAACTTAAAATCCTCTACCTGTTCTCCTTGCTACAGATCTTCAACCACAGCCAGTGATACGGGACAGCTTTCAGGAGTCGTAAGGAGGGCTTTGGCAGATATCAACCCCATCACCCCCAATTATCACCACAATGGGTGTCCATGACTGACTGGAACACAGCTTCCATGCTACACTCTCTCCTGCCTCCACCAATCACAACCACAGCAGGAAAACTCCTGGAACTTAAAATCCTCTACCTGTTCTCCCTTCTGCAGATCTTCAGCCATGGACAGTGGCACAGGACTGCTTCCACAGGTCATGAAGAGGGCTTTGGTAGACATCACCCCCTCCCCTCCAATGTTCACCACATCAGATGATCAATACCGATCGGAACCCAGCTTTCACACCACTCTCTCCTGCCTGCAGCAATTACAAAAGAGGAGGTGGCTGCAGTAGGAAAGTTCCTTGAACTTAAAATTCTCTACCTGTTCTCCCTATCACAAATTTTTGGCCACAGCTGGCAGCATTGAACAGCTTCCAAGAGTCGTGAGGAGGGCTTTGACTGCCATCACTCCCCTTCCCCCAACGATCACTGCATCAGACGACCAAGACTGACTGGCTTGCAGCTTTCACCAATCACAACATGGGAGGTGGCCACAGCAGGAAAACTCCTTGAACGTAAAATCTTCTACCTGTTCTCCCTACCGCAGATCTTCAGCCACAGCCAGCAGCATGGAACGGCTTCCAGAAGTTGAGAAAGGCTTTGGCAGACATCATCCTCCTCACCCCAGTGATCGCCGCATTGGATGACCAAGACTGACCAGGACCCAGCATCCACGCCACTCTTCCCTGCCTCCACCAATCACAAAAGAGGAGGTGGCCCCCTTTGCCCTTTACATTCCAGACTTCATCCGCAAGCGGCCTCTGCATAGCAGGCCAACATGCTAAGGGCCATGGATTAAGGACGTCTAACAAGAGCATCAGCCTTGGTGATGGCCCTCAGCCGGAGATTCTGCCTCAGCTACTAGACCTGCTCGTATTTGCTATGAAAACTGATGAATATCCTTCTGCATTGTCTGTCTCTTCATTGTCAGTGTCTTGTTAATACGTCTTTGAGGTGCTTGACTCCCTCTGATAGGACTAGTCCTGGAATCACATAATTTTGAGTAATACTACTGTTGTTCAGTATAGGTATGAGGTAATCCCACTGTTCTTTTAAATTGTCACCTGCTGTAAAAACCTGATTATCAATCCGCTTGTTTGTTACTACTGTCTGCTTCACTTGTTATCCTGCTGGGGGACTATAGGTGATTGAAAACTTTAATAGCCACTGGTGATTAGGCCATACTGCAGTTGTTCAGTGTTTAATAACAGAACTTTGTTAATCTGACTATTACAAGTAATCATACTTTAACTCCTATGTACCTGTTGTCATGAAAGGTATACCCATGTATTATACCATACCTCTCTTATTATAGTCTAGGCATTATAAATCATTATCTATTCACTGTACTTAGAACTGCTGTTGTTTACTGAACTACTTCGCATGTGACCTGCTGTGTGGCATGCATTCCCATGTGTACTTAGCTAACTCTGCGCTGCTGTGTATTCCCAACCCTATTACTTTGGGTCCCCTCAATTCCCTGTAAATGACACTGTTCTGTTTCTTATTAGTCTCCCTTATTGCACTTACTTCCCCCCTCTTAATTACTGATACAATACCTGCCTTAAATAATGTTGATAGTAACCTCTCTACCCACCTCTGATTTTAATTTTTTATTTATTTTTATTTAATTAAAAGTTTCACCAGGAAAGCACACTGAGCAACACTGCTCATTTCCAGGTGCATCCTGAGGTAGGGGGGAACGTAGAGTACCAATAGTCACACAACTAGTAGCTGTACAGGAAACAATAACAGAGAATAACAATGTATAAGAGATTACATAATGCTCCGTATAATTAGTCAAGAACTCATTTGTAGTTGTAACATGGCAATAATAAATGAGACTGAGGAAGAAAACTAATTGGTGCAAAGACATCACATGGCCATGTTTCAACCGTGCATTAATTCCTTAAATATGCATGGTTGTGTAGTACCAATACTAACCACACAACAGAAAAACAAATGTCAAATTACTGTAGATGTCCTAACGAGTCATATTTTTTTACCAGAGACAGACTCTTTACAGTGATGTGACCACTGAAGGGCGATCGAGAGGAACAGACAGAGAAAGACACAGAGTAATAATCAGTGTATGTGTCTTTTTCTCCATGAGAGTGGCAGACCCCAAATGGTAATGTGTAAAAACTACACATTTACACTCCCGACGCACCCACCCAATGGAGCTCAGAAAACCGAGCAGTCAGTGTCGACGCCACAAGCGTGTTCCTCTGTACTGTAGCCTCAAGCAATATTACCTTGCAGTACGATTAGCCATTAATGATCTCTGTACTTCTCCCACTCACCTGACCCATCATCAGATACCCGCACAGTTCAAAATTGTTTTAACAGCGAAATACAGTTGTCTGCATAAAAAAAGGTATAGAAAATGTGTACATGTAGTTTTGTGTCGCAGTACGGAAATTACAGCACAGCAACCATAATGCAGCATGGTTATCAATGATTTGGAAAATCATTAATGTGAGACAGCTTTGGAGCGCACAACACTGAAACTGTTCAGCAGAAGTAGGCATTTTTTACGCTTATCTGTATTTTCTTACTTAATGTAACATATGAACGTGTATTACATTGTGAGGCAGTTGTGAGGCACAACATAAATATATGTCAACTGTAGAATGTGCACGTGCATGTTTCCAGATAGATACAGCATTTCATAGGCACACAGCTAAAGGATCTTTTCTAAACTACAATGAGTGTTTTAATTCATGTTTATTTCATTTTAATATAAACCCTATCTAAAGAATACCTACCTTGCATTCGCCATGTTACAAGTGCATTAATCCCCTCAAAAGGAGGTGCACCCACTCCCCAACCATGCATTAATTCCTATTATAAAATGGGCTTAAAAAATCCACAATGCTGATTGGCTTAAACCTAGTTTCAGCCATGTCCTTATCAGCATGTATTGTGCTAACCGGCACTAATTCTGCAAACTGAGCCATACCACACAATAATATCACTGTCCCCAACAGCATTCTCTCTGAGAAAACAACCTGCCGCTCTGTGCCACGCTAACGAAACATGCAGCCACTCTGCACTGTACCCCTGTAACCTGAAGACCTCAACGAATTTACACTGTCCCCTTGCCATTTTACATCCTCATACAATCCCATCTTGCAGTTACATCCCTCTAGAAAATACCCAATGCCACAAAATCTGTCTTTTTCTCACCTTTTCCTCTCGTAGCTCACAGTAGATGCACAGGAAGGAAGCGAGTCGCTACATTGGGCATGACCCTTACAAAATGAGCATGACCTTACGTTGCCTTAGCAACACTCCATCTAGGCAGACAAAGCAAATACTTTTCAAATGTGTCTGTCTATCTATGCTGCTAAATACTTTTTAAATCTGTCCGTGTCTGTCGCAAGGGGATGGGCGCACGAGTGGGGACGGCAAAAACGGCAAGAAACACTGCATAAAACACAACTCCCAGAGTGTCACCTTACGTTGCCTTAGCAACACTCCGTTGGGTTTCCAACTAAATTACATACACAAACCATAGAAACAAAACAGAAAAACATACAAACAAATAATTTTTAAATCTCTGCTGCCAAATACATTTTCAATCTGTCTGTGATGAGGAGACGGAAGGAGCTGCGTGGAATGCAACAAACACTGCATCGAATATAACTCTCTGACCAATATAAAAGACAATCGCTCATGTTGTCTCCAAATCTGGATAGGCAAAAGAAGAAACAATCGATTCTGCTTCTCAGCATGCCACAGACAACACCAACCTATACAAAATGATAAATTAAAACCTCTATACAGGGACTACTTTTTCTTTTTCTATACTAATATTGGCTTTTTTTAAAACTTCCAAGTTACACTTTGCAAATTTTTTTTTAAATTAACCTTTTTTACTGCGGTGCCCATTTTGTAAGTGCAATAATACGCTCTGAGGGTGGTTACGTGCTGATAAGAGCTCGCCCAGGGGCATAAGGCACTCGGCACAAGCACCTTGTGTCTTAGTACACCCCTGGGCGTGCTCTTATCAGCACATAACCCACACTTCACCATGTGTTATTGCTTGTGTAAATGTTTCCTTTCTCAGGGATTAATGCTTACATAGGACAATAATTGAGGAACAACTGTTGGCACCAAGGGCATAGCTAGTACAAAAATAACACCATAATGCAACATAATGGGCTACCATGATTATATTTACACATGAAGGTGCAATTTGTAAGGGGGCTGACTAGATATAGAGGAGAGACCCTAGTCAGACCCCAGCAGAGTATGGATTATCTTGGTCTTCTCACTCTTAAAACCCAATGCCTCATATTCAGCGATTTCAATAAATTCCATTGGTGTTTCCCCCTCATGACAGCTCAGCTTTGAGCTAATGCCATTGCTCTCTTGACTCTTTTCCTGTTCACACTATGGTATTTAAAATGATTTAAGGAGCTTAAGCTGTTTTAAATCACTGTAGCATGATTTGCGTCCCCTCCTATAATGGACTGCAACATGTTTTTTAAAAAATATGCATAAACTCTGATAAGACCTAGGCTTAAACACAGTTTTAAAAATGTTACAACAGCTAAATCAGAATTACCTGCAGTCCGGACACTAAGGCACAGTTCTCCTTCATGTTAGTACATGGGAACCGGTTCCAAGTTAAATCGATCTGGAGGCAGTAGTGCGGATGCTATAAACCATCTTTAAGAATGGTTTACAACATGCTGGCACTAGTGCAGACACTACAGCATGGTAATTAATCCATTTTTTTAAACATTTTTAGTTACTGTGCTGTAGTGTGAACAGGACCTTACTGGCTGCTGGAGACATTGAACCCAACCCTGGGCCTGCTCAGCCCCTGTCTCCTTCTGTAACAGACCCTTTTGGACTCACCTCAACTTTTTCCAAGGCCCTTGGGTCTTCCCTGGACACTCCTAGAGGGGCAGCCTAGGTTCTCTGGCAGACAAGTGGTACGGGAACAACAGGTGCATGTGGTGCCTTCACTTGGGGTAATGATAGGGAATACCTGTAGATAAATTGCAGGTCAACACCCCCAGGAAAATATAATAACTGCCCCCACTGTACCTTCCCCACACTACAACAATTCCCCCTTTTCACAATGAGTAGCAAGACCAGAATGTAACATTAACAATTAACAGTTTTACTTTTGGGGAAGAGGAAAAAGGAGGAAGAAAGCATAGCAACTTCAACAACTGTTGAAACTCATTTTTACCCTACACAGTCCCTACCTCCTACCTACAGGTGCACCTGGCTTCCCAATGGTACTGTCCACAAGGTCAATAAAGTCCCTTGGGTGAGTACCACACCAACATGTAGAAGATGCGGGGGGATCTTTCGTTGGAGCCCAAATAACTTTTAACAGATACAAAACTTTAACTTTCCACCTGGCGCAGCTTTAATCTTGGCACAGTCCTGCCCAGGACTTAACATGCTTAATTCTCTGACTAGCTAGCTAGCTAAAAAATAAGGACCTCCCCAAAGCCACAGCTGGTTACTTACAGTTCAGCAGTTTAAAGGGGGTAGCAGAAATTTGTTTCAGGGTACCATGCAGGTATTAGGAGTTATTTTTGCCACACAGCAGCAATTGCCTGAAGAAACGAAGAACGCTGGTCTTCACCTGCCAGGCCTTTCTAGCCTTTGCCCCTGGGGCCTTTGTACACGGTGTTCACCTGGCAGGCCTCTTGACATTTTGCTCTCTGGTGATCTCCTCTTTGGTCTGGGTACAGAGCAGACTGGTGGTTACCCAGACCGATGCTTGGCACACACTTTTCTCCGCTGCAGATACTGTGGGATTGGGCTGCACCTTTACAGTTTCTGCTTTGCACTGGCTCTTGCTGCACTGCAGGGCAGTCAGTTCTCTCTCTCTCTGGCACCAGATCTCAGCAGTCTCTCACACTAGCTGCGGAGTCTAACCTTCTTGAACACAGTTGCAGGTTCAAATCTCAGCAGCAACCTTCTAATCTAAACAACAAATTCACTCAGCTGCAGATTCAGATCTCAGCAGTAAACTCACTAGTTACCATTTCAAAGCTCACCAGAAACGTCTAACTCCTCAGCAGCAAATTCACTAGCAGCAGGTTCAACTCTCACCCTGGGAACTTTTCACACAGTCCAGTTCATTTCCCAGGGGCTATGTTCTTTTCCAGACTTTCTGTGGCTTGTCCAATACTGTGGCCAGACAAGGCATTTGGCTAACTGGCTGGCCTTCAAGGCTAGCAAGACCACAGCAGTCTTTCTCCTATCGCACTCTCTGGCTGAACACTCAGGAATTTCTCTTTGGTGGGCACAACAGTCCCTTTTACCAGTTTTCCAGCAGCCCCTTCTCATTGCCTGCAGCAGTTCTCCAGCTGAACAAATTTATATTCACTTTGTACACTTGATGCCCTAGTGGCTACTCAGTGGGCACCAAGAAAAGTCCCTGCCTTTATCTCCTAACATACCATTCTTCAGTCACAAGAGCCCTCTGGTAAATCCTTGCTCCTGATTGGCTATGCCGGGGTGAAAGATTGTCCACATGGCTGCAGTATAGAAGTCCCCAGCAAAGTTTTCATTTTTAAAGTCTCTTGCAGCCAAACACTTTAGATTTTATAAATATTTGCCCCCCCCCAAACTCAGTAGTAAACCCTCTGCCCTAAAGGCCAAATGCAGAGTTTAATGAAACCTCCCGCCTGTCACTGCTGCCGAAACACTGTACCCCATGGCAGCAGGCAGGCACATTAATATTTATGACCTAGCCTTATTAATATTCATTACCTGTTTCACAGCACCGTTGGTGCTCTTTAAATAAACATTGTTATGGCTTCTACGATGCCTCCTCCATACCTCTGGACCCCAATTTACACATTACAGGGATCAAGAGCACCGAAGAGGCAGAAAGGTAGCCACAGTGGCGTCAAGAAAACTGATGCATGTAACCGCGCATGCATGGGCCGCCGGCTCACACATTCATGTGGCTGTAGCATGGTGGTTCCATGTCTTCACTCTTCTGGCCCCTTTTACAAAGAAAACAACATCTGAGACTGGACACAGAGTTTGGGGGCTCACCATAATCTGAGGAATGTGACGGTGAGGACACAGGGGCAGTGGGAGCCTATGACAGGTAAGCCCAGCAAGGTTGGGGGGGCTTACATGCTCTCCCCCTAAAACCTTTGCATCCTTGACAAGCAATTAAGTTCAAAACATGTAGACTTTAGGAAACCTTTCTAGCTAGACATTTCAGTTCCACACTATTCAGGCATTTCAGACACACCATATTTCAATACGTTTTCTTACTAGACACCTGGTTCCTGTCTAACAAGACATATCACATTGTCATCACATTATTACAGACAATAACAGTTCCTAACTAGACATTAAATAGCTGTCTAGACATCCATACACATAGGCAGACACATGCACTTTCCCACCCTTTTCATTTTACAGCACATGAGGGATATATTACTGAGACAATGAGCTTGTGTACCACTTGCAGGGGGATTTTGGCATAGGCACCAGGGTGGTCATAGGCTAATTGTAGAAGAGGCTTAACCACTCTATTACACTTATGGGGGACTATTGCTTCTTTCATAGGACTAGGGTGTGCACTGCCTACTCTGGGGTGCTGCTTCCAGCACAGGGGCCTGTTCTGGAATAACATGGGTCCTTTCAGTCTTTAATTGACCAGTCCTCCACTAAGGCCTTTACAGCCATGTCTGCAAATGGTGTCTCTTGCTGTTTGACTAGAGTCTCTCGTCTCTAGTGGTTCACCTTTAGGGTTTGTACCATATGAGAAGTCTCTCCCTCTTCACTATTTGCCTGTGGACAGTCCATAAGAGTCACCATTTCTCTGGAATCTGATGTAGGCGGTAGATATCAGTACACCTCCTCATCCTTATCAGTATTTGTACTGTCTGATTGTTCAGGAGGTAAATCTGGTTCAGCACTCAATACTGAAGCAGGCATATTGACGTTCATTGGTTTTCTGTCTTTAGTCCAGTTTCTAGTCCTGGCAGGTCTTGGCCCAGGCTCTGGTACAGTCTCTGGTACGGGCTCGAGCTGGCCAATGGGCAAAAGGTGGTTTCTGTGAACAATGTGTTAACAATGCCAAGGCCTCTTTCCTGTCTAATGTGGTACACCAGCAAATTGGTCAACATTTCAACCACAACATAAGGCTCTGTGGATCAGCGGTCAGCAATCTAGTGCTTTCCTCGAAGTCCCAGATTCCTAAGGAGAACTCTATCTCCAACTTGTAACACTTGGTTTCACACTTTTTGGTCATAGCGGAATTCATTTGCAGCACCGACTTTTCCAGCGGCCTCTGCAGCCAATGTATAGGTGTCCTTTAGCTGCTTTTTCAAACGTTTTGTGTATTCTAGGTAAGATTTGGTTCAGTTCCATCAGCAGACACTCCAAAGGCTAAGTCAATTGGCAAACGGGCTTCTCAGTCAAACATGAGCAGATAAGGTGAAGCATCTGTAACACTGTTTCAAGTACAATCGTGGGCATGCACTAGCTTGGGGATGTGCTGACTCCAATTTCTTTTCTGTTCAGGGTACAGTGTACTTAACATGTCCCACAAAGTACGATTAAATTTTTCAGGTTGTGGGTTCCCTTTTGGATCGCAGGGCATTGTGCGGGATTACTGAATGCCATGTGCAGCAAGAAATTATTTCACAAGGTGGCTCTGGAAGTCAGTACCTTCATCAGAGTGAATTCAATGGGGTATACCATAATGGGTTACAAATTCTTAAAGCTTCTGAACAACAGTTCAGCAGACTGATTTTTAGTTGGGTAGGCTTGTGCGTACCTGGTACAATGTTTAGTAATGACTAAGATGTGACTATAACCTTTGCTATCTGGTTCCAACAACAAAAAGTCCATACAGACCAGTTCTAATACTAACATACTAACATACTATTTGCCAGCAGATTAGGCCTTACGGTCTATCGAGTCTGCTCGAACTTTAGATCCTTAGTTGGGTGCCAAGACCCTCCCATCCCTTGTGCTCCAGAAACACATATCATCCATCCCCACTCCCCTGCGACAGGCCATCATCTGATACATCCACTTTCTGTGTCTGTCCCATCCTCTCTTGAAGCCCTCCACTGTGGATCTCTGAACTAGCTCACCAGGCAGTGCATTCCAAGGGTCCACCACCCTCTCAGTGAAAAACCTCCTCCTCTTTCCCCCTCACCCTTCCACCTTCCAACTTCAAACCATGCCCTCTGGTGATACCTCCCTGCTTTAGTCTAAAGACCCCTCCATGTTTACCCTATTTATTCCCTTGAGGTACTTGAAGACCTCAATCATGTCCCCCCTGTCTCTCCTCTCCTCCAGTGAAAACAGGCAGAGCTCCTTAAGTCTGTCCTCATACGTCAAATCCCCTAGCCCTCGTATCATCTTTGTTGCCCTCCTCTGTACCCTCTCTAGGAGCTGTATGTCCCTTTTCAAGTGTGGTCTCCAGTACTGTACACAGTACTCAAGGTGTGGTCTAACCAGTCCATTGTACAGCGGCAGAATCACCCTTGCTCCTAGAGTGATCCCCTTATGATGCATCCCAACATCCTGCTTGCCTTGCTAGCGCTCTCCTGCACTGCTCAGAGTTATTCACACATGCATCCACCATGACCCCTAGGTCTTTTTCCCTAATGAGGCCTCCAGCGCCTCCTCTCCCAGGGTGTACCTGTATTTAGGTTTCCCGACCAAGATGCAACACCTTGCACTTGGTGATATTGAAATTAATTTCCATGTGTGAGCCCAGCTGTCCAGGGTGTCCAGGTCCCTTGCAGGCCAACCTCCCCTCTTCTCCCTCAATTACTGCTCCCATCTTGGAGTCATCCATGAAGAGACTCATTTCACACCTATACCCTCCTGATGTCCGATATGTATGCATTAAACAGGATTGGACCCAGGACCGAACCCTCACAGTGCCCCACCACCAACCTCTCTAGGGTTTGAGAGCTCCCCACAGACCACTACTCTCTGGGTGCGTCCAGCTAGCCAGTTTTCAATCCATCTGACCATCAAAGGGCCTACTCCTAACCCCATCAGTTTCTCCACCAGACCATTGTGGGGACAGAGTCAAACGCCTTGCTGAAGTCCAAGAATAATACATCCACAGGCTTACCCTGTCCAGTTCTGATGTTACCCATTCATAGAACTCCACAAGGTTGGTTTGACATGATCTACCTGGCACAAACCCATGTTGCCAACTATCCAGACCTCCCACCTCCTCCAAGTACACCCCCAATCGTTCCTTTAGTATACTCTCCATTAATTTTCCCACCACCGAGGTCAAACTGATGGGTCTATAGTTACCTGGTACTTCCCTCGACCCCCCCTTTATGGATTGGTACCACATGTGCCTCTCGCCAATCCCTAGGTACCCTCCCTGTCTCAAGTGACCTGCTGAAAAGCTCCGCTGCCTGTTATGCCTGCCTAATGGTTCAGTAGTTTTCATATTTACAAATGGGGCCGCTTTCTTGGGCAAGGTCTTTCTCTGGGCACACCTGGCACAGTTCTTATAGTACTTCTCCACATCAGATACCGTTCTGGGCCAATAAAATTGGCTCCATACTAGGTTCAGGGTATGCTCAAACCCAAGGTATTCCATATCATTGTGGAGGGCTCGTAGGATGACTTTACAGTATTTCCATGGAAGTATAACATGCAGCCATCATTTTGGGGCCTTGCACCATGCGGTACACAAGTCCATCTCTCAAGGACAACTTGTCCCACTTTCTTAACAAAATGGGGACATTCAGGATTGTCATTTGGCACTTTTTCTGGACCTTCTTCCTTTTCCAAAGCCAAAATTACTCCTTTAAGCCCATAATCCTTGCCTCTGCAACCATCTTTGTTCTTTCTGCTTAGGCCAGGGCAAATGGCTGATGTCCAAACTCTCCAAGTTGCAGTGGGTTTCAGGTGTGGCATCAGGGAGAGCTCCCATCACATCAATAGCTCTGGGGGGACAATCAGACATCTCACTATCAGTGCCCCACAAATTTTGTACATAAAGCTTTTAAAATTGCAGGTGTCATTCAAGTCCACTGTTTTTCATTTGGAGGGTGAGGTCTGCGAGACAGGGCATCAGCATCTGTATTATTCATGCCCTTATGATACTCTAGGGTGAAGTCATACCGTACATGTGAAGGGCAAACAGCCAGCAATGACCTGAGGCATCCAACTTAGCATTGCTGTTGACATATGTGAGCAGATTGTTGTCTGTTCTCACCATAAACTTAGCTCCATAGAGGTAATTGTGAAACTGGCCAGTGATGGCCCATTTTAAAGCTAAAAACTTCAGTTTATGCACTGAGTAGTTCTTTTCGCTAGGCGTCAGACTTCTACTAGCAAATGCATAGGGTCTCAGTCCTTCAGGGTATTCTTTATACAGGACTGCTCCCAGCCCATCCATACCGGCATCCTTGTGCAAGAAATAGTGCTTCGTGGGATCGGCAAATGCCAACACAGGCACTTCAGTAAGTCTCTTAATTATTTCCCTGAAGGTATTTTCACAGTCTTGGTTCCACCTGTTTCTGAAGGGCTCATTAGGTTTGTAATATGTCTGCTTAAAGCCGTCCCGGTGACGCTGAGCGCTGAGGCACTGGACGTTATACCTCACATTGCGCCAGCAACCCAGGTTCAGGAACAGACTCGGGTGCCAGGGGTCGGCAGGGGAATGGTTGAGAACTGAGCGCTCAAGTGGTGCTCGCCTCCCCGGATTCAGGGGATGGGTTGGCACGGTGAGCCAGGGACCCCCGGTGGAGACCGGAGGCACTGCAGCAAGCCAGGCAAGCACGCATTAGTGTGGCCTGCGCAGGCAGGGGTTTCCATGCACCAAATTCGTCAGGACATGCCCACACATGTGGAGGGGATTCCACAGAACATGGAAAAACCCGGTCCTGGGAGTAGGTGAAGGCAACATCCTCCATGCCCACAGCCGGGTCTGACCCGGCTGGCCTTCAAGATTCCTCCACCATGGGAAAACGTCTGCAGCTGGAGGCTAAGTTTGTAAGTATAGCCAAGGTAGGAGGGGGTGGGTCAAGCCCGGGGTGCCAGTTGCAGGTGGGGTGGAAGAGAGAGGGAGGTCCGGTCGAGGGGACTTCAGGTAGGCTAGGATCAGGGTGGATGCCTGAGAGAGGCCCCCAGGATCGTGACCAGGAGTGAAACAGAATTGAAAAAAAAAATATATATATATATATGTCCATTTAAGTGCTTCTTTCCCCTTCCGTTTCTTGTAGTTGGTAGAGGGGTACCCCTTGCAGTAAGTTCGTAAGCAACCGGACCAACTTGGAGAAATCCTGGTAGAATCTTCAGCAATAGCCACAGAATCCAAGAAACAATTTTAAAATCTTTAGGTTATGTGGCCTATGCCAGGTAGTGAGAGCCTTAATCTTGTTAGGATCAGTTTGAACTCCTCCTGTAGAAACAATGTGCCCAATGTATTTTACAGAGGGCTGACAAAACTGGAATTTGTCGATTGACACTGAGTCCAAATTCTTCAAATGTGTCCAGGATCTTCATCAGACGCTCTTCATGCTCTTCCAGGATGCGTCCAGAAACAATTGAATCATCCAGATAGACTATCACTTGCAGCAGATTCATGCCTCCCATGGCTTTTTCCACCAACCGCTGGAAAGTGGCTGGTGCCCCCGAGATACCTTGTGGCATCCATTCAATCTGATAAAATCCTAGGTGGCAAATGAAAGCTGATTTTTCCTTGTCTTCTTTAACCATGGATATCTGGTAGTAACCACTCTGTAAGTCCATGACGGAGAACCATTAACAGCCAGTGAGACAGACCAGAGCATCCTCCACATGTGGTACTGTGTATTGGTCTATTATAGTATGCTTAGTCAAAGTCCTTTAGTCAATACACAAGCATATGGTCCCATTCTTCTTATGGGTTACCACTATGGGGGATGCATAAGGGCTTCTGGATTCAGTTATGATGCCAGCTGCTAGCAATTCTTGAAAATGTTTGCAAACATCTTCCATATCCGCTGGAGTTAGCCATCTAGATCTCTCACGAAGCTCTTCCCCTTGAGCACTCCCAACATCAAGTTCACTTGTAGGAAAAATATTAGCCCTCTCGGATAACTTCTACCTCAATTTTGTCTTGTACGTTTCAGATATTTGAGAAGCTCCAAAGTCAAACAGGTTAGGGTTAAGCTTTTTACCTGTAACTTTATTCAGAACTGCAAGTTATACCATCTCTGCTCGGCAGACATGTGCTAAGGTCCTTCCTTTCCAAATAGTCACTTCTTTGTTGGTTTCATTTTTCACCAGGACATTAACCTTGTTCGTTCCAATGGAAGTACCAGGGGGATGCACCATGCCTCTCTGTACTACCAGGCTAGTTGGTTGTTCTCCATCTGTGGGTGTGTCCAGAATGTAAGCATGGCTTCTGACAGTCATCTCAAACTCTATCTTGCTCACCATGTGGCACTCAAATCCTGGGGGCAATACCAAAGGCCAGGCATTCTTTCTTCAAATTACGCCCATTCAATCCTCTTCAGTGTCTAGATTCCTGGAAGCAATCCCTTTCAGGTAGATATGTCAGATCAGAGGATATATCTCTTGGCTGTGGATGGACTGTGGACCCTTCATCTCTTGATATAACTGAGTCAGTCTCTGAAACATGTTAACGCTGGTCCCAATCAACACTGTGGTCTCTCCTTCCATCTCTGTATTAGGGTATACCAGGGCAAGCACGCCTATGGGGTTAATACTCCTGCCTCACTTTGGGGGCATTCTATTTCTATGACAATGTACTCCCAATACGGGTAGGGCTTTTCGCTTACCCCCTGGATAGTCTGTCCTTCCAGTAGCTGTAAGGGCACGTGACGCAAATACTTCCGGTACTGATTTTCAAAGACAACAGTCACTTGGGCCCCACTATTGAGTAGCACCATACAATCTACCCCTTCAGTCTTGGCTGGGACCCTAGCAGATGGTCCTATTCATCCTGGGGGAATTGTGGGGCCTTTAACATTAACAGGTTGTGTCTGTTTCATGGAGCAGGTCTGATCCAGGACCCTAGTTTACTCCTTCAGGTGTCAGCATGGCTCAGTTGGTAGCACATCCGCCTATGGACCAGAAGGTCGTGGGTTCTCGTCCCACACCAGGACTGGACTTGAACCTAAAAATTGCTGGCATCTGAGTGCAGTATTGAGGGGTGCTGTACTGCTGGGGTGTGCCGTCCTTCGGATGTGACGTTAAACTGAGGTCCCTTCTGCTCATCCTGGTGTTGTCCTGGTGGGTGTCCAGGTGGAAGTAAAAGAACCCAGGGCACTCTTTGCAAAGAGCAGGGAACATTCCCGGTGTCCTGGCCAACATTCCCCTTCCCATAAACCAGTTCATGCAATTATCCAGGCTGTGTGTGGGTAATGATGTGCAATATGGCCACCACCACCACCACACATTCAGTCACTTCACTACCAGTCTAGAACTGTTTGTAAAAGAGCTTTGGGATACTGTCTATGAAAAGCGCAATATAAATGCTGATTCTTCTTCTTCTTTATTGGGTCACACTAGTGTTTTTCTGACATACGTTTCTCTTTCAACAACTTCTGCACTACCAAATCAGAATTTTAAGGCCTTTTGCAATATTGTCTTTGATGCCAGTCTTCACTGCACTGGTAACAGAACAATCCACCACTACTGGCAGTATTTATTTGCTCTGACTCTCATGGGGTGGACTTCATACCAGGGTAATATCTCCAACCCCCTACAGAAGAATTGTCTCCCTCGGATTTCGGTCACTAGTAGTCCATAGCACCTGCTCGGACAACTCTTTTAATTGTCTCTTCAAATCCTCAATCTCACTGTTGTCTCTCCTGGGTGAATCTTGAGTTACAGGAGTCTCTACTTTCTCAGAGGTGCTGTCACAAGTCCTTGCTGTGCAGCTCTCTCTTCCTTTTCTCGAACCTCATGCATCAACTCACCGTAGGAAGGGGGATTACCCAGCCGCTCTTCCAAGCGCAACTTCATCAACAACAACATTTTGCAGTGCCCAGTTCCCTTCAGGACTTGCGCCAACCTCATCCTAGTCATATCTTGGGCAGTCACTGCTCCCTTACGGTAGGCTCTCTGTATTAACTGCTCAAGACGGATCAAGTATTCAGACAGCTTTTCACCTTCTCTTTGTACTGTCCCTTGCAACTTTCTCAGAACTCGGGTGCCACTGTCATTACTTCCAAACATGCTTTCTAGGGTACGGAGGTACATCTGGGCAGTAGCATCAGGTCGGATAGCTTGCAAAGCTCCAATACCATCCATGGCCAGCCCTCTCAAACTGTCCCACGACCAACTTCTTTTCTCAGCTTTGGGACACTGAGGATCTTGCACCATGGGAGTGGCCTGACCCATCCAAGTTTCAAAGTCATCTTCCCCGGGCAGCACTGGTTTTCTCCCAGAGAAGGGTCTTAATCTCTGGTAGGATTGGGTTCCTCTCTCTGGTGCCCAGGCAGCTAACCAAGCTGGGGATTGATCAGGCAGGGTGAGACTGTTAGCTTTATACAGTCCTTGCATGTCTGAAGAGGTCTTCCCCTCTGATTTCAACCAAATTTCAAATTTCACTTTAAAATCATCTTCAACTGAAGAACCCTTTGGCATTTTCTTATCACTGTTATATGACACTGTGGTCCAGGTGGACCCGTTCCTCCGTGGGGAGAAAGTAGCAGGCAGTTTGGCAACATCAATTTCAGTATCACTCTTTATTAAAGGAAACACACTTTTACTGTTACGGTCATACCTTAGTCCTTGTACCTTTAAGTTGCCTAAACAATTCGAAGCCAACAGTTCAGCAACAATTCTGGATCTAGCAAACCTTTCTGAAATACCAGTCGCTAGTAAGGGCTTTTTACAATCCAATTTCTCCAATTGGCAGCATCTTCCAAATTGTGGCAGGCCATAGTGATGTTTCACAAATTGGGGGGCAGATTCACCCTTTTCAGAAATGCAATTTGGGGGATGGCCACTAGGGAGCAGCACATCCTAGTAGTGCCTCCACTTGTAACAGCCCCTTTTGGATTCACCTCGGCTGTTTCCGGGGTCCTCAGGTCTTCCCTGGATACACCTTGAGAGGCTGGTTTAGGTTCTCTGGCAGACAAGTGGTATGGGAACAACAGGCGCATATGGTGCCTCCACCTGTGGTAGTGATAGGGAATACCTGTAGATAAATTGCAGGTTAACACCCCCAAGAAAATATAGTAACTGCCCCCACTGTACCGCCCCCACACAACAACAATTCCCCCTTTTCGCAATGAGTAGCAAGACCAGAATGTAACATTAACATGGCATGTTTGTCTTGCCTCACTACTACTGCCATTTCTTTTCCCCCATGTAACTCTTATGCAAAATTTGTCAAATGTACTGTGCACCTGTCTAATACCTTGTGAGCCTGCTGTTCCCATGTTAAGTGCTTAATACCTGTTCCACTGTATTTATCAACTATAACTATTGTATATTAATTCCAATGTATGTAATTGCTGTAACTAATTCCGGGTCACCCCTGAAAAAGGGACTTCTGGTCTCAGTGGGCCTACCCAGTCACCAAAATCTAAATAAATAAATAATAAATGACAATTAACGGTTTTATTTTTGGGGACGGGGAAAAAGGAGGAAGATAGCGTAGCAACTTCAACAACTGTTGAAACTCTTTTTTAACCCACACAATCCCCACTTCCTACCTACAGGTGCACCCGGCTTCCTAATGGTACTGCCCACAAAGTCATTAAAGTCCCTTGGGTGAGTACCACACTGACATGTAGAAGATGCTGGGGGATATTTTGTAGGGGCCCAAATAACTTTCAACAGATATGAAACTTTAACTTTCCACCTGGGTGCAGCTTTAATCTTGGCACAGTCCTGCCCAGGACTTAACATGCTTAATTCTCTGACTAGCTAGCTAGCTAAATAAAGACTTCCCCAAAGCCACAGCCCAGGGTACTTACAATTCAGTAGTTCAAAGGAGGTAGCAGAAACTTGTTTCAGGGTACCAAGCAGGTATCAGGAATTGTTGTTGCTACACAGCAACAATTGCCTGAAGAAATGAAGAACATTGGTCTTTACCTGCCAGACCTTTCCAATCTTCGCCTCCAAGGCCTTTGTATGCGGTGTTCACCTGGCAGGTCTCTTGACATCTTCCTTTCTGGTGGTCTCCTCTTTGGTCTGGGTACAGAGCAAGCTGGTGGTTACCCAGACCAATGCTTGGCACACACTTTTCTCCACTACATATACTGTGGGATTGGGCTGCGATCTTTACAGTTTCTGCTTTGCACTGCTGGAGTCTGCTGGCTCTTGTTGCACTGCAGCGCAGTCAAATCTCTCCTTCTCTGGCACTAGATCTCAACAGTCTCTCACACTAGCTGCAGAGTCTAATCTTCTTGCACACAGTCGCAGGTTCAAATCTCAGCAGCAGCCTTCTACTCTCACAGTAACAAGTTCACTCGGCTGCAGGTTCAAATCTCAGCAGCCAGTCCACTAGTCACTTATTCAAAGCTCACTAGAAACGTCTAACTCCTCAGCAGCAAAATCACTAGCCACAGATTCAACTCACACCCCGGGAACTTTTCACATAGTCTTGTTCCTTTCCCAAGGGCTATGCTCTTTCCAGGCATTCTGAAGCTTGTCCAGTACCGTGGTCAGACAAGGCGTTTGGTCAACCCGCTGAACACTCAGGAATCCCCTTTGGTGGGCAAAACAGTCCCTTTTATCAGTTTTCCAGCAGCCCCTTCTCACTGGCTGCAGCAGTTGTCCAGCTAAACAAATTAATATTCATTTGGCACACTTTGCGCCCTATTGTCTACTCAGTGGGTGCCAAGAAATGTCCCTGTCTTTATCTCCCAACAGTCCTTTCTTCAGTCCCAAGGGCCCTCTAGTAAATCCTTGCTCCTGACTGGCTATGCTAGGGATGAAAGGCGGACAACATGGCTGCAGTATACAAGTCCCCAGCAAAGTCCTCACTTTTACAGTCTCTTGCAGCCAAACACTTTAGATTCTATAAATATTTGCCCCAAAACTCAATAGTAAATCCTCTGCCCTATTGTCCAAATGCAGAGTTTAATAGTTTAATGAAACCTCCCACCTGTCACTGCTGCTGAAACACTGTCCCCCATGGCAGCAGGCAGGCACATTAATATTTATGACCTAGCCTCATTAATATTCATGACCCATTGCACAGAGCCATTGGTGCTCTTTAAATAAACATTTGTATGGCTCCATGCCTCCGGACCCCAATTTACACATTACGAGGGTTGTAATCACTGAAGAGGCTGAAAGATAGCTGCAGCAATGGTAAGAAAACCTATGCGTGCACCTGCGCATGCGCAGACTGCCAGCTCCACATTTATGCGACTGCAGCGCAGCAGTTCCACGTCTTCACTTCTCCAGACTCTTTTACAATGAAAACAATGTCGGGACCAGACGGAGAGTTTGGGGGCTCACCAGAACCCGAGGAATGTGGTGGTGAGGATGCGGGGGCAGCAAGAGCCAAAGATATGTAAGCCCAGCAAGACTGGGGGGCTTACACTTCTCTCTCCATCCTCCACCGGCAAGGGGTCAAAGGTCTCAAAATAGCCCTACTCAGCATTAGAAGTCTTCTCCATAATTTGGATGAGCTCACCGTTTGGGTTTGCCACTTTTAGCCTGATATTCTCTGTGTCTCTGAAACTTGGCTTAAGCTTACCACACCCAATGGCCTCTGTGTTTTAGCTGGCTACAACTTTGTAAGAAGTGATAGAGCCTCTTCTAAGCGAGGGGGGGCACAATTATACTACAAGGCCCACCTTAATGTTTCCACCCCCTACTGGGCTGACCTTCGAATTGTGTCACGCTACCCTAACCCTAGGTAATACTAAGAAACTTCACATCTTCTGCACTTACTTACCATCTGCCATTAGCCAACAAGCCCTCCTTACTTTAGTCATTACCATTGGTCCCTTGCCCATCACAATGATTTCATCCTCCTTGGTAATTTTAACATTAATTAGTTACAATGCAACAGGCATTCAGTTGAATTATCCCTGAACAAGCTGCTCCTCACTCAACTAACCTCTCATCCCACCAGACTCTCCAAGAATGGGTAAGACGCCACCCCCACTGATTGGGTGCTAGTCCCCAATGTCAATAGAATTATTTGTTCAGGAGTACTCCCCAACTCCATTAGTGACTATTCCAGAGTCTACTGTGTATGGTGGGTGAAAGCCCCAAAGCCCCTCCCCTTGCCTGATCCACTTTTGCAATTTTTCTCATTTAGACCCATCCCAGTTTAAAACTGAAGTAGCTTGCCTGGGCTGGTCTTGCCTGTAGGCAGCTTTCAATGTTGATCAGGCTGTCTTTCATGTCAACACCCCCTTCGCAAGCCTCCAAGACAAATATGCCCCGCTCACCGCCAGAAGGATCTGTGATCCAACAACTAAATGGCTTGACCACCCTCTATCATCCCTTCTCAAAATGAGACACAAAAGTTGGTCTACCTTCAAGGCTATCAGCTCCTTCTCTGACTGGACAACCTACAGAAACCTCAGAAGTAAATGTAAACAGACCATTAGACAGAGCAAAAGATGCTTCTGTAAAACACAACTTGACCACTCCAGTACTAAGACCCATCAGTTCTGGAGTTGCATCAAAAAATCCTGGGCCAGGATGGCACTCCCACCCCTACTGATGTTGAGGTCAGGGTGTGAACGCTAATAACCCTTCTACAATTTGAGATGCATTTAACGATTTCTCCTTAGCCCTCACTGCCTATACTGGGGCTTCCCCTCTCCTTGCCCTTTCAAACTTCACCTGCTACCACTGGACTAATGGAGCATCCTCCTTTTCACCTCAAACATGTCAGAGTCTCTGAAGTTTACAAACACCTGAGGCAGATCCCTGAATCCAGATCTGCTGGCTCTGATGGAATCGAGCCCAGACTTCTCAGGCTTGCAGCCTATGAACTGGCCTCCCTGTTAACCAGAATCTTTAACCTATCCCTTACCACTAATACAGTACCAACTATTTGGAAAATGAATACAGTGCCTGTGTTTAAAAAGGTAACAACAAAATAATTAGCTACGATAGACCAAGTTCCATTCTACCAGTTCTCAGCAAGATCCTGGAAAGAATTGTCTCTACCCAGCTAACCGCCTATCTACCATTTTCGACAGTAATGGACATGAGATCTCAAGAGTGATATCATTAAAGTACTTGGGTGTTCACTTGGATCCCAGCTTGAATTTACTCGGGCACTTGGATATAACTGATAAGAAAATATACCAAAACCTAGGTTTCTTATATAGAAATATCAATGCACTAACTGATGAGGGCCAGATGATTATAGCTAAACAGATACTTCTGCCAATCTTAGATTATGGAGCAATTCTGTTTGTAAATCAAGGAAATACATTCATTTTAAAATACCAAATGATTCTGAACAACATCTATAGATCTGGACTAAGAGTTCCTGTGAGGATCCATCACTATTTCTTGTATGTAGGAATGAAACGTTTGCCTCCTTTGCAGAGAATAGAATATCTTGCTATTGTTTTTGCACTAAGGATCTATTAATGTTCATTACCACAATGCTTATCCAAGAAATGTATTACACATCAGTGACCATATTCAACAAGGAATAATACAGACACTTTATTCTATCCTACCTCTATAAAATTGGCTATAAGCAAGCGTCCCTTTACTTGGTATGCTTCTACTTTGCTAAATGGTTTTACATCGTTAATCAAAACAGCAAATAACCTAAAGCACTTTAAGATATTATTGAAAGTACATTATGACAAATCCAGTTACCATTCTTGTAATGTTAATTTATTGTATACACTTGTTATTGTCCGTGATGTTTATTGTTGTATTCTAAATGTCAGGTGTGACTGAAAAAGGGCTGTGCCCAGTTCACCTCCTGGTTTAAAATGAAAAAATAAAAATGAAATGAAATATCTCTCTTCCTACAATCTCCTGTACCCAGTCCAACATGGCTTCTGCCAGAACCATAGTACTAGCACTGTACTGCTTATCCTCACTAATAATATCTCTAACTCTCTCGACAAAGGGGAACTCAGTGGCGTTGTGTTCATAGATCTCACCAAGGCCTTCAATATACAGTTGATCACTGCCTCCTAGGCAACCAACTAAGTGCCCTTGGAATCTTTGACTATGCCCTCCCTTGGCTCAGAAGCTACCTGATCAACAGACAGCAATGTCTCCAGTTTGGATCCTCTCTATCTGACTCTGCTCCTGTCTCTACTGGTGTTCCTCAAGGCTCCATACTTGGACCACTCTTTTTCTCCTTCCACGTCAACTCTGTTCACCATTGCTTCATCAACAGTACCCCTCTCCTGTGTGCTGATGACCTGGTCTTTTTCAACAGTGCCCAGAATGTGGCTGATATCAACAAACTCCTGTCTGTCGATCTGCAGGCAGTTCAATCCTGGTTCCTTAAGAATAGGTTTTTAATGAACCTATCAAAGTCACAGGCAATGTTATTCAGTATAGCCCACCAATTAAAGAACATCTCTGCTGGCTCTGTGGCACCGGGTGATGAGGCATCGCTCTGACATGGTGGTGACCCAGGTTCACTCCCCAAGCCCGGATGCCAGGAGCGGAGGCTGTCAGGGAGACAGCTGAAAGCCTCTTTTGGATGCTTCTCTCCTGGGTGGTGGGTTGTCATGCACAGCTCTCATAGCAGCTCCTGGTGGTGGTTTACGGAGGCAATCATGGTGGCGTGGGTGGCCGCACACTGTCGAACACCCGCACGACCCTGCTGCAGCTTCTTGCACTGTGGGAGGTGGGTGGGTGCCCCAGAAAAAGCAGAAAACATGGCCGCCCTGCAGCGTCAGATGATGGCCTTCAGTAGGCCTCCTACATGCCGCCAACTGCCCAGTGCATTGCTGCTGGCCCCTGACCAACTTCCCTGATGCAAAAGGTGCTTCCTCCCACTGTGTTTCCCCCTCTGGGGAGCCCTACTCTCTGGCAGGGATAAGCCAGATCGCCAATGGGGAATATTGGCAGAGCTCTGGGGGAAGCTGAGACAGGCACAGCAGCAAGGGTTAGGTCCCACTGGCATTGAGAGGTCAGTGTGTGACAGCGTGAAGGAGTGGGACTGTAGGGGGCCCCAGAGGAGCAAACAAAGAAAAAAAAGAACATTTCTACTCTGCTTTTTGTGACCTGTGACAGTGGCATCCCCCAGACCACTGTCACCTTCTTTAATTACCTCAGGGTTATGCTTGATCCCTCCCTTGAATTTTCTCTCCATGTGTCATCTACCTGTAAGACAGTTAATGTTACACTTGGACTCGCCTATGGGGCCAGCTATAACATGCCCTCATCAGCCCACACTGCTGTTGCCTGTGGTATCCTGCTTCCCAAGTTATCCTATGGCTTGCCAATTTTTTTTTTTGAGCCTTGAACCCTATCTTACATAAATGGGATATGGCCTACAGTAACATCTGTCATTTTACTGCTGCTTGTAACACTCTCCCACCACTGTACCCTGTATTCAAAACTAGGTTGGCTGCCTCCTACTGCTCAATGTGACCTCTCCCTGGGTGTCATCATTCATAGCATAATACAGAACCAGGGTCCCTCAACTTTTGCCTCCCTCTTGGTACCCTGTATTAATGTCTCCACCCTCAAATCCTCTAACCTTGACCTCTATCCATACCTAGGACCAGGGCCAAATTCGTTGAGACAGCCTTCACTGTTGTTGCCCCGAAACTATGGACCAATATACCTGCTAACATCAGACACTGCTCTATTGCCTGTACTTTCCGGAACCAGTACCGTTAACACTTTATTCCAAATGGCAGTATGCTTCTGTTCCTGGACCGTGACTTCTGTGCTATCTAGCCTCCACTCACAACAGTCCCTGTACTTGTCACTTTAAATACCTGCCTAGCCTGCACTTCTTAGTTTTTGCCGGTTACCTTTCTCCTATGCTTCCTCAATTGCTTGTCACATATCGTATTGCTTTGCCCCGCTGTTTAACTCATTGTCATGCCAGGTATTGTTCTCCAAGATTGTTAAGTACTCTTGTTGAAGTTATTGTCTTACACTCTATTGTTTTAATGGTTTGTACTCTCCGAGGTTGTGCCTGAAAATAGGCAAATGTTTGTCTACTACACCCTACCTTGTAAACAAAAACTAAATAAATAAATAAAAACTACCTGCAGATATAGTATATTAGCAGCAAAGTTTCATCACAGGGAATCCTCATGCTGTGAACTTGTTTGTTATACCTGAAGGCATAGTAACACACAAAGAAACGTACGTCACATACTTTATATGCAGTACAGTCACGTTTACAGCAGCCTTTGAAGTATCGTAGCTATGCCTTTTTTATTACTACCTCCTCACAAAACTGTAGCTGTGAAAGTATTTGCTTTGATTACCCTTACATGATGATTGACACATTGTAGTGAGAAAGAAATAATGTGACCTACTGGGAACTGAACTCAGAATATTATCCCAGAGCTCTAACCACTGAGCTACAGGCTCACAAGGCTGGACCTGGGGTTCCCAGACACACTTCCCTCCTCTGGTATTGCACATCCTGTAATTAAACATAAGATGACAGTAATATGTGTTTTGGTGCACTATTAGTTGCTGCTGAGCAATTTAAATCACAGACTGCAGTAAGAAATAACAAGCATTTGTCAATGCTGAATGTTGATTGTGTTGGTGTGTTGAGCTCGCTCACTGCCCCTCTGTCCCTCGCTCAGTCTGTTTCTCCCAGTGCTGCAGGCTGCTCTTTTGTACTGGGCTCCTGCCTGCATTGGCACCTTGTTCTGCCCACTAAGAAATCTGCAGCTGTCCCGACAGAGCTCCATTGAGGCGGCTCACTCCCCCTCTCTCACTTGCTCATTCTGTTTCTCCTGGCGCTGCAGGCTGCCCTTTTGTACTGGGCTCCTGCCTCTGTTGGTGGCTTTTTCTGCCCACAAAGAAATCTGCAGCAGTCCCAATACAAGTCTGTTGAGCTTGTTGATTTCCCTTCTCTCACTCGTCCCGTTTCTGCCGGCGCTGCAGGCTGGCCTTTTGTACAGGGCTCCTGCCTGCGTTGCCACCTTTTTCTGCCAACAAAGAAATCTGCAGCAGTCACGATAGAGCTCCGCTGAGCTCGCTCACTCCCCCTCTCTCACTCGCACGTTGTGTTTCTCCCGGCGCTGAAGGCTGCCCTTTTGTACTGGGCTCCTGCCTGTGTTGGCACCTTTTTCTGCCCACAAAGAAATTGACAGCTGTCCCAACAGAGCTCCGTTGGGGTCACTCACTCCCTCTGTGTCACTCACTCATTCTATTTCTCCTGGCGCTGCAGGCTGCCCTTTTGTACTGGGCTCCTGTCTCTGTTGGCGCCTTTTTCTGCTCACAAAAAAATCTGCAGCAGTCCCAACAAAGCTCCATTGAGCTCGCTCACTCCCCTTCTTTCACTCACTCATTCCGTTTCTACCGGCGCTGCAGGCTGCCCTTTTCTATTGGGCTCCTGCCTGCATTGTCACCTTCTTCTGCCCAAAAAGAAATTTGCAGCAGTTCCAATAGAGCTCCGCTGAGCTCACTCACTCCCCCTCTCTCACTCGCTCATTCTGGTTTTCCCGTCACTGCAGGCTGCCCTTTTGTACTGGGCCCCCGCATGCGTTGCTGCCTTTTTCTGCCCACAAACAAATCTGCAGCAGTCCCAACAGAGCTTCGTAGAGCTCACTCACTCCTGCTCCCTCACTCGCTCATTCTGTGTTTCCTGCCACTGCAGGCTGCCCTTTTTTACTGGGCTCCTGCCTGCATTGGCGGCTTGTTCTGGCTAGAAAGAAATCTGAAGCAGTCCCGACACAGCTCCATTGAGCTCACTCAATCATTCCGTTTCTGCTGGTGCTGCAAGTTGGCCTTTTGAACTGGGCTCCTGCCTGCATTGCCGTATTTTCTGCCCATAAAGAAATCTGCTGCAGTCACACTAGAGCTCCGTTGAGCTCGCTCACTACCGCTCTGTCACTCACTCATTCTGTGTCTTTGGCACTGCAAGCTGCGCTTGTGTATGGGGCTCCTGGCTGCGTTTGCACCTTTGTCTGTCCAAAAAGAAATCCGCAGCTGTCCTGACAGAGCTCTGTAGAGGTTGCTCAGTCTCCCTCTGTCATGTGCTCATTCTGTTTGTCCTGGTGCTGCAAGCGGCCCTTTTGTACGGGGCTTCCGCCTGCATTGGCACCTTTTTCTGCCCACAAAGAAATCCGCAGCAGTCCTGATAGAGCTCCGTTGAGCTCACTCAGTCCCCCTGTCTCACTCACTCATACAGTTTCTCCCACCGCTGCAGGCTGGCCTTTTCTACTGGGCCCCTGCCTGTATTGACGCCTTTTTCTGCCCACAAAGAAATCTGCAGCAGTCCTGACAGCACTCCAGTGAGTTCACTCACTCCCCCTCCCTCACTCGCGCTCTCGTTCTGTTTCTCCCAGTGCTGCAGGCTGCCCTTTTGTACTGGACTCTTGCGTTGGGGCCTTTTTCTGCCCACAAACAAATCCGCAGCAGTCCCGACAGAGCTCAGTTGAGCTCGGTCACTCCCCCCTCTCAGTCATTCCATCTTAATCTGTCCCAAACACTGATTTCCCACAGCAACCATGCTATTCTCCGGCAGGAGTGCAAACACATATTTTAGCCAGAATGTGAAAAATGACAGCTGTACTGATCATAAGGAGGTGTGAAAAATGCCACTGTTGAAAATGTGGTGTGAAAATATTACAAATTTGTGAAGTTACAAGGGTGCATGGAAACAGTTCAACACACACTTGTAACACAGTCATGTTATGGGGTTTCGTCACCAGATGTTCAACATAGGGATTTTAGGACCTCTGCTCATGAACAGTGCCACTGTCACTTTCTTAATCTGTCCCGAACACTGATTTCCCACAGTGGCCGCGTTATTCTGTGCCGCAACTGTGAAACCACATTTCAGTCAGGATGCAAAAAATGACAGCTGTACTGCTCATAAGGAGGTGTGAAAAAATGCCACTGTTGAAAATCTGCTGTGACAATATTACAAATCTGCGAAGTTACAAGGGTATGTGGAAAGTGAGCAATGCACACTTGTAACACAGTCATTTGATGGGCTATCATCACCAAATTTTCAACATAGGCATTTTAGGACCTCTGCTCATGAACAGTATCACTGCCATCTTCTTAATCTGTCCCGGACAGTGATTTCCCACAGCGACCACGCTATTCTGCACCGGAAGTGCGAAAACACATTTCTGCCAGGATGTGAACAATGACAGCTGTACTGTTCACAAGGAGGTGTGAAAAAATGCCAATGTTGAAATCTGGCATGAAAATATTGCAAATTCCGCGATTCTGACGTGTGTAGCAACTGCGCGAAATGCTGCGCTTCGTAAAACAGTCATTTTTGGGATTTTTTCCACCAAATTTGCAACATATGCTTTTTGAGAGCCCACCTCATGAACACTGGCACTGTCGTTTCGTTAATGGGCTCCAAAAGGTGATTCCATGCAGTGACCGCGAAATCACCTTTCGGGGACGATTAACGCCATGACAGTTCAAGAATTCATGAGGAGGGGTCCCAAAAACCCCATGTTGAAAATTTGGGACCAAAATTCCCAAAAATGCCTGAGATATGTAGCAAAGTTGAAAAAACCCTATTTATGCCATTACAGTATACAGCTTACCGCCATTTCCTCAGTTCGCAGTCGGCTTTGAAGAGTGTAGACGTGTTCCCGGTCCACCGAAGATCATCGCTTCAGACTCCGGAGGTAAGTATGGGGTGAGGGGTGTGGGAGGCAGGTGCACAGTGGGTGGGCGCAGGTTGTGGGGGCAGGAGACCGCCGAGGACAGTTTCCTTTTCACAGGGTTAAAAAACCACATCGCAGGACAGTTTTTATTTCACAGGGCATGTGTCACACTGGGGTGGGCTCCCAGTGTGCCATCAGACTCTTTCTTTTGGGAGACAGCAGTAGCCGATGGGGGGGGATTGGGCACCCCGTCGGCACACAACAAAAGGGGGGGCTTAGATTATGCTGATGGGGATTGGGGACCCCATCGGCAGACAATAAAAGTGGGGGGGTTGGTTACCAAATGCCGATGGGGAGAGGGCTCCCCCGTTGGCAAAATCAACATTTTGGCACTGAAGCCGATGGGGATTGGGGCGCCATCGGCAAATAAATACGGTGGCGGTGGGGTTATATTGTTTGTGAACACGGCGGCTAGCCACTGTCATGTTCGCCAACAATACCAGTCTTTCTAGATCCCACCCTGCTATGACGGGTCACTCCCTAATTGCAGCAGATGGCTTATGCTGCAATGACGAGGCGGCCCCTGATTGCAGTGGCTAAATTGTCACAAGTTGGTGGCAACGTTCCAAACTACTGTCACTGGCTGTGTTCCCCATTATTGGTGGACATCACACATGCCCGAAAATGCCGTGCCAGTATTGGCCTCAACAGTGCCGCACCTCCGGAACCTGCTTCGGCACCAAGCTGCCGCAATATGTTTCTTGCGCTGCACGCAATCAGCATAAAAAATGTGACCTACTGGGAATTGAACACAGTAGGTCACATTCTTTCTTTCTTTCTCACTACAGTTTGCAATTAAAATTGCTTAGCAGTGGCTAATACTGCACAAAAAAAGAACATCTAATTGTCATCTTACATAATATAACCATTCATTCATATGGTCAGATTTTTCTCTAACTGCTACAAGAATAATTATTGGAGGCATGGTTAGTGTAATTAAATTACAGACCATCTGTTATGAAAAAAATACCATTTCAAGGTATAAAAGGTAATCCTGTAGGGCGATTAACTGCATGTAAGAGTAACCTAATTTAGCTAAGCTTATTTCAAGTAGCACTCTCAGCACTTTGTATTAAGGTAGTAATGACTTTTACTGCACTTTGATTCGGCAACTGGTACTTATGCTTAGAAATTATGTTTGCATTCATGTAATGTATGTGCATATGACAGTGCAGTGTATTAGAAAATGCTGTCTGTGCAAAGCATGCAACCTGGTCACGAGAGCTGTGAATTACTGGATTTCTACAGTACCACAGTCAGTACAGAGGTGCTGTACCACTGTTGGTGGGAATACTTAAAATTGCAATGTCTGAAAGTCAAAGGAGCACTAACCTTCCAGCAGGGGACCGCTTCCCTTTAGTTGAATATGATAGAGCTGTTACCTTTGGAACTCAGGGTACCACACTGCATTCCCACAAAGCACTGAAGGTGTGTCTATCCAAACAGACATATAGAAAAGACAGACTATGACATGTTTCTTTTCGATCTACATCATTTGGCAAAAGAATATTTGCATCAACGTTGTATATGTCAGAAAGCAGTTTCCCTCCGCATCTTTCCAAAAACAGGTTTACCACAGTGTGCTGCCATTTTATTCCTAATATTAGATGCAGAATCATTAGCAAAAGAAAAATGTTTTTGTAAGTATTTCCAACGTTAATTGTGTTTAAGCAAACTGGTTCAAGCCATTACTAATGTTTTGTTCAAAAGGGCAATCTGTGGCTTGTTGGATTGATAACATTCTTGCCTCTGGTCTGGATGATAATGAGCTTATGTCCTGCTCATTTCTATTGTCAGAGGTATTATCCTTTAGGCCATACATTGAAACAATGTCCCTTATGTCAAGCTCTGATGGTTGCACAGTTGGAAGTTAAATCCCATGGGACTTTCTAAAAGGTGTCGGGGGATACAAGGATGCAGCCCTACCCACCCTGATTAAGGGTCTAAATATGTTGTTGTGCCTTGGTCAGTTCCCTTCCCAGTGGAAACGGGCGGTAGTCACCCCAATCCACAAGAGTGGTGACAGGACCTCCCATAATAACTACAGACCTATTTCCATTCTGTCTCCCCTATCTAAAGCTCTCGAACAAATCATCTCTGACCAACTTACTGAGCTCCTGAAACCTCATAACTTCCTTTGCCAGCAACAGCATGGCTTCAGGAAGAGCCACAGTACCACTATAGCCCTTCTAGAGTACACCTCCTTCATCCATGATGCCCTAGACCAAGGGACCTTGGTTAGGTCTGTTTACATAGACCTAACCAAGGCCTTTGATGCCGTCAATTACTCCCTTTTAGAGGACTCCCTCCATTCCATTGGCCTATCTCACAAAGCCACAGCCTGGTTCACTCATTACCTTTGTGGGAGATCCCAGCAAGTGAAGATAAATGGCACCCTGTCCTCCAGTCTACAGGTCCATTCTGGGGTTCCCCAGGGCTCCATCCTTGGCCCACTTCTTTTTACCTTGTACCTGAACTCACTCCCCTTGGCTTGCTCCATATGTCATCTCCTTTATGCAGATGATGCGGCAGTTTTCTGTAACCAACTGGATCCCGCCCTGCTACAGCGGGAGTTGCAGCATTCTTTTGTCGAAGTTGAATCCTGGTTTGCAACCCATAAACTCATTCTCAATTACAAAAAGACCTAACTAATGCTATTCTCTCATCACCAAAATAAGCATAAATCAACCCCTCTCCATCCTTAATTCTCATGCCACCCCTTTGAGCCATGTTCCCTACTTCAAATACCTTGTTTCACTCTCGATCCCACACTCTCCTTCCATGAACACATTACCACTACCTGCTCTGCAGTTAACACCAGAATTGGCCTCCTCTATAGAATTAGGTCCTACTTCCCTCAGGCTGCTCTCAGACTGGCTATCTCTATCTCTGTTCCATCCTTGGTAGATTACAGTATAGTCATCTACCCTGCACTTGGGGCTCAACCCCCCACCCCGTCTCTCCAGCACTTCTATGCGCTAACCCCATTGTGTTACTGACAACTAACAGGCTCCCTGTTGGGCACACTTATTTAGTCTGTTCCTGTATGTATCTGACTGTGTTTACTTATTCCAGGTTTAGTTTCTGCTGTATTTTTTGCATTCTTTTGTTTAAAGACCAAATGTACCTAAATGTTCTCATTCTAATTCTATTGCCTTGTTTGTCTCAATCCTCTGTATAATCACCTACTTGTTCTAAATGTACTAATGTGGAACCTATGTAAAGAACTCTGAGCTCAAATTATTAATCTGAGATCAGAAATAAAATAAAATAAATCTACCATTCTGCCTCTAACTCTGCCCTGAATAAGGTTAAACTAGCCTTGAACAAAGCCTGTGGCCTGGTCCCTGGTCGCAACAGGTTGACACATACCTGCGATCTCTATCAACGCTCTGCTTGGCTAAACTTCCAAGGGTATCTCTTCTAACAAACATGCCTCCTTGAAAAAAAAATCTCTATGGGCCACCCTCTACCAGGTTGTAACCTTCTTCTCACTTCCATGCTACATAGGCGGGCTACCAGACTTACCGATAAAGCTGCCTTCCATGTCCCCCTATTATAGAACCACTGCTGGACAAAGGTCCTTCAAACACAGGGCCCTTTTATGGATGAATTCCATCCCCAGTTCCCTTCTATCCATACCTAGGCTGGGTCTCTTCAAACAAGAGCTGTGGCGCTACCTACTGGCCTCATAAAAATGTGACTGCCTGTAATCCTGATGTAAACCTTTCTCTAAGTCCGCACTTTGCACCTTGCTTCCTGACAATGCCCCTTGGGCGGCTCCCAGTTCCTACCTTCTCCCCGCTCTCTAATGGTCCACTACTTGGGTCTGTTCTCACCCTTTCTCCTCCTTAACTCTGTTACAGCTGCTTCTGGCTATTTATTGATATGCACCCCTACTGCTAGTTCTGATTTCTCTCAGCCTTAGCTCAACAACTCTGGTTACTCCACATATCACATAACACTGTTATTGTATTACACCTTTATTGTATAACACATTTATTGTAATGATGTCTGTAACCACCTGCTTGTCATACTTTGTACTGATGTGCAGCCTTTGAAAAAGAGTCTCTGACTCAAAGGGTTGTAGTTCCTAGACTTCAATAAATAAATAAATATTCCAGAGTCCAGGCCAACTTTCCCTCTTTCAGAGATTCTAAAGCAGTTGTTCATGATATACGTGAGATCTTGCTTGATTGAAAATAGCATCTTCTTTTGCCTGCATATACAGTAGTTACTGCACTTCAAGTGTTCTATCAGTTTCCTTACAAAGTACTTTTCTATAGTTTGTATGAAATGTGTATCCCCAACCACAATTTATTATTTTTTGTGCCATTGATAACATTGATTTCTTTATTTAAATTTAACTGGAATTAGAAGAGCTTGAAGAAATTTCGCCTTGAAAAGACAAATTATCCTTGCAATTGACAGTTCAGGTAACACATTATAGCTGTGACATGAATTGTTGTCTTCTGTTACCAATGTTGTGGCAGCCAAAGTAAAAAGTATTATAACATGGGTTATATGAAGATAAACTACTGATTGCTTAAACATCATCAAACTACCATGAATTTATTTGCTTTTTAATCCACCATTTAGTAACGCAGACTGCTTTCAGCAAACCAAGAATCGTGATTTTCACAATAAATGCATTTTTTTACCACTATAGCTTTTTGGAGTATATGAGTACAATCTTGTTTATTTATATTGTAATGACCAGAATACTTTAATACTTTTTATTTTTAGTGTTCAAAAGACAGGAAAGCAAAGTAGCACAGCCCCTTTCCTAAAGTAATCAATGAGTGTAGGAACATGTTAGAACATCTGTTTTACTTGCTTTTTACGATGTATGAGACTACATGACTTCTATGAATTGCAAGCACTGCATCATGGGTTTGTGAGCTACTGTTTAGAAGTTTGTTTCTCAGGGAACGACAGAGTTATTGTATAACCCATATTATTTACATACCCATGATGCAGTGCTTGCAAGTCATGGAAGTAATGTATTCTCATATATGGTAAAAAGCAAGTAAAACAGATGTTCTAACATGTTTTACTGATTACTTTAGGAAAGGGGCTGTGTTACTTTGCTCTTCTGTGTTTTGAACACTAAAAGGAATTATTAAAGAATTTCCATCACTACAATATAAATAAACAACTCTCTATTTATATACTCCAGGAAGCAAATAAATATCTTAGAAAAGGTATTGCCCAGTTATTGATTAAAAATAAAACACATTTTCCAGAAAATAGTGCAGTCTGCAGAAAGCTTGGTAGTGTACAGTAGTATTTTTTCTATGGTGAGTTTCAGTTAGTTTACATGTAAGCAATAATACCCAACAGGGTGGGCGGTATTGTGCTATACCGGACCCTGGAGGGTATTATTGCGCTTAGAAAATGGGCTTGGGGTGATTAAGTTAAAATGTTTTAAAAAAAATTACAAAGTGTAAAACAAACAAGAAAATTCAATAAAAAAGCTGTTTTTTGTAAAGTAGTCTCTGCACTGCAGTGGTGGTACTGGCAGTAGACGGTACTTTAGTCATTAACTTGTGTCGGTAGTAGGATTTGTCTCTTCTTTAACCCCTCCATTTTGTGTAGTGTTGTCTCCCCCACCCCTGTTATACCTGTGCTCCATTTTAAGTGTAAAATAGGATAGATAGTAAAAAGGACTGTTTTGGGATCAGGCAAGGCAGCTACATGCAGAGCTGCAGAGGAGGGGCAGAACAGCATCAGGATCTGAAAAGCGAGGGAGACCGTTGCAGAGAGCTGGCAGCAAACAGAGAAGTTAGCCTGTAAAGACAGGTGGATTGCTCTGGTTTTCGTGTGTGTTTGTTTTCTGTGCAACATTGAGGGGGATGAGTCAGCAGGGCTACAATTTGTTAACTAAGGAGATCGGTCCGAGGAGCGGTGATGGCAGTTACACTTCGCGTGCAGATCTGCTTCGAACAGCTATCAATATCAGCTTTAGGAACCCTGGGACTCAGAAAGTGTGATTTTGCTCTGTTTTTTTTTTTTTTTTGTGTGTGTGTGGTTTTGATGTGCAAAGTTGAGGGGGGTATGTTATAGTTAGCAGTGCTACACTGTTTGGACGATCAAGTCGAGGAGCGGTGATGTCACTTTGCCTGAGTTACGTTTTCCATGCAGACACACTGCAAACTTTGAGCTGATACTATATCAGCTGGCTTTTAGGGGATCGTGGGACTCAGGAACCTAAGTGATTACGATTTTGAAAGGACTTAAAATTTGTATTAAATATGTACTAGTACAGTTGAGCGAGACTGTGGTACGGGACTGTCACGCTTCACTCTCAGTCAGTAAAGGAAATGAAGAAAAAATTACTAAAAAATGGTTAGTTTTTTTTTTTATGTACAGTGCTGTGATTTTTTTTTTAAATTACTGGGTGCCATCTGGCTTAAGGATCGAGTGTTTATGTGGGGAAGGCTGTCACTCGGTATCTGTCTCACCAACCCATTAAACAAATGGCGGCAGTTTGAAATTGTGTGCCCACTGCTTCAGCCAATGACGAAGCAGGCTGAGCACAAGGATATCTGACTGGGTATGAGGCAGTTTTTGGGCTGGAACTTTTTATTTGGTGGGCATCTATTGTCTGATAGATGCCCACCTAAATAAGTGTCTCAGCCAATCAGAAGAGAGAACTGTCTTTGCCCATTTTCTAAGTGAGTATTAGTACCAGTGTGTCTAATATGCTTTTGTAGTTTATAAAAATGTCTAATTTAACCATAAAGTGTTTACTCTCCGTCTGCATGTGGAACTATATTTTTCAGTTAAAACAATACACAATAAAAAATAGTCTTTTCCAGCCTTGAAATCGCCCTTTCTGAGCATTATTTATGTCCATGCAACTCATGGCAATAACCCACTCCAGGGTGTGGGGTTATAGGCATTTAATCCATGCCTGGGTTGCTGTGAAGACACTCAGTCTGCGTCTTCATGCCTCACAACACACCCCATGCGTGGTTTAAATGCCTATAACCCCACACACTGTCGTGGGTTATTGCTAACTTATAAAATGGCAAAACATTACTTCTGTCTATAGTATAACCACTGTCTACAGTGTGCATGAAACAGATTCCATTATTAGTATGCTAATACCTAATTTGTGGACTTTTGTAATTTCTTTTTCATTCCTAAATACACAGAAGTATGTTATTCAATATTTTGTGTTTTATAGGACTGTATTTGAATTGTGTACTGACTGCTGGGGCCAGATTCATAAAACATTACCCCAACGCAAACCCAGTTTGCACAACACAAACTGGGTTTTGCACTGGGTTGGTATTCTCAAAAGCCCAGTTTGCACCTGCAAACTGGGTTTGCACCAGGCATAGTCATGTGGGGTCCACAATGTAAATTAGGAGGAGAGGACCTGTATATCTTGGTGCTGCCCAATTCATGAAGCATTTGCTTCGCACAAGGACCATTTGAGTGATCCCCTTGCGTGGGGCAAATACCAGCAACAGAGACCTGACGGTATCCTGTGCAACCCTAGTGGCTGGCAGAGGTACTGCAGTGCCACCCCCCCCATCGCCAATTACTGGCTCGAGACAAAAAAAGGCTGCCCCCCCTCGGTGGCCTAGTGTTCCTCCCCCTGGCCAACTGCTATCCTGTTGAGAATAAAAAATATCCCTGGTAGGCTAGTGGTCCCACCCCTTCCCCAATTGCCAATCACCACCCCATTGATATTAAAAAATGTCCCTGGTAGTCTAGTGCTTCCTCCCCCTTCCCTGTTCTCCAAATGCCATCCCATATTATTAAAGAGTATATTTCCCTGGCAGTCCCGTGGCCCCTCCCCCCCCCTTTCCCATTCTCCACTCTTGGCTTTTGGAGGACAGATACTGTGCTGGGTAGCCTAGTGGAAAATCCATCCAGCGTCCAGGCTAACTTTATGGTTATTGTTATAATGTACTGGTGGGGGGGACTGAGGGTGCTGTTGCATTCCCACACATGAATGGATATTGCCTGAAATTATGACTGGTGTCCAGAAACTGTTCTGGACATAGGCAGGAGATGAGCACTATTGACCCTTGGTCTTTCTTTAGCTAGCATTTCCCAGAGACATGGGCCTGTCTTCATCTAGCATTTTCTATATAGAGATACAGGTCTTTCTTCATCTAGCATTCCCTACAGAGACATTGGGCCTGATCTTCAAAGGACCCATAGATCAGCAAAATTAGTGCCAAAACCCCAGCTGCGGAAAACTCTGAGTGCACCAAGGACCCTTGCCAGATTTTGGTACAACAGAGGCCCTGGTGCCAAAATACCCAGAGCTGCCACAAGCCAAATGGTGTGCCAAACAGGTAACACATGGGAGGGGTTTGGCAAAGGCTGAGTCATCCCCTGCCTGTGGGAAAGCTGGTCCCGGGATTAGAATGGGGGCTTACGAGCCCCCACACTTCTCACCATAACAAGTGTAAACTGTGCAGTACTGTCTGTGGCACCATGCAGCAATGCAGCTTACCTCCAACCTCATCACATAAAATGTACACTGGCCATGTCACACCCAGCAGTTCTAATGTAGAGCGCAGTATACAGAAATGTCCGATCTGTTATGCTGCGATGCTCAACTCTATACGAGCTTGCATAATTTGTGCCGTTTTGCTGTATTGAAACTGTTGAGGCAGGTTGCAAACATGCACAGGAAAGTAAGACTGCCCACAAAGGAATAGCAAATATGCATGCCGTTGGTACTGGTAGCTCACCACTGTGTAAGATGCAGCAGGATATCTTCTGACATTGTGCACCCTAAGCACAGTCGAACTTGGACAAGCAGTGCCATGCAGTAGCCTTGTTGGACTATTGTAGATGTCACACCATCTGATATGTGGGTATTTAACTGTATGACACCCCCATACCTATCCATTGGTTTATGCAAACATAGTCCAGTACAGTACACAGCGGTGAGCTACCAGTAACAATGGCATGTATATTTTCTATTCTTTCGTAGGCAGTCTTACATTCCTGTACATGTCTGCAACCTGATTCATCACTTTACATACAGAAGTAGAGCATGAATTATGCAAGCTCACATAGAGCTGGAAATCGGAACATCACAGATTGGACATTTCTGTGTACTGTACTCCACACTGGAACCACTTGGTATGACATGGTCGGCATACATTTTATGTGAGGTGGTTGGAGGTAAGCAGCATTGCTGCATGGTGCCACAGATGGTACTGCACAGTTTATACTTATTATGGTGAGGATTGTGGGGTTTTGTACATCCCCTCCAAACTGTTTCAAAGTATGGCGCAAGGACTGTTAGACTAGCTCATGTCTGGTCTAACCACAACTGTGACTTGCACCATAGTGGGGCTTTCAAAATATCCATTCAGGGGATGTTGCATCCTCACTGTGGCACAAGCCCCCTTCCGACATGGCACACCCCCATGTTGGGTGCTCCTCTGGTGCAGGGCCATTTCATCACAAGGACTCCCATTTTTGATGCAGACTGTGTTTGAAAATCGGGATTACTGCAACTTTTGGCACAAGGAGCCACTTGCATCCAGTCTGTTTGATGTAGGCTCCTTGCGTCAACATTGGGGCTTTGAAAATCAGGCCCATTGTCCTTTTTTCATCTGTCATTTAGCATTCTCTACAGAGATATAGTCCTTTCATTATGCAGCATTTCCTATAGAGATACAGGTCTTCCTTCATCTAGCATTTCCTGCACAGACACTAGTATTTCCTCATCTATCACCTATCATTCCCTTTAGAGACATACTGTAGTCCTTTCATTATGGGCCTTTCTTCATTTAGCATTTCCTGCTGAGTTACAGGCCAATGTTCATCTAGCATTAACTATAGAGACACAGGCCTGCCTTTATTTAGCATTTCCTAAAGAGATACTAGTCTTTCTTTATCTAATATTTCCTGCAGAGACACAGACCTATATTCATCCACCATTTCCTATCGGGGTATAAGCCCGTTTTCATCTACCATTTCCTTTAGAAACATAGACTTTGACACAGCCAGAGGGCGCTGTGCTGAAGATGGCTGCTTGATTCTTCATCTCCCTGGATTCACCAAATATCATCATCCATCCTACAGATTCCAGACTTCCTACCTTCACCAACATCTAAGATCTTACTATATGTACATCGCAGAACAGCTCTGGTACAGTATTTTTATTGCCTCATAATTACTGAGCGAGTTATCTACAGCTTTTCAATTTCTCTATTAAGGCCTACAATAATGGCAGACCAATCTCCACATAACAGTTCTCTTAATAGAGTGGAGGCAATGTTTCAGCAACTAATAAGTGAAATCAATGTATTAAAAATTGCATCTCAACAAAATATCAATAATATGCAGGCACTTGATCAAAAATCAGCGCTACTGATGTTAAAGCATCTCAAAATGAAGATTCCATTAACACATTACAGGCTACCATCAGGAGCAGAACAGAGTTATTAGGAACCTTCAGGACAAAATAGATGATATTGAAAATAGAAACAGATGTAACAACCTTAGATTTCTCGGATTTCCTGAAGGTGTTGAACTAGAGACACCAGTGCTCTTCTAACTCATGTATTTCCTTCTTTGCTTAAATTACCAGCCGCCAAGACCTAATCATTGAGAGATCTCATCGCATCTTAAACCGAGGCCTGGACCCGACCAGAAACCCAGGCCCATCATTGCCAGATTTCTAAACCACGCACATACTGAACTGATTCTTCAAAAGCGAGGCAATTAGGTGCACTTACTTGGCAAGAAAAACAGAATCCTAATTTTCAGAGACTATTCTAAAGAATTATCTAACAAACGAAAAGCTTACAACCCCATTAAAACAATCCTTCATCAGCGTGGAATTAAGTTTGCACTCATGCTACCCTGCAACAATTGCCTTTTTTGAATGATTCTACCAGAGATTTCAGTACCCCAGAATCTCTCTGAATTTCTGACTTGGACACAGCCCGCACTTACATTGCCTTGTCATGTTAATGCAGCTCGGCTCCTGCTCCAGCACAAGCACTGCAATTACAATGTCTTGCCCTTCCTGCTGAAACTGTCCTTCAGGTCCCTGAGAAATCTGCAGCCATCATATCTGCACTGTAGCTCCTGCCAGAAGCTCCTACGATACAAGAAAAAAGCATCTGGTTCTTCTCTAAATAATAATACCTGCTGTTTAAATAATATTTCCACCTCTCCAGCTTCCCATGTGGAACATCACATCAGTTTTTCTACTCCTCTTACCTTGTCTAACAAATTCTCCCACTCCAAGAAGATCTGCTCCAAGAAGATCTGCACTCATCTACGGAGGATCTGAGACAGACTGTATCCAACCCCTTTACTCAAGACCAGAAGAAGCTGTCAATGGGTAATGACTCTCCCGATTCTGGGCTGATCTTGTGTCCAGCTCTCCTTTAAATCATCTGAACCACCAAAAAGAAAAGGAGAAGAAAATCGAAGAGCAAGGCTACCTGAGGCTTTTCCCACTAAAAAAAAATTGTAATAAATACTATGGCCCATAATTAGATGTGATATAGCAGTTTCTCACCAGAATCCCTTCTCTTCACACCACCTCACTCGATTCCTTTGGTACATTTACCGCAAAGTGCAGTCTCTATCGCACCCAACAGGTTTGGAGCACTTAAATGCAGTAAATCGCTATCACTGCTGAGAAGCCTGTATCTGTCTGTGGGAGGTGAGCCAATTGACACTGGAGGTATTTAATCCATGCGGGAGTTACTTTCAATGTATTCAATGGAAAAAAATAAATAAATGAGAGAAAGAATAAATATTACAATGTTTGTAAGAGCTCTTCTAATTAATCCTTGTGTGGTGCCAGACATTAGTATATATAATTGCTATTTACACTCTAATTTTTCATAAGCTTTGGCTCCACCATGTGGTCAGATGCATACATACATATATAGAGTTCTGTATTTCATATCAGTGTGCCCTTAACCCTACTATTATAGCATTTTTCCACATAAATCCTATCATTTGGAATGTGGAGGATGATTAGACAAATACTCTAAAATCATTTACTTATTTAATATTTATTTTGCATCACTTCTGGTATGTAGTGCATCAGGTGCATTCCCATTATATCTCACAGATTTTAACCAAAGTATGCTTCTAATTGTACTTCTATACATTGAGTTTTTCCGCCTTTTCACATTATTCTTCATCCCATTTTCTTCCAAATCATTGGAACTTATAAAAATGATTCCACAATACACTGATGCACTATGAACCTGTAGTATATACTGCATTCCCTAACCTAGCTTATGTGGATTAATACACATCGGGCATCCTTTATCTGGCTCACACTGTTTCAGCATTATCTGCCATCATGTTGGTATACTTTATTTACTATTGGACTTATTGCTAGGTCCAAGCTAATTCATTATGTTTGGAATTTAACACTATTACATAATTATCCTTTTTATTTGGTAGAATGATGTTTTGTTTTTCCAGGGTAATGCTTTAATTACCTCAGCACAAATCTCAATTACACTTCTTTAATATACTGTTATATAAAATTTAGTATCTTAAGATTATAGGTAAACCGTATCTTGAGATTCACTAATTACTCTACACGCCTAGTAGTGTAGAGTGAGAGTCCTGGTATATTTACCGACTCTTATTGCTCTGCATTTCATAAAAATTTCAAATTAATATTCTTGTTATTGAGTTTATACTAACGTTTGTTGGTTCTAATGTTTAATTACTTGATATTCCTATCTCTATACTCTCCCTCTGTGAGACAAAATGAATACAAATACTCAATCATCTCGAACCCATACAAGTTAAAGGCCCTGCATACATTTGTTTATTATATATATTTACCTTTTGAATCTGTGACATCCTCCAAATTAATGGTATTGAGTCCCTCATTCCTATTTGTAACTAATTACCTTATATTCTAGTACCATGAGTGATCTAATCTTACATTCATGGAATGTCAAGGACTCAACTCGCCTTGTAAACGTAAAGTACTTACCTATCTTAAAAGCATAAACACATATTGCTTTCTTACAAGAAACTAAACTTTATCAGAGGATGTCGACAGACTTAAAAGGGACTGGGTCGGTCAAGTATATGCCATCATCTTCTTCATCCAAAAACATGGGGTTGCTATCTTAATACATAAATCTCTTAACTGGCCCCCCATAAAAATCATTAGAGACCCGGATGGTAGGTGGATTATAACCCTATTAAACACCACAGCAGGTCCGCTTATGTTTGTGAATGTATATGCACCCAACTTTGATTCACCCATTTTCTTCCATAATCTATCCCAACAAATTATGATTAATAATAAAAATAACTCACCTATTCTTATTGGTGGTGACTTTAATTTAGCACTACAAGCATATTTAGACAGAAGTAACTCATCACATGATGCCCACCCCGTAGTATTAATGCTCTATCAATGCTTATGAAGGATTTAGGTCTCTGACATTTGGAGACTACATCATCCCAGACAACTAGATTACACCTTTTATTCCTCTTTACATAAATCATATAGTAGGATTGATTATTGGTTCTCTTCTCCCTCATTACTGAAAAATTATTGATACATCGATTCTCCCTATTGTTATATCTGATCATTCCCCATCAGTTTGCATTTACTCTGGGGTCCACCTTCTTCTAAATCCTATCTTGGCGCTTAGACCCACTTTACTCAGAGACCCTGAATTCACTCCTTGGATCAAAACCCAGATTCAAGATTTTCTTTCTATTAACGATACTCCAGATATGTCTCAAGGTACTATCTGGGAAGCATTAAAAGCCACTATTAGAGGTAAAATTATTAGTTATGCAGCATAGAAAGAAATTAAGAGAACAACAATTAGCTAATTTAAAAAATCCCTTAAAGAAAAAGAAACCCAATACTATAAATTAATAAACCCAATCATAATTCACAGCTTCATCTGGAAATTCTACAATTAAGAATTAAAATTAACGAGTTGATATCCAGGAAAGCTGAATTGCCCTTTTAGGATTAAACACGGTTATTGGGAACAAAGGATAAATGGAAAGTTGCTCTCTACCAGCTAAAACTCAACAGATGCAGAGACATATAGCAGGTCTAAAAGATCCATCAGGTCAGACACACACAGACAACCTTTCAATCAATCGTATTATGCAATCCTTTTACCATCAACTATACTCGCAACCTAATACTACAAATCCCAACCTAATACAACATTTTCTGGAAAAATTGAATCTACCCCACCTATCCCCTCAGGACAAAGCTGTGCTTGATAAACCAATCACTTTACAGGAAATCCAAACTGCTTTATCATCATTAAAAAACGGTAAAGCACCTGGCAGTGATGGGTTCCCTATTGATTTTTATAAAACCCTATCTGACACTCTTTGTCCTGTATTAGTCATGTATTCCAAGAAGCAACCTTAATAAAGAAACTCCCATGCACAATGACCGAAGCCATCATAACAGTCTTACCAAAGAAAGACAAAGACCCTTTACTTCCTTCAAACTATAGACCGATCTCACTTCTTAATACTGATGGAAAAATCTTTGCAAAATTATTAACTCTTCGCTTAGAATCTTTAATGACTAAACTCATCCATACTTCTCAATCAGGATTTATCAAAATAGAAACAGTTCGATCATCTTCGCTCATTACTCAATTTAATTCACAAAGCAAAAACTCTTAAACCCCTGCAGCTGCAATAGCCATTGACTTTGAGAAAGCATTTGACTCTCTCAATTGGGAATATCTATATCAGGTGCTATCTCATTTTGGCTTTACAAATAATTTTTGTGCTTGGATTCAATTATTGTATACCTCCCCTTTAGCTCGAGTTCTCACGAACTCTATTTTGTACCCCTCCTTTTACTTAGCAAGAGGCACCAGACAAGGATGCCCCTTGTCGCCTTCATTGTTTATACTTGCCATGGAACCTCTTTCTGCGTCCCTACATCAATCCAGTACAATTAAAGGCATTACTATTGGTAACTCTCACTATACTTCAGTCTCATATGCAGATGATCTCCTTATCTTACTTGAAAACCTCGAAAGTTCTGGGCAACCTTTAGTTAAACTACTGAATGACTTCACCTCCCTCGACTAGCTCTAAACCTTAACAAATCTGAAACGCTACCACTGAATACCCTTTGTAGTCCCTCATGAACAACTCATTAGGCTTTGCTGGGCCCCAGCGTATATCTTATCTTGGCATTCAGATCACCCTGACATTGAATAAATTATGGGATGCTAATCTTTCCCTCTGTTAACCAGTATCCAAACAACACTTGATAGATGGAAGCTACTTAAACTTTCTTTTAATGGTAAAATTTCCACCATTAAAATGTCAATAACTCTAAAATATTATACCTATTTTCCAATATCCCTTTGATACTGCCTCTAGTTTCTTACCAAAATAGACAAAATTATCGGCAGCTTCATTTAAGAAGGCAAAATACCTAGATTTAGTCATAATAAACTTAGATCCCATTGGTCAAAAGGTGGCTTTTGGCCTTCCTTGGTTCCAAGCCTACTTATGGGCTTTCCGTACATCTCAAACAATTAAATGGTTTAACAAACCCAACATCCAGTCTCCTTTATGGGTCAATATGGAAACATCCTTATGTCCTGGTAATGTGTGACTTCTTTCCTTTATAACACCCTTACCTCTTCTTTAAAGTCTCACCCTACCATAGCTGCTTCTATATTCTATTGGAAAATCATTCACAAGCATATTAAATCTAACCCCAAACCCTTAGCTTACACCCCATCTGGGGTAACCACCATATATCTCTTGATAATCACCCCATTTTTGTCGTACCTGGAAAAATAAGGGTATTCTCTTTTGCAGGATATACTTGAACCCAAGTCATTAAAGTTAAAATCTTACACCGACCTACGAGGCATATGGAATCTTCCCCATCAGGATTTTGGAAATATCTACAGCTTGCATCACATGCAACTCTTACCTCACACCCTTCTATCAATTCTCTGTATGATAAGCACATCTCTAAATGGATAAAACAACATCCAATTTAAATAGCACTGTTTACAAAGATATTTGTGATATCCTTCCTGACTACTCTGTCAATGCTAAAACAGATGGAGTACTTTGCTACAATATAATATCACCAATGCACAATGGTCCAGATGTTGGCTCTCCTGTCACAAATCTTTAATGATAAACGAGTTCCCTCATTCAAACCAAGATCCTTCATTTGTGGTACAGAACTCCTGTTGTATTACAAAAATGGGTTTATTGAACAATAACAATTGCTGGCGCTGCAGTTCCCCAATGGGGATTTATTGCATATCTTATGGCACTGTCCCCTCATACAAAAGATTTGGCACTGTACTCACAGATTTGCAATGAAAGTGGTAGGTCAACCTTTTACACTAGACCCTAAACATTGCATTCTTGGTATTTTTAATCACCGTTCTTATAACATTTCTTATTCGCAGAGCAGATGGTTAAATATACTCTTCCTTCAAGTTAAACGCACAATCCTCATGCATTGGAGATCCAACATAATCCCTACCCTTCCCAGTATCATTAACCAACTATTGCAATATGCCTCTCTGGACCGTATGACATATATCTTGTCTGACCGACTCATGTTATATAACAATTGTTGGCAGGGCTTTTTTAATTTTTTGGAATCATCTAAATCTTCCAACACCAATGTATGGACTTAATATATATGGATTTTCCCCTTTTACTGATACATCATTGTAGTCTTGCTTTTTCCCTTTTTATAGTTTCTCTCTTCTTAACTTTCTTATATATCTTTTCTTTCCTATACTCTGTTCTCAATCATTCTTTATTACTCCACAATCCTTTTACGAATGTACTTTTTTCCCTTTTGCAGCATCATATATAATTATGTAACATTTTAATATAAACCGTATCTAATCATACTATCCGCTTTAAGTTCACTACAAATGTCAAGTATATGCTAATTACATGACCTGTATTGTTTACTATATTTTAAACCAAAAGCTCCTTGTATTATTGTAGCAATGTTCTTATTATATGCTGCCTCAATTTCTTTAAAAAAAATCCTCACATTGTACTGTACTGTAAGAGGTTTGTCTGTATATCTTGTGAAAAATTAATAAAAAAGTTTAACTACAAAAAGAAACATAGACTTTTCTTCATCTAGCATTTGCTGTAAAGACACAGCCCTGTCTACATCTTGCATTTCCTATAGAGATATGTCTTCCTTCATCTAGAGGGAGAGCTGAGATGACAGAGACCAGACCAGCTAGCCTTTACAGAAAAGGTGATTTATTTTATTTCATACTTAAAGAGTCTGTGTGATTGAGTAGGCAGAAGTAGGTACTTTCTGGTCAGTATTTTGGAGGCTGTTTTTTGACTTTATGTAATTCTTAGTTATCAGGAAGGGGAACTTACTGTAGCTGGGAGAATATTTGCAGTCGCTTGTAGACTGAGTGGATAATTACACCTTGTGAACATGTGTCAGACTAAGATGGGGATAAAGCAGGCTTGGAGATGAGAGCTTTAAAGGGAAGGTCCCCTCAGACTTTTATTCTGTGCACTTGTGTAGTTTGTAGGCATAAACAATGATTGCCTCTATTACACCCTTCTAATCTCATCAGCATTTAAATGTAAATGCTTGGCTGCACTGCAAAAGTCACAACCCAACTCGTGTAAGGCATTCTGGAATTTAATAATGTTTTAGTTCTAAAGGCTGCGGTATTTATACTGTATTATTTATTTATTTAGTTTTTGTTTACCGGGTAGGTGCACTAGCCATAAAATGACTATTTTCAGGCATGACCCGGGAGAGCACAACAATAAGACAAGCATACAACAAGCATTATAGGAGTGCAGTAACATTACAGGTACGGTTAGTAAGAAGCAGTAAGTAGTAACACTAAGCAATAACATTAGTCAGTGATGTTGGTGTCCTCTGCAGTCCCTATGTTCTTGTCTTAAGCTGGCCATTACATTTTTTTGTATGGTAAATGCCCTGCTGTTTTCTGTAGTTTAAAATGTATGTGAGTTAGAAAACAATGCTTTTAGAGAATGCAGGAACTTCACAAGACATTTAAAGGGACACATTCATGTACGGTGGCATACATAGTTTGAAAGCCCATTAACATTATATCCATTAGCGCCATATGGTGTCAGAACCATCCATTGCTTAACCTGACCAAAAATGGTGGCATCAGACAGAATGAGTTAAAAGTTATTTTAATTGAGGTATTGGACATACCTGTAGCTGGAAGCAGTCCAGAGATATAGATGATTGAGTCTGTACAATACAAATACTACATTAGAGCCATTCTTAGAACCTTGAGAGGTCAGTGACGATCAAGCAGTGCTTAACTCAATGCAGTTAAGCACTGCTTGATCATCACTGACATCACAAGGTTCTAAGAGTGGCTCTACTATAGCATTTATATTGCACAGACTCAGTCATCTGTATCTCTGGACTGCTTCCAGCTACAGATATGCCCAATACTTCAATTAAAAGAACTTTCCATGGGCTTTCATACTATGTATGCCACTGTACATAAACATGTCCTTTTAACAGAACTGAATGAGAGTATAACTTCTGCTGGCTTGTGCAGGTATGCATCAACTCCCATGATGCCTTGCATGAGTGAGGTCATGACCTTCGCAATGGAGACAAACAGGTTTTCACACCAGGGTAAAACAGAGTGAAGCAACCTCATTTATATTTAAATTAGGATGAAATTAGGAGAATGCAAGAGAGGGAATCCTTGTTCATGCCTACAAACTGCACAGATATACAGAAAATAGGTTGAAGGGACTGTCCCTTTAAGCCCCACACCTACAAGTGTCCCATCACATTCACATTCCATTGTGTGAGAGGCACAGAGTAGAAGTGGTGCATCTGATCCAGGGGTCTCTGTAGGACTACTGCAGGAAGACCACAATACAACAGGGGACTCTGGGAGAAAGGGGGTTAAAAAACAAGAGTGTAAGCATATCCCAGAGACAAAGTATCTGAGTTAACCATATACTGTGCATGTATATTTGATAACAGTGCCAATGAATCCTAGAGGTTCCCCAACTGGGATACCCTTGGAGTACAAATAGAACACTCATACCATTACAGTAAAGACACAATGCAGGGAGGACACTTTGGTTGGATGTTGGGGGAGTACAGAGGGTGTGGGACAGTGGTGAACAACAGACTGTTCTGGGAGTTGAGCCACTGTCTCAGCAGTAGGAGGTGCCAGGCCATGAAGGTGGAGCTGGAAGCTGCAAGGGCTGAAATATTCCACTTGAGAGTTGAAGTCACCAGGCCACATAGTTCTCTGATGCCACAGCCACCTCATAGACAATCTCAGGCTCATGAAGAAGGCTGGGCAGTCATGGGGGTAGGAAGAGAAGAAGGGAATGTGTGATGCCAGCAACAGGTTCACTAATCTCCCACTGGATGAGTTGAAGGAGTAAGCATGCCCAAGAGGTAGGCTCTGCCAGAGAACAGATTGGGGGAAGTCAAGCCTCAAAGGAGGAAAGAGAAAAGCACATATAGTGGAGGACTTAACAGTGATGGCCACTGAAAGGGAGTTGGATTTCACCCCAATGGTAGATGTAGTCTGCTGTTATCCTGGGGTAACAGCAAACAGATTTATAGCAAGGGTGGTGGAACTCACAGGAGAGGTGGTGATAAGTTCGGATCTAATTGTGAAAGTGGGCATGAATGAGTTGAACAAGCACAGCATGGAATAGGTGATGGCAAACTTCTGTACTTTGGGAAAGGTAGTGAAGAAGAAAGCAGGAATGGTAACCTTCTCTGAGGTACTTCTATGGCCATCCCTGAACCAAAGGGAACAGTTCCACATGTTCCAGTTCAATGCATGGCTGAAAGGTTGGTGCAGGGAGGAGGGATTTCACTTTCTTGGGGAATGAGGCCCAGTTTGGAGGGGTTGGAAGTTGTTCAAAATTAACAGTTTACACCCCAGCAAGGAGAGTAGGAGAGTGCTGGGAGAAAGCTAGGTACAACACATAGATCATTTAAACTCATAACTGGGGAGTCAGAGTGCCAAGGCACATGCAAAATGACACAGACAAGGAGGGATTTGCTGGTCTACTCCAATTGAACTCAGCATAATCAAGCAAACTTGGGGCAGAGATAAAGGGGGAACTGGGGGAAATGGTATGTGTCAATACTAGGAGTCTGGGACACAAAATGTTGGAACTTCGGGCACTGGTGTGGAGGGAGGAACATGACCTGGTGGTAGTAGCTGAGTCATGGCAAGCTCAAACCACAACTGGGACATGAACATACCAGGCTACATATTATTCAAAAATGATAGGACAAAGGGTAGGAGGGGATGGGTAGCACTGCATGTTAAGTAGGGGATAGAAGCAATACAAACAGATAGTCTAAGGGATCAGGTGAATTGGATACTCTATAGGTACTAGCAGCAACCTGAAAGGGGAAACAAATCTGTATGGTCTATAGGCCACCAGGACAGAATCAAGTGATAGAAAGGGAATTGGGAGAGACACTTGACAATGCAGTCAGTCTTGGAGAAGTGGTGCTACGTGGGGATTTCAACATGCCAGACATGGACTGGAAAATTAGTACTAGAGGCCATATTCTGCTGGTCCCTGCCAGAAGGCATTCCTAGAACAGTTAGTTCAGGGCCCAACAAGGGGGGATACCCTGCTGGATCTGGTCCTCACCAACAGTGAGAGGATTCAGAATACTGAGGTCCTATAACCACTTGGTTCCAGTGACCATAGGACAGCAGCACTGGGATCCAGGTCTGGATAGGCTAGAGGGACAAAACATATAAGGGTATGGCACCTCAAAAAAGTGGACTTCAGCAAAATGAGGGGTACACTGGAGATAAGCATGAAGGATATAGTAAAGGTATGGGGGACAAAACAAAAGTGGGATGCATTTAAACAGACAGTGATAGAAGCACCAGATTCTGAAGGTATCCATGGGAAAAGGGGTGGTTTAAGTTTACTAGTTGTTCGGTCGAAACCATTACAAAATTTGACAGTTTTAAAATTTCAAATATAAAACAAGATCATATTTTATAGCAGAGTCTTATATAATTTCTATTTGATACATTGACATTATACTTTAAAAAATATACATTATACATAGATTATAACCATGCCATCAGATCGCTTTAACCATCGTACATCTGGAGACAGGATTAATTGTGCAAATATTAGCAATTTTTATGCATGTGGGACCCAACTTTTAAACAGATGTTATCTAAGCTATATAACATTATATTTTGAGTCAAAATTTGTTTATACATCCAAGATAATCTGTTATTTTATTGATTATGAAAGCATCTTCTACAGTAAACCTTAGAATTTGTAGGACGGATGTGTCCTATGTTGAAATCTTGTTCCAAATAAGCACTAAATATATTTGTCTGAGTCTGACATACCAAGTACAATTGAACATAACATGGTTTCGATTCTCTGTTTCAGGTCTTTGACATGAACACATACTGTAGCTGCAGCAGGGTCTTTTAGAGTATTGTATCTCACCAAAATGATGCTACTCCTAAAATACTCCATCCTATAAGTTGTATATAATCTTCTACCTCCAGGTTGATTAGTACATCAAGACAGACTCTATACTGGTGCCTATTATTATTTTTGACCAACCAAGGCAAGATTTTTAGTTTACTAATAGTGTCTAGATCCATACAGAGACTGATATTTTCTACCCTTGACCTAACATGGGTTTTCTATTGGAGACTAAGCATGACACCCTTCCTAACATAATTATTCAAAGCTTGCAGGCCAAAGAATTCAAGATCGTTTTCAATACTAGTAAGCCAGGCAGATTGTTTGCAATCTAATTGTTGTCATTAATGTTTTCAGTAAGACACTGTGCTGTTAGTCTGTTTTTATATAACCTAGTGAGCCTGATCCAAAAATTTATTCATTTTATCATTGCTGTTGCAGCAAGACTGGTTATGCCCAATTCTGCCCTTATTAAACAGGAAGGTGCAGAAGGACTCACACCTTACAGTCGCCTGTAAAGTTTGTTAAGAGGTATTTCTACAGATGTATGAGTAGTAGTATACCAACTTCAGACAAGCACAAAGTCAGAGGTACATATTTTGCTCTGGATGTTTCCAAGAGTGACTTTGCCAGATTACCTCCAAGCTGTCTATTGAATTTCAATAATGCTCCTGAAGCCCATCATAATCTAATGGAAAGGTTGTTAATATGCTTAGCCCAGCTACCCTTTGAAGAGACAGTTAGCCCTAAATAGGTATGAGAGCTTCCTAAATCTAGTTTAAGCTGTCCCACCTTCCAGCTTTCCCCATCTTTGCTATTGATTCCAAAAAGCATTATCTGGCTTTTACTTTCATTTATTTTGAGTTGGAACTTACTAGCATATGCTGCCAGTAAGCTCAAACTTGACCTTAGACCTGCTTCCGGGAGGGAAAATAAGGCAAAAGCATCCGCATATGCTAGTGCGGGGCACTTAGTAGTGCCTATTTTTGGAATGCTAAATTTGTAAGCTGTGTTAGCAACTCCTTTACATAAATACAAAAAAGAGTTGGGGCCATGATGCAGCCCTGGCATACCCTCTTGCTGGTGGAGAATACAGCTGACATTTGACCCCTAGTCCCTTGCCTGATTTGAGCCCATGTCTTAGTATACAGTTCCTTTACTTTGATGACCAAGTTTGCCTCAATGCCCTTTTTTAGCATAATTTGCCCAAAGAGACTGTCTGGCAATAGAGTCAAAGGCCAAACTGAAATTAATAAATGCAACATAGAGTATAGCTTCTGTTTTCTAAGAGAGACATAGTTTTCAAATAACTGATTCATAAGGTAGCAATTATCCAATGTGCAATAACCTGGTCTGAACCCAGCCTGTAACTCTGGTAAAACCCCCCATTAAATTTATTTGTTCTAGTAATCTAGTCAGAATAATTTTGACAAATATTTTCCCTGAAGTATCCAGCAATGAAATTGGATTATACATTTTTTGGATTTTTCCTATCCCCTTTTTATGGCTGTGGACAAAGCCTACAGTCATCCAGGTTTAGCTTGAAAAAAGGGCTTCCTGTGGAACACATCTTTTAGTACTTTTCAATGTATTCTTCCATAACTGCAAATTCCTATGGCAGTTAAAAATACTCCCTTCTTTCCTAGCCGATGTTCTCTGAGAGCAAATGTGCACATCTTCCAAACAAATCTAAATATCTTTAAAACTATTCAAGGTGCACACAAAAAACCCTTATGAAACTTGTTCAGGACAAAAAAAAACACCTTTCACATGAGGGTAGTCACTAGTCTGAATTCTTTATGTTTTGTAAAATATGGTCTTCCAAACAACCTCATTTTTCTCTCTCTGAGTGAACACAGTAGGAATCATGCCAAACAAATGTAAATATCTCAGAAAGTATCGAAGTTACCAATATACAACCAACATGAACATTGTTCAGGACAAAGTGACCTTTCAAATGAGGGTAGTCACTAATCTGAATTCATTAGATTTGTTTTAAATATAGCCATCTGAAAGGTGAAAATTGTGAAGAAAAATTAAAATTTAGGTAATCAGATGGCAATAGTTTAAAAAATATAATTAGTCTAGCTTAATGAATAGGCTCATTGGAAAGGTATTTGTGTCCTGAACAACTTTTATACTGATGATTTATATGCAACACATATAATTTTAGAGATATTTACATTTGTTTGGCATAACTCCTATGAAAAATGAAAATTGAGGTAACCAGATGGCCATAGCTTAAAAAATATAATTAGTGCAGCTTTATGAATAGGCTCATTTGAAATGTCTTTTTGTCCAGAACAAGTTTCATACAGGTTTATTATCTGTTACTTGTATACTTTTACAGATAGTTACATTTGTTTGGCATAAGTCGTATTCCACTTCTAAACAGCCTCAGCTTTGCAAATTACTACACCAGTTAAGTGAAATTCTACGCAAGACAGCAAAAGTTCCATCAAAAGAAAGCTATCCCAAGGTCAGAGTTCACTGACATGAAAGTTCACTCCCTGAGAAAAGCTATAAACCAACTGAAGCTTCATTTTAAAACCATTTGTGTGTGTCTGTGCTAGCATTAGTAAATGACAATGATTAAAAACACAAGGAAAATAAGCTTAAAGAGTAGCCGACACCTTCAGTGGAACTTTAACAAAACATAATATTTACAGCAAGTTCAGCTTGTATTTCACATTAGTTCTTCATTCGTCCTCCCCATTTTTTATTGCTGAGGTCATTTGCATGAAAACAGGATTTTTGCTCCTGAAGAGTTCATCCACTTCTGTTGCTGTCTCCCTACCTGAGGTCATAATGCACTGCTTCTGACATAATAGTTACTCTCATGGCAACAGATTGTGATGTTACAACAGAGCATTATGACTTGAAGTAGTGAGTAAGTACTGTTCTCCACAAAAACATCTCTCTCTTCCAAAGTTTATATCTGTAGGATGTGCCACTCACTTTAAACATTTTCCACACATTTCCATTTCCAAAGTGTATATATGTGGGATGGTGCTCATCCACGAACCACTTCGCCCTGCCTGAAACTCCAGATGGCATTTCTCTCACCCTTTGCCCCAAACAGCCTCTGCCATTCCTTCAGGGTTACACCAAATGAGTCTACAATCCCCAATGAATTGCTAAAGACTCCCAACTTTAATTTTAAATTCAGCACAGTTGTGGTGAAAGGGGTCCTGACCGATGTGATCTAGCCTTATTTAGGGCACACACACCTCATACAACTCCCTCAGGAAACAGTCTCAAATTCTGTACTCACTGATTAGTTGTTCCTTCCTCCCAGTCATGGAAAGAACAAAAGTCACCTTTCTTTCTCTGGTAGCTGTCAGATTCTACTCATTGTTCTTCCTTGAGGCAGCTGCGAGCTTCAGAAATTTCAGGGGACTGCCTCTTGGCTCCACAAGAAGTGCATTCTTTCTCACCCACCCTGGAGTGAAACTAAAAAGTCCTGAAGGCAAATTTGAAGATTTTACCAAACTAGGGTGAGAAATAACAGGGCTCCCTTTGACACAGCCCCAATGGCAGACCTTCTGCCACTCTAACTGCCACACTTGAACTTACTGATGAACATTCTAAGCTCCCCAAGAGCAGCTGACTCTAAAATGGTTATGCTGCTGTGAGAGTTCTAAACGACATAATTATCCTTCTCTCAGGCTAGCTGAGTAAACAATGATGTCATTATGTAGAACGTCCTAAATGATCTCCCCACCAGCTGCCTTTTCCTACCTGCCTAAGACTAGTACCGATGGGATTCTAGTAACCCGAGGGGACTGGATTGTTGCATGTAGTTATGTCAGCACTGCCATGTTGCACAAGGCTGACCCTTGGGCAAACTGCACATGTGCGAGTATCACTCATGTACAGTACTGCAGTCACTGCAGTATTACAGCTGACTCCTGTGCAGCGAGAGCACAGCATATTCTGTTCACTGCTCTTGCAACTCCTAAAAACTCTCCACAGCCATATTGGCTCTGACCAGAGTTTGTATATAGAGATAATGATGATGGCACCCTTCCATGACTGTGGTATTGATCTATTTTGAACACAGCTGCTAAAAAAAGACAACATGATTTTAGTCAATAGAGAGGGGCCATTAAAAATACTTCCAGAGAGATTGTATCAGGGCCTAGAGCCTTATTCTATTTCAGAGTAGTTATGGCTAAATATATCTCCTTTGGCCGAATAGGGGGAAAATTATATCTAGTATCAGCCAAATCTCAACTCAAGGTCTCGGTGCTAATGTCAGGATCAGGGAACACCGCTGAATAGCGTTTTATCCAGTTTTCAATCAGAATATAAGAATCACTTTCGTATTTGTTTTGATCAGTAACTTTTGCAACCATTAGCTAGAGTGATTAAGCAGCTTTATTATTTATGATCTGCAACATATGGTTCCGCTGTCTTTGAAAAAAATCACTCTTTTTCCTGCCTAATAAGAGTTTATATTGACTTCTGGCTTTATTCAGAAACTTATATTTATTTTTAATTAGGATATTTTTTTCTTCCTTAATAACTGAGTTAGTGCAGTTTTTGCCCTTCTGCAATCTTGATCAAACCAAATTACCACCTTAGTTGAAGGGGGCATGCTTGATTACTGCTGTATACATTTTTTCCAGACACCTGTATAGTAACTGTAGTTTACAGTTTAGAATTGAGAAGTTCTCAGAGTTCCAGTCCTCTGACTCAATTGGGGATAATAGATCTACTAAAAGATTAGATAAATCATTCTTACATATAAGGTTCCATCTTATTTTAGCAGAATTTCTCATTTCTGTTGCAGCATCCAAAGAAGAGGATTTGTGTACCTCAGAGGCGGGGCCAGATTCTCTCCATGACAGTACAATAGGAAATGATCACTTTCCCCATGTCAGCAAGTTAGGGAAAAAGGGCTAAAATTCCATTGTGGTTCACAGCGATTAGAAGGGCAGCAGTACAAGACATTTTGCTAGTATAAAGGAAATCAAAATATGGAAGACATGGTGAAGTACTTGGAAGCAACAAAAGGCAATGGGGGTGAAGAATGGGGATAAGGTGTTCTTCCAGGGGGGTGAAGAATGGGGATAAGGTGTTCTTCCAGGGGTGAAGAATGGGGATAAGGTGTTCTTCCAGGGGTGAAGAATGGGATAAGGTGTTCTTCCAGGGGTGAAGAATGGGGATAAGGTGTTCTTCCAGTACGTGCAAGAGAAGCATAAAGTGAAAGGGGGTATAGTGAGATTTAAGAACAGAGAAGTTTGGGGGGAAGGGGAACAAGGGGAAGACAGATATACTGAACAAATATTTTTGCTCAGTATTTACTAAGGAGAAAGATGGACTACTGCCAGATTGTGGGATTAGGAAGGGGAGGAGCAGAGACACTGACGGAAAGGTCCAGATAACAGAGAAAAGAGTTCTGAAAAAGCTACCAGGACTGAAAGTAGATAAATCTATGGGACCTGATGTCTTACACCCGAGGATGTTACAAGAAGTAGCAGGAGTTATAGCAGGGCCACTAGTGAACATTTTTAATTGCTCTCTGAACTCTGAAGTGGTCCCTAATGACGGAAGGACAGTTGATATTGTACAGCTATATCAGGTTGGGAAGAAGGATGAGCCAGGTAACAACAGGTCACTCAGCATGGCATCTACAGTAGGGAAAATCATGACGTTTCTACTGAGGGAGGATGTGGTGGACTTTCTAGAAGGGAAGAGGCTGTAGGACCTCAGACAGCATGAATTCAAGGGAAGGTCTTGCCAGACTAGTCTGGCTGAGTTCTTCATCTGAGTGACCACAGCAGCAGATAAGGTGCAGGCAACTGATATAGTGTTCCTTGACTTCAGCAAAGCCTTTGACTCAGACCCCCACAGGGGGCTGGTCAAAATGATTAGAGATCTTGGGGTAGATGTTAGGATGGTAAACTATATAAAGAGTTGGTTAGGTGGTAAAACTCAGAAGGTGATGGTCAACTGGGAGTTTTCAGAGGAAAGTGACTAGAGGGGTAACTCAGGGATTGGTACTCAAACCAGTCCTCTTCAATATTTTCATCTGTGACATTGGTAAAGGTAGCAAGGGTAAGAGCTGCCTCTTTGAGGAAGATGCAAAGATCTGCGCTAGTGTAAACATGGAAGAAAGGAAAAGAGAGCTAAGGGAGGATCTGAGTAGGCTGAAGAGCTGGTCCACAATTTGGCAGCTGAATTTTAATGGTCAAAACTGTGAAGTAATGCACATTGGGAGAATGGGCCCAAAATCACAGTATGAGATGGGGATGGTGCTTGATAGCTCTACAGAAGAAAAATATTTAGGGGTGATATCGGACACACAAAAAATGTCTGAACACTGTAACAGGGTGGTGAGTAAAGCAAACAAAATGCTAGGTTGCATAGTGAGGGGAATAAGCAGTAAAGAGTGACAGGTGATCCTGTCACTGTACAGGTTCCTAGTACAGCCACACCTGGAATATTGTACAAAGTACTGGAGCCCACCCCTGAGGAAGGACTACAACAAAGTGGAGGCAGTACAGTGCAAGGCAACTAAGATGGTTCATGGCCTTGTGACTAAGATGTACGGGGAGAAACTGCATGACTTAAACATGTACTGCCTTGAGAAAAGTAGAGAAAGGAGTAACATGACGGAGACAGTTACCTGCATGGGATAAATACAGTGCCCAGCTGAAAAGATGTTGATTTTATGATGATGTATCATGAATGATTATCATCAATTATGTTCAAAAAATTAAAGACTGGGCACTCACAATCCTGAAAAAAAGCCACAAAACAACTGTTACAAGTGTAACAAAGCTTTATTGAGGTGCTATACAAAAAGGTTAGGGTTAGAAAGGCCCCCTGGACATAGTACCTAACTTAATTTTTTTGGCCCGTTTTGCTTTTTCTAGTTTGTTGGTTGACAGTGAGCACCCGCACCTTGTTGCGGCTCTTTTGTGCAGTTTTTGATCATGACTAATAATGATTGAAAGTTAATATTAAATGGCTGCCAATCAAAAATCATGATGTCATGAAAACAGTGATTGTGAATAATGATGATCTCTTATCATAATGATTTTTCATGCTTGCCCATGGTTAAAATTGCTGAAATAAATAGAAAAAAGTCTATTTTTTTCCATACGTTTGATCTTGTCTTCTATTTAGACATCTTTGTTGGAATCATCAGTTATGATGCAGTTATACAAACATACTACTTTTATTTAGTTAATTTGAAACCTCACGTCTTACTAGTGTTAAAAAGGCTCAAACAGGTTTATATAGTTCCATGCAGCGGTTCCTTTTAGGGTTGTGGTGAGGTACTACAAGTAGGGTTACCACCTGTCCTGCATTTCGCAGGACAGTCCTGATTTGGGCAGCTGTGTCCTGCAAAAAAACATGAAAAATACTACATGTCCTGACTTTTTAGTAGAAAAAATATTTTCTAACTTTCCTCTAAATCTTGTAGAAAACTATAGTACATTAACTAAAATACATTAAAATGATATGAAACCATAGAAGCAACCAAAAAACTACAATACTTAGCCTTAATTCTGATTATATAAAGAAAACAAGTCTGTTGCACTAGTCGAGGTTACGTACTGTCCTGCGAAAAATCATGTTTTAGTAAGAAATGTCCCACTTTGAGCTTCTTAAAAGGTGGTAACCCTAATTACAAGTGCCTGGCTTATGCTCAGAACCTTTCCTAACAGTCTGCAAACTAATGCTATCAAGGCAAAAGTATTTCAAATATAGCAATTACCATTGTTTTGGTCCATAAACTGTGCTTTTGAAATATGCAAATTAGGTATGCAAATGTGGACAGTATACCTCACATTGCATATACTCTTCCTAAAGGGATTACAACTTGACTTCACGTGATTTACATTATAATTTATTTGCTTTTGCTGATATTTTACATTCATATTTTCATAATAGTAACAAATCTTTTTTAAAGTATTACTCATGATTTACAGTTTTACAATGCAGAACTAATTCAGTCATTAGTGATCATCAATGATCATCACTTGATCGTACGCAGATAATCAAAAACTATCATGCTGATTTAAGCTTATAAAAAATAATAATGATCAGTTGGTAATTTGAAAGTTATATGTCTGATGATTAAATCATGATCTAGATAATGATCTTGGATTGTGATCTTCCTTGAAGACCATATGGTAACATTTGATGATTAAGAATGATCAGCCATGACTGACGTTCAAAAAACATGACTGATGATTTATCGATTCACCTGGGAAGATACCAAGGAATTATTCTCCTTGAGTTCAAACACAGGGATGAGAGGGGATTCACTCTATCTGGCAGGTGGAGAGTCAAAAAGGACATCTGTAAGCACTTCTTCAGGCAGGGGTGGCAGATGAGTGGAATAAGCTACCTGAAGAAGTGATGCAAGCCAAATCAACCAACAGCTTAAAGCAGGGCTGGGACAGGTTGATGGGTTTAGATAGAAAAAGGCGGGATAGTAGGAAGGGGAGGACTGCCACAAAGGCAAGGTAGAATAGTTAGGTAGGGTGGGCAGACTGGATGGGCCAAGAGCCATTTTCCACTGTCAGTTTCTATGTATCTATGTAGCATTTCCAACAGAGACACTGTTATTTCTTCATGTATCTTCTGTCATTCCCTGTAGAGACATAGGCCTGTCTTTATCTAGCCTTTCCTGTTGAGGCATTGGTCTTTCTTCATCTAGCATTTTCTATAGAGACACAGACCTGCCTTTACAGAGAAGCCAGCTAAAATGCAACACAGTAACCTGCAGTAAATGACGTGTCACAAAATACTGCTTAAAGGGTTTAATTGCCATTGAATTATCCTGCTCCCTGCAGTTTACAGCAGCATGTTGCGATATACTGAAGCATTACTGCCTTTCATCCTGGCTGGCACTGCTGTATCTTAACATTTCCTACAAAGATAAAGGTATTTCTTCATCTAGCATTTCCTCCAGAAACATTGGTATTTCTTCATTTGTTATCAAGCACTCACTATACAGATATAGCCCTTTCTTCATCTAGCATTTCATATAGAGACCCTGGCCTTTCTTCATCTTGCATTTCCTGCACAATCATAGCCTTTCTTTATCATTTCCTGTAGAGATACATGCTGGTCTTCATCTAGCATTAACTACAGAGACACAGGTCTGTCTTCATCTAGCATTTCCTACAGAGACACTGGACTTTCTTCATCAAATATTTCCCACAGAGACACAGACCTACAGTATATTCATCTATCATTTCCTATGGAAGCATAAGCCTTTCTTTGTCTAGCATTTCCTAGAGAGACACAAGTCCATCTTCATCTAGCATTTCCTACTGCGACACTGTCTGTCTCGATAAATTCTAGATGAGGTAGGCATCATGAGGTGGGATGGTAGGGGGATGGGGGAGCAGGAGATTCTAATGGGGGGACACTATTAAGGTGATGAGGACCATGAGACACCCTGGGGTGAAACAGGGCCTAGGGAGAGGCCAGATGTGGTTGGTTCCCATACCCAGGGTTCCATCAGACAGAGTGGGCAGGTAACCTTTAGGTTGGCAGTCTCCACTCATTCCTATCAGGCAATATTGTCCAATTTGAGATCAATGAGAAACAAGACTGCAATTATAAAGGACTTGATTTCTATGGTTTGTCTGGCTTGCATCATGTAGACCTGCCTGGGTGGTGACACTGAGCTAGTTCTGGAGGAGTCAGTCCCAGCTAGATTCTCTCTAGTTCCCTGCTGCACAAATGGATCACAAGGGAGTGGGGCCATCTGCTTTAGATGTGATTTGAACTTTACTGTGCAACCAGTGTGAGTTACTTCATCGTTAGAATGTGTGGCCATGTGTGGGGATCCAGGTGTAGATTGCAGGATCCTTCTCGTATACTGGCCTCTGGTGTGTGAGAGGGAATTCCTCCAGGAAATCATGGATTTCATCACTGAGAAGGTATTGGAACCACCCATATGGTTGGTTATGGGCAGCTTCAATGTCTGGGTAGACAATGAACTCTTACAATTTGGACAGGATTTCCTCTGGGCCTTGCACACATGGTTACTGCTGTGATCCATCAACATGGTCATGTCTTGGACATATGGTGGCCAGCCAAGGAGGTGTGAGGAGGGTTGCACCATTTGCTGTTTGCACACCCATTGCACCAAGGATACTGGTAAGGTGACTGGGGGGAGTGCTTGGTGCCACTGCGGAGGGGACACTAGACAACAGGTATTGCAGAATTGTGACTGAGGTACCATGGATCGGTGCCGGGGGGGGGAGTACTGGACACTAGGGGGTTATAAGCTTTGCTATGGGCTAGCGATTGGAGGTGGGGACCACAACCACCAGGGAGTTGTGTTTTAGTCCTGCTTGTGCTTGAAGGAGAAGATCACTAGCACCAGGGAGTTGTGTTTTAGTATGGGCTGGTGATTGAAGGAGGGGGGAGACCACTAGCACCAGGGAGGTTTTTTGTACTGTGGGCTGGTGATCAAAGGTGGGGACCCATTTGTACAGCAGCAACTCTAATATCCAAAACAACTCTTCAAGTTAAACCTGTGTAGTTTATAGGAGCAATCTACATCCATGGGTTCGATTTATAGTTTTGATTAGGCTGCTTATATAAAATTGCAGCATCTCCTGTGTGCTCGTAAGATTGCTTTTCCATTTTGTATCTAGAGAAACTGATTGATCAATTAGGAATAGCCTTAGACCAACTTTTTCATATATCTCCATTCGATATGTTTGTATCACCACCATTTTCTCAAAAAAAATATCAACCGTTGTTTTTGCAGAAGAAGAAAGTTTGCACCAATTACATTAGACAGACACTGAGCAAACAGCTCTTCTATCCATTCATAGCATTCTCCAAAGTCCTAATATCAGTTTACGTTTTTTCCTTTTCAAACTGAAAGCACCATAGTCAGCACTCAGAATGTGTTTAATGTATTATAAACTTAAATGCTTCCTTTACTTCAAGTGTGAAAGCCCTTACGTTTCAAAAGCAGGAATCGCAGAATGTAACACTTTTGAAAGTCAACACAAAGACAGTGGATTATTAGAAAAGTTCAGCCATTTTAAAGTCTCATTTGCAGGCATCTGCAGTTGTCAGTTTATGACTTTCAGCCCATATTTTATAGTTTATCAGCTTTACCGCTTATATGGCTTTTTCTTTCTATGTTTGTCCAAAACAGTTTAAAGCAATGCAAAATACAGAAGCAAAAAGAAGAGCTTTTACCGAGTCTTGCAGAAGCAGCAGTTAAAGAAAGCCTTCACCATTTCAAATATGCCACCTTCAGGACACAGATCAATGCAGATCAAATTGTAGATTTCACGTTGCCGTTATGATTTGATCTTTCGGCTTGCCATTTATTATAGCTGCGATATCTAGGTTTTGACTGAGATTTTTCAATCTATCTACATTGGAAAAAGCAGAAAAGGACATTTGTTTAGATTTGTAGAATTAGTTTTTCCACAGCATTTTCTCTATCGACAGCCTCCACCTCAGAGCTTTGGGAGCTTGACTGGAAACACGTCACCCCTCTTCTTTGCCCAGCATCTCCCCCTTAACAGAAGCATCACTTCTAAAGCTGCACTCCACCAATGCCATCTGCCTGTAATCTTAGAACACACACTGGTGGGCTGATGTACCTGTGGTTGACAGCCTGGCACCTCTGGTATATTTGCCCCTGCTAACCCCCAAAAACAGTAGACAGGAACATGCAGCACAGCTGAAGCCCAAGTGGGCTATTTCAGAAAATTTACATTTAATTGTGAGGGAACAGGGAGCCTATACCCCAGAGAACCCCCTCACCCCAAACCCAAAGCTCATACCTTCAGATAGTCAAATAAATCAGTTAATCTGCCGTAGCAGATTAGAAAGTCCAGGACTGGTTTCAAGTGTCCTGCTACTCAGTCAGTCCATGAATGATCATGTTGCAGAGCCTCTAGTTCTGCAATAATGTCCTGTTTAACTTCTGCTGCATGGCGGTGTTTGAAGGATCCGGAGGCCTTCCATGCCATAGCTGCCATATGCAATAGAAGAGTGTTACCATGATTCCATTCAACCTAAATTTCTCTTGCCCTGAGTTTTTTTTTCACAGTTTCCACATTTTCAAATGTTGGTTGCCCCTCTGGGAAGAACACCACTAACCAGGCTGGGTATGGAGTTTAAAATTTGAGTTGATTCCACTCAAGGGCCTTCAGTATAGGAATATATTGGTGCTTTTTTCATGGTTGTGGGACTGAAATCATTGTCAAACCAGATTTGATTGTATTCATACTCCACAGCTTTCAATCTCCACACCCATATAGGAATCTCCTGCTTCACTTTGTAAATTGTATTTCTAAAATCTGGCTATCACTAATCGCAGCTAAGCATTAACTTCCATTGGTTTGGGTCCCAGTGCCCCATGTAACTTTTCCAGTTCCATGGGGCATTTCCAGGCCAAGTTGCAGTGCCTCATGAAAAAATAAACATTCTCCCCTTCAGTGCCTTCAGGCAATCCATATAGTTGGATATTCTTCCAGCGTGCTCTGATTTTCATGTCTTTTTGGCCCTCCTGTATCTTGGTTTGGGTGTGTGAGAGCAGGAGTAACACAGCTTCCAGGTGGTCTGTCCGATGGTCTGTGGCTATGATTTGGGTATTAGCATCATTCGCCCACTTCTTCAGGTTTGTCAGCTCTGTCCCCATATCATCAATTTTGGTACTGAAGAAAACTGTATCCAAGTTCTTCCCTTTTTCCTGGCTTTCTTAGGTGATGATCTCTGGGGACTGTAGGTAGGTGTGGGATCCTGATGCCTGTGAGGCCTCAGAGTCATCTAGGTCTAGTCTCCATCTTGCCTCATCTCCCTTCCTCAGTGCCGCTTTCTGTTTGTTTGCCCGTCACATCTTTCAGATAAGTCCTCCCACCAATAAAAGACCACAGTTTATGGATTTGTTCTAATGTAGGAGATAGTTTAAGCCCAAATACACATGGAGCTCTAGTTCTCATCAGTCATTACAGGTGATGACATCACTGGAAGTCTTCTCACCTAGCACTTCCTAAAGAGACACTGACATTTCTTCATCTATCTAACATTCCCTATAGAGACATGTTTTAGGTCTATCTTTATGTAATATTTCTTACAGAGCTACAGATCTTTCTTCATCTAGCATTTCTTATAGAGGCAATGGTCTTTCTTCATTTAACATTTCCTATAGAGACACTGGTCAGCCAAAGTGAAATTTGCTATAATAACCATAATAGTCCAACTACTAGTGTAGCCAGGGCATAATAATAATAATAAAGAAAATCGTATCGTTCAGTTTCCGTTTTCTCAGATTCTGGATCAGTCAGATTTTTTTACTTTCCAAGCCAAGATCTGAACTGAGGTCAGGTCTCAAATTATATTGTACAAAATCTGACTAATCTAATCTGAGTTTTGGTAGTCCCATGTTCCTCACCCCATCCTGTGAAGAAAAATCCTCAGAGTCCCTGGAGTTTAGTGGCACCCCCCTTCCTCAGCACACCCAATGAATAAATAGCCTAATCCCTCCTTACATAGGTACATAAGTATGTCAGAAGAATACAGACCAGGGTTGACACTACATATTTGTCTACCACTGTCCATCATTGAATTTCTTCTAAATGGAATCACTGGCATCAAGTGGTACACCCCCCCACACACACACACACACACACACACACACACTGATCCTATTTCCTTTTGGCTATGACTGGCATCAGTGGTATCTGGAAATCCAGTCACTCCCCCAGCCCTGTTCCCCCAAGAGGGGCCAGCACAGCCCTCCACTCAACTCCTTGGCTGGCTACAATCTAGCACAGTAAATAGGTGCTTGATTAGGGAGGCAGTACAGCCCAGTGGTTAGAGTACAACACTGTGAAGTGAGAGACTCAGCAGTTTGAATCCTGCAATCCCCACTTGCATATAATATATGTCCCTGAGGAAGTCACTTAACCTCCCAGTGTTCCTAGGTCACACCTGGAAATGAGCTTTGTCTCAGTGTGCCTTTCCCTGACTGAAATTCTAAATATTACATCCATTTCAAATACATGCCAGAGTGTTGCTTGTAGTCAGCATTATTCATTCATTCAACTTTATGAAAAATCATGACGGAATTGAGTGAATAATATTGACTGTGAGTAGCACTGCACCATTTATCTAGATTTGTGGGCAGCCAGATTGTGCCAGATAGCTGGATGGGATCCAGATGTCCATGATATGAAATCTGATCTACCTAGGAGTGAAAAGAAAAGTTACATAGTTAAAATAACTGAAGATCTTCCAGAATATCTTCTCAATTAAGTACCTCTCTTGAGTGTGAGGCAGAAGCACTGGGACCCCACAGAAGCACGTCTTTTGGCAAAGGGGCCAGCACTGGCTGCTGGCTCACGGCACCTGTGTGACACCGCATAGTGATGCACGCCTGTCAGTAACCACTGCTGACCCACTTGCCTACCTCAGTTCTGTTTGCCAGGAAAGAAAGAAAGCCAGGACAAGTTATGCTTGCAGGATGGATAGGATAATGGGATAAGAAAAGAATATAGGAAGAGAAAATAAACAACTGAATAAAATGCAGAAGGAAATCATATATTTGTATATAATACTGTCATGGTAGTGTCAGTACAGTTAGGGTCGACTAAGGTGTTTAACGTTAAACCCCAATTTTTGCACCTTAATAACTCTGACTGCATTCAATGGAATGCTTATGCATGGAGAACTGTGTGTATGTCTTACAATATGGATGACTACCTGTGGCAACAGAAGCGTTGTCCCCAGAGGGACCTGCATATCTGCAGGTACTGTGGATTTGTATCTGTGATTACAAGGGCCTGTGTTTCTGCACACAGAAGTAGTGTTGTGATTTGAGTATCATGGATTTCTATCTGCAGCCAGAAGTGAATGTGCATAGCTTTCGGTGTGTGTACCACAGATTCAAATCCACAAAGGTAACACATCAGTGCTGCTGCATTTGTATCATCTGGAAACAATTGTACAGTGTTTGTCTTACCTGATCATGGCTGTCTGTGGTTGTTTCTGTGGTCTTGTAATTTTGTTGCTTGAGGGGGATAGGGGTAGGGTTGGAAAACTGAAGCCTCATTTCCCTACTTTTGTGCTGTTAAATTGAACCCTAACTGATGCATTAATGCATTTTTTTTTTCAAACTATATATGTATCTATCTATACAGATAGACAGACAGACAGATAGATAGATAAGCTGGGGACTAGTGTTGGTCAGGTAAATTGAACTGAGAGCAACTGAGACATTCAGTTACCCACATTACAGCAAGAGTAATAATGCTGGCCTAGAATAAAGGGGGGAAAAGGATGAAGGAAAGCACAAACACTGAAATGCCTACTACCATAAGCACCTATAATGCTAGCTAGAGCAGCTGGTTACACTTGCCCTTGCCCTGGAGTAGAGATGTACACATGGGGATTTACCCCTACCAAGGAAACAAAGCACCCAGTGATCTGACACAACTTAGTTGTTCAAGAACAGAGCAAGATAAACCTTGTATCACTGACAGGGCTACTGTCAAGTAGACTTGGACTGAGGTCAGGACACCACTAGGGTGTAGTGTTGCATAAAGCAACTAATATGGATAGACTCAAGTTAGAGGGGATGTACCACAGTGTAGGGAGAAGGTGTGGTACAGGAGGTAAAGAGAGGTACACAGGAAATCCTATTTTTGAGATGTGCCAAACCTCATTTTTTAGCTTTAAAAACAATTTTGTTATTTTTGGGTGTTTCTTGTATTTTACCCAGAAAACGTGGGGCCTCAAATATATAAGAGAGAGAGAGAGAAAGAGAGAGAAAGAGAAACTCTGAACTGGACAGAGTACCTGGAAAAAGGGGTGAGCTGCCCAGTAACCCAGGATCACTATAGTGAGGAATACAGTGGCTGAGCAGGTGAATAGTACTCCGTGGAGAACATATACTGAAAGATCTTCAGTCACAATAAGTACATAACTTTTCTATTTTCCTAGAATCAGTCTTCTCCATGAAGCCCCACTCTTGGGACCCATGTAACAATATGCTTCTTTTTACAAAGGAGGAGCCTGCTCACCCTGGAGCTATAGACTGCGTCAACCCTCTGTGAGTGGGAGAACACCCGAGGTAGGGGATACTTCTTGGTTGAGAGGGATCAAGGACTGGTCAGGTTGAAGTGGTGGTTTCTGGGGCACAGGAGAAGGAAGGAAGGTCCCCTGACAACGGCTGCCTGACCTGAGGGGAGAAGAAATTAGCTCACTGGTAGTGTAAGATGAGTACCTTTCACCAGGCCAGAGGTGCTAGTCAGAACAGACATAACCATAATATCTGTTTGATAGAGATGGCTGATCTGAAAATCCTGGAATCCACCTTGTTGGCATTGTACAATGCCCTCAACTGGGGCTATGCTGCCTCCAGGCCCCTGAAGGAAATGTATATGGCCTACCTAAAGACTTCACAATCAGACACTGCAGCAACCATAGTGTGCATCTGCAACCACAGACAGGACTGGAAGGCCACCATGTGTGCCGGATGTGACATCATTGTCAGAAGAGAACATGCTGAGAAAAACACCTTCCTGTCCAGTACATTAAATTAGGCTGAGTCTGAACTGGGAGGCCTGTCACATCTTGAGTACTGTAGCCAGGTCTGGATCTTCAGTATTTGAAACCCTGAAGAGATGTGAGGTATGGATTCTGCAGACCTGGCATGGGCATGATACCTGATCATGAAGTCTCTCAGGGTGGGATGTGTGGAAAGGGACACCTCCATAATGCCTTGGATATATTCTTCATGACCCTGGGCCAGGGAAGAACAACACAGGTGCTGGTACTGAGAACTCCAAGGAGACTCAAAGGCAGAGCAACAGGGTCATGACTCGCACAAGCTGGGAGGTCCCTGCACAGCTCTCCTATATATTTCTGGTACAGAATGTACTCAAGTGGATGAGGCCAGATGGAAGGATGACTTATTGTCCTCAGAGGATGACATCGATTGAGACCATGCATGGAAACCATCTGGATTAGGCACTGGAGAAGGGATCTTGACCTGAATTCTGTCATATTCCCTATACCATGAGTCTATGGTACCAGCCAATACATGATTCTGCTCCTATGTGAGAAGCCATGGGAGCCTAATGAACATGGACACTATGTCTACTGATTCCCAAGGCACTTTACATGGTCACCAGATGGGGGATGGGATAGCCTCCTGGGCTGTGGTTTAATGCCTATGGAAGGTCCTTGGGGTTCCAGTAACACCCTTGCCCTAGGGAAGGATGCAGTAGAACTTTTTGCTGTTAGCAGTGCTATGACAGAGGAGGTGCATGACAGGGTTGGGGAAGACCCTTCCCCAATCAAAGCGACCACTCAACTAACAGGGACCCTGTTAATTAAGTGGTTGCTTTGAATTCTTAAAATCACAACTATAAATAGTTGTAAAATTTATTGAAAAATCATCCCCTTTCACGTCAATGGCCACGAACATGCAGCCTTCATTTTATGACATCACAAAATGGGGTTGTGTGTGCTGGTGTGGGGACATGGCCGTAGGTCTGGGAAGTGTCTCTGTTTATGCAGGGAGTAAAACTATGAGGAATTTAATGGATGAACATTAATGGAAACATTTATACCCTTGACTCTGTGGCGGGTGAGGTATCACATATGTTTGGGGGGGGGCTGGAAACTCTGAAGTGTGCACCTGCTCTTTAAGACTAGATGTGCTCTTCAGACTGGCTTCAGGAATGAAACTGGCAAACTTTTGGTACACTTTATGAAAAACACGAGATGTAACTTACAACATCAGGATTCAAAGTTTGAACTGCCAGGAAAATATGTCTTACAAAAAGAGAGTGATGTTTTGTTTGGAGGGAGAGGTTGAGATTTAAACTGAGAGACTCAGATGAAGAATGTTTTGTTTGTACTGCTTTTAAGAAGAGCTATCCTGTATAGGACACACTACTTGCAAATTTTATAGCTCTCTTGGTCTGCCTATGGATCCTGACTTATGTCTCGATGATAAGATGGCACAGTGATGGTCTTCGGTGGAAACCTAGAACAGGCAGAGGGAACCCATGACTGAGTAAGCCCCTCTGAGGGGTCTGATTTGTATCTGACACCGATGCCAATGACAGAGCCAGGTGAGAACTCAGTGCTGAAATCATCAACACTGCTTGAGTCGGCACCACTAGCAGTACTGAGACCAGTTGCTTTGATGTTCCTGTTGCTGAGGCCTCTCTTGGCACCAACAGTGACACTGATCTTGCTGTCATCACCCTGCTTGATGCTGCCCTCTTCCTCAGCACTGCTAGCAGCACTGCATTCAAGGTCAGTATTTGAGCAGGCACTGACACTGGCACAGCCAGTGTACCGACCCCAATGCCAACACTGCGGATTGTGTCATCACCATAGTTGGCACCAGTGTTGGTTTCACCTTCAGTGTTATCACCGTGAATGATAACAGCATGGACAACATTGGCATCAACAGCTCAATAATTATGGATAAGGCAAAAGGCCTTGACCCTAAAGCTGGAAGGGTCCCTTGCACAGGGCTAATGGACAATGATAGGTTCTCCACCAGAAGGAGCCAGAGGGCCACCTGACCCTATCAAAGACTCCAAAACAGCCCCAGTGTGGTGGTGGGGAGAGAACTTTATATCTCACCTGACTCTGAGAGTAGGGAAGGGACCTAGGGGAAGGATCTAAAGTCCTACCTTCAGACCTACTGGTCTGATACCTATGACTGAAATCTGGAACTGGACAGCCCAGCTTCCACCATCTGATTTGGAGGGTGCAGCTGTCAAAACAGAAACATGCATCACAAAGAGTCCATGTCATGGCCTGGCCAGATTGAGGCAGTAGAAGCATACTGAATGCCCTTTGCCATGGCTGATTTATTTGCCAGATGCTCAAAAATGGAAAAGTTGCTTGGGTCTTCTTCTTAGATAACTTAGGCATTCCAAAGAACTAATAAAACAATAGTGAGAAAATGAAGAAGCAAACATAAGTGAACTGAGGTTATGCTACTCATGCCCATGGTGAGCACCCAATGGTGGGAAAAATAGAACTAAGTTAAGCAAAGGGGCCAGCAATGGTTATTGGTTGGCCCACTTTATCACACTATGTCATGCAGGTGCCATGAGCCCGTAGCCATTTCTGGACCTCTGGCTAAAACACTTGCTCCAGTGGGATCCTAGCATCTCCATCATAGGCCCAGGAGTGGGACTCCATGGAGAACATTGATTGTGGGACAATTTAGGCTTTTCCTGACTATTGGATCATAGTCTGATCAGAATGGATTTGGTACTATCCAAGCACCACTGCCAGCCATAACATCTCTTCACACACTGTAGCTGTGAGACCAGGACAGCTAGTTCACATAGGGCCCTATATTCAGTGTGCCACTTGCACTGCGCATCCATAAATGGGGTGCATGAGTTAGCACATAGCAAGCCTGGAGCAATATTCAGGCAGCGCACTTCCACAAGACCAAATATCCAAGTGATCCTGAAGTTGAACTAAAGTTTCACTTGGCCAAACTGAAAGTCAAAGTGATAAGTACCAGCACATTCGCAGAATTCAAAATAGGCATCAGCTTATACTTACCCACTTGCATGACTGGGCATAAAACTAAGTATACTAGCCTCCAGGTAGAGTACTGTTCTTCACACAACACCTAATACACTTGGACAAGAAAGATAATGAGAAAAAAGAATGAGAACAGTTATTCTGAAATAAAAGTAACAGCTGGTTACTTTTAACAATTAAGAACATTTTCTGTCTGTTATACTTGGTGCTACAAGCTCTAAAATGCATCTAGTTTCAAACTGTTCTGGAAAATCCCAGTTGCCGCTTTACTACTATTACTACTACTAACTCTCTTCTCCACTAAATTAACCACCTACCCCAGTTCTGTCCCTTGCTAAGTGTGTGAACATGATAGTCCGAGAGTCCATTCCAAAATCAAATTACTGTGTTATATATGACAGTCTTCAAATCTGAAATTACCCAGATTCAGGAAAACATCTCATCCACTTCTAACTCTTTTCCTGCCACCAATCCCTTACTTCCTGCCCCTTCTCTTCCCTCCTGATCAGCCTTGACAGTTGGTGTTCCAGTTAGTGTTGTAACAAAGCAACAGTAATTTAAGGTGGAAAAACACTCTTGGTCCATTAGATCATAGAAACACAGAGTGTGTTGGCTGAAAAAGAACAGGGGTCCATCCAGTCTGCCCAATGTTGGGCTGGATTTGAAGATCTCATAACATTAATGGCTTATCATCACCCCCTGTCCTAGGTACCTCTTCTCTCTTCTGTCTGTGGGTTCCAGATTTGCCATATATTTGTGCCACCCAAGTTTTGACCCAATCACAGTCCTGGCATCAGCCATCTCTCTGTGCAGTTTATTCCATTCATCCACCACCTGCTCAATGAAAAAGAACTTCATCACATCCTTCCTGAATCCCACCACTACCAGCCTCCACCTATGTCCTCTAGTCACCGTGCCCGTGTTCGTTTTCAACAAGTCCTTACAAGCCACCCTGTTGGTTCCCTATAAGAACCTGTATGTCTCAATCACGTCCCCCTTGCCCTCCTGCACTCCAGTATATACATCTTAAGGTCTCCAACCTTTCCTCATATAGACACCAAAACATACAGTCTTCCCTGCTGCCTGTGGATCATCTTACCCTCCTCCTATCAACCGATCCTCTTTTTCCATTGTCAACAAGTCTGCTCGTCCCCTATTTATTTAGTTTAATTTTTGGATGCAGCCTTTGAGCTCACAGCTCATTTATGAAGGTTCCAAGTCGAGGAGAACAATACAATTGCAGACAAGCATATTGGGTATACAGCAGCAAGTATGAATTTACAGAGCACATAACATCAGTAGTCAAACCAAGTACAAGTAATGCTATACAATAAGATAAAAATATGACACAAAGATGAACTGCAAAAAATAAGGGACGGTATGGAGATCCATAGGCCAGCACCCAAAGATGTGGGATTGTCACAATTGTATCAGTAAAGAGAGGATGCGAGGAAAGAAAGTGAGAAATAGGTACAGATGGTTAGGGGAGGAGGGGGGAGGAGGTTCTATGGGGAGGGTACAGGGTTAAAGGTGTGCAGTCGAGGTTGGGTAGGCAGTGGGGAAGAGGAGGTAGAAAGAGGAGGCTGGTGGCAGGGAGATGAGAGAGGATGTAAAAAGGTCAGTTAGAGGTCCGTGGGATAAGGACAGGGTGAGGTCAGCTTCGCTAAAGCAGAGGAGAAAAAGCAGTCTTGAGGGTGAAGAGTTCGAGGTCATTTAGTAGTCATAGCTGCTAGAGGTAGCTAGGTAGTGCTTCAATTGTTTTTAAAAGAGCTGATGTTGTTTGAGTTGGCCAGTTCGGCAGGGAGTTTGTTAATACAATCTGGGGCTTTGTAAGCAAAAGAGCGCCGAGTGAGAGAGTTTCTCCTGAACGGCGCAGATAGTTAGCATCATGCAGCACCCCTGGTGCAGTGTTGGGTTTGCGAGAATTGCAGTAGGTTGCAAATGGCAGACGGAGTGAGTCCAAGAAGCACTTTCTTTCCCATAAGGCTAACTTGGTACTTTACTTGTCCTAGTAGGTTTAACCATTGTGTTTCAGCATACAGACTGCACGTGTGGGGTAAACCTGTCAGCACCCAGAACGAGTCAGCAGGCTTTGTTGAGTGCTGTTCTGACACACTTTAGGACCTTGTCAGTGGCAGCACTACATGCAATCAGCCCATAATCAATAACTGACAGGACTGAGCTGGTAACAGTGAAGCGCAAGGCAGTGGGGTTAAGTGGCTCCTGTGCTTATACAGGACTCCAGGTTTGACATTAGCAGCCTTGACTACGCTGTCAGTATGTGAGGACAAAGAGAGGGAGTCATTGATATCTCATTGAGACATTTGAATGTCATTACTTGTTCGAGGGCTTCGGTTTTTTTTATTGACTATGTTGAGACTGGGGTTTTTCCTTTTGGATTGTGGGCCGGTGAACAGCATTATTTCAGGTTCTTTATAGTTGAGCAGCAATTTCCCTTGTTCCCACAAGACTTCCCTCCTGCATCCCCAAGGTGCTGCTCATTTTTAGGCACATTCTTAACCCTGATTCCCTCCAACTGCCTTCTAACACCTATCCACTGTTGTTAGGGCATTTGTTGTATATTTAGTATTTTTTGTACACATTGGATAATCTCTATTTAGTGTCATTTTACCACATGGTATAGTCACATTTTTTTCCTGGGTCAGACCTTGAGGCCTGCAGCAATGGTGTTCCATAATCCCAAAGTATCTCCACTCAAGAACCTCTCACCTTTCCTTTTATGAATTATGGAACAAAAGTGGGGTCCTGTTCTTGCATGTATACAGCGGCACCCATCTCCACCATAATTCCTCAAACTGTATCTGTCTACCTCTGAGAAGTTGCGTTGAGCACTCTAGCTTGCAAGTCAAGGACATCATCTCCCTCCACTTCAGTATAATGGCAACTTGTATCAGCTCAAGTCTCTTTAGCATCTTTTGGCCACAACAAGAGTAGCAAGAGTAAGTGTAGCTTATGGCCCCTCAGATGTACGCCTGGTGGAGAGACTGTTAAAATAAGCATGGAGGGCATGACCGGGCCCTGTTCCACAAAAAACATATTACCCTACACTCATACTGCCTGCCAGAATAGAGATAGCAGTGTGTAGCTCCAGAATATATGAGCCTGATCAGAAGTCATGCAGCCACATCCCCTCAAGCAACCACCCTTTTCTGGACCCATATACTTGTCCTGCACCAGTGGTATAATAAAATATCGATATCAACACTTCTGCACAAACTCCCACCAAAAAGTGGAAGAGGTAACCCTGTAAGCTGTAAGTGTGTAGCAAAGTCAAAGGTCTATAGGACAACTGGTACCATGCTCTTTGTTCCAATGATTAAGGATGTTGACAGTGCCTTCAGTACCAAGCTCCATTAGTCCTCTGTACAGATTGCATATGAGGTGGGTCCACAGGGCCCCACAGACGTGGCCCATAATCACTGTAATAAACAGACCAGGTTTATCAGGGAGTTTGCAAGTTCCTGGGCCCAGCCCTTGCAGGGACCATCTAACCTGCAGGCATCAGACATTGTCTCGCTTGGGAAGGGTCTGTAGGTCCTGGAAAAAGGGAAATCCCCTACAGTCAAGAAACTGAAAAATGTACATGAATTCTTGCCTACTCCATTGTCAGCCAGTGCCATCTATTGTACAGTTGCAGCCATAGACACGGTCAGATATTTCCTGAAATTTCTGTGATGTCTTGTGAGAAATTACCTGTGTGCCTGCAGTACCACTATGGGCCACCAGAGAGAATCTCTTTAGATATATTGTGAAATATCAGGAAATATCTGAATGTATCTGTGGCTGCAAGTATATTGGGCGACTGCTAGATCATGTGCCAGAGCCCTGCACCATATCCTGGTACCCTCCAAGGGTAGCATATGCCAAGTGAAGGACTACTGTTTCAGAATAATGGCAGTATACCAAGAACATTTACCTAAAGGCTGATACCCCACCAGGTCTGCAAAAAAAATATTTGTCCAAGTAATGAAGGTAATCTATGTGGAGCACAATATGTTTCCAGTATGCCTGATAGGTAGGCATTGCCCACAGACATACTATCTGAAGTGGGTCTGCTCGGGCATATATTCACAAACTAGGTAAATTTACCCCACCCAGGTCTCTATGGTAGGTACTGGAGAACTGAGTACCACACTCAAGGTTGGCCTCCCTCCCAAATGAAGTGTGAAATAAGCTTGTCCCAGGAATATGCCTGTTCTGGTACTATGAGGAGGGTTTGAAAAAAATACAGAATGCGAGGGAACACATTCTGTCAAGTCTTGGGTTATCTGCTGGGTCAATATTTTTTGATTTAGGAATTTAACCAGATGCAGACATCTCAGGATCTGGACTCTCAGGTATTTGATGGTATTACATGTCCAGTTAAAAGAGAATGTGGCTCGCAGGGCTGTAGAGAACAGACAGTTATAAGTAAGCACGACTTCAGTTTTTGCAAGTTTAATTTGAACCCTGCCACTAACCAAATCCCATTTCTTGACTTTTAACCAAAAGGTACCCTGTCTTGTTTTATCTAATACTACTCTTTTTACTGTGCATTTCATTTCACTGTTTACATGTCCCTACTTTCTGTATCGCCACCCCCACTCAGGTCACACCTGGAAATGAGCCACGGCTTAGTATGCTTTTTCTAGTTATCAGTTTCTAAATAAATAACATTAAATGATGGCTGACCTTTAAGATTTCCTGGCTTAATCTTCATCAGATAGTGGGTGTGATGTCTGCAGGCTGCATTGTAGTTCTGAAAAGTAGCAGTGCATTCCACAGATACTGGCATATAAATATCCCAAGGTTTTAATTGTGAAATACAGATACAACATCTGCCAGTGAAACTAGCTAACTCACTGGCCACTTAGTACCCCGGCACTTTGGGTCCCAACCATTCCTTCATCATGGGTGCCCCTTGGTATGTTTACATGCCAGTGTCTGGATATTGTCTGTTGAGTGTGCTACTATTTTTGAGACTGCATTGCGCTGGTAGCTTAGCTACCTTTCTGTCCCCCCAATACCTCGCAGCTCCCTGTGGACTTGTGCATTGTACTTCCTGCTGATACCATGGGCCCACAAATTGTAAGTTGCCTTTTTCTTCTGCAGGCAATATCTCTTTTTTCCTCCTTAATCTCCTGCACGTAAGTACAGCCTTTGATACTATCCGCCATGCCACTCTCCTACATTACCTACAGCAGTAGCTTTTTGTTGTTTCCTTGCTGATTTGATTCCACCCTTACCTTTTCAGTAGCTCCTTCTACTGTATGTCTTCACAGATAGTACCATATGGCTCCATCTTCAGCTCTCTATTTGTTTTTATTTACCTACACCCTCTTTTGGACGCTTCATCTCTATCGTCAACCTTGTATTTTACCTTTTACGTAGATAACACATAGTTATAGACAGTATATGTATTGATCCACTCATGGATAACTTTACTTTCACTTTTAACATGCCTGAATCAGGTCAGTTCATAGCTTCACTAAAACATTTATCTGCATAATCTGTCTATAACAGAATTACTCCTTTTGGGCAAAATAACTGCACCTTCATCCCCTCCCTCTCACTCATAGACTGTAGCATCTCCTTTGCCTCCTTTGTCCATTGCTTTGTTGTCATCCTTTACTCAGTGCTCTCCTTCCATCCCATGGCAGCCAAATACAAGCAGTGATACATCTCAGTAGATCCGTGTGAAACCCTACTACAATGAATGGGTTTTGTAGTGACATACCTCTGACTACTACTGTCTAATGTTTATAGAGCTATGCATCGCTCTGTTAACATTGCTCATGGGTATCATTGCCATGACTGCGTCTCTGCTAAAATGCTCAGTTAATCTTTTATTTCAGTGTACCTTAACTACTGCTGCAGCTCCCTGTTCAGTAGCTCACTAGAGCTCAACTCATCCAGAATGCTGATGCTTATTTCCTTGTCCACACCAAAAACTGAGATCAAACCACCCATCCACAAAAAACCTGCAATAGCTTCCTGTTTCCTTCACTGTTCTGCATTCATGATCACACTCTCCACCTTCAAGATTATTCATGGTCTAGTCCAGAAAATCGTATTTCTGACCTCCTTGAGTTCCTACCTCCTCCACGTCCCTCCCATTAGCTTGTCACAGCTGGTGGCAGAGCACTGTTCTTGCTTACGCCATTCACATGAAGCAGCATTTCTGTTTCTCATGCAACATTCATTTACTCTATCAGTTGAAATCCCCTCTCTAAACATCCCTCGTTTTTGCCGTTTGATGTAACTGCTAAACTTTCCCCACTTTTGGAGCTATATGGCTGAACTTTGATACTGATAAATGACCATGGCTCCCTTGTACTTTTTTCTAGCCTTTAGTATACTTGACTATTGTGATTTAATACACAGTATTTTATTTTCTAGTCTATGAATTAAACATATCCAGCACACAGTGGCTATGAATTAAGTTATATAGCTTCTGTAAAACACAGCAGCTATGAATGAAGATATATAAAATAGTTTCAATAAACATTTTGACAAAACAGATACAGTTATATTCATTGTCTTTGTTAAAAAATGTTGACATACGACTGGTATAAATAAAGCTATATAAAATAAAGTTGAAATTTATTACTGTATATGCCAATCTGCTGAATTTGTTTTTATTACTGGTAGCTCACAGTTACATTAGCTACAATTTAAAATCCTGCCAATACAATTTGTGATTAATAATCAATGGGAAGAAAAGGATGCAGCAATCATTAGCAGGACATTTAACTTTTGGACTTCAGCTACGTTTTTGGCCTTACTTTAAAAAAAAAATTTGTTCAGTCCATTTTGAGGCCATGATTACATGAATGTGGATAGTTTCTATTATTTTCATTAGATTTGCTACTCCTTTACCAATTTGTTTGGGAGGATGGCAATTTTTGTTGTTGTTACAGTATGACAATCATTGTGTTGCCCTGTAAATACTTTTAACAATAAAGTTCAGTCAAGAGTTTCAGTTGGTAGACAATTATTTTGAAAAGTTTAAGTACATTCTTGTATCTTCAGTTCAATGATAGTCATTGTTTTTACACATAGAAACATAGAAGTTGACAGCAGATAAGGACCGCAAGGCCCATCCAGTCTGCCCATTTCTTTTTCTACCTTATGAATGCTCCATCGTCGTTTGCTCTGTCAATGGCCTATCTATTCATACTCATCTGTATTGCTCCCTTGTGAATATCCCATGCCTGTTTAAAGCCCTGCACTGTATTCATATCCACCACTTCCTGAGGTAGGCCGTTCAATGCATCCACCACCCTTTCTGTGAAAAAGAACTTCCTCACATTACCCCTTAATCTGCCTCCTTCTAATCTCATGCTGTGTCCGCTTATCCTGCTATTTTTCTTATATTGAAACATGTTAGACTCTTTCACCTTGTTAATGCCCTTAAGGTGTTTTAATGTTTCAATCATATCACCTCTCTCCCTCCTTTGCTCTAGGGTATACATATTGAGCTCCGTTAATCTGTCCTCATATGTTTTCTGATGCAGTCCCTGCACCATTTTCGTTGCCCTTCTCTGGACTGCCTCAATTTGGGTAATGTCTTTGTGAAGGTGTGTCCTCCAGTACTGCATGCAGTACTCCAGATGGGGCCTAACCAGTGTCTTGTAAAGGGGGATTATTACCTCCCTCTTCTGACTTGTGATACCCCTACTAATACACCCCAACATTCCTCTAGCCTTACCTACTGCTGTAGAGGTCTGCTTGGATGATTTCAGGTCATCAGTGATGATGACGCCCAAGTCTCTTTCTTCTCTTGTGACTGCCAGCAACTTCCCTCCCAGACAATAGCTGGCTTCAGGGTTTCTCTTCCCTATGTGCATGATCTTGTACTTCTTTGCATTAAACCCCAGTTGCCACTCTTCCGACCATTTTGCTAGTTTATCCAGATCTCTTCTCATTCTGCCCACCCCATCTGGATCATCTGCTCTGTTGCAGATCTTGGTGTCATCTAAAAACAGACAAACCTTACCCCCCAGTCCATCTGCAATGTCACTGATAAAGATATTGAAGAGGACTGGCCCCAGGACTGATCCCTGTGGTACCCCAGGTGTGATTTGCATCTCTTCTGACTGTATACCATTTAGCAACATTCTCTGTTTTCTGCCCATCAACCAGTTTGCCACCCAGTTGACCAACGTCTGATCCACCCCGAGCCTGTCCAGCTTATTAATCAATCTTCTATGTGGAACAGTAGCGAAAGCTTTGCTGAAGTCAATGTAGGTAACATCAACTGCTACCCCTTGGTCCACCACTCTGGTTATCCAGTCAAAGAAATCTATGAGATTAGTTTGACAGGACCTTCCTTTTGTAAACCCATGCTGTCTTGGATCCGGTGCTCCTATGGATTCCAGGTGTTGCACTATCCTTTCCTTAAGGAGTATCTCCATAATCTTTCCCACTACTGAGGTAAGACTGACTGGTCTGTAGTTCTCTGCCTCCTCCCTGCTACCACTCTTGTGGAGCGGGATCATATGAGTCCTTCTTCAGTTTTCTGGGACCTCTCCTGTGCTCATAGACTCACTAAACAGTTCTGATAATGGCTCTGCTAGCTCCACCCATAGCTCCTTTAGTACCCTGGGATGTATGCCATCAGGTCCCATTGCCTTGTCCACCCTGAGCTTATCGAGCTTTTGTAGGACCCTTTCTTTTGTGAAGGGACTAGTGCACACATCCCTCCCCCTGTGTCCATGGTGCAGAGCTGTGGGCCCTGCCCTACCTTCTCTTCAGTAAATACCGAGCAGAAGTATCTATTTAGGATAATACAAAATCACACATCCCCCACAATGCTAAGCATCATGGGCTGCATATGCAAATCACCACAGAATGTCATGCTGGTTCAACTTTAAGCAGAATTGTATGGTGCCGAAAGGCTTCTCATGCAGTTTGCAGATGGTGCTAACAGATAACATACACAAGTTTCATCCTACCAGAACTCATCAGTATGCCTCGTCTGTTTGACACCCCGGTGGAATGAACCAGCTACCCTAAGACAGTCTGTCTGGGTTATATTTGGTGAACCCATTAAAATAAAAACAATTTAAAAGACAAAGAACCTCTGTGCGCAAACACTGAGGCAAGGGTTACCTCAAAAGGCATTTGGCTGGGAAGCCAAGTTTCAAAAAATACAAAATCACACATGCCCACACAATGCAAAGCATCATGGGCTGCATATACAAATCACCACAGAGATGTTATGCTGGTTTCATTTTTTAGCAGAATTGCATGAAAGGCCTTTTCACGGGCAGTTTGCAAAAGGGTGCCACAGATGACATAGACACGTGTTTCGTCCTACCAGGACTCATCTGTTAGCACCCTTTGCAAACTGTGTGAGAGGCCTTTTGGCACCACGCAATTCTGCTTAAAGTTGAACCAGCATAACATTCTGTGGTGATCTGCATATGCAGCTCATGATGCTTTGCATTGTGTGGGCATGTGTGATTTTGCATTTTTTTGAAACTTGGCTTCCCGGCCAAATGCGCTTTGGGGTAACCCTTGCCTCAGTGTTTGTGCACAGAGGTTCTTTGTCTATTTAGGATAGATGCTTTTACATGGTCCTCCTCCTCACATGCCCCCTAATCCCCTTTGATCTTAGCAAAACCCCCTCTGGACTTTCTCCTTTCACTAATGTATCTATAGAAAGTCTTATCGCCTTCTTTTACTGTTTGTGCTAGTGTTTCCTCGGTTTGAGCCTTTGCCTGCCTTACTGCCTTCCCTGCATCCCTTTGGGAAGTTTGGTATGCCTCCCTATCTTCATCCTGCTGCGTTGCCTTATATTTCCTGAAGGCCAGCCTTTTGGCTCTGACCTTTTCTGCTACTGTATTTGAGAACCAAAGTGGTTTCCTTCTTCTTTTGCATTTCCTTTTCTCACTAACACAATGGGATGTTGCTTCAAGTAGTGCATCTTTAATGCTTGACCACTTTGCCTGTACCCCCTCACCTGTATTGCTTTTTGCCAGGGCTAGCTTAACTCTGTTGGCCATCTTATCAAAGTCAGTTCCTCTGAAGTCCCATATTTTTGCCTTGGAATGGGATGATTTTGTTCTAGTGGCTAAACTGAACCATACCATGTGATGGTCACTGGAACCCTGGTGACCTTCTAACTGGAGGTCTGTGATCCTTTCCCTGTTAGTCAGTACTAGATCTAGGATAGCTCTGTCTCTTGTGGGTTGTTGTACCAGTTGTTTGAGGCCCTTCCCTGCAGGGAATCCACCATGTGTCTAGTTTTGGCAGATGTCCCTGCTGGTATTGACCAATCTGTATCTAGCATTGTGAAGTCTCCCATTATCAGAACTTCCCCTTTAGCTGTCATGTTTTATATATCTTCTAACAGTAATGTGTCTATGTCCTCCCCCTTGTCTGGAGGCGTGTACACAACCCCAGTTCATATGGCTGTCCCATTTCCTGTTTTCAGGGTGACCCACAGCTCTTCTGGCTCCTTAAGTGTATTCTGAATTTCTGTAGCTTTGATATTTTCATTGACATAAAGGGCCACTCCACCCCCCCACCCTTTTTTGCACCTCAATCCCTTCTGAACAGTACATAGCCAGGTACTGAAGTCTCCCAAGTGTGGTTACTGGTAAACCATGTCTCGCGGATGGCTACTATGTCCAGTTTAGCCTCTGTCATTATTGTCTGCAGGTCTGGGATCTTATTTCCCAGACTGCGAGCATTTGTGTACATGATTTTCCATTGGTCAGATTTCGGTGTGTTAGTTGTTGGGTGAGGTCCAGTGTTTCCCCAGTGCATCATACGGGGAGTCGGACCTTTTTCTTTACCTGGTGATGCAAATGAACTACAAACATGCCGAACTCCTGTTTGACTACTAGCTGAGGGGGGAAGGGTGTTCTTCCCATTCAACATTTTGGGTGCTGCACCCCTCTCCCCATTTGCTAGTTTAAATATTCTGATAGACATCAAACTTCTGCCCCAATGCACTGACTCCCTCCTTAGTCAGATGCAGTCTATCAAATTTAAAGAACTTACTCTCCCAAAACTGTTGCCAGTTCCCTACCAATTTGTGTCCTTTTTCCTGGCACCAGCCCTTGAGCCACATGTTTAGCTCCCCTATATCCTCTTCTCCAACCTTTCATCCATCTGTCCCCTTCTCCCAGACTGGCAGGATCTCAGAGAAGGCGATGCCGGATGAAATGGATGGTAGTTTGTCACCCAGCCTGGCCAGGTGTTCCTTGGTCTCCACAACTGACCGACTGGCGAGATCGTCAGTCCCTATGTGTACCAGGACATCAATGTTTTCTCCAGCTTCCTGTACAATTTTAGCAATGCGGTCAGTGTCTCCCCACGCTGATGTACCTGGGAGACATCTGACCATTACCACTGGTTGGAGATACGTATCAACTCCACGAATCATGGAGTCTCCTATGATCAGAAGTTTTTGGATTTCCTTTTTGCTTTTTTTGTTTTGGTTCCTGTTTAGGGTGAGTTTTGTTGTGCTAGCTCATGTGCTGCAGTGTACTGCTCTGCAGTGTCCTCTGCCCCTTTGTTGGATTTCAGAGATAGAGGCAGATACCCATTTGTAGTTTTTATATGGTTTGTGGAGGTGATATGTTGGAGAGCACCGAGTGATGGGGCACCCGATTTGCCCCTCCTAACGACCTGCCAACCTCCCGGACCAACTACCCTCTGCAGTTGAGGTGCTTCTGTTGGATGTTGGGGAAATGGCAAGCAGTTCTTATAATATACTTCCTCTTGAATATGCAATTTGAGGCATGCAATCTCTGCCCATACTGCCTGGAGCTGAGCCCTTAGATCTCCAGTGGCCCAGCATGTACGACAGTGTCCTAAATCCTGTAAAACTGCCCTTCTGAAAAGTGTTCCACAGTACCTGCAGTTAATGATATCCATTCCAGGTAAGTTGCTGGGTTTATACACCTGGTCAGAGTAATTAGAAGGAAGAAAATGAAAGCAAAAGTTTGATTTTGTGTTTTGTTTGTTTGTTTTTGCATAACTTGTTATAATAAGTTAAATTACTAGTGCCCCTGTAAATGAGGTCACTGTGTGGATACCCCTCTGATCCGCTCCTTCCTGCTTTGCTATAGGAAATGTCATGACTGTGCTAGTGTGGGGTGGTTGGGGAAGGGGTGGGTGGCTGGGCTCTTCCACTGCCAAAAAAGAAGAACCATGGACGAAAGAAACAAGGAGGTAAGAGCAGAAACAATCAGCCAGCAACAAATGCAGTAGCCCTGAAAGCTTATCCTAATGACAGATAAAACTGTGAAACCTGTAAAGCACCACTTGTAATAATTTCACGGAAGATATACCCTGTAAGAAACAAACACTTTGCTACAGAGAAAAATAAAGCAGTAACAGAAGATATACCTTGCAAAAGACAATTTGAATCAGAAGATTACAGCAGTCATCTGTTAGCACACACACCTGTAGGCACATCCTGTAATAATGCAGCAGAAGGTATACCCAGCAACAACAATTTGAATCAGAGAAATATGAAGCAATAAAATGTTAGCAACAAACAGAACAATCCCTGTGAGTACAAAATAAAAATAACAACACACAGTTAACCTGCCTAGACAAAAGAAGCCTTAATCCTTATTGATGCTCTGCTAAGGTTCTTTGCTCTGTCCTTTCAAGCAACCTAAAAGAAAAGAGCTCAGGTGAAGCTTGGTGCCTTGGCCAGCAAACCTAGTCTTCCACATTTCAGATCTTTTGTTCATTCAGAAAATTATTTCTATAATAGTTTTAATTCTGCCACATGTGCTTTAGGTTTATACCTTTTACTAGTTGGAACTTTCAGTTCCAGAGATTCCTGGGCATTTTATGAAATCAGTTGCCTAATCTTCATTAGGATATTACAGCAAACATCAACACAGGAATACCATAAAGCATCAGTAGGCAGAAGAACTATTTGAAGGAATATGTATATAAAAGTTGCTTTTTATGATTAAATCTTTTGATTTTATATTAGCAACATGTAAAAAAAAAACAATTTACATGTTGTCGTCAAGGCACAGGTCAGGAAGCATAGGAAGACCAGGAGCAGTTTCAAAATTCGCAAATAGTGTTTCATTTTTCTCAATAAGAGCAAAATAAAAAAAATATCCAGTGGAACTATTTAGAAAGGCAGTACAAACAAAGAAAACCAAGTCCTTCTTCTGAGGGTATCTCTTAATTCCAAATTTCAGTCTCTCACTCTCAATGTTCTTCTAGCAAAAGCACTGCTGCTTTTTTTATACGTCTTTGTCTGGGAGCTCATTAAAACAGCCTACGTCAGATAGAATGCTCTTGTAAGTTTACAGAATGTTCTTGTCAGTTTCGATGCAGGTTTAGCAAAAAGAACAGAGGGACACAGAACTGACCTCTTGTTTACAGTTCTGCAAAAGGCTTAAAAACTGCATCTCAGGTTAACCCCTTGAGTTCCAATAGCTTTTTGCAATCATTTCAACAGTATAACTATATACAGTTTTAAACAAAGGGATCCCAGTATCAGTGACATTGCCACATAAAAATTCATGTATATTTTTATACTCGCAGATGTGTAAGGGGGAAGAAAAGACCTAAATAGCAAGGGAAAGCAGGGACATAGCGAGAGGTGGAGAATTGCAAAACCATTGGAGTGATCAGTTCCTGGATCTCACAAGAAAATTTGGTTGCGCAACCAGACAGACAAGAGACAGAAAAGGAGAGGATAGAACAGATCCTTGCATTTAAACTCTTTCTGCATAACCAATGGGGCAGGGCCTTATTCAACCCTGTCACACATGTACAAGAACTTACTCCAGGACATGGGTTTGTAAAGAATGAATGCACTTCCCGGGTGCTTGACGGTGACTTCATGCCACACAGTGTACTATGGGCAAGCATTAATTCTCCTTAAACTTATGCCCCGTAGCAGAATATTCCTTACTCACAGAATATTAAGGAAGCCTGGAAACAGACAATGTAAAGACTGGAAAGGAAAAATTTAAAATACACACGCTGTTGCAGTAAATAAAGTAACACAATTTTTAAAGAAAAAATGGCCAACTCACAGCAGAAGATTGAAAAGAATGTAAAGAACAAAACAATGAGAAAATTAAATGCACAAATTTACTTTTATTTTTTTATCACTTACATAGTAAGTCCAGTGTAGTGGGTTACACATACACTAACTCAAGTTTGAATCACTGCTTTATCAGGTAGAAGTTACTGTCATCAGAATGAACAATTCTGCAGCAAGTTTCTAGATTTTGTTTTGGCAGGCAAGAGAATTAAACAATCTGGGTGCCACCATTATCATTTCTGTCACAGTGCCATTGGATTATGTAGCTAGGGCCACTTTTGAACAGGAGTAGGAGAAGACAAGTAGGAGAAAGCAGAAACAACAATACTTGTTACAGACACATATCTGAAATATTCTTTAAAGGCATTTACACGTTTTTATGCCTTTATCATCATGGGTGTAAGAATGCATAAACCAAGTAAGCCATGGCTGAAAAGTTGATTGGGGAGGGGATGCATTCTGGGCCTTGACCATTGATTTTGGTTACTTCTACTGCCTGATAGCCACCCCCACTGGGGTTTTATTTATTTATTTAATAACATTCAGAATTACAACCCTTTGATTCAGAGACTCCTTTACAAAAGTCCCACATCAAACAACAATAAGGACTTACATATAGTATTAAGCAGTACAGTGTTCAGATAAGAGAAACAAGAGAGATAACAAGGAATGGAATTATGCATACAATATTATACAATATTATAAATACAGTGATCAGGGAAGAAAGACAATACAGAAAATCACACAGATGGGGGAATACAGAACAATAGTCTTTGGGAGAGGAGGACCCCTAGTTATCCATAATATTTAGGTAATACATGAATACACATTTTTTTCCATATATGAACATACGAAATTTGCCAGCAGATGAAGGCCTAGAGGTCTATCAAGTCTGCTTGAATGTCCAGCTAGCACCCCATATTCTGCAGCTGCCCCTCCCTTCCACCCTTCCCCTTCATTAACCCTCCCCCTTGTCCTGTTGCATCCTCATTTGAAGCAGTCCACTGTTCTACTACATACCACTTCAGCAGGTAACGCATTCCACCCAGCCACCACCCTCTCTGTAAAAAAGTGTCTCCTCATCTCCCTCCTGAACCTTCCTCGCTCCAGTGTCATATCATGGCCCCTGGTGGCCCTTCCCTCCCTTACTTTGAACAGCCCCTCTGTACCCGTCTTGTTTATTCCTTTCATGTATTTAAAGGTTTCAATCATGTCACCCCTGTCTCTCCTCTCCTCCAGTGAGTACGTGTTCAACTCCTTCAACCTCCTCTCATATGATAAGTCCCCCAGCCCCTTGATCAGCTTTGGCACTCTGCACTGCACCCCCTCCAGTAACTTAATGTCCCTCTTCAGATACGGACGCCAGTACTGCACGCAGTACTCCAGGTGTGGTCTAACTAATGACCTATACAGTGGCAGAATCACTTCCTCCCTCCTCGAGGATATACCCCTTGCAATACAACCCAGCATTTTGTTGGCCTTTGCAGCTGCCTTCCTACATTGTGCCGAGTTGTTTATTGACCCTGTAACAAGCACACCCAGATCCTTCTCCTCCTCTGTCTGAGCTAGCTGCACTCCCCCTAGCTGGTAACTCCTCCTTGGGTTCTTCAACCCAAAATGCAGCACCTTGCACTTTTTGGCATTAAAGCCCAGTTGCCAGGTGTCTGACCAGGTTTCAAGCTTTGCCAGATCATCCTGCAACCCCTGCCATCCCCCTAGGTCATCCACCACCGCGCCAACCTTGGTATCATCAGCAAACAGACTGATCTTGCTCTTGATGTCCCATGATATGTCTGCAATGAATGTCCCAAACAACACTGGTCCAACACCGAGCCCTGTGAAACACCGCTCATCACTGCCCTTAGGTGTGAGAGCTCCCCACCCACCACCACCCTCTGTTGCCTTCCCTGCAGCCAGTTTCCTACCCATCTCACCAGCTTTGCATATATAGCATACCATTTATGAAGTAGAGTTACACTACAGAGCCCCGATAAAAGGGGGAAGCAGGAGAAAGAGAGGGTTAGGGACAGTCACAGGCTGAAGATTCTAGCAGAAGAGGTTTGAGACTAGTCTTGAAGGGACTGATCCTGAGCTTCAGGGAGACAGAAGGAGGAGGTTGTTGAGCCAGTGGGAGGCTCTGTATGAAAAGGCTCTTTGACTAAGGGAAGTTTGACAGTGGGGGACTAGTAGAGAGGTCCAAGTAGAACTATGGGAGGTTCTGACCAATAGGGCAGGTTGGATAAGGATATGCTGACCAGGCAGGGCTTGACCAAGGTGAATTTTCTTGGCCAGGAAGCAAGTATGGTACCTAAGACAGGTGTCAAATGGAAAACCATTTGGCAGACTTGTAGAGATCACAGGAGTGTGTCCATCTGTCACAACCCATGGCCAGTCTGCATGCTTTGTTGAGGATGACTTTGATGTATCGCAATGCAGTGAGGTCAGCAGTGCCATAGATGACTATGCCATAATCTACCAGGGAGAGGACTGAAGAGGTAACAGCCAGATGGGTAGCCATTGGGGGAAGGCAGTGTTTGTGATGGTGCAGAAATCCGAGTCTGGAGTCGATAGCGGAGGACAGTTGTTGGATATGTGCATGGAAGGTGAGGGACATGTCAAGGGTGACACATAGATATTTGAATGACTCAGCCAGCTCAAGTGGGGATCCTAGTGAGTTGATGATGGTCAGTGGGGAGTCACGATGAGGACTCTGACAGTGGGCAAAGATCATTGATTTTGTTTTCTTATTGTTCAGAACTAAGCGGTGGGAACTGAACCATGTCTCAGCTTCAGTGAAAAATCCCTGCAGGGAACGCTGGAGAGAATCAGGGCTGGGGTGGCTCCAGAAGGTTACCGTGTCGTCATTGTTCCAGGACATGAGCTGGGGAGGGAGTTTAGGAAGAGGCTGAAGATGAGGGGTCCCAAGATGAAGCCTTGGGGTACTCCTGAACGGACCTGGAAGCTGTTTGATGGAGTGGAGTTGATTTTCACCTGCTGGGTTCTGTCTTAGAGGTAACCTTTTTTTTTTTAACAACTATTATTTTTTTTTTCTCCCTTGCTGGCTTACATCCAGAGGTGCCCTGAGCCCCATCCTCTGATGTCCACCATCTGGCAAGAACCCAGTCCCAGGGCAGGGTCCCCCAACCCCACCGGAGACTGGATTCAAGGGGCCAGTGCCATGGCTGGCTGGGAGCAGAGCCTGTGAGGCGCCCTCCACCATACTGTTGCAGCAAGTGTTTTTTCTGTTTCCTTCCCCTGGGGGTCGAGGCGTGTAATGATGCCTACGGTGTGCAGCATGCACGCGTCTGCACACACCCCCTTCCAAGCATCTGCCCCGACTCCTCCCCTGTCTGAAGCATGGCAGCCATGTCCCCCAGCCTCCACTAGGGGGCAAACAGGTGCCAACAGCTGAAACCCCCCCCTCCCTGGAGAAGGAGAGCAGTCAGTCAGACGTTCAATCCTTCCCCACCCCTGCTGACCCCCGGTGGTCCATGCTCGTTCCTGAACATGGGTCACTGGCATTGCGTGAGGTAAGGCAACCAGCACCTCAGCACCACTGGGCCAGCAGCTGAGAGGTTACCTTTGAACCAGGTTATTGTTTCGACTGAGAGCCCCAAGGAGGGCAGGGAGGCTAGAAGCATAGCATGATTAATGGTACTGAATGCCTTTGTGAGGTCGATGTACAGCAACCCCACAAGGTGACCACTTTCAAGGGCACCATGGATGTAGGAGGAGTATTCTAGGAGGGCAGTGGTGGGGCCTTGGCCCTGGCAGAAGCCATGCTTTTTTGGGGCACAGTAGGTTATGTTTAGACAGATAGTCCATCAGTTGATCAGCCACTATTTTTTTGAGGGCCTTGGAGAGGGGAGGGAGAAGGGACAATAGTTATTGGGGGACAGGCGGATGCCACTTTTGAAAATAGGGGTGATGATGGCTCATTTCCAGAGGGCGGGGAATTGTCCTAGGCTGAAGGATAGGTTCAATAGTTTGGTGAGGGATTGTAGGACCTCCTCAAGGGCTAGACAGAGGAGCTTCAGGTCAATGGAGTCACCATCAATGTGGAACTTGGCAAGGGCTTTGGAGAGGTATCTCCTAGCTTCCTGCAATAAGATGATTCAGAGGTGAAAAAAGGGGGATGTTTGAAAGTAGGCTGCAACCAGGGATGGGATCTAGTGGGGCAAAGAAGTTGGGGGGGGAAGGACACAACTGAGATCAGAGAATGTGGTGTTTAGGGTGTCTGCAATGGACTGGGGGTCCTGTGTTAGGTTACCATTAACTGAGAGCTGGGCAGGTGATGGGGGTGTCAGATTTCCCATTTAGTTCCTTTATGTTTTTCCAGAAGTGTCTTCCTGAGCCCCAGGTGGAGGAGAGTGCCTGTTGATAATGGGTCACCTTGGCTTGGCGAATGGCCCAGGTACATTTGTTTCTGGCCTCACGATATCATTGTCTATCCAGTGGGAGTTGTGAGTCAAAGGCCTTATGCCAGAGATTATCATGGAGTTGCATTTGGTCAAGCAACTGTTGAGATAACCAGGGGGTGTTACAGTTTTTAGTGATTTGTTTCGAGAAAGGGGCAAAGATGTCACAAGCAGCATTGAAGGTACAGTATTTATAAAGTGGGAGAGGGTAGTATCAGTTGATTGGGTGCTATATATGGGGGACCAGTCGGAGTTAGGTAGATTCTGAAGTGTTCAAGCATACCCTTTTTTAGGCATTCATGGTAGGAGACAGTAGGGGGAGCAGTGGGAGTTTTATTGGACCATAAGCGGGTTACTGGGCAATGGTCTCTAAGGGCATCGGGGAGTACTGAGACTTTAGTGATGTTGTTGGGGTGATTGGTGAGAATAAGGTCCAGCAACAAGGAGGTGCTCAATTTGTCGTTTGGCCTGGTAGGAGATTGCATAACTTGAGTGAGGTCTAGCGCAGCAGCTGAGTCCTTATAAGGAAGGGAGGATGGGGACAGCCAATTGACATTAAAGTACCCCATGGTGATAACTTTGCTGTTGGAGGGGAGTTGAGAGATACAGGACATGACTGAGGGGAAGGCAAGTCTCTGATTACGCGGCTGGATGTAGACAGCCATGACATATAGTGTTTTGCAGGGTTTCCAAGGAGTATCTTGGCTGTGAGTGTTTGAGTGCCATGCTCAGGGGGGTGAACTGGCAGCAATTGGAGGGTGTTCCTAATGTACAGGGCGCAGCCACTGCCTCAACTACACAATCTGTTGGCACAGAAAAGGGAGTAGCCAGGTAGGGTCACGGCCAAGTCTGGGGCGTCATGGGACAGCCATGTCTCAGATAGGGCCAGTATGTCTGGGAAATGCTGGGCTAACCACCCTTGGAGTAAGGTGAACTTTTTTTGCAGGCTACATATGTTAATTGCAGCGAGCCGGAGCCCATGCATCCTGTTGCTAGTGGGGGAGCAGGGGAGAGTTGGCCCAGGATTAGGGTGAACATTTCCTGATAGGAGGAGGAGGCAATGCCAAAGAAGGGCTGCTTTAGCAAGTTTGCATGTTGGGGTGTGGGACATCTGAAGGGGAGGTATTGTGGTAGAACAGGGGTGGGAATGGAAAGAGGAAATAAGCAAGGAAGGAGAAGGATGAGGGGGAGAGAGTGGATCGGACTACGGGGGGGGTGTGAGCTACTCCTGCTCAGTGAGGCTAAAGGCAACACAAGGTACATGGAGGGGGAGGGGGAAGGGAATGATAGGAGTGAATGGATATTGTTGGAAAAGGACATTTGGAGGATGGAGATGGGGAGGTAGGCCACAGATGAACAGTAGTAGGCTCCAAAGGTGAGACATAGTGATGGAAGGCCAGAGGGATGGGCTAAGATGCTTAATGCAAGGGAGAGAGAGATGGTCTGGTCGCTTAGTACAGCGGTAGGGCTGCCAACTCCAGAGTAGAAGGAGTTATAATATGAATGCTGGGCTTTGTTTAAGCTAAACATAATGCTAAATGCATAAGACTAAGTACTGCTGTATATTCTCCTCTTGTAGTTCCTGAAATACAAAATGAGGTGTGCAAGGTGTTTGGGTAACAATAATAGGGAGGGTGGCAAACTGTTCTGGCTTACTCATTTTATTTCCCTAGCTATGTCAATTTTTTCCATTTATCACTTTGTACACCAAAGTACAGTAGTGTCATTGTAACACTTTGTTTTCAGCATGCAGCATACGTACTTGCTCAGTTTTGGCTTTTGAAACCCAGTAGTGCTGGGCATTCACACTTTAGAGTGCTAATAACAGAGCTCCAAACAGAAAAGGGGAAGTTATTTACTAGTAACTTTTGATTTTCTAGAGCATCTCCTCCACAGAGGCATGGCAAGGCGAGACATTTATTTATTTATACAGCACATCATGTTGGAAGTGCTCTGAGCACTGTGCGATACAAAGAAATACAAAATACACAAACGCAATACACAGAAATAATTTCCATAAATCGAGGTAGATTATTAAAATAGCAACCCCCCTCATAAAAATCATCTGTTAAATACTTATTCCAACACAAAAGCTTACTGAAAGAGAAATGCTTCTAACCCTTTTTAAAATGCCTCCACCGAGGGTGCAGATTGCAGGTTAGGGGGAAGGGTATTCAAATTTCTGGTGCCCCCACTGAACAGGCCTTCTCCTGATTGTGTTAACTGTAACATCAGGAAGGTCAAAAAAAGCCACAGTCAAGCAATGAGGATGGTCCAGGGAAACTTCGAGCCTTTCAATTAAAGAAAAAACAAAATCAGAATACGATTTCAGGTTTAGAAAGGATGCTACATGGGATGCTAGGCCTCACAGATTTAAATTCTGAACTGTTGGATTCCATTTCATTTTCCAGAATCCCTAATGCCTCCCTCATCAACACACTCCCTGACTGTGCTCCCGGATTAGTGTGAGCAGACTAATCCTAGTAGCCCCCTCCCACTACATACCCATGACAACCACAACAGATATCCTAGTCCATTTCATACTAATTGCTGCACAGAACTCTACAAGCTGATTTCATTCCACTCCACCAACTGGTGCCATGGTGAAATTGAACAGCATTTAGAAGTAACACCACCCTGTACCTGCCCCAAAAGGGGACCATCCAGCTGTGAGGACTTTTCTCAGCGAGCAACAGAAGCTAACAGATTCTGTTGAGAGATGCCTCAGTCTCACCAATTGTCTAGAGATCCATGTGCTTCTCCCTATTAGGTTTAGTTTTATTTAGTACAGAATTCCTGTACCCTGTGTGATGTCTGACAATTTATTTATTTAGGAAATCAGAATTTGTTCTTCTTTCCATAAGATGACATTAGTGTTTAGATAGACCAGTCAGTCTTACCTCTGTAGTGGGAAATATTATGGAGGCACTCCTTAAGGAAAGGATAGTGCAACACTTGGAATCCATAGGAGCACAGGATCCAAGACAGGATAGGTTTACAAAAGGAAGGTCCTGTCAAACTAATCTCATAGATTTCTTTGACTGGGTAACCAGAGTGGTGGACCAAGGGGGAGCAGTTGATGTCGCCTAGCTTGACTTCAGCAAGGCTTTCGATACTGTTCCACATAGAAGAATGATTAATAAGCTGGGTAGGCTCAGGGTGGGTAAGAAGTTGTTCAACTGGGTGGCAAACTGGTTGACGGGCAGAAAACAGAGTGGTGGTAAGCGGTATACAGTCAGAAAAGATGCATGTCACAAGTGGGGTGCCTCAGGGATCAGTCCTGGGGCCAGTCCTCTTCAATATCATCATCAGTGACATTGCAGATGGACTGGAGGGTAAGGTTTGTCTGTTTACAGATGACACCAAGATCTGCAACAGAGTAGATGATCCAGATGGGGTGGGCAGAATGAGAAGAGATCTGGATAAACTAGCAAAATGGTCGGAAGAGTGGCAACTGGGATTTAATGCAAAGAAGTGCAAGATCATGCACATAATGACGAGAAATCCTGAAGCCACCTATAGGCTGGGAGAGGAGTTGCTGGCAGTCACAAGAGAAGAAAGAGACTTGGGCATCATCTTCACCACTAATGACCTGAAGTCATCCAAGCAGACCACTACAGCAGTAGGTAAGGCTAGGGGGATGTTGGAGTGTATTAGTAGGGGTATCACAAGTCAGAAGAGGGAAGTAATAATTCCTCTTTACAAGACACTGGTTAGGCCCCATCTGGAGTACTATGTGCAGTACTGGAGGCCACACCTTCACAAGGACATTAACCAAATTGAGGCAGTCCAGAGAAGGGCAACCAAAATGGTGCAGGGACTGCATCAGAAAACATATGAGGACAGATTAACAGAGCTCAATATGTATACCCTAGAGCAAAGGAGGGAGAGAAGTGATATATTCAAACACCTTAAGGGCATTAACAAGGTGAAAGAGTCTAACATGTTTCAATATAAGAAAAATAGCAGGACAAGAGGACACAGCATGAGATTAGAGGGAGGCCGATTAAGGGGTATGTGAGGAAGTTCTTTTTCACAGAAAGGGTAGTGGATGCATGGAACGGCCTACCTCAGGAAGTGGTGGATATGAATACAGTGCAGGGCTTCAAACAGGCATGGGACAGGCATAAGGGAGCAATACAGATGAGTATGAATAGATAGGCCATTGACAGAGCAAAGGCCGATGGCACATTCATAAGGCAGAAAAAGAAATAGTCAGACTGGATGGGACTTGCGGTCCCTATCTGCCATCAACTTCTGTGTTTCTATGTTTGCTTTTTATGTAAATGGTGCCTTGGGCTGGCTTTAATGTGTCAAGTTGTACAAGTTTCTACCGGACTTATAGAGCAACCCAACTTCCATGGGTTTCGTACTACCAAATGTGACCTGAACATGTCCGAACTTAACTGACAATGCTGTTTACAAAGTGGGTAAAGTACAAGTTCCCTCACTATGCTGACATGGGAGATTCTCTGTCCCTGTCTACGAATGACTTATCCAGAACATTAGCTACACATCTGATCAAAAAACAGCAGCCCCCCAACCCCACCCCATGCAGATAATGGGTAGTGAGGTTCTCAAGTTTATCTCATGTAATGTCCATAGACGTAACTCTTCCTTAAAAAGAAAAGTGCTTTGTACCTGAAAAAAACACCACTGTGATGTTGCCTTCCTCCAGGAGATCCACCTACTAATGGCAGAAACCCAAAAACTTGTCAGAGACTGGGACATCTAGTGGGTAGCTCCTTCTTCATGAAAGTCAGTGGTGTAGCCATCCTTTTCCACAAATGAGTGCAGATGCAAGTACTCTAGGAAGCACACTTCTCAGAAGAGAGGTGGGCACTTGCCAGAGTTTGGCTTAGTGATGAGGTACTACTGCTGGGTGAGGTTTATGGACCCGGAGCAGACTCTCTCCTGTACTTTCTGGATTTGTCACAAGACATAAGCAAAATCAATGAAGCTGGGGATAGAATAGCACTAGGTGAAGACTTCAGTGACAGCTGAGACCCCTTAACAGACAAGTTGCAAAGCAGCAACATTACAGCCACTAAGTCCAGAATGGCACTACACACCATGGTGATAGAGTTCTACCTGACAGACCAATGGAGTAGTCTTTATCCCACAGGGAGGGACTTCACCTGTCACTCAGCCCCAAATATAACACAAGCAGTAGAACTGACTACTTCTTGATCTCATCTCCCTCCCTCCCTGCAGGAGGTGCAGCACTCAGCCATGGGCCACAATATCATATTGGACCATGCCCGTGTCTGTCTCACAATACACCTAAGGCCTCTCACTCCCAAGACTCCTTGATGGCAGCTCAATACCTACCTACTGTCACAAATCAAATTCAGGGAGCGGGTAAGTCAAGAAATCAAAACTTTCTTCACTATAAATGCCACCCCAGGAGTCTCTCAGGCTGTGCTCTGGGATACTTACAAAGCCTATTTGAGAGGCAAAATAATAAGCTATGTGGCATATGAAAAGAAGCTGAGGGGAAAAGAAATAACAGAACAAGAACAAGCACTAAAAAAGAAGGAGAAAGAATACAATGCCCAAGACTCCCACTCCCAACAAATATACTGGGAAATGCTCCAGGTCAAATTCCAAGTAAACTCCCTCTCTGCATCAGAGGCACACAAAGCAGTGATAAGAATCTCTCACAAATAATGGGAATCTGGAGAGCGAGTGGGGAGGCTGCTAGCATGCTGCATGAAAGGACAACAAGCTGCCAATGAATCGAGCGGATCAAGCTCCCAACAGGGCAGATGGTGACTAAGGCACATGCCATTGCCAATGCTTTCTTGGACTTTTACTCTAGACGTTACTCTTCCAATGAGGTTTTGAACCAACCACAGCTCACTGACTTCCTAGCATAAGTCAGCATTTACAGGGTACTCAACAGCCAGGTAGCGGCACTTCAAGAATCCACTCACTTTGTTTGAGCTTCGTAGTACAATCCATTACCTCCCTAAGAGGAAAACACTAGGCCCTGATGGTTTCCCCTATGAATTCTATCAGACTTTTATGTCAAAAATAGACCACTGCCTATTATCTGTCCTTAAAGAACCTTATAACACGGGAAGTCTCCTGGGTTCAGTGATGGAGACCTTAATCACTGTCCAGCCCAAGTCAGGCAAGGAAATGCTTTGAATCCAGAACTATCACCCCATTTCCCTTCTTAATATGGATGTCAAGAGCCTGACTAAAATACTGGTAGCCAGACTTGGAAAAGCTATGCCAGACATCATCAGCCAATAGCAGATGGGATTCATTAGGGTTAGAACAGCCATGGATAATGTCAGAACAATGCTTAATGCACTGTGGGCGGCCTCCTCCTTCAAGACCCCAGTGTTGCTAGTCAGCATCGACTTAGATAAATGCCACCCTTGTTTCCAATCCAGTTGCAGTAGCTACTGAATTCAACTCCTATTGCCATTTGTACTGATGAGCTATTCCAATCCCTCCCAAACTATTCCCCTCCCTCTCCACTTTCCTATTGCCTACAAATGACCCCCCTCCGATTCCCCCTTCTCCTTCCCTACTCTATCCCCAAATGACACCTTAAATGCCCTGCTAGCAATCAACCCTTCAAAAGGCTCCTCCCCAGATGGCCTTGACCCTAAACTATTATCCCTCTCAGCCCCAGCCATCGCGTACCCACTCTCTATCATCCAAAACGTCTCTTTCTCAACTGCCTCAGTACCTTCCCCATGGAAACATGCAGTGGTCCTTCCCCCTTCCCAAAGGTGGAGATCCCACCTCCCCTAGCACCTACCACCCCATCTCTCTTCTCCTTACCCTTGCCAAACTTCAGGAACACCTAGCCCTCTCCCAGCTCACCACTTATCTCAATGACATCTCCTTCTTCACCCCTTATCAATCTGTCTTCAGGAAAAAATCACTCCACCACCACCTCCCTGCTTCGGCTCACTGATTCTATCCTCACATGAATGGACAATGGCCAAATCACCTCAGCCATTTTTGTTGATCTGGCCAAAGCCTTTGACACTGTCTCCCATTCCCTTCTCTTTGACACCTTATCAACAGCTGGGCTATCCCCCTCAGCCACAGACTGGCTCAAGACATACCTCACTGGCAGAACCCAATCTGTCAAGATCTCTGACGCAGTTTCCCCACCCCTCCCAATAAGAACTGACATCCCCCAGGCATCAGTGTTAGGGGCCACACTATTCTGTATTTTTCTAAATGATCTCCTGTCCACCTGCTCTCCATTCTCCTCCATTCACATGTAAGCTGATGATACAGTCTTGTGTGCATCTGGCTCCTGCCCCACTGAGGTTGCATCCAACTTTCAGCATGACTTCAACAAAGTTCAGTGTTGGTCTGCAAACCACCAACTATCTCTCAATGCCAAAAACAGTCTCCATGACCTTTGGCACCAGGCAGAGACTTACCAGGTTTCCCTCTCTACCCTCCTTCCACACTCCTGATAGGACTTTACTCGAGGACACATCCTTCTTCAGGTATTTAGATGTCTGGCTGGACCAGCACCTGAACTTCTCTGGTCATATTGATCCCATTCAGAAAAAATTGCATCCCAAACTTGGTGCCTTATTCAGCAACCATGCCTGTATCCCACCCATGGCTAGGCGTGAGATTGTCAAGAAGATTATCCTACCTATCTTTGACTACTGTGACATAGTCTATGGTGCTGCCCCTATGTCCTCCCTGGCCAGACTAGATACCCTCTTCAACTCCTTTTGCCATTTTGCCCTTGACGCCCCCTCCATACTCATCATTGTGATCTCTACCATGCCCTATCCTTCCCTTCCCTGACAAACCAATGTCTCTCTCACTGTGCAAAATTCACCTCCAAGCACTTGCTGGGTGAACTTCCCTTCTACCTATCCCCTGCCTTTACAACCACCCCCCCTCCTTCCCACTTCTAAGATCTACTGACTCACGAACCCTGGTGGTCCCATGCCACTCCACCTTTATTGGCCAATCGGGTTATTCTTATCGCCTCCCAAAAATCTGGAATTCACTTCCCCTTCAAATTCACCACTCATACTCTTGCTACTCCTTTAACTCTGCCCTCAAGAACTTTCTTTCCCCTCCTTGTGCCTGCCATGACACTCCCTAATTGCCCCGCCATCTCCACTAAGTCCATATTACCACATGCCTATTCCCCACCACTCCTATTTCCCTCTGATCATGCTCTTCCTTGTCCCCTAGTCTCCCTCCTCCTAAAGTGTTTCTCACCCTTCTTTCTCTACCCTTAATCTATCTCCCTCCTGTGAGCTTGATCACTGCCTTGTGCAGGCAGGATCCATAGCGCATGGTGGGCAACAACTCTACCCCCTTTCTCCTATTTCTCCTTTTACTACACCCCCTCAGTCACTGCTAAATCACTGCCATGTGCAGGCTCACCCAGCACACTGGTGGGGTACTACCTCCCCACTATAGTTGACCTCTGCTACCCCTCCCACAACACCCCTCCTTCAACACCCCCTCTCTCACATCACTATATATATAAATAACTCTCTTCACCTATACCACTTATTCCACTGCCCTGCCCAGATAGGGATAACAGGACACTGTTGAATTTCAACTCCCCTTCCCCCCTTGGATACCACCCACCTACAATATGTCTCTCTCATAACCCTGCCACACTTTACCTCTCCTCTCCTCCTACCCCACTTCCAGTTAACGTAGCCTAACACTGGCCTACCCCTACACTCAATTAAGCACTTATAACCTACCCCTATTCCCCTCTTATATGCATTTTAGCCCACCCTGTCATCTCTGTTTGCTTCGATAATCATGTTCTGTCTGTCTCTCCATAAATGTCCTTTCTCTCCTTCCATTCTTCCTGTCTTTACTCCAATCATTGTAAATCTTGAGTATATATGTTACACTAATGGCTACCAATTATTATTGGGTCACCTTACCATCTAGTGCTACATACTGTTGACAAGTTATTATATGTGTTCCAGTGTTACCAACTGTTGCCAATTTGCTATATGTGTCTTCATATCTGCTATGCTTACCTGCTGCATTGTTAGCCAGTGTTATCCACCTGTAATCCCCCTGCTCTCATTATATGCAAGTAAGCAAATTGTATTCCAACATTATAACATTCCTCTGTATTCTATCCCATTGTTTCCTACCCCCCAGGTCGCACCGGGTGACAAGCAACTTGTTGCTCAGTGTGCCTTCCTGGTGAAACATCTCAATAAATAAATTAGAGAAGGAATTTTCTCAGTGGAATGGGACTCCCTGTTATCAAGTGATGCAAGGAATGGCATAGGTGCTTTCACCAAATGGGTACAAACTGTTTACCATGGTCCCCAGGCCCATATTTGGGCAAATAGGCGTATCTCTCTCCTATTTCCCCTCTAAAAAGAAAAAAAGAAAAGTGTGTCACTCTCATCCCTCCTGTTCCTCATTGTAGTGGAGCTCTTACTGTGCAAAATACAAGGCAAGGATGGAGTGCGGTGCATACAATGTGGGGCAGTCCACCTCAAAACTCTGTCTATTGCAGATGGTCTTTTAATGGCTGTCTCCCACCCATAATCATCACTACCAAAATTATTGAACATTCTGAATAACCTTTGGGACATGTCAGGACTGAAAGTGAACTGGAGTAAAATTGAGGTCTACCCCTTAACAGATTAGCGCTGGATAATACTGAACACCACATAGGATAAAGATGGGCACCAAAATATATTAACTATGTAGGCATCCTCATCTTAACTGACCTGAGAATGATAGTGGATATAAACCCTAAATCCCTCTTCTCCACCTTAGAAGCAGAATTCTATAGCTGGAGAAAAAAACTCACATTTGGAGGAAAAATTGCAACATACAAAATCATGGTCTTTCCCATAAATCCTGTTTTCCTTTAATAGTTTTTCCATTCCCATACAGCGCAGCAAGCTTCAACACTTTGAGAAACTATTTTCATCACTATTCTGGAAAGGGAAAAAGCCAAGATTCTCCCTCCAGAAACTTAGAGCCCTGGGGATTCTGGGAAGCTGGGCGCTCCCATGGCTTCAGGCCTATTATATAGCCATGGGAATAAAACAAGCCCTATACTGGCTGAGCAACCCTCCCCCAAGGATACCAGTGTGGTTCCACATGGAAACGGGTGCTTCAGAATGTGCATCTTGGTATGCTGTGCCAGTCAGCCAAATTAGTGCAAGCCAATTCACAAACTCAACAGTGCACAAGTTCACAGTGAACTGCTGACAAGCACTCATGAAACATCACAATGAAAAGATGACCCGCCTAAAGAAATGGGAACCACTATAGCATAACCCATTCCTAGGAGTAAACCAAAAAATGCTCTACTGGAACTCATGGGCAATTAAAAGCATAAACACAGCAGATCATCTGTGGGACCCATTTGCAGGGGCCTTCTAGTCCTTTCAAGCATTAATAAACAAATATGGTTTGCCAAGGACAGACTTCTGGGAGTACCTCCAAAGCAGGAACAATATTAGCAAGAAGAGTGCACAGGGAAAGAACCATTATGAGTCCCCACTCCTGCCTCTAATTTCTAGATGGACAATCCTGCCCCAGCAACTGAGATGGAGAACATATAACTATCTTCTTTCTCCACATATTTCCCTTGCTGTCCAAATGCAAGGAAGCTTTGAAATCTGAACTGAATGGCAGCATTTTTTAGAAAGAATAGCAACTGATGCTCAAAATAGCACATACAGACTTCAGAGACATGAGCTACTAACTTATCCAGAAGAAAACAATGCACCGCTGGTATCATACTCCAGTAGTCCTAAATAAAATGGGCATAACACTGCATGCACAATGTTGGAGATGCTACTATGGTGAAAAGGGTGTCTTACCCAGATCCCATATCTGGTCATGCCCAGTCATATCCTCTTTTTGCAATCAAGTCCTCCGCTTCTGTCAAAAGGTCACTGGAAAACAGGTAAACCAGAGTCCCCTATTCTGGCTGTTAGGAGGGGACCCACCTAACATGGCAATAAGATGATCCTGGGCCCTCTGGATTCTGCCAGTGGCAATGGAAGCGAAGTGTCAAATTCTTCTGAGGTGGAGAATGGATTCACCACCACCTGTCTCAGAATAGCTAACTGGCCTGACCAGATTAGCAGAATATGAAAGACTCATCCACTTGGCTAATCACAATTTGCATATATTCCATACTACAGATGATGTCTATGGCTGCCACTGTATATGGAATCCCTTCCTGAATATTTATCACAACTAACATGGTACTCGGTACATGCTTGGAAACCTCTGTAAATGATACTCGCTATTAAAATTAACTGTCTGTGACTTTGGAATTAATGTTATTAACATTAATCTCATTTTTTTCTACTGTCTTTCATGTTTGCTATACTGTACCCTTTTCATGTACCCATATTGCTTGCTGTACTATGTAAAACGAGGTTCCTTGTTGTTGGTGGTGTTTAACCTTAAACTGTTTTAACACTGTTAGTTCTCCTATGTATCACTACCATTCTCGTTTTAATTGCTTGTTCATTTTCTTTTCACCTCAATAAAAATCATTTTACAAAAAAAAAAAGGGAAAGAACATTTCGATTCTGATACTGGACCACTAGAAAGTACAATGTTGCCTGCATGTCCCTTTAAAAAGCTTGGAATGTCAGGTCCTCTGAGGAGGAATTGTGGATATTAGTAGATGTGTCTACCCTGACAGAGGAAGAAATGAAGATGAAGGAGTGCTCAGTGATTGCTCTAGGGTGTGTTGGGATGCTCTGAAGGCATTTGTTTGTAGAGTCCATGCAAGATTCAAACTGTTTTTCTAACAGAAAGCCCAGCATGCATGGACCCTGGTAAAATAGTGAGATAGCCACAGAGAAGATAGGAATCAGAGCTGGAATAGATGAAAGCATTGTGATCTTGGAACAGAGGAAGCTACATGAAACACTAGTTGCTGGAGAAAAAGTTCCCAAAGATAGGCAGTGCACATGAAATCCAGGAATGGTGAACCTTTAAAGCAGTGCTGTATGGGCAACAGTACACACCAGAGATACAGGGAACCAAGAAAAAAAAGATCTCCTGCTACAGATGATGTCTCCCAAAGGGAAGGCGTAAGGCTCTTAGGCCTACCTTGTAAAAGTGCCTTCTTCAAAGAGATACTATACTTCAAAATAGTATTGGGACAGTGACTAGCACTCCAGCACTTGGCACAGCAGTCCTCAGCACCAAGGTTGACAGTTTCCCTGATGCCATGGTTGGCACCATTCTCAGCACTGTGCTTAGCATTGTGATTGTTACTGAAGGCTTCGGACCTTGCACCATCATTGGTGCAGGGAAGCAAAGCTTACTGCCATGCCCAGCAGTGGAGCCAATGGTGGGCCAAAGTTCTGCACCATGCCCAGTACTGAAGACACCAAAATATCTGTGATTGTCAATAAGTCTGATGTCCAAGGCAAAGTATGTTCAGTGAGTGGTATCATATGTGGCACTAGAGATGGCAGGGAGCAGGGTGAAAGCACTGAAGACACTGCTGATAAAGGTTACAAAGGGCTGAGGTCACAAACTGATAGTCCAACAAGGGCCTGAACAGGGTCATAGTAGACTGAATCAGAACCAGCTTAAAGTCCCTCTGACATGGAGCAATGGACAGGCTATGAGGGACCTCTGAGACAGAATCAAGGTCTGTGGTCTCCAGGAAACAAGAAAGCTCCTTGTGAGCTTATCATCGTCACTGTTACCGTGGGTCTAACAGGTAAGATGCTATGCTGACAAGGAGGAAACCAACAACAGGAAGTTACACAAAACTGATTCTGACCCCAGAGGAAAAAAGTTGCTGATCTGAAGGATGATGATGAGACTCTGGAGATCCCAAATGATAGGGCCAATCATGCTGTGTTCATCTAGTCATCCTGAGACACTTGTGGCAACTGTTAGTGCCATGGTGTGGGCTCACACACCTCTAAATTGCTCAGCTGCAATGGCATTTAAGTAATAACAGCATCTTAGGCATTGCTGATGAGAGAAACAATGTTGAAGATGGCAAGGAAAGAAAGAAGGTAACAGAGAGAGGTTTGTGCAGACAAATCCAAAGTCTGGCTCCAGTGAGGTATGGTCTCTGTGCCAAGAAAAAAAGAACTATGGCAGATGGCGCTGATGTCACTTACAGTACGTGAAGCAGAGGTGTGTAACACTATCCCATGCTAGTGCTAGTGCTGCATGTCAGTGTCATATGCTCACAAAGTCTGGTTCCCACAGAGTCCTAGAGCCTCTGGTTCTAAGACCACACAGCATGGCTCTACGGAGAAGACTGACTCTTAGAAGAGCTTCACACATCACTGGCCTAGTATGACTCGAACTGTGCAAAATGAATTTGGAATCACAGTTTATGCCACCACATTGAAAATCAGTACACCTAGGGCCAGATATTCAAAACTTTGCACCAGGCACAAATCTGTTGCACTGGACTAGTGCTGAAATTGCACCTGACTGCAATATTCAAAAGGACATTTAGCACCGGTGCTAGGTGTTAGTGCCGATTCTAAATTATAATGTATGCTGGGGAGGGACTGAGGGGAGGGGCCATGAATGCCAGCACACCAGCATATTCAAAAGAGTAGCGCCGCGCTACAGGTGTTTGCATGGCCTGTAGCATGGCACACATTACCACCTGCAAAAAGCAGGCAGTACTGCAGGCCAAGCAGTGGGAGGTGGATCTCCTGGTGCCCACCACATGTGCACAGCACACCCTATCCCCCCAACCAAATCCCTGACACCTGGTCTCAGTACTACAGTACTATCCCTGGTAGTCTAGTGTCCCCCCCTCCCAACTCCAATCATAGAATAAATAATAAGACCCCACACATCCCTGGTAGTCTAGTGTCCCCACCTCCCAGCTCTGATCATGGAATAAATAAGACCCCACACATCCCTGGTAGTCTATTTTTATTTTATTTATTTATTTATTTATTTTAGCTTTTGTTGACCGGGTAAGTGCACTAGACAAATCCTGCCTATTTTCAGGCACAACCCGGGGGAGGGGGATACAGATGAATGCCAACTGACCTTGAACCACATTAAGCTGTTGGTGGTATTTTTTAGTGAATGAGGGTAATTTAGCCCAGGACACGGGAAATTCCCTACTCTTTCGATAAGTGCCATGGGATTTTAACATCCACCTGAACTACCACCAATCCAAGCAGATGGGACCTCGGTTTAACGTCTCATCCGAAAGACGGCACCTCAGAAGTGCAGCACCCCTCTCATGCTGCACTACAGTGTCAGTACTGGGATGTTAACCCAAGTGCCAGATGTGGGAACTGAACCCACAGCCCTCTGATCTCCCGGCCTCAGAAGCGAGTGTGCTACCTACTGAGCCACTGCACTGCACTGTCTAGTGGACCCTCCACCCGGCAGTGCCAACCACCCGCTCCCTGTCCATCCTCAAACTGAGCCGACAACTGGCTCAACCATCTCCTCTCACCTCCCACGACTACCACTGACTGAGTTATGACTGATCACATACTGTAATGAATGAGTGAGGATGCTCATTCATTGCAATCGTACGCGATCAGTCATAACTCAGTCGAGTGTCATTGTGGAGGTGAGAGGAGGCTGAGCCAGTCACGCCAGTTCAGAGATAGTTGAGGGGTGTAGGTGCAGGGTGGGTCAGCACTGCCGGTGGGCGGAGGGCCACTAGACTACCAGGGATGTACAGATATATAAAACAGAACAGGTGTCGGGGGATCGTGCTGGGGGGAGGGACCACTAGACTACCAGCGATTTACAGATATATAAACCAGAATGAGAGACAGGAATCATGTTGGGGGGAAGGAACTAGACTACCAGGGACTGTAACACACACACATTGGAACAGAGACCTTGATGGCAGATAAGGACTGCTTGGCCCACCAGGTCTGCCCAGTTCCCTACATAATGGATATGCTGTAGATCTTAGTTAACCTACAGCCTACATCCTTCCCCCCCCCCCCAACCAAGGTTGCCTTATGCCTGTTCCATGCATTCTTGAATTACCTCACTGTTATTACACCTACAACTGCTATGGGGTGCCTATGTTGGTGTTGGGGGCCCAGGGGGAGGGCTGTTTTCCAGGGCACATATGGACTATGGACACAGGCAGTGTGTGTGTGTATATATATATATATATATATATATATATTTACTGATTGCAGTGATAGTGATGCATAGGCAAGTTGTATGCACTGCTTGTGCCTGCCAACACCCATATCCTATTTCTGCAACATCCAGCCTGTACTTCCATTCCCACCAACAGTGGTATGCCGTGAGCATACCTTAGTCTGCAGCTTTCAGCCTGTACTTCCATTCTGACCAAAAGGTGGAGCTGTGTGCTCCATGCAGTAGCACCGGGCAAACTACATGGACATGTATGCTAAGCAGCACATAATGAGATGCAAATGTGACCGTTTGCCCAAGGATTACCTAAATAGGCTCATTTGCATATGAGCTTTGAATAAAGCAAATGTTTGCCCTGGGCTAATCTGTTTGCACTGGGCTAATGTGTTAGCCCTGGGCAAACCTCACATCAAGATAGCACAGTTCTGCAGTATGTGGCCTGTTTTATTTTTTGCAGTTGTTGTGAAACACCTCTTTGCAATCACACACATTGTCCTCCACCTGAAGCTCTGACTTGCTCCATCTCTGTATCCATTGGGTTGTCATTGCATTTTGCACTTCCCTGCTGCTATGTTCAGAGCTGTCTTATTTTCTGGGCTATCTTAGCACTGAACTCCCAGCCCAGTTTGCCCGGCTTCCTTAGCACGCTATATTCAGCAGGTTTAGCACCAGGGATATTCCTTTTGAATATGGCGGCCTATTGGTTCCTGGCTAATTTAGCACCCCGGGCAGTGCTAATTTAGCCCCGGGGCAAAGTTTTGAATATCTGGCCCCTAATCTTTAAACAGTTTACACATTTTGTTATTCCTATTTCCGGCTGCAATTGGAAACAAGCTTTCCAGGGCTCTGCTTGCTAACCTGGTAAAATGTGTTTAAATTAAAATAACATAAAATAAAAACAAATCTAGATCTCAGAAGAATGAGGCTATTGATTAAGGGCAGATGTTCATCTTCCATCAAGATAAGCTATCAAATCTTACAAAAGAATTAGTTGCAGATAAGATTTCGTAACTGATGGTGCTGTTATAAATAATTCCCTGTATACTGCATTGAATTACAAACCTGTCATGCGTGAGGCATTGTGTTCATACAGAAAATCCCTCTTCCTTAATCCACAGTGTACATGCTGAATTACGGAATCTGGCTGATGGCCTACTTATAGTTTTTTGTTCATGCTGTATTTCATTAATGTAACATGCAGTCATGTACTGTGCCACTACACATCTCCCCTGGGATTAGATAGGCTTTGCATTTCTCAACAGCTGTGAAGTATGGAGGGATCAGGAAAGGGGGTCCACTTTATTTAAAAAGAACTAGATATTGAGTTCTTGCTTATTCTTTCATATAAGAACAAGGAAATCCTGTCATAAGCAATTCTTGACTCGCACATCATTGAAAGACATGCTCAGCACTGAAGAGTCATTAAAGCTGACATGCATTGCCATGTTCTGAGATTAATGTTCTGGTCTGGTGATTTATTCTGCTAGGAGCCTTGTTTGTTTTGCGCTTGGTGCATTTGACTGTTGTGCCTTGTTTTCCCCAATAGCTGCACACGTAAAAATACAATTATTTCATAATATTTATTATAATATATTTCAAAGTCTGGTTCCATGGTGCAGAGGAATGAAGGATCATTTTGGCCTGCTGATGACGCAGGCTTCTGCTCTGTGCCCAGGACATCAGAGGCAGATGCCAGCACGAAGAGCTCAGAGCATTCCTTGGATGCTCTCCTTATGGGGAAGGAGGTGCTCATAACACCCTTCTGGCAGTAGCTCCTGGTGGTGGCATGATGGAGGCCAGTGAAAGAAGGGAGGGGGAGTCCCTGGCACCCTCATTTTTTTTATTAATTTTATTAGGAAGACTAATGCCCTCTTCCTTATCGAAAGATGTATAATGTACTGTACTTCGGTGGAGTCTCTGACAGTGAGAAAATCACATGTCAAAATGCAGAGGAAGAGCTCAACGTCTTCTGTTCAGAACACTTATTATGAAACTTTTATTATGTAGAGATGCCACCTGAATGGAAGCCAGACCAATGTTTAGTGGCTACATTTATATACCACTTTATCGATAATCTATAACAAGGAAAACAGAAAACATTAAAAATAATATAAAATGACAAAGTATGCACTGTCTTGATCAATTATTCTGAAGCAGCCTTTTGCAGTTGATTCAACAAAAGACTTCTTTGAAATCATATATATACCAGTAGTTAGAATTTCTTGTTTTTAATTATTTTAAACATTTAGGGTCAGATATTCAGAACTTTGCGCTGGGCGCAAACCGTTTGCACAGGGTTAGCGCCAGGTTTGCACAGGTCCACTATATTCAAAAGGTCAAATAGCACGGGCAAACTGCATTAGCACCGGGCAAAAGTATAATGTATGCAAGGGGCAAACTGAGGAGGCGTGTACATGAATACAGGTGCAATGCTATATTCAGTGTATTAGCGCCACGCAAAGCGTTTTTGTGCGACTTAGCATGACACTTTGCACAGTGCAAATTAATGCCCAGGAAAAGGTAGTCTTAACTCTGTGCAAACCAGCTTTGTGCAACTTTGTGGCTTTGTGTGACCCTAACCAGTAAATATAAAACAGAAACAAATCAGACATGGAAGAAACATGCTGCACACAGATGGCACCTCCCATGATTCCATCATCTGCCACTGGTCTCAGCCATGCCAGGCAGTAAGTGGTGACCCGGCGCCCAGTGGACACCATGACAGAGTGTCCATACAGCGCAGACCTGCAGACCACCCTTTGGTGGACACCAACAGAATCCAGCACACACATACAGCACTGGGGGGCGTGGAGGGTGTTGAGGGGAGGGTGTACAGGTGGCCAGTCTGCACCACATACTGGGTGCTGCCACAAGGCTGGCACAAGCCACGCAGTGTAAATGGTCCAGTGTTGGGAATACCCCAACACCAGTGTGCCTGTCTGATGGTATGTGCCCCCCAGCCACATACCGCACATCTGTACAGACACCACAACACACACAGCCAGTCATGTATATGTCACTGTGAGTATCCCATGCCAGTGGTGCAGCATCTGTGGGTCGCATAACAGTAATGTCCACTGTCAGTACACACCTGCAAGACTGGCCTGTCACTGTGTAAAGTGCAGCAGTCATTGATGCCCTACACACCATAGGCATTGCTGTGTCCCTCACACTACTGGCCCCCTTGTTACTGTAGTGTCTGCTGTGCACTGCAGCAAGAACTACGTTTGCAAATTGCATGCAGCTCCACCACCTGTGCCTGTGCTGTGTAGTCCCCTGGGGCACAATATTCTATGTGGTTCTGTACAAATGTAGCCTGCAGCTACCACCATGCATTTCCAGACTGACCTACAGGTGGAGCTGTGGGCAGACCCATCTAGCCCCTGTACTTCAAGACTGACCTACAGTTGGAGCTGTGGGACCCTGCAATAGCGCTGGGCAAACTTCATGCAAATCAGGACATAATGAGTTGCTAATCTGGATGTTTGCCCACAGACTGCCTAAGTAAGCTCATTTGCATGTCACGTTTGAATATAGCAATTTTTTCCCCCAGGCAAACATGATAGCACCAAGCAAACAGCTTAGCTCCGCACAAAACCTGCGCAAATGTGTCTGTGCCACACAAACATTTCAGAAACACAGTACAATTCTGCAGATTTTCACATGCGCTGTTGCTTGCAGCTTTAATGAATCCACTCCTTTGCCATCACACACATTGGCCACATTGTTCACCTCTACCTTCCTTCACATCGCTGTGCACTGGGCTGCTGTTGTGGTTTGCACTTCCTGGTTGCTATATTCAGAGCTGTCTTATTTCCCGGGCTATTTTTGCACTGCACTCCCAGTCCAGTTTGCCCAGCTTCCTTAGCATGCTATATTCAGTAGGTTTAGCATCAGGGCTATCCCTTTTGAAAATAGCGGGCTATTGGGTCTGGGCTAATTTAGCACACCGGGCACTGCTAATTTAGCACCGGGGCAAAATTTTGAATATCAGGCCCATATAGTGGTGCACGTAAATGGTCTACTGTGAGAAATTACTTTGAGCACGGTGTTGTCCTCACTTATTTGGCATAACTTCATGCTTTTTTCTGGTACTCTATGATTTAATGGCATGAAAATGGGGATGGGAGATGGGGTCATGGGGGATTTGTGGTGGCGGCAGGGGGGGCAGCAACAGCGTTCTGACTGGGTGCTGATTCTCGAGCAGACTCGATAGACCATTAGGCCTACTCTGCTGGCATCTTAGTATGTTAGGATGTAAAATGATTTCTGTGTTTCTAAGATCTCTGAGGAAAAGGCTGCAGTGTCAAAGACACATTCTTCCAATATATCTTTTTAGGTGCATCACTATAAATGCGCAAAATATTTCAAAATAAGAAACTGTTACTGTCTTTGATTACATGACGGTGTTTTGAATAAGGACTATTTATATTAACTGCAGAAGGCTGGGGTAGAATAACTGACCAAGCTATTGCATGCTTTGGCATGGTGGAGGTACCATAGATGGCATGAGTGACCTCATTCCATCAAGCACCCCCAGGCCAGATGTTAGTTTCCTTGAGTCAGTGGCAAGTAGGAGCAGTAGAAAAGCAGCAGAAATGCAACAGCAGCACACTAGGCGATGGCTCTCACAGACCCTACACCATCAGCCCTCCAGCGTGTCACTGGGACTCCTACAGCCAACATGGAGGTACTCAATTTCTCCCTCTTTAAGGCCAGGGGGCTTCTGACAGATGCAAGCCACAGTGGAGATAATCAAGGTAGAGATATATGATCCTTCACAAAGACAGAGGAGGTCTGCAACAGGGACAAGCCAGCACCATGTGTTTCTGGAAGAACTAGGAGTCTGGTAGGTGCTGACATCAGCAGGCAGTGGCTTGGTGGGTGTGTGGAGGCTGCTGTGGGGCATGAAGGAGGGGGTGCTGTGGGCATGCAAGTTGGGAATTAAAAAATACATATATTTTAAAAGGATCCAACACATAACCTTCAGCTCTTTACTTCAGTATATATTTACAGAAATGGATTCTTTCCCACTATTACAATTTATTGGAGTGTATGTTTTTAAAAATTCCCTTTGTTCCTTTTCTTTCCAAGTTTTACAGTACTTATAAAATGGGTTGGGAAAATCTTATTTCCTAATTGGCTGAGGAAGGCTGGCACCCATACGTTTAAATCATTACTACCAATGGATATTAAAAAGGTCAGGTGCCAGCCTGCCTCTTCACCAGCCATGCTAGTGTGCCCTTGTGGCACCATCGTTTCCACACTTCAGAAAAATGTGCAACATAGTGTACCCGTAATGTGAAACTGATTTAAGTCAAAGTCCTATCTATTTAATTTTGTTTCTGTTGAACTCTGTAAGTTGTTTTTTTAGCTGTCAGCCTGCCTGCACCCCCACCTGCCCAGCTGCCCTCTTGCTCACTTCCTTTCTCACCCCACTCCCGCAGTCATACTGGCAAACCCAGTGCTCGGATAACCAGACCAGCATCAGGAACAACACATAAGCAGGCTTTAGATTTTAAAACTGTGCTGAACTAGGCCATACTGGCTGAGTGCCCACTCCCTCACAAAGAAACATACAGAAACATAGAGACAGAATGTGTCAGTGGAAAAGGACCACTTGGCCCATCCAGTCTGCATAGATGTTCCCTGCCTAATCTGTCTCCACGGACCCTGACTCTGGCATCCCACTGTCCACCCTGTTTTCTTATATACTCAATTTCTATCCTATGCGTACTTGATGCCCCACTGTTTTCTTCCCCCACCACTTTTGCTGGCAGTCTGTTCCAGGCATCTATCACCCCTACTGCCCTGTTTGACCTCGCCCATCCAGTTTTTTTTTTTTCTAGGTGCATAACTTTGGATTTATTTTGGTTGAATTTCAACTGCCAAACTTTAGACCACCTCTCTAGCCTATGTAGATCCCTTTGCATCTCCCTGATACCTTCATTACCATCTACCCTACTGCAGAGCTTCATTATCTGTGAAAAGACACAATTTGGCCTGGATGCCCTCTCCAATGTCACTGATGAACATATTGAAGAGAGGATTCAGAACAAATCCCTACAGCACCCCACTCATGACTCCCTATATTCTGATTTGATTCCATTTACCACCACTCTCTGCTGTTTCTCCAGGCAGTTTTCTGTCCATCAAACTATGTCCCTAGCTGTGCACGGGCCCTCCAACATCTTCAGCAATCTTCTGTGTCGCCCCCAGTCAAAGGCCTTGCTGAAATCAAAGTAGAGTAAATCCACAGCATGGCCCTTATCTATTACCTTTGTTACCCAGTCAAAGCAATCTCTCAGGTTGGTCTGACAAGGCCTCCCTGCCACAAACCCATGCTATTTACTATCTTATAGACCGCTGCTCTATAGGTAGTCCACAAGGTACTCTTTGATCAGTGACTGCAGCAGTGTACCTACTACTCCTAGCCCTCACTGCTTTTCTGACCTTTTAGGAGAACCACATTGGTTTCTTGTACCTGTTTCATTTTGTAACAATTCTTGTGCATAACTTTGTTACTTCGAGAATGGTCCCCTTGATTGCTCCCATCTTTCCTCTACACCTCCAATGCTGCCTACCCTTGTCACTTAGTCTCAGACCAGCTCCCTCATCCAGCTGTAATCTGCTCTTCTGAAATCTAGGATTTCAGTTTTTGATAGGGGCATTTTGTTCCCAAGGACCAGTCTGAACTGAATGTGGTTATGGCCACTGTACATCAGTACCTGCCCTACCCTCACTCAACCCTCCATCTCTCGGTTGGTGAGCAACAAATCAAGAATGGCTGTCTGTACAGTGGATTCTTAGCCAACTGCACCAGCTGGCAGTTCCACAGTGTATCCAACAGGGCCTGACTTCTGATGTACTTGGTCACTGAAATGTCCCAGTTGCTATCTGACATGTTCAGTTCACCCACAGCCACCATTTCCCCTCTTCTTCACTCTTCTTATCAGCTCTTCTGAGCTCCTTTCACTCTTTCTCTCTCTCTCTCTTTCTCTCTCTTCCCTTTGACCTGGTGGTCTGTAGATCAACACCACTTCCTATATTTTCCTGCCTAGTAGCACCATGAGGTGAACCCACAGCAACTCTGTTTCACCTTTGCTTCCCCTGATGAGTCCATCCACTGCACCTTCTATGCCCTCTGACACATAGGACTATGCCCCCTTTGACTTTTCCTCTATCCCGTCTAAACCTTGTGTAACCTGGGACTGACAAGTCCCAGTCATTGTTCTCTGTAGCCCAAGTTTCTTTGATGGCTATGCGGTCTGCCTCAGTATCTGTCACCACTACCTGTACATCACCGATTTTATTACCCAAACTTCCCTGCATTAATGCAGGTGCCTTTCCAACTAGCTCTAGATCCTGTCTTGCTGCTCTTTAATCCTACACCTGTTTTCCTTCCATTTCTCCTTACCTTCTTGTTTGTCCTGTTGCATGCTGACCCTGAAAACCTTCCCTCATTTCCTCTTCTACTACTCATTTTTGAACCTCGACCTTCTTTTCACCCACCTTACTGCTACCAGCCCCCAGTATAGACAGAGCATTAGCTAGGTTCCCCTCCCTCACCCCCTTTACCGTGGTTCTGCTAACCACAGTTTTCCTTACAGTCAGTTGAACTGTCTTATGCAGATGTCAAACCTCTTCCCCAGTGCACTGGTACCCTCTCCTGTCAGGTGAGGGAAGTCAGCTTTGAAGAGCAGTTGCAGCAAGGAAAGGGGAGGAGCCATACCCATGGTGCCAGCGGAGTGGTCCACGTGGACTTGGGAACATAGTGGTGTCATCCACTCAGCTTCCCCCTTCCAGTTTTTCTTCCTAGTTTTCACTGTCCCCCCACCTTTCCTCTTTCCCATCTCCCCAACCAGAAATACAAGTCCCTCCCATTGTATAGCCTCTATGCCCATTCTATTGTTTTACCTGCAGTTTACTCCCAGAAACATCAACCCAACTCAGAGAATGAGAGCATCCTATTGAATACTTGTTTATCCTCTTTTCCTTCTTGCCGGTTACATGGTGGTAGGCTGCATATTCTTAGTCAAGTCACAGCATATTCAATGTACTGTATGCAGCTTACTTATTTATACTAGGTTATAAACAAATTAAAAAATACCAAACTTGTCTGTTACATTTTTTTCTAAGGTGGGGGACTACTGCACAGCAGTCAGTTGTTGACTCTCTTTTGTCAGTTTTTTGTGAATCTGTGGAAGTGATGTCTTCATGTACTACTTCAGACCCTCTAGTTTTTTGCATCCCCATTGCAGAAGGGCTAAAAGGGAAGGTGTGTCTCTTTGCAGATGAAACAAAGATTTACAACAGGGTTGACATTCCAGGAGGGGTGGAGAAAATGAAAAGGGACCAACAGAAATACAGGGGAGGAGTACATGATGGGGAAAGAGACCTGGAGTAATCATATCTAATTATTTATTTATTTATTTAAGAGATTTACCAGGAAGGCATACTGAGCGGAGTACCGCTCAATTCCAGATGCGCCCTGGGGGTAGGGGGGTTACATGGGTGAAGTAATAAGATGAGAACAGTTCAATACATATGTGACAAGGTTATGACAGACAGTGGTACAGTAATAAGTAGAAATACAACAATATAGTGAGAAAGATTGTATATACAAAGTGGGTAAGGCGTACGTGCAGCTTACAACAGTAATAGGTTCAGCAATATGCATTTAAATAGCACTATGTGACAAATATCAAAAGGAAAACGGGGCCCAGACTGGAGCATATAGTAGGTAAAATGGGTAGGAGTTATGCAGGTACCTGAGTAGATTGGCTAGGCATTGTCCAAGGAGATTCAGAGATGGGGAAAGCAAGAGCATTTGGTCGCGAAATGTGATTTGAGAAGGGCATTTCGTTGGGGAGTACTGGTGGTGTGTCTAATGTCAGCTGCCAGTGAGTTCCATAACTTGGGCAATCTGAAACTGAAAGCTTCCTGATCTGATCGGGTGGATCTATGTGGAATGTGCAGGAGTCTGGAGTTGATGTTCCTGAGATCGTAAGTAGGTGGGGAGAGGGCGGTTAGGGATTCAGATAGGTAGGAAGGGAGTGTGTGCGACCAGAATTTGGCAGCGATTCTAGCACCATGCAGCAAGCACCAGTTTTGGAGTGATGGGAGGTCAAGGGACTGGTATAAGACACAGTGGTGGGTATTGGGAGAGCGGTCCAAGGTGAACCGGCAGAAGGAGTTGTATAGGGGGTCAAGCCTGACTAAGGACGTGTGGGGGGCGGCGCCGGAGATGACATCTCCATAGTGAATAATTAGGAGGATCATTTTTTGGACAATAGCTAGTCTGGTTGGTAGCGGGATGCAATACTTGTTACGATAGAGAGCACCAAGCATGGGATGCAGTTTTTTTGTGCAGATCGTCTAAGTGCACTGAGAAGTCAAGGTGCTGATCTAGCCAGATGCCGAGATAGCAATATGCGGTGCAGGTCGCAAGTGGTGTTCTGTCCAAGGTATGGAATGTGGGTGGTTCGGTAGGCCGGGATAGTTTGGCCCGGGAGCCAAAGGTGAGGGAGACCGTGTTTTTTGAGTTTAAGAATAGTTGGTTCCCGAGGAACCAGCGTTGGATGGAGTCGAAATCCTTTTGTAGACAGGCTGTCACGGCGGTCACAGTTGGGCCAGAGGCAAATAGTACCGTATAGTCCACATACATATGAATGGCAGTTTGTGTGCAGACAGCAGGCAGATCGTTGAGGAATATTGAGAATAGCAGCGGGACGAGTACAGACCCTTGGGGAACACCGCTGGTGACAGGAAGAGGGGTGGATTGAGCCGTTCCTATGCGGACTGATTGTGTCCTCCCTGAGAGGTACGAGTGGAACCAGTTTTTTGCTACCTTAGACAGTCCAGTTTGGGCAAGTTTAGACAGCAACAGAGGATGCAAGACCATGTTGAACGCTTTTGCCAGGTCTATAAATATGGCTGCTGTTATTTCCCGTTTGTCCATGCCTGTAAGGATGGAGTTTGTGAGGTGAAGGAGGGAGGTGGTGGTGGAGTGATTTTTTCTGAACCCGGCCTGGTAGGGGGTGAAAAAGGAGATAGTATCCAGATAGTGGTGTAGCTGGGATAGAACAAGGCGCTCTTGAATTTTGGCTAGGATGGGGAGCAGAGATATAGGCCGATAGTTTGAGGGGGAGCAGAGGTCCCCTTCCTTGGGAAGTGGGATGACTGTGGCTTGTTTCCATGCTGTGGGGACTGCCCCTAATTTAAAGGACAGATTATAGAGCATGGTTAGAGGGTGGGCTATGGCTGGTGCTGAGAGTAGGAGCATTTTGGAATCCAGTCCATGGACATTTACCTTTGGAAGGGTTTAGTGAGAGTAGGATTTTAGCACCTGGCCAGGAGCGACTGGGCGAGCGAGAAGAGGCCGGGAGGGTGTATTTGGGGACACGAGGGGTACAATGTGGAGCACGAAGGGTAGGGGGTGGGGTAGGGAGGAGAGGAGGGAGGAAGTAGTGGAGGAGAAGTAGGAATTAAACTCGGTGGCAACCAGACTAGGACCTGAGATGATTTTACCTTCGAGGTTTATAGTGGGGGTGGGAGGTTGGACGGCGGGGTGAGAAGGGATTTTATGGACTTCCAAAATTGAGAAGGGTGGGTGTGGTTATTGTTGAGAGCTGTTTTGAAGTAGTTTGATTTGGCCTGCCTTATGAGTCTTGTACAGGCATTACGTAGAGACCGGTATTGTTGCTGGGCCGCATGAGCACCTGTGGCCTTGAAGGATTTCCAGGCACGGTCTTTGACACGGAGTTTTTCCATAAGGTTTGCTGTTACCCAAGGTAAGTGGAAACCTCTGACTCTGGATGTCCTTAGTGGGGCATGTATGTCCCAGATGGCGAGGAAATTTGTAGAGAAACAGTTCAGGGCTTCATTCATGGAGGTGGCTCTAGGGATGAAGGACCAGTCTATGGTGGTAAGGTCGTTTAGGAGGGCAGTCTGATCCAGTGATTTATAAACTCTGCTGTACAGCATGCGGGGTGGGGGGGCCGGAGGACAGAAGATTTTGCACACTAAGAAAATCATATGGTGGTCACTGAGGGAGTCTGGTAGAAGGCCAGCGTTAATTATCCTATGAGGGTGGGTAGTGAGTGCCCAGTCCAGTAGTGTGTGTTTATTTGATTTGTGATTTAGTCGGGTGGGTTCCCCAATTTGCTGGTACAAGTTTAGTGCGCTTATTTGACAACACGTTTTATAGGCAGCACAGCCTAGCCAGTTCTGATTGAAATCCCCAAGGATGTGGAGTTCACCGCCTTCTGTAAGGGCCCTCAAGTTGCCCAAGTGTTCAAGGATGCTAGTTAGTGGTGTGTCCAGCGAACAGTAGGACCCAGCTGGGATGGAGTGGGGCAGGGGGATTTTGATCAGGAGGGAGTCTATAGATTGTATGGGCGATGGTGGAGTGATTACTGAGAAATGGAGATTTATGGAGACATACATGGCAGTGCCACCACCCTTCTTTCTCCCCTGTCTGTCTTGGCAGATTAGAAAGAAGCCGTGTATTGAGAATTCTTCATCCCGGTGGTGAGGCTTCAGCCATGATTCTGTGATGATTATAATATCCGGGCGCAGGGCCAGAACAGTTGTTTGAAGGGTAGCCATTTTATTTAGGATACTGCATATATTGAGGTGGACGATTTTGAAACCTTTGGGGAGGGGTGTAGGTGGTGCAGGTGGTTGGGCAGCAGTGGGAGCCTGGGGTCCCAGGTTCCATTTGACGTCCCCGGCTAAGAGGAGAAGAAAAACAAGGGTGTGCCTTAGGAGGCGCATGAGCTTTACTGGTGCACCCTGCGGTGGGAAGATTAGAGGTTGCTAAGCTTACCTTTGGGACTGAAAAGAGTGGGAGATATAGGACAGGTATCGCAGCATGGAAAGAGGGGAGGATAGAGGCCCCCAGGGTCCAATTATGCCCATGATGCCAGTTGTGATTCACTGGTGCCGAGGAGGAGTGGGGAGTAAGCTTGGTAGTTAAGGAGTGGAGTGGTAAAGGGTCTGGTAGGCTAGGTTTGGATAAGGGTGGGAGGGAAGCTGTAGCTATGCAAAGCAAGGTGATGGTTGCAGTGAGGAACTGCATTTTGTTTTTTGTTTTTTCTTTTTCACTCAAGCAGTGGAGGATATTTGACAGATTGCTCTGCGGTGGCCACTAGTGGTGAGAAAATATAAGGAACTAATGGGAAGTGGGCTGATTGGTTTGGGGCAAGAGCTCCTTGCAGAGAGCTGCTGCAACACTCTGGAGGCTACCTGGCTCCGAATCCCTTCAGCGTGGCCCGTGAGGGGGGTCTCTCCTGAAGTGGGGAGGGCTGGGGACTCCTGCCCTCGCGACCCTCTGTTCTGCGGAGGTAAGAAAAAGGCTTTATAAGTAGGGTCTGTGGTAGTGAAGGAGGAGTTTCACAAGCAGTCAAAGAATAAAAGACTAAAGCTTTTTTTTTTTTTTTTGCAACTAGGCAATGGCGCGGTAATTAGACAGTCTGGAGCTCGCTTTTACAAATTGAAACAGGTTACTGCTCACTTTACATCCGAACCCTGAGAATTTCTAGACAAGACCCCAGAACTTGCACAAGTTTGCAGAGATTAGCAAGAAATTCCCCTTTTTAAACCAAATTATCCAAGGTGAATGTTCTGTCTAAAGCCTCTATGCCCCTTCGGTTATATCTAAACTGACTGCACACAAAAAGGCGCCAATTTTAAATTTAGGTAGCGTAGTTCAGCTCCTTGCAGAGAGCTGTTGCAACACTCTGGTGGCTACCTGGCTTCGAATCCCTTCAGCGTGGTCCACGGGGGGGGGTCTCTCCTGAAGTGGGGAGGGCTGGGGACTCCTGCCCTCGTGACCCTCTGTTCTGGCTCTGAATCCCTTCAGCATGGTCCGCCGGGGGGGGGTCTCTCCTGAAGTGGGGAGGGCTGGGGACTCCTGCCCTCACAACCCTCTGTTCTGGCTCTGAATCTCTTCAGCGTGGTCCGCGGGGGAGGTCTCTCCTGAAGTGGGGAAGGCTGGGGACTCCTGCCCTCACGACCCTCTGACGTAAAGGTTATCAAACAACGTGAGAAGGCTGTGAGGAGAGACAGCAGAATGCTAGGGTACATAGGGAGAGGTATCTCCAGCAGAATAAAGGAGGTGGCGATGCCACTGTACAGAACATTGGTGAGACCTCCTACAGTATGGTGTCCAGTTCTAGAGGTCGCATCTCCAGAAGGACATTGACAGTGTAGTGTTGGTTCACAGAAGGGTGACAAAATAGTGCAGGAACTGCACCAAAAGTCATATGAGGGGAGACTGAAGGATCTCAATATGTATTTCCTGGAAAAAAGGAGAGGGGATATGATCAAGGCCCCTGGAATTCTGTGGTTCTGCAGTTGCAGAATTTGCCGCAGAATTTGCATCATGCTGCAGAATATATATAGTGCAGCAGAATTCATTGTTTTTGGTGAATTTTCATATAAATATACTGTTTTTCCATAGTGTCAGACTTTCTTTCCTACCTCGTTTATCCTGAACCCCTCCTCTATGCTCAGCATATGATGTCATCGATGACATCACATCATATTTAGCCAATGGTAGGACTGCATTCTGCCAGAGAAATGAATAAATCATGCCATAGAAATCAGAAAATGCTGCCACAGAACACCAGGGGCCCTGGATATGACAGAGACTTTCAAATATCTTATTTATTTATTTATTTAAGAGATTTACCAGGAAAGCATGCTGAGCAGAGTACCGCTCGATTCCAGATGCGCCCTGGGGTAGGGAGATTACACTGGTACAGTAGAAACTGAACAAGCCCAAAACAGCAACAAACAACATCAGCAAGTATTACATTTTACGATTGGTGCAACAATGGATGAGGTAGTCATAATATTGATAGAGAAGTGCATATTCATAGTATTTAGCAATATAAAGTGCAAACCGAAAACAGGAACCAGGCTGGTGACATAGATGGGAGGTAGGAAAATGTGATGGGGGTCAGCGGGGGGGGGGGGACAGGAGCAGATGGAGGAGAAGTGTGTTCTAAGGAGGGAATTCTGTTGTGGAGTGCTTGTGGAGTGTCTAATAACTGCTGCCAGGGAGTTCCATAATTTGGGCAGCCTGTAGCTGAATGCAGCCTGGCCAGACCGGGTAGATCTGTATGGAATGTGCAAGAGCCTAGAGTCTATGGTTCTGAGAGCGTAGGCCGGTGGAGAGAGGGCGGTTAGGGAGGACGACAGGTAGGACGGGAGTGTCTGTGTCCAGAACTTGGCAGAGGTTCTAGCACAGTGGAGCAGTCATCGGTTATGTAGCGAGGAGAGTCCCAAGGACTGGTAGAAGTCACAGTGATGAGTATTTGGAGGCTGGTCCAGAGAGAAGCGGCAGAAGGAGTTGTAAAGGGGATCAAGCCTCGCTAAGAAGGTTTGGGGGGAGGCACAGTAGAAAACATCACCATAATCCATAATCTGGAGGATCATTTTTTGAACTATTGCTTGCCTGGTTGGTAGAGGAATGCAATTCTTGTTCTGGTAGAGGGCTCCCAGCATGGGGTGCAATTTTTTGTGTAGACCGTCTATATGCACCGAGAAGTCAAGGTATTGATCTAACCAGATGCCGAGATAGCGATATGATGTGCAGGTCTCTAGTGGAGATCTGTCCAAAGTGTAGAAAGTGGGTGGTGCAGTAAGCCGGGTTAGCTTGGCCCAAGATCCGAAGGTGAGGGAGACGTTTTTTTTTAGAGTTCAAGAATAGTTGGTTTGAGAGGAACCAACGCTGGATGGAGTCGAAGTCCTTCTGTAGACAGGCTGTCACGGCGGTTGCAGATGGGCCAGAGGCAAACAGCACCATATCGTCTGCATACATATGGATAGCTGATTGAGAGCAGGCATCGGGCAGGGTATAAATGAGGTACAAGAGGGTAGTATCTTTCAAAAAAGAAGATGTACAAGAAAAAGGGGACATGATATGAAAATAAAGAGGAGAGGTAGTCTCAGGGGTAATATGAGGAAGTATTTTTTTCATGGAAAGGGTTGTGGATTCATGGACAGCCTCCCTGCAGAGGTGGTAAGGGTAAAAATGGTGTGAGAATTCAAAAAATGCATGGGATACACATAAAGGAACTCGAACAACAGGTAAGCAAGGGTATGCCACAGATCAATTTAGATCTGTGATTAACTCCTCTGATATGTTTTAGAAGCAACATAGTACACCCCCCTACTGGTCCCATGTATTTGAAAAAAAAAACAGTATACGTTTTTGTATATGGTAAAAAACAGTATTAAAAACTAATACTTTTAATAAAATATATTTCATATATCAATTTACATTTTTTATATATTGTACTTTTATAATATATAATAAAAATAGTATGTTATTTATAAATTTTAGATATTTTCTTTTAATGTAAGATTTGCTATTGTATGGTTTGGTCATGGACTCCAGGGCTCACTGGGTAATCTATATAGAAGGGATTCTGTTGCATTAGTGGTACAAACCTTCTTATTTGGTCATCCATGGTCTTGCTTCAAAGGCTATTTTGGTGCTTTTATTATGGACAATTTTAGGACATTTCTATAATCCCCAGAGCGCTGTGACAGTGAAAGAAGGGACAGGTATTGTAAAACTGAGAAAGTTTCCTGCACATTTAGTGGCAGCTTATGGGGATGTTGCATTTTCATTAAATGGAAGAATTTTGGTTGTGACTTTATCTTACTGTCATTTGAACTAGCTGAATTCTAGTCAGTTTGGCACCTAGCTGGGTATTAGTTTGCATTTTAGCTCTTTTTATAATTTATTTGTAGATGCGTGTTTAGCTGTGTATATGGGGATGTGTGAATGTTTAAAACTCTATGGCATTTTAGGATGAGTGCTATATTCTGTTACTAAGATGTCAGTAGTGTTTTTGTAAGGGGAGTGTATAATAGGAAGGAATTCGTTAGGGTGGTATTTAGGTCATTTTAGGATTTCTGGAGGCATTTAGTGACTTTTTGGGTTTGATTTTTAATTGTGCAGAGCTGTGTGTCATGGTAACTTTGCTCATGCACACACCTGCTTCCTGGGACTGCTACAGCTGCTCCATCTTTTCAGATCACAGTTCTTTCTAATGCAGTCTTGGACAACTGAATAGGGCTGTAGATTTTGAGAAGTTGGAGCACAGGCAGTGATATGACCCGGGGGGGGGGGTCAGGGTGAGATGGATTGAGAACATCAGGCCTAGTTGGCACACTGGGTTTTAGAAGGGTCACAAAGCAGGCCCATCCCTGCCTCATTCCAATCCCCAGGAAAAGCCCTCTTGGAGTATGGAACAGGTACCAGAAGGAAACATTGGTGTAGGCAGGCATACTCCAAGCACTTCATGGTGTGCCATTTTATTTAAGGGGGTAGCAAATAGACTCTGAACTGCTTCCTTTTTCCATGAAAACTAACAAAGAAAATACTGAACCTTTCTGTAATTTTATTCATAGGAGTTGAAACTAGGAGAACTAGTCACTAATACTCTCTTTGCATCCCAAGGACAATACAACTTTACAGGCTCTGGGCTGGTATGTGGGTGTTTTAGGGAACAATGCATGGCATTTGTATTTAGCCATGCATGGCAACAACCACTGTCATGAGACAGAAAAGTTGTATTTATTGGCCAAATGAGGCAACAAACACAGTCCTGGTGTACATTTGTGTATTGTCTGGCTACACCCGGGGGTGGGTAGCTCACCCTAACAAGGAGGGGGATAGCAGTGAGTCCACTTGGTGTGCAGATCTGAAATCCCTGGATACACCGCTGGAAGGACCAGCATCTGAAGCTTGTTTATTTTTATTTTTTTATTTTACTATAGTCTTTGATAACTGGATAAGGCCCACTAGGCACAAGTGCCCATTTTCAGGGGTGACTTGGGAGCACTGGGCGGTTAAGTGACTTACTCAGCGTCACACAGTATGCAAGTGGAGGTTGTTAGAATCAAACCCAGGTCTGGTCTGGTCTGCTGGATGTACCAAGCTCATTCACAGCTCATTACTCTAAGCTCTAAGTTATACTCTTGTTTGCTCCAGAGTATGTTGTGCAGTACCGGAACCCTGAGGAAGTACTCACAGAACTGGCAGTAGAACTGGTTAAACCTCTGTAGGGATATTCAATAGCTCATTACAGATTGGGGTAGTTCCAGTAGACTGGAAGGTAGCTGACATTGTTCTGCTCCATAAGGGAGATGGGGACAGAGGCAAGCAGGGAACTACAGACCTGCCAGTCTTATCTCTGTTGTGGGTAAACTAAGGGAGCCACTGGTCAGAGAGGACCCTGTGAACTACCTGGAGAACAGTGGACTCCAGGACAATAAACAGCATGGGTTTGTGGCAGGGAGGTCTTATCAGACCAATCTGACAGTTTTTTTTGAGTGGGCAAAGTGGCTATTAGATAGAGGCCATGCCATGGATTTACTCTACTTCAACCTCAGCTAAGGCTTTTGACTCCATGACTCACATAAGAATGCTGAAGAAGATGGAGGATCTAGATGTGACAGTAGATGTAGTAAGATGGGTAGGAAATTGGTTGGGATGTCCTGGAAAAAGTAGTTCTGCCTTTTCAATTTAATGGAACTGTAATGTGGCTACCTGGTGGCCTTCCATATTAAAATATTTAGCCAGACTTGAGCTTTTATCATTGCATATAATGGATGACATATTCAAAATTATTTTCCTTAGTTCTTAGCTCCTTTTGTCAGTGTCAGTGGCTCAGCAGGTAGCACACTTGCCTCTGAGGAAGGGAGATCAGAAGGCTGTGGGTTCTTGCCCCACGTCAGGTACTTGGGTTAATATCCCAATACTGACACTGTAGTGCAGCATGAGGTGGGTGCTGCACTCCTGAGGTGCCGTCTTTCAGATGAGATGTTAAACTGAGGTCCCATCTGCCTGTCCTGGTGGTAGTTCAGGTGACTGTTAAAGATCCCATGGCACTTCTCAAAAAGAGTAGGAGAATTTCCCTAGTGCCCTGGCCAAATTTCCCTCATTCACTAAAAATACCACCAACAGCTTAATCTGGTTCAAGGTCAGTTGGCATTCATCTGTATCCCCCTTCCCTGGGTCATGCCTGAAAATAGGCAGAATCTGCCTAGTGTACTTATCCAGTCAACAAAAACTAAATAAATAAATACATTTTTCCAGTGTAAATCCTTTCACATGGTCACTTCAACATGTAAATGACACAAGAAGTGCCACATGTGATATGTTCCCAGATTGTTATTGTCTCATTATGGTGTAGGGTTTGTAATTTTGGGGTATTTAATCATTGGGCACATGTCTCACATGGAGAATTTCCAGTGGGAAGGTGGCCCGAAACTGAAACCTGTCGGAGGTGTTTTTTTTTGGGGGGGGGGGTGCGGATCCAAGGTCACTAATTAATCCTTTAGTGTACTGGCCCCTCTGGATACTATCATGGGAAATGAAGCAAATACTCCCCTACCTCTTTCTGACGTCTGTATTGTACCCCAGTTGTCATAGATTATATTTCTCATTTTCCAAAATACCTTAGAATAGGGTTTAGAAAAAAATATACATACAGAGTACCCTGGCACATGAGCAGGTTGCTTCTTTTTCAGCAAATCATTTCTTGTTGCCTGTGCAACTCTTGAGTACCCCCCAACGTTGTTAGTGTAACCCCTCTCCTTAAATCTGGTAGTCATCACATCCAACTCTTTTTCAAAATCAAAAGACAAGCTACAGTTACATTTTACACTTAGTAACTGACTGTAAGTAATATTTTCATTAATATTACTTGGGCGACAACTGTCCATGCATAAAATGGTATTACGCTCAGCGGTGTTCAGAAACCCCACAGAGCCTAATACTGTTTTACTCATGGACAAATAATAAAATAGCCCTTACCATCAGTTGCTAAGGGTGAAACGTAACTGGATCTTATCTTCCGACTGTGAAAAAGAGTTGGATGTGTTGTTTACCAGATTTAAGGAGAGGGACTGTTTGAATGTGTGGCCATACAGAATGATGCAGGCGTGAGGTGCAGAATGCTTCTTGTGTACTTATCTCCAACTAGGGAACCATGCGTTCCTATGGGAAATTTTCTGATTTCATTATTGACCTGTCATTGATTTCCCCCAGTTTTGCTGTACCAGGGATTTCAATATATGGTCAATGATGAAACCTCATAACTAGTTCAGCAGAACCTTTGGTTGATGAATTTACTGGGCTTTACTTAGATAGTTTACAGTACTACCCATGAACTCAGCCACATCTTATACCTCATTTTTCCTCTGGGTCTGAATCTTTGGGATGTCAGGGGGGATCCAGTTGGCTGGTTAAATCACTACACTGTTCTGTAACTAGTAGGGCTCCATGAAAATCTTCCCCCAACAGAGATAGTCCAGTATCTCCCCCTCCTTTGCTGCTGGCTAAGGGCAGTATTCGACTGGGCCAGGTTGCCGCTTACTGCCTTCCACCCTGGGGGGGCATCTCTCACCACCCTGTAGCCCCTAGGTCATTATGTTTGTACCCTGTGGTTGTCCACATACAATACCACAGCTTCTCCTCATCCTGTGTCGCACCTGACAAATGTCTTGCTCCTGAATACATGAACTATCTGTGTATCTATCTGTTATTTGTAATTTAGTCTGTAATGCTTTCTGACAAAATGTCATCTCTGTAACCTCTATTCTGCTTCATTGTTGGAGTATACCCGCTCCAGATTGTAATTGTTCTCCAATGCTCCTGATTGTAATTGTTATCCATGTATCCTCTCCCTTGTAATTACCCTGTTATTCTCCTGGGTCGCACCTGAAAATAGGCACTGGCTGTCTAGTGTGCTTACCCGGTTACCAAAAGCAAATAAATAAATAAATAAATAAATTGTCCATCATGACATCTGGAGCTGGAGAAGCTCCTGAGTGTACTGAACATCTTTGGCATGAAGGCAGCATGTGGCGATGTACAGTTGCAGCAGCTGAGGGCCAGGGTCGGACTGGCCCACCTGGATACCTGGAAATTTCCAGGTGGGCCCCCCTCAGTTGGGTAAATGGTTACCTTCTGAACTCTGAAAACTTTTGCATTTATCTTCCTTTTTCTAATTAAATGGGGTATCTGGGACACTGTTGATAAATGTAAGATGCAAACACAGAGCTAGTATACCAGATTGAAGTGGAATATTGATATGAGTGTGTCAACCTGGGCCCTCCTCTATTAATGTTCCAGGTGGGCCCTCTGTACCCCAGTCTGACCCTGCTGAGGGCTATAATCAGGGGTCAATCTTAACATTATTTTACCAGCCCAAACACTACTGCAAATTGACCAGGGCTAGTGCAGCTAGCTCTCTACTTGTCCATCTTGACTAGTGCAGGTTTTCATGGCTGTTAATGAAGTTAAAACAGTCTCTACTTTAGCAGGCTGTAGTCCTCATGCTAATCTCTCTCTCTCTCTCTCTCAATGTTCCAGATGGCCTGGTGTGATTGACAGCTCATTAAGAACTGCAATTATCTGGCAGTTCAAGAGGGGGATCCCACAAAAGACTAAATGTGAATCATTATCACTCCACTGTTAGGACTTTCAGCTTGTGTCCAGGGTGAGGTTAAGGGTAGAGTGCAATTAAGTAACTAGCTTCCAGTTTTATGAATGTGTCTCTGTCTAACAATTTGTCCATTATTATTAAGACTAGTGCCCCTAATTTTCCCTACATTTCAGTGACAAAATGCGAGGAGGTACACAGGGTCGGCCCTGCAGGTGGTGGGTTTTATCCCAGCCTCACCATAACTTCTCTCTCCCATTCAAGTCTCTTAACTCTGATCTTGACACCACTGCAGACAAGATTCTGATTGACCGTCCACAGATCCATAGCTGCCATTACTGGCAACTAGTGTAGGGGGTCTCAAACTCTTCTAAATGGACCAAGCCAGCCATCACCATCCATACAGTCACACCCTTATCCCACCCAGCATGTCATTTCATCCTAAAAACAAAGCTTTGGATCACGTATGGTACAAAAACAAACCTTAATAAAATACATAATTTGAAAGTTTAAAATAGGCATTCCTGGAGTACACAGATCATCCTATATAGAAATACAGATAGTGTAGCATTATGCCTGTGTACTGTTTCTCCTGGGCTGATGAAAGGACAATGTTAAAGAAAAATCTGTTATTGTTGGGGCAGAGCATATTAAAATCAATGCTTTTAAAAATAAAAATGTCATAGTTTTCTATTTTCCAAGCCTCTTAGGTTTGTCTAGCCCCCACCCCAAAGAAATCCAAGATGTGCTCCTGGCTCACTTGAAACTGTATAAAAACTTCCAGAAGTGCAGGTCTCCAGTTGACTATAGGGTGGGGGCCGAGAGTGTCTTTCTCTGCCTGACTCTGTTCATTGCTCTGTGGGTGGTGGTGAGAGTGTGATGAGGTGCATGATGATGTCAGCTATTGTGTGTGCAGAGCTGGGACTGCCTGACTGAACATTTGCTGTTGTGATGTCCTCTGGTTTGATGGGAGCAGACAGAGGAAGAGAGGAGGACATGGTACAAAACATACAAAACAATGGGGGAGGGTTACTGTGTGTGATGGCATTGCAGTCTTTTTTTCTGCTGGAGGGCTGGAAGCAATGTGGGAGCAGGATAAATGTGCAATAATCAGAGTATTTCTTGGCTTCCATTGTTTCCTGTAAAAGTGATCAAAATTTACCTTTATTACTGAGGGCTAGTGCAACCATCTGCAGGATAGTGGGATTTTGAATCAATTTGCCCTGCTGGCTAGGGCACAAAAAAGGTCAAAAACAGCTTGACAGGGAGAACACATTGGGCTGGCTAACAAAGAACCCCCTAGTGAGGTTTCAAAACCACATTGCCTTTCCCACCCCTACTGACAAGGAGATGGAATAATTGTTGTAAAGTGCCATCCTTAGAAATCACCTCAATTGAATGGTAGGTGTGAATGATCTCAGCCCTTCACCACATCAGAAACGTATTCAGTCTGCAAACCTCACAACAGTGTGTTGTGACCCAGCATCCAGCAACCCTGGAAAAAAATGTCCACAACAAAAAGGCACTCCACAAAAACACTGTCAGTTTTGTTACAAAACCTGAAACTCACATAGTTTGTAAAGCAATGTTTATCGAATGGTGCTGCCTGTTTTACTTGTGAAAACCATTGCACATGGTCTTTACAGCTTTGGAGAAACATGTCATATAAGCTTGCTGACATGGAGCACTAGACTGTGAGTTCCCGAGATGACATCAGCAGCAGCTCTTCACTGACACAGGCTTTTTTGAACAGGTAGTGAAATCAGGTTTACAAAATAGCTCATAACATTAAAATGAAATAACGCAGGCATCTAGTTTTTGGTATGAGATTTACCGGGGGATGCTTATTTTAATTCTGCAATGTAGCACGTTTGACCAGAGTGGTGGCAGTTGCTCTTTAATAAGTAAAGAAGGGTAACTCGTGGCAGCATTTTTAGTTTTCATTTGTTTATTAATTACAATTGATTTGCTAAAGAAAGCCCAGCTAAGATACACAATCTTAATTTTCATTGGGTCTTGAGTTAACTAATTTTTGCAACATTTTTACACACAAAAGTACATGCAACATTTCATTTTCAGTAACTTGTTCAGTGTCACACAGTATTTGGCTGTAGCAGGGTTTAAACCTACAATCTGCTGGTTCCAAACAGTGCTGCAACCCCTAGGTAAACCTTACTACCTAGAAGGGGAGGCCACTGGGAAACGTCAGTGGCTGCTAGACATGTTTTGGTTTTGTGTTTTACAATTTGTTTGTCAAGAATGGCTCACCTGAGATGCAATATTGGCTTTCTAGTGGGGTCTTGCTTTTACTTACTTTTACGATGTATCTGCTCAGAATAGCGCAGGTGAGATGCAGCATCCCAGGTACATTATGCAAAGAGAAATTTTGGGAAATGAAACATATATCAACATTCATCTAAGGGGGCATTAAACAGCACTTTTACAGGTTTCTTCAGCTCAAAGGCACAAATAATATCAGCACACATCTTTTTTTCCCATATAATCCCAAAATTTGCAAATATCAAAAATCAACAAAAGTGGACTTTTAGCAGCAGTGTAGGACAGGGCTAACACAAAACCATGGATCACATCAAAATAAAAGCCAAGAAGGATCACAAATACCAGGCATTTATTGTGGCAAGTGAAACAAGAGAGATACTGCATTACAGACAACCCCAGCACTTTGAATCTAAACTGATTCTTCAGTAGAAACACAGTATACCCGTGCTCAGTCCCTGTCATTGAGACTATAGGCTGCCAAGATGGTTGGAAGAGGGTCTGATTGCTAGTTATCATCCGCTATTCCACCTGCCACCACATCCACAAGCTTTTTAGTATAAGAATGGTACTAGACAGTGGGTGGATGATGATGGGTGCTGACTGCATGGACTGGGCAGGGAGGTGTCATTTATTTTACAACAGGGATCAGGACAGGAGAGGGTACCATTGGATTAACAGAGTGATTTATTTTCACTTCTTTGATTGGAGTGGGAAAGGGTACCTTTGGTGTATCAGGGTAATTTCATTTCAAAACATGGATCGGGGCTGTTGGGGTTAATAATAGACAGTTAGGGATTTATACATTATTGTACAGGGATCAGGTGAGGATGGGAGAAATGGTCAGAGCTCAGCACAATACTTACACACACACACACACACACATATATGTATGTAGGCACTGTGAAGAGCTGCTAATGGCCACATAATGGTATGCAAATGAGCCCTCTGCACCTTGCATATATGGTAAGAAGCAGGCAGGCCTCTGAATATGGCACCCAATGGCAAAGGTGCAACTCCATTTGGGTTGGGATATCATATTTTGTCCCTGGGTGTCTGCTGCTGACTGGGGGCTGTGGTGTGCTGCACATATGCCCCCTACTGTTTTTTGGCTCTACTACTTTTGTTGGCAATCTATTCCAGGCATCCGCTACTCTTTCAGAGAAGTAGTTCTTTCTCAAATCCCTCCTACCCTTCACCACTTCCAGCTTCATTGCATACCCTCAGGTTGTGCTGCTCTTCCTCATTTGAATGAGACTCCCCACTTATACCCTGCTAACCCCGTGAGGTACATGTAGGTCTATGTCATGTCCCCTCTCACTTTGTGTCTTCCAGGGTGTACATGTTAATCAGTTAACTAACTGAATTTTTGTTTCACTCTTTCTCCAAAGCAATCACATCTCCCTTTAGAATCAAATTTGTATGGACGAAAAAAGAAATATTTCCTAAAAAGTAAATGGGGATCTGAAGATGTTTCTTGGCTAACTAATTAAGATCATAGAGTTCCAGAGTGTTTCAGCTCTGACCCTCAGTTCTCAAAACCTAGGAAGTCACCAGAAGATATTTTTGATTAGCCAAGGGACATCTCCTAATCTCTATTTACTCATATGATAATGCAAGTCAAAGATATAACACAAATCACTTTCTTTGGGGCCTGTCAGTATGTTTGGTGTTTTATGTAAATCATATCAAGATTAATGGTACCTTTTGTGTGAATCTGTGCACATCAGTTGTGTGGTCTGTGTAGTTGTGCAGTCAGTGGACTGTAGTAGTGCTTATAACTTTTTCCTGCACAGTTACACTGCATGGCACTAGTACACATGTCCAACACACATCTTGGGAGTCCCTGTCAGGACTGTCTTCATCTCACTCACAGTTGCTTACCAAGCTACTCACACTCTACGTCTTCATTGCTGAAGCTACAAGTTTAGCTTCCCTGAGCTGATGTTTACCAACCATGAAAATGTGCTGACAGCTGGGACCAGGCCATATTTTTTTTTTTGGTGGGGGGGGGCAGGAAGTAAGTTCAAGTAACTGTCAGACAGGGGAGTCACCGCAGCTGGTGGTAGTATTAATAAATGCCCTCCGTAGCAGGAAGCCATCACTGCTGGTGGCAATATCAAGAAAGCCTAAACCCATCTGGGCAAACTCACCACAGCAAGCTATAATGTGCAGTGTGTGTGTGTGTGTGTGGGTGGGGGGGAGTGTGTGTGGGTGGGTGTGTGTGTGTGTATATGTGTGTGGGTGTGTGTGTGTGTGTGTGTATGTGTGTGTGGGTGTATGTGTGTGTGTGTGTGTGGATGTGTGTGGATGTGTGTGTGTGTGTGTGTGTGTGTGTGGGTGTGTGTGCATGTGTGTGTGTGGATGGGTGTGTGTGTGTGTGTTGTCATTCAAAGCTTGCCACTGCCCAGCACCATTGCTACATTGATTTATTTTATGGTGATAGTTGTAAATGGGAGTTTTTCTCAACTTGCATAGTGTTTTGAATGTATGAATTCATGAAGGCTGTGAGTGGGCAATGTCTGACACAAAACTAAGAATAGCAGAGGAAATGATGAAGGGAGATAAACTGTCTTTTCACTATATACTCGAGAAATGTAAAACAAAACAAGAGGGACTTGTCAGGCTGTTGAAGGGGGACTGATGGGAGGAGGAGAAGGAGGATAAAGGGAAGAGAGACATACTGAATCCGTTTTTACATACTAACATACTAAAATGCCAGCAGAATAGGCCTAATGGTCTTTTGAGTCTGCTCGATTGGTCAGCCCCCACCCTGGGTGCTGACCTTGCTGCCCCCCTCGCCTTCTCTGGCTTCTCCCTTCCCAGTTCCGGATGTTCTTGCTACGTTGAATTTTGCTTCCAGAACCCTTCCCCTGTACCTGTCCCAGCCCCTCTTGAACCCTCCACCGCCTCTGCCTCCACCAGCCCCCAGGGCAGTGCATTCCATGACTCCACCACCCTCTCAGTGAAGTAGCACCTCCTCTCTTTCTCCCTGAATCTTCCCCTTCCAGCTTCCACCCATGCCCTCTAGTGGCCCCCTCCTCCTTCCTTCGAAGCACCCTGACTGTTCCTCCCCTATTTACCCTCTTCATGTACTTGAAGACCTCTATCATGTCCCCCCGGTCCCTTCTCTCTTCCAATGTGTACATATTTAGCTCTTCGAGCCTCTCCTCATAGGTCCTGTCCCCCCAAGCCCCAAATCATTTTGGTTGCCCTCCTCTGGACCCTCTCCAGGAGTTTAATGTCCCTCTTTAAGTGTGGCCTCCAAAACTGCACTCAGTACTCAAGGTGTGGCCTCACCAAGCAGTTATACAGAGGGAGTATCACTTCCCTCCTTCTGGAGGTGATCCCCCTAGCGATGCATCCCAGCATCCTGTTGGCCTTGGCTGCTGCCCTCCTACAAGTCTCTGAGTTGTTCATCTTGACATCCACCACCACCCTAGGTCCTCTCAGCCATCGAGACTTGTAGCATTCCCCCATGGTGTACACTTAGCCGGGTTCTGGCCCCAGGTGGAGTACCTTGCATTTCCTGCATTGAACCTCAGCTTCCACTTTCTAGACCATCTTACCAGAGCCTCCAGATCCCCCTGTAGGGCCACCCTTCCCTCCTCCCCATCCACCACCGCCGCCAGTTTTGAGTCATCCACAAAGAGACTCATCTCACTCCTGATTCCTGTCCTTATGTCAGAGATGTAGGCGTTGAACAGGAGGGCCCCAAGGACTGATCCCTGTGGGACCCCACTAATGACCCTCTTTGGGGATGAGACTATTCCGCCAACTATGACCCTCTGGGTCCGGTCCTGGAGCCAATTGCCTATCCATCTGATCATCTGGTTCCCCACCCCCATTTCTCCCAGCTTATCCAACAGGCCCACGTGAGGGACAGAGTCAAATGCCTTGCTGAAGTCTAGAAAGAGGACGTCCACTGGTCTACCCAGGTCCAAGGCACTCATCACCCAGTCATAGAACTCCACAAGGTTTGTCTGACACGATTTCCCCGGGATGAATCCATGCTGTCTATCGTCCAGGCACCCTGACTTTTCCAGGTCCCCCCCTAGCCTCTCCTTGACAATGCCCTCCATCACCTTGCCCACCACCGATGTTTTCTTTTCCATTTTTTACAGTAGAGGATAAAAAAGGTTACTCATTTGTAATTGTAGTTCTAGCAGTGGTATATGGTATACATCCACACTGTAGCAGTTCCACTGGAACAAAGTTAGTTGCCGGACGTCTTTAAGCTAAGCTCCTCCCACCACCCAGGCAGATGTGGTATATCCCCCAACTCTGTCTTAAGATGTCCGATCTTGCAGGATGGAGATAGAATCTGTGCCACCTGCCAGGGGAGGCTGGGTGGGTTGTGTGGATGTATACCATATATCACTCCTAGAACTACAGTTATAGGTGATTAATCTTTTCTTCTAGGGGCATGGATATGGCATGCTATTCACATTCTGGCGGACTCCTAGCAGTTCTCTGGGAGGAGGGGACAAGGCTCATACCCCTACTTAGCAAACAGAGACTGGAGAACCGAGGCACGAAAAAGTGCATCCTGGCATGACTTGATGTCAATGAGGTAATGGGAGATAAAGGTGTGAGCTGACTTCCAGGTAGTGGCCCTACAGGTCTCCTGAATGGGTACATCCCTGGAAATAGCTGCGGACGCAGAGGTATGTCTGATGGAATAAACCCCAATCCCTACAGGAGGCTTCCGACCAGTCAACCTGTAGTAGACGTTGATATAAGATGTGATCCACCTAGCAGTTGTTCATCTTGCTGCTGGTCTGCCAGTTGTGGCTTCAGCATAAGTGAGGAGCAGCTGGCCAGCCAGTCGCCAAATTTCAGCCATACGCTCTACATAATAAGACAGAGCCCTCTGCAGGTCCAGGGCATGGAACCTGTAGTCAGCCTTCAAAGAAGAGTTGATAAAGTATACTGGCAAGTTAATCACCTAGTTAAGGTGAAAATCTGAAACTACCTTCAGGAGGAGCTTCAGGTTGGGGTGAAAGACGACACTATCCCTGTGGAAGACCAAGTAGGAAGAGTCCACTGAGAGCGCCTGGAGCTCTCCAGTCCTTGTGGTGGATGTAATGGCCACCAGGAAGGCTGTCTTCCATAACAGGTGAGAGATGTCACACCTGTGCATTAGCTCAAATGGCTTACCCATGAGCAAAGCCAGGACCAGCAGTAAGTCCCATGGTGGAGGAAGCTCTCACATCAGAGGGGACAAGAAGTCAAGGCCCTTGAGAAGCACTTGATCACCTTCTCCTCAGCCAATGTCGGCACTCCAGCCCACACCTGATAAGCAAAGATGGCTGCCAGGTGCATCTTAGGGGTAGCTGCTCGCAGTCTCAGCTGGGACAAGGACCAGAGATTGTCCAAGATGCTAACCTGTGGGAAGGCAAGAGGATCAAGCTCCTTGCCCTGGCACCAGATGGAAAATTTTTACCATTTTATGGCATAGCACCTATGAGTTGACTTTCCTGGAGACATCCACAATGTGGAGGACCCCCCTTAGAGAGACCCATGTCCTGGAAATCTAGGTGCTCAGGAACCAGGCCGTGAAGTACAGGGACTGAAGATCTGAGTGCAGGACTATCCCTGGTGTCTGGTCAGCAGGTCTGGGCACAGAGGTAACTGCTACGTAGGCCAACTGCTGAGGCTGAGGACATCTGGGTACCAGAATTGCCAAGGCCAGAGCAAGCAGGATCATCCACACCTTGTCCTTCCTGACCTTGACCAGAACTCTGTGGATCAAGGGGAAGAGTGAAAAGGCATGCACAGGGCCCTGGGTCCAGGGCCTCATGAAGGGATCCCCCATCAGTGTCCCAGACTATAGGGGTTGGGCACAAAACAGCCTCAGTTTGACGTTCTCCCAGGAGTCAAACAAATCGAATGAGGGTGAGCACCACCAGGAAAACAGGTGATTCACCATCTCTTAATGCAAAGGCCACTGGTGTGACATCTCCCCTACCCAACCTACAGCATCTTCCAGCTGACTGTCCTTCCCTGTGACATGAATCGCGAGGAGATTGGCTCCCAGGCTGTGCATAAGGGTCCAGGTGTGGAGTGCCTCCCAAAACAAGGGAATGGCGCGAGTGCCTCCCTGTCTGTTCAGGTAAAACCTGGTCATGCTGTTGTCTGTCTGGACCTGAATGAGCTGACCACTGGTCAGAGTAGCAAATTGTTTGAGGTACAACCACAGTGTATGGAGCTCCAGCAGGTTTATGTGGTGACAGAACTCCCTGGGTGACCAGAACTTCTGGGCAATGTGGTCACCTAGATGCTCTCCTCGCCCCACTAGAGATGCATTAGTCATCAATGTGACACTCAATTCTGGGCAGACAAATGGGATTCCTTCCTTCCAGGACAAGCCATCACTGGATGTTATCCCATATTGACTGGGTCACTAAGACCAGCTGGCCCTGGAGATCTTGGTGATGGGACTAATGACAGTCCAGATCTCACTGGAAGGTGAGCATCTGCCAGCGGGCCCAATGAACCATGCTGGTGCAGAACACCATGTACCCCAGCAGCTACAAGGAATGTCGGGCAGGGCGCAATAGCCAAACCTGAAATGACTGGGCAAAGGCAGTAAGATCCAGTGTCTGGTGTGCCAAGAGGCAGGCTTTGGCCCACAGGGAGTCTAGCTCTGTCCCAATTAACTTGATCAGCTGCTGCAATACCAATTTGGACTTGTCTAGGTTGACCAAGAGGCCCAAGTCTCTGCAGATCTGGAGGGCCAGGGCTTCAAGTAGGGGTAAACTCTAACCCTGAGGCACTGCCACCACTGCCATGCCCTTGATGAAGACCCTATATGCTGAAGATAGGCTGAATGGCATGACCTGGAACTGGTACAGGACACCTTTGCCCGGAACTGGAGGTACCGGCAGTGGGACCATTGGATGGGAATGTGGAAGAATGCATTCTGGAGGTCTAGGGAGCAGAACCACGTCTTGTTCTGGAGATGGGATAGCCTGGTTCAGAGTGACCATCTGGAACTTGCGTTTCCACACATACTCGTTGAGATCATGAAGATCCAGCATGGGGCACCAGTCCCCTGTGGATTTTGGGACCAAGAAGTATTTGGACAAGAAACTCTGACTGGCCAGGGCGTCTGGGGCATGGGCTATGTCTCCTTTTTTCAGGAACTCAGCAACATCCTCCTGAAGGGCAGACAGCATGTCCCAAGATGCTCTGGACTCACATGGAGGCAGTAGGGCAGGAGAGTCTCAAAATCAAGAGACAGACCATTTCCCACTATGTCCAGCACCCATTTGTCCATTGTGATAGTGAACCAATGTGGAAAAAACAGACATTGTGATCTCGACCAAGACTTTTACCACTGACCGATCGGACGATGGTGGGAAGGGTCATCCTGGGGGCTGGCTGTAGACCACGTGCCTGTCCATGTGCACAAACACTGGTGTGGAGGACCTGACCTCGGAGGTAGGCTTGTGCCTAACTAATTGGGAGGCAGTATGGTGCAGTGGTTTAAGGCTTTGAGTTGCAAACCTGGAGACCTTGGTTTGAATCCCATGGCCCCCACTTGCATACTGTGTGATCCTGAGCAAGTCACTTAACTTCCTTGTGCTCCCAGGTCACACCTTGAAACAAGCTTCAGCTTAGTGTGCCTTTCCTGGTTAAAAATATCCCCTTCCTAACTGGGGAAACAGATTGAACTGGGTCAGACTGGAAGCGTCGAGGCCTGTGAGGCTGAATCCTCAACCTCATCTGACAACGGGTCAACTAGGTTGAGAGATGACTCAGCCAGCTGGTCGACTTGAGTCGAAGTTAACTGTCTCGTTGGCAATGCTGAAGAACCTTCAACCTGCTCCTTGACTGTGGGGCACTCAACTGTAGCCGTGCAGTCAGGTGAGTTAAAAGACTGGGAAGACCGAGATCTCTCCCCATCCCATGACCGGCAATGGTGGTACAAAGATTTTTCTTCACCTTGGTCACTGACCCAGAGTCATGGAGGGCAGAGCTCCCCTAGAGGCCTAGAGTGACTAGCACAATTCACAGAATTGACCTGTGTAGGACCCTCTGATGCTGGTCCCAGCTGGGAACAGCGCTGAGGCCAATGAGGTGTCTGTCATGGGCAGCACTGCCTCCGCTTCCATGGCAGCAAGCTGAGCTGCAGACCCAGCAGCCACCAAGGCCTTTTTGCCACCCTTAAAGAGGACCTTCGGATTCCATACCAAAGGCTGGCCTTTAGCGAGCTGGAGCATCCTCTCCTCCAGAGATTCAGGTAGCATGGAGAGGCAAAAGTTGCACCCAGATATGTCATGTTGCCACCCAGGCAGTACACACGCGTCATGTGGATCTGTGAATGACATTTTCTGGTGGCACTGCACACAGAATTTGAATCTGGACTTCTTGCAATGCATCGTAGCGTGAGAGCAGTTGAGGAATCCCACAACTGAATTTCAAAACTTTGAAAAAAATGGTTTGACTATGATGCAGAGAAATTCCTAAGTGGAGCTCAAAGGAGGTGACCTGTTGTTCCAGTGGAAAGAAAGATCTGATATCATGGGGCGGAGTCAGGGGATATATCTACCTGGTGGGAGGAGCTTAGCTTAAAGATTTCTGCCAACTAACATCATTCCAGTGGAGCTGCCAGAGTGTGGATAAGGTACCATATCCACACCCCTAGAATAGGCCATTACTATACTGTGTAGTCATGGCAAGGATGGAAGGTTATGTCAGTGATGATCCAGTCACCGAGGAAAGGGTAATCAAGTGGCTGAACGCACTGAAGGTAGACAAGTCAACTGGCCTAGATTGGTTGCATCCCAGGGTACTGAATATACTCTTTAGCAGCTCACTGAAGATGGGGATGGTACAGAAGTATTAGAGAGTGGCAAATGTTGTTCCCCTGCACAAGAGCAGAAACAAGGATGAGCCAGGTAACTTCAGACATATGACATACACATGATAATATCTGGCTATTTTTGTCTCCAATAAGTGATTACCCACTGTTTCCTTTAATAATTCCTTGGTTTCTAGGTTTATTATGCTACTTGGGAGTGAATTCCATACATCAACCACCCTCTGTGAGACACAGTGCTTCTGCCTGTCCCCTTTGAAAGTTTTCCCTTGCTGTTTCTTGTTACGGCCCTTGTACTTTCATTTTGTTTAATATTTAGCCCCAGTTCATTACATAATGTGAGATGCTTTAGGAAACCATACAGCAAAATTACATCACCTCTTAATCAACTTTTCTCCAAGTAAGGCACGTTAAGTGTATCAAGTCTCTCCCTCTATTCCACTGTATAACAGCCTCATTAATCTGGCTGCTCTGATTTGGACTCTTGCCATTCTATCTACTGTATGTCTTTCCTGCAGTGTGGATTCCAGACCTGGTAGCAGTATTCCAATTGCGATATCACATAAGCCCTGTAAAGTGAAACTCGCCAAGATCAAAGCAAATTTTGCAGCAGCATACAGCAGCAGAATTACTGCAGAAAACAATGTAATGTCAGTGGGAAGTAGTCCCTTTTGTCATGCATGAAATCCTGGCAGGCTTTATTGTATATTGGTGTCATCACTTCCCCTGACCTGCTCATATAAGGAAAGGAAGGGGAAATTGTTTAACCAGGAAAGGAGCACTAAGCCAAAGCTTGTTTCCAGGTGTGTCCTGGGAGCACAAGGAAATCAAGTAACTTGCTCAGGGTCACAAAGTGTGCAGGTGGGAGCTGATGAGATTCAAATCCAGGTCTCCAGGTTTCAGCTCCGTGCCTTTAATCACTATGCTATACTGCCTCCTATAAAGCATGCTTACACTACAGAATCTGCACCATTCCAAGCAGTGCCAATGTGCTGCACCTGTGCAGATCCTATAGTGTAAACACCAGCCAGAGCATTGTGTCACTCCACTGTGACTTACAGCAATTGTTTTTGTGTTGAGAATGTGTACCAGGGCAGGCATTTTTCTAGCATGTAAACATGCTGCTCTGCCTGCAATGGTACAGCCCCACTATACCCTGCGGCATGCTAAACTAGCATTCCTCCTGAAAGCTCTCCTTCCAACATGCATCCTGCAAAGAAATACCCATTTACAGCACAACAATCTATACCCTGTCATCCTTCACTAACTTGTTGGAAATAGGAGGCTTGGGGTGGGGAGGGGGTGGTTAGTTGCCCTCTCCTAGATGGTTCTCGCTTGTTGCCAGACTGTAGCTCACTGAAGTCTGAGTCACTTGGTGTATTTGGCAGCCCAAATCCTTCTTCTGTATCTGCCATGTTACAGGCATTTCTCACTAAATCTTCTTCAATAAAAGAACACAACCCCAGACATTTGTTAACACATCGCTTGTAGTGCATCTGCTTATTAAAGTTTTTTAATGGCAGAAAACAAGGACTAAATAATATCGGGTGCAATCATTCAAATACTTTTTATTTCAGATCCTATTCTTCTTTGACATAATTTAACTGTAAAGAAAGTAGAAACTGCCACAAATCTGGTCTTAAAAAAATGTATCTTGAAGAATAATAAAGCTGTTGGATTCTATATTTGGGGAAGCACTGATTAGAACAGAAAAACACATTTGTAGTGTTGCCTTCTTACAAGCAGAAGTGAAACACAAAACACAGAAGTACTGCCTGCCACCCTGCTATGGTGCACGACTCTATCCGTGTAAATGACAGTTGTGAGGAGTGCGAGTGGGGTGGCTGGCTAGCAGCACAGATAGAAGTGCATCAACCAGATACCTGTAAACACCCCTTGAGTTTTTCCTGATGCAGCCCAACACCTATGCTTTCTGTCTGGATGTTGTCTTACACTGCCACTCTTGTTTAAGGTCCACTGTTAATATAACCTCCCCCCATATCCCTCTCTTCATTAGTCTCTCTAACTCAATGTCATTTAAATAGTAGCTGGGTTAGTCATTCTTTCCGAAATGCAGCATTGCTTATTTCATCTCAGTAAACATCATGTTCCATCTATTTGCCTACTCTGCTATTTATTTTATTTAAGATTAGGATTTACGCCAGCCTGGTGGTGCTAAGGGTTGAGTCACTGGATGCCACACCTCACACCACACCGGCAAACCAGATTCAGGAACAATCTCGGGTTGTCAGGGGTCGGATGGGGTGGTGGATTGAGCGTCCATGGACTGCTCTCCTCCTCAGGGTGGGGAGGGACACCCATGCAAGTGCTGGCTCCTAGTGGCAGTTGGGGGCTAGGGTGAGACATTGTGGAGCAAGAAAGGGATGGCATGGCAGACGTCCAATATGCGGTGTGTGGGAGAGTGCAACACAGCATCACTGCAGGTCCGTGCTGTGAAATGGAGCAAGAGAGGAAAACTGTAGCCCCAGTCCTCTGGCGTGTGAAGACCCACCTCAGCGGTGACACGTCGACTGCCCCTATGAAATTCCTTCCAATCCCAACTTCCTGAGTGGTCTTCCATGCTACAGAGGCGCAATATGACCAGGAAAGAGGGTAAGATGGTGTGGGAGGTTGCAGCTCGGCCATGGTGGTCAGTGTAGGGGCCGCTGGGGTTGGAATGGATGTAAGAGGGGAACCATATGACCACACCCCCCCCCACCGAGCATGTCAGGGCAACAAAAAGAGCACCAACTGAAAAAAAAAAAGATTAGGATTTACATGTTTCAGCCGGGGGTGGGGGGTTGGGGCTGTTTTACAAAGGTTCCAAGTAAGTTTAACACAGGACAATACATATGGTACAGGCAAGTTCACACAGACAAGACAGTAATAAAGAGAGATCCAGATCATTGTCAGTTACAAAGTGAAAGAGGCATACAGCAGCACAATAGGTGCAGTACAAAGCTTGTTAGGTGCAGCACATAGCTTAATTAAGAACACTTGAAATATATAAGGGCAAGGTAGATAACAGCAGCAAGATATTGGGGGTATAGTGCGTGGTGTAATGCTTGTTTAGGTACTTGTGTGTTAAATAGGTGCTAGTTAAATAAAGCAGCGGCATAGCAGTAGGAGCTGTGAAACTCACATAGTAGTAAGAGCAGTACATTCCATTTAGATGCAAACCAGGTAGTGTACATTCCATTACTAGGTAGGTTGACTTAGGAGTAGCAGAAGGAGAGATTTATCAGGGGTGCTGGTGGCTGTCTCGGTAATGTGGGTGGTGGCAGCCTGAGATGGCTTTGTCAGGAGGAAGGGTAGCTAAAGGGACAGCGATGAGCCAGGTGGTAGGCAGGGGAAGTGGGGATCTAGGTGCGAGCTTGGGAGGGGGTCATCTGTATGGTTGAGCAGGAGCAACCGTGGCTAGGTGATATTTTATCCAAACTCCTCTGGGTAATTCTAGTAGATTCATTATTGTCTGCTCCTCTTTCTATTTTGGTGTCATCATTGGGGACTGGGGAGCCACCTGGAGGGATGCAGGCCTATACTGGCGCGATGGTCTGCATCTGTCCAGGGGGAACCAGAATCCTAGGTGAGAGGTTTAAATGCTTCATTGGCAAGCATTTAAACTAGCAAAGGGTGGAGGCACTGAAAAGGAGCAGGGAAATCCCAGCCTCCCCCCACAAAACACGGTAATTAGTGAGGTAAACACCACTGTAGAGAAGTCATTAGGGAGCAAGACAGAGGTAAATGCAAAACAAGGCAAAGGCAGTAAGGACAGAGATAGGGCTAAAAGGGGTAAGCCATCAAAAATTGGAGGGTGATGAGTACCAATGCCCGTAGTCTGTTTAACAAGCTCCCTGAACTAGTGGCCTTGATGGAAGAGGGATGCCTGGATATTGTGGCAGTCACAGAAACATGGTACACAGAGAACCATGACTGGGATGTCAACATACCAGGATACACAATCTACAGGAGGGACAGGGAGGGAAGAAGAGAAGGAGGAGTAGCTCTCTATGTAAGGCAAGGGATCAAAGCAACAGAACTAAAGAGTAAACAGGGAGGAGAGGAGGCACTGTGGGTCACCCTGGCGACAGGAAATGGCACCACAATCCGCATGGGGTTTGTAAACAGACCCCCATTTCATGGGGAGGGAACGGACAAGGAAATGATAGAAGGCATCCTTAGAATGGCAGAAAAAGGGGAGATGATGTTGATGGGGGACCTGAATATGCCAGATGTTAACTGAAGCACCTTTGCTGCGGGCACATCCAAGAGCAGGGTCATTCTTGATGCCCTACAAGGGGCATGCCTCAGACAGCTAGTATTGGAACCCACTCGGGAGGGAGCAATCTTAGACCTGGTGCTCTCAAATGGGATGGAGAAAGAATCTCAGATTTAGAAGTGGGTAGCCATCTGGGAAAAAGCGACCACCAAACAGTGTGGTTCACGATAAACACAGCCACAGAATCAAGCCATACAGAAGCAAGAGTATTGGACTTTAGGAGGGCTGACTTTGGGAAAATGAGAGAGTTCCTCAGAAAAGCACTAGTAAACAGGCAAGAAGGAGGGGTGGAGGAACCATGGGGAGTAATCAAAACAGCCATCACAGAGGCAACAAAAGCCTTTGTGTGAAGCAAATCAACAAAACACAACAAAGGAAAAAAACTTTATGGTTCTAAAAAGAGGTGGCAGGGAGGGTTAAGAAGAAAAGACTAGCATTCGGGAAACATAAGGAAACACAGAAGGAGCAGAACAGAGAACTTTATCAGTTAAAGCAGAAAGATGCAGGGAAGGCAGTCAGAATAGCAAAGGCCCAAACCGAGGAAAGGATAGCCAATTCTGTTAGGAAGGGGGATAAGACCTTTTATATGTACATTAGGAAGCGAAGAAAGACCAAGGGAGGGATACTGAAGCTTAATAAAGGGGAGGAAATGTGGGCAGAAGGTGACAGTGAAAAAGCAGGGATACTGAATGAATATTTCTGCTCAGTATTCACAAAGGAAAAGGAGGGGGGTGTACCTAAACCAAACAAGAGAAACACTCTGGAGACAGGGGTCAATACCAGTCCATTTACAGAGGAAAAAGTTCTCAAAGAACTAGTAAAATTGAAGGTGGACAAAGCAATGAGGCCTGATGGGATTCACCCAAGAATTCTAAAAGAGCTAAGGGTAGAACCAGCGATACCGCTGACTACTCTCTTTAACAAATCATGGGAGGATGGGGTGGTACCTGAGGACTGAAGGAGGGCAGATGTGATTCCTCTTCACAAAAGTGGGAGCAGGGCAGAGGCAGGAAACTACAGACCAGTTAGTTTGACCTCAGTGGTAGGGAAAATGATGGAATCACTTCTGAAGAAAAGAATTGTTGAGTACCTAGAGGCCAGTGGTGCACAGGACCCAAGGCAGCATGGATTCACAGTGGGAAGGTCGTGTCAGACAAATCTAATAAGATTTCTTTGACTGGGTGACCAAAGTAGTAGACTGGGGAGGGGCTGTGAACATGGCCTACTCAGATTTTAGCAAGGCATTTGATACAGTCCCACACAAAAGATTAATATACAAGTTAGCCAGCCTTGGAGTGGGTCCCAAGGTGGTAGCCTGGATAACAAATTGGCTGGACAACAGGGCGCAAAGGGTAGTAGTAAAATGGAGTCCACAGTGAAGAAAGCAGGGTTATTTCAGGGTACAGCAGGGTTCAGTACTGGGACCGGTCCTTTTTAATGTCTTTATACGTGACACTGCAGAAGAACTAGAAGGAAAAGTATGTCTCTTTGCAGACGACACAAAGATCTGCAACAGGGTTGATACAAAAGATGGAGTGGAAAGGATGAGAAGGGACTTGGCAAGGTTGGAGGAATGGTCAAATGTATGGCAGCTTAGATTCAACGCAAAGAAGTGCAAGGTAATGCACCTGGGAAACAAAAACCCAGGGGAAGAGTACACAATGGGGGTGAGAGACTGACAACAGTAAAAATGGAAAGGGACCGGGGTTAATTATATCAGATGACCTAAAGGTGGGCAAGCAATGTGAGAATGCAGTAAGGAAGACTGGGGGGATACTGGGATGCATAGGGAGAGGCATCAACAGTAGAAAACAGGAAGTTGTTATCCCTCCATACAGACAGTTGGTGAGACCCCATCTGGAGTACTTTATACAGTTCTGGAGACCCAATCTCCGCAAAGACATTGACAGAGTGGAGGCTGTCCAGAGGAGGGCAACCAAAATGGCACAGGGTCTGCACCAGAAGACATATGAAGAAAGACTAAAGGAGCTTAATATGTATACCCTTGAGAAAAGAAGGGAGGGTGGGATACGACAGAAACTTTCAAGTACCTCAAGGGAATCAACAAAGTCCAAGAGGGTAGTATCTTTCAGAAAAAGAGATGTGCAGGAACAAGGGGGCACAATTTGAAGATATAGGGAGCGGCTCAGAGGTAATGTGAGGAAGTATTTTTTCATGGAGAGGGTTGTGGATGCAGAGAACAGCCTTCCTGAGGAGGTCATGGAGTCAAGAACAGTGGGGGAATTCAAGAATGCATGGGACAGACATAAGGCAGTCCTAGTGGGGGGTAGGAGGAAGTAGGCTGTTGGTTAACTAGGATTTGCAGCTCATCCGTTAGGTAGGAAAATGGGCACACTAGGTGGGCCAAGCGGTCCTTATCTGCCATCAAATTCTATGTTTCTGCAAACTTACCAACCCGGTTTCCTACTCCTTTGTTTGGTTTCAGGATATAAATTGAGAAGAATAATGACTGTGTGGGGGAGTGATGCAAGTAAGAGATCTCCCTTCACTGTGCAATAACAAGACACCCCCACGCATTGCTAGAAAGGTGCCATACCTTGGTATATTTCCCAGTATATCCTTCTATTTTCTTTTTTCTGCCCCTTTTTTTCTTTTCTCCTATCTCTCTCTTTCACGGGGTGCATTCTGAGCTTTCTGCAGTGCTAGTCTATTTTTTTACATATTTTCCTTTCTCCGCCTGCCATACCATGGCAACCCCCATCAGACTGCACCGCCCCCAGCCCTATCACCTGGCTCCTCCAGTACTTACTTCACCGCAGTGTCCTCTGCTCTAAAATGGGTGTCCGGCCACTGGAGTGGAGCCTGCGAAGGGTAGTCATCACTCATTACCAAGGGTGGATATTTCCACCAGTTTTCTCCCCTTATGTCCCGAGAGCACCAGTGCAAGGAGGTGTGTGCTTGTGGAGAGGTGAACATCACCTTGGCCTGAATAGCCCGGATCCCTCCACCCAGCCTTGCACCTAGCTCTCCTCTGTCGCCCACACTACCATCACACCTCCACGGGGTGGTAGTCGAAGGCCACGAGGGCTCACCTCCCCCCAATCCGGGAGAGAAAAGCAGCCAGATGGCTGCTTAATCCTCACCCAGCCCTCCCCCGACCAACCCCCAACAACCCCTGCTCATCACCGAACACTGGTCGCGGACAAGGCAGGAGGTAGGGCATCAGTGCCTCAGCCCTCCATGCTACTGAACTGACCCCTTGCTGCTCAAGTTATTTTTGGGGGCAATTATACCAAAGAATGGTGTATTTGCTGGAAGCCCATTCTGTAGTACTGGGATCCATTTTTTTTGCAGACAGCTAGTCAGCTGCATAAGTACTGATGGAGACACAGGGTGTGTCTGTATATGGTAGAGGCGCTGGGAACATCTCCTTTGTTTTGTTTGTTAAAATGTAAAGCGCTCTCCTAGAAGAGCATTCAAGAAGACCGCCTGATGATGTGGACTCCTGTGAATTTGGAAAATGTAAAAACACTGGCTAGGTGTTGGGCTGTGGTTGCAGCACATTAGCAGCTAAGATGGAATCAGTTTTTCCGCTTTAACAGATGCTGCCACATTGTCATGGACCAAAGACACGTGTTTTTTTTGTTTGTTTGTTTTCAAAACTATTACCAATTCCTAATGGCCCATTTGTTCTTCAATTTTCCACTTACCTATCAAGGACTCTGGTCTGTATCTATTCCCCGTTCTGCTCCTGTTCTCCTTAGGGGCTGGCCGGCCTGTCTGTTGACAATTAAATATTACCCCGAGGGAGGCAGATCACTGCAGAGGGAGATGGAGTCATGGGAGGGCAATTCATTATTCCCCCTTCTGCCCCATTATACTAAAAATAAACATCTCATTGGGTAAAATGGTATATCCATGAACTGATATTGTAAAAAGGGGAATTTCTGTTTTGTGTGGGTGATGTTGTATATACTGTATATGTGATTTTGTGAGGCCTCTGCTGCTTTAATATATTAATGTTAAGTTAAAATATGCTAAATACGCAGAGATATGCTAACACATCACTGATGTGGACCAGTGAGATGCTAACACTTCACTGAGGTGGATCAATGAGATGCTAACACATCACCGAGGTGAACTGATGGGATTCTAGCCAGGAGTACATATGGATGGTTTCTACCAGCAGCACTTGAGTGTGTCACTAGCTGCTGCAGGAGATAGAGCTCTGCACCTGGATACTCTGGCTAGGTTCTCCCGGGGCCACTCCAAGTATTAGGAAGCAACTTTGCACCTGTTTGGCAGTGTTTTTTTGTTAGCTGTTGTATCTAGTCCGTTTCATTGTTTATTTTAACTTTGGCAAGAAATGTTACATAAAAAGTGAAAAAAGTATTTTCTTGGTTCCAAGAGTCTTCACTACAGTGTGCCAGAAACCTCTACTATGACCAGGCACTAAACCCTGTAGGGTTTCGCTCGTCACATTTCCCTCATCTGCTTCAATGACATTTATTCTTACCCTCAGCTTTCCTTCTAATGACTGACTTCTGACCCAGTTGGATGTGATACCATATCATATGCCTTACTGAACTCCAAGTAAACACTATCAACTGGTGTTCCCTTGAGCAAGCTTTTTATAACTGGTTCATAGAAAGTTAATTAGTTAGGCATGATCACACCCTAGTGAAACAACGTTGCTTTTCATCCATGTGCCCCCAACTTGTTGAGAAGCAGTGGCCACTACTTGCTCTGTCTGTTGTCTGGATGGGCTTGAATAGCCTGTCATCCAGATAAGGGACAGCCTGGAGTCCTAGCATTCTGAGGTATGCTGTGAGCACTGCAAACCACTTTGTAATGACTAGCAGCACTGAGGAAAGCCCAAAGGGTAAGACTCTGAACTGGCAGTGCCGCTCCTCCATGCAGAACTAGAGGTACTTGTGGCAGCTGGGGTGCACCAGTATGTGCTGGTATGCATCCTACATATTCAGTGATGCTAGCCAATCCTGATGTTTCAGGTAGGGTAGCAAAGATTGCAGAGATATCATCTTGAATTTTTCTCTATCCATGTATTTGTTCGAATTTCTGAGGCTAAAAATGGGTAGCATGCCCCCTTACTTCTTTAGTAGCAGGAAGAAGTAGGAGTGGGACCCTGTGTTCCATTCTGACCTTGGCACTGTTTCCACTGCCCTGTTTCGCAGATGTCCCACAGTCTCCTGTACCAGAAGCTCTGACAAGTGACCTGACAAGGGGAGTTGCTTTCTGGGATGATAGTCTGGAGGTTTCCAACAATTCCAGGGAGCAAGCCTCTTGAATAATTGTGAGGACCCACTCAAGATGGATTCCCACTGATGGTAACAATAGGTCGGACACCTCCTTGTTGGGAAGGAGAGGTCTGCCTCAAGCAACTGAAGTGGAACCGGGGCTCGAGCTTCAGATTGTGGTATTGAGCACTTCTGGTGCCTGTGCCTTCAACTGCACCTTTCTTTGGGGCTGGGGAGGCTGGGATTTATTGTTTTGGATTCCCCTGCCACAGAAGGACTGCTTTTTGTGAAAAGAGCCACAGCTTATACCACTCTAAAGCTCCATTTACACAACTTTCAGCTTCAATCACGTGCAAGTCTTACTTTTATGCAAAATTGTAGCATGTCACGTACTAAGGGGCGACACAAAGATCAGCTTTGTTGTGGTGGTGTGAGTGCCAGCGTGGAAAATTACTTTTGAGCTTTGTTTGGATGGTACAAGGTTAGTATAGTGTTGCCATGGGATTTTCAGAGGCATGCAACACTGCTTTCCTGATGTATCTTCCTAATCATGGCCCCTATATCCAAAAAAGTGTCCTGACCAATCACGACAGTGCACGAAAGATGTAACCATGATGTGCCGGCAGAAACTAATGTGCTATTCAGAAGATGCGCTGTGAGATGCAATCTCACATGTGCTGCTGAATATCAGGAACAGGTGCACTCATGGCATGTGTGGTACGAGCACATCTGGCTACCATGACCTGAGACAGAGCACAGGGGATTGCGTTATATAAGAGGACACCTGCACGTAAACTGTTGTAGTGAAGCCTATGTGTCACGACACTATGGTGTCATACTGAGCCACAGGATGCCCACGTGGACAGTGGCCACATGTGCCAAGTGGTACAAGCAGCAGGTGAGTGCACAGGTTGACACATGTAATTCCAGTAGTTCTCTATGCAGACCCACAGTTGGCTGCCCGATACCAAGCCGTACTCGTGGAATATGGTGATGTGGTCTTGGTGACCAGGCACTTAGGTGTGTTGGTTCTACATGTGTGACCATAAGTGATACCACTGTGTGTGTGTGCCACAGGTCCGGTCCTGGTCCATGCATGTCCATTTTTGGCCATGTGACTTCTTGTGAAGTGCAAGCTGATGTCTTTAGTTGAATTTTAGAAAGTCCTGGCAGCTGACAGACAAATGTCCCCAACACTGCATTGCATGGTATACTGTTTACATTGAACAATGAATTGTTCTTTATTCTGTTCAACTAGTTTTCAGTATGGGTTTTTGAAAGATCGACCCAGATATCCTCATGTTTGCAGTTTTTATGCATCTGTAAATAGTGCCTGTGATATGCTGACGCATTACGTTACATTTACAGAGGTTCACATTCCAATAGCCGGCACTCTTATCCACACATCCATGTCGGTACACAGGCACAATCTGTTACAGTGCTATGGACAGCTCATATTTTATGAAATGTTGCCTAACATTACTTGATGAGGCACTGCATTCCATCTTGAGCAGTGGTATATTCCACCAGTGCACACCACAGTGACATAAGTGCAAACCAGTCGCTGTTGATATGGAATGTCACTGGCAACCATAGTGGGAACACTCAGTACCACCCTGCACACACATCACCACCGTTGTGTGTGTAGTTGTTGTGTGGGAAATGACAGCATTTATCTGAGTTATTAATTTGTAACAAGTGATGGCTCTTATTATCATTGTTCTCTAGTGTGTCGTCATAATATCAACACATCAATCAGCATTCAGTGGGTCTGTGTCTTTCATGTAGTTCAGCACCCTTTGCATGTATGACCATCACTGCTCACAAATGGTATTTAAGTACTTGTGTAATAGCCTTATCTGCTTACCTGATCACTTGATCTTTTTAGAGTGTGCAACACCCAATGTTATGTCTTGAAACATCACTAATGCTTGATTCATTGATGTTCTACATCTTTTTGCCCCTCTTGTTTATTCAGAAGTCATGGATCACATTGTATTTGGCCATCTATGTGCAACAGCAGGAAAACAGCACTCGCAGACAATGAAAGTTGATAGCTGCCCATTTGAAGAGATTATGGTGCTATTTACTACACAATACACGACTTTATACAGCTGTGTTTTTACTACTGTCTAGATGCAGTCTACCACCATCACAGTGTGTGTAGTCTCGAGCACGGCCATCCATATTTTGAAACATTGTGACATCAGCTTTCTACGACTTACACTGGATTGAGAACTTCCATATGAGCAAGGCAACTTTCACATTCCAGGTGTGTAAGATTGAGCCACACAGCAAGCAGAGCAACACCACTATGCGCAAAGCAATCCCTACAGACGTCCGGCTTGGCATCACCCTCTGGTACCTAGCAACAAACAATGATTACTGTACCACTGGACATACGTTTGGTGTCTCATGGTCAATGGTTTACTTGGTGGTCCGCGATGTATGCTGAGCCATCACAAAGGTGTTTTCAAGTGTAATAGCACACCCATGTGGTGCATGCCTATGAGGTATAATCAATGGTTTTGATGAGCGTTTTGGCTTTCCACAAACAGCAGGGGCCATTGACGAAACACATATTCCGATATTGGTACCTCCAAATGTTCCCAGGGATTACAACAGTTGGAAAGGATGGTACTCTGTAGTTAAGCAGTACATGGTGAACCATCACTACTGCTTCTGGGATGTGTACATCGGATGGCTCGGGGGAAAGTGCATGATACCTGCATATTTGCAAACAGCCCACCATATGCAAAAGCTATGGAAGGATCACTATTCCCCAGTGTTGACACGGCAAGTTAACAATGTGGACATACCCTTACACCTACTTGGAGATCCTGCATACCCATTACTTCCATGGCTACTGAAACCGTTTACAGATACTGGACGACTAACCGCGTCTGAAAAAACATTCAACTACCATCTGTCAAGTACTCGCACAGTGGTTGAAAATGCCTTTGGGTGCCTAAAAGGCCTTTGGTGATGCCTCCTAAAATGCCTTGATATCAACTTATGCCATATACCACTTGTTGTGATGACCTGCTGCATACTGCACAACCTGTGTGAACAGCATGGCGAATCTTTCCACACAGAATGGATGATAAGTGATGTAGGAGACTTACCACAACCATCACACACTGTGGTGGATCACACTGATCAGGTGTATCCACAGGGTGACGCACGTCTAATTTGCCAGGCAACAGCCAACATGTTTTTCTAACACCTGCAAGTGAACACTGTTCCTACTACTGGCTGCAACTGCCAATCAATGCTGCAACATGGACTTTAGATGACCTGTTATGCCGTAGCCAATGACACAATGATCATCACAGTATTATAGTGTATAATACAGCATTGTTCTGTATAGAAATCCATCTTTTTCAAAATGCTGTCGTGCTACAGTTCAAAGGTCATGGAATGTGATTGTACCCTTCTGTGGTAGAACAACATTCTATAACCTCTAGATACTGCACAAGTAAGTTTCATTCTGGAAAAGTAAAAACCACGATGCACATATTTCGCATAATACTAGACACTATAAAAAAATACGGGATGAGCAACGTTATGCATAACAACTGTGTTCTGCCACCTCGGGGTTCTGATTCCCATGGACCTCTGGAACTTCACTCTCAAGGTCAGAGGGAATCAAAACTCTTCAGTGGCAGAACACTCTGGTTGAGCATAGCTGCCCATCCAGTAGGGCGTAGCCAGGATTTCAGAATAGGGGGTTTCCACCAAGAAAATCTGATTATTTAGTCCCTGTGTACAAACACATTTTTGTATGAAAACACAATCAAAGCAAGACTGGAGGGGGTTTCTGGGCACCCAGGAAACCCCCTCTGGCTATGCCTCCTCCTCTGAGACTAAGGTTCTGAACAACTGTCACCTTTATTGTTATCATATTGCACAGTGCGCTCCCTTGTACCTGCTATAGTGTTATCCTCCTTTGACATGGAATGGTTGAAAACATGGACCCTGCGGACAATGTGCCAAGCTTTACTTGCAACATAGTGTTAAACACGTTGAGGTTTCAAACTAGGATTATTAGCATCACAAGTAGTTAGGACCACTTGAGCTGCAGAAGTTGTACATAAAGACAATCCAATATTGACATGCAAGCAAAAATTGAGAGACTTGATATTTTCACATTCTCCTGCCCATATTTACCTTTTTAGCTAGACTGTCACTCGGTTAGCGTGCACATAATTTTGACAAAGTGTGATGCAATGCTAATTTGATGTAATCATATATAGCAATGACTGAATTTTTTTCCTTGCTGTTTGTGTCTTCACATAACATAAAATTCTTCTGGCGTTACCCCTAAAAAACACTTTTGGTCTGTGTACATGCAGGAATGCATGTCTGACTTGCTGTGTATCATTGCATCTGACAGAGTGCTGCATTCATTGTTTGCAGTTCCGCCACAAGATGAGTTATGGTAATTTGTTGGCAGAGCATGTCACAGTGAACACCACACATGCCGTTGTAAAATAATCTGCCCCCCCACAATTTGGAATAATTTTATGGATCACGTAAATAATGGCTGAATAGCGACAGCTACCATTTGCAAAACAGCATACTGTTAATTACTGATTGGCTGGTAAACCGTGCCACACTCTCGGCACTGTGGAATTCTACGGAGCCTTACCTCTAAAAGAACAATGTGAAAACGCACATCGCCATGCTGACAAGCTGTTCACGCACTGGCCAATAGGTGTGTTGTTAGTGCACCTGCCTCAGAAACCATGCATTTACCAATGCACCTCACCCTGTTATCAAATACTTCAACACCAGCAACCCTTCCATGGTGCCATTTGTCGCTACATTTAGCCGTGTTATCAGCGTCAAGAGCAGCACAGAATGTACATCCATGAGTACTGTGCTTGTGTGCCGGATGTTTCGTGAACCCCACTCCCCTAAACACAGACCATAGTGTTCATTCGAGCAACCAGCCTATCCATTCTTGCCAGCAAGGCAGCACGCAGCACAGCACTGAGACATATTTTAGCACCATGTGGCAGTGTCTGTTGCTCAGATATAAACAGAACATCTGCATCAAAGTTTGTTCTTGGCACAGTTTATTAAAAACAAAATATGAATACATGGTACTGGCATTGTTATATAGAACATTTAACACTTTTTTATCTATGGTTAATTTTAATTTTATGTATCGCTAAAAAAAGCAGAATACATCATGATGGCTTCGTGGTATTGCACATTTACAACAACTACATGCATAGTGATTGTATTAGTAACAAATTTATTGCACGTTTACTGTATATTTCGTATTACACATGTAGAATGCATATATCTTTACTTAGGTGTATTAATAAAGCTCAGATTGCATGATAATCGCGTGCTGGAATTGCACATTCAAAACTGCATTTCTCTTTCATATTTCGTAATAAAAGTAAGAGGTTACGTCAGTAGAAAAATTGTATTGTACAGTCCCTTAACAAAGACAGCAACCTAAAATTGGGGCTCAATACTGCTTGCATCACTAAACACTGCTCAATTTGATTTTATTGGATACCTGCAGATGCAGTAGTTAATGGAGGCTTCAGTGCACAAATGGAAAAAGCAGTGAAAATCAATGTATATTTACACTGAATATATACTAGTCGATGGTCTAACATATGACCATTGGCCTCGCCCACAAAGAAAAACACCACAGTGATTGTCACATCATGTAATATCCTAGTATAAAAAAATACTGCACATGTGCTTCCCAGTCACCAACAAAGAAGAAAACACAAACTGAAGTCACAAAATGTGTGCACTCCGCCTGATTAATGATTATAAAAAGACTGGTTGTACCCACTGTCTACTTGACCACGGTGACTGGGCTCATTGAGCAAAGCAGAGCAGTAGCCATATCATGCTGGCACTGGGGTTGAGGTCGCCACAGCATGATGTGATGTTGAAGGCAGTGGAGTGGCATCACTTTGACGGTTGTGTCCCATCAGCAGCTCAAGCACCCGATGTTCACGTGCCATACGTTGCTGCTCCATCCGTTTGGTGTGGTGGAGGTGTCATTCTTCCGAAGCCATAACATTTTTTATCTGCTTTTGCAAAATATTTCATGAATTGATCGGCCACAGATGCCAATGCCTTCTTGGCACGAGTACTGCGGTGACTGTATATGCTGCTTCCAGGCTCGGCAGCACTGTGATTAACTGTAGAGGTGCCAGGGCAATCAACATCATCATTCTGCATGTTGCTGTCATTGCCACTAGGAGGTGTGCTTGACAACTCCACCTCTGATGCTTTTCTCCCATTTCCTCATCTGATTCCTCTGCATCTGTTTGGGTGCTACACTGGAGAGGAGCACTGTTGGTTGTGTTGCAGCATGCATCCCCAGAATTGCATCAAGCTCCAAATAAAACATGCAGTGCTTATTGGCTTGCCCACTTCAGTTATTGTTTTCCTTGCAGAGTACGTACTTAGCCTTCAGTGCCTTGATGCGGGTCCGGCATTGTGTCTCTGTTTGCTCGTAGCCTTGCTCCCTCCATTTCAATGCTATTTCTTTAAAAATGTGAATGTTTTTACGCTGTCCATTCAGTGCCATTTGGATGCTCTCTTCTCCCCATGCTGCGATTAGACACCATGATTTCTCCTCCACCCTGTTGCAAGTACGAGTCTCAGTACTCATCCTGGAAAACAGGTTTGAGAATTGTTAGGAATGACACTGTCATAAATTACAGTTTTGCCAAACACACATTTATTAGTGGTTGTAATTATTTGAAATTGGGGTTCCACTGGTGAAGGACACATAAAGGGAAGTACACCACACTTTGCACGGCCTGACAGGTGATCAGTAACGTCCACCTGAACAACCACAATAACAAGAAGACGGGTCCTTGGTTTAACATCTCATCCAAAAGACAGCACATCAGGTGTACTCCAGATTCAACCAACCATGAATGGTGGTACCTAGCTATACTCCACATAGTAATTTGGTGCCCGCCATAACAACTGGGGTTGCCAATAGTGAAGTGTCAATGCACGGCAGAGGTACTGGGATTTAATGCGCCCATGCCCAGTCATCGTGACACTTCAGTATACCAGTGCCATTCTCATTACAACCCATGACATCATTGTTGCACCATCGAGAAATGACCCATGGCCCAGTGCATGTGAGAGTCATCATCGAGGCAGCTGCCAGTTTGTGACCCGCCCACAATGACCAATGTTATTTCAACACGGTATGTAATTGTAGTGTGTAGCACAGCTTAGTGCAAGATGGGGTATTTTTTACGCTGGACTGAAGACTGAGAAACTACAAATACCCAGTGTCAGCCTCCAAGTAAAGAGGGCCAAAAAACACGTTCCATGCTGTGATAGAAAATTATTTTTGGACTGCCGAGACTGTACAAGGCAATTGTACTGACGAATTAACCCACCACACAAAAAAACACAACTGCAGTGTATGTAACATTAGGACAAGATTCTGTGTTAGCCCACATCATTACTGAGATTCACATGGGCCATTCCTGCTCTGTGGTAGAGCTGGATGTTAATGCGTGGTTGCCCTCCCAGTATTAAGTCTGTGTGATTGCCTTATTACCGTACAATGCCAAGATGGGTATGCAGGGCATGTGTCACATGGTGATGAAATGGTTTGACAACCTGGCGATGGAAAGGAGACAGAGGATGATGTTAAAGGAGATATAATTGGTGGGATGGAGGTTGGCCAGCAGGATACCTCAGGGGACAGTCCTAGGTATGTGCAGTTTACATGTCTTCATTAGTGACATTAAGCAATGGCTAGAAGGAAATGACTGGCAAAGGTATGGCTGTTTGCTGATGACACCTACATCTGCAACATGGTGGATACTCTGGAATGCAATGAGAAGAGGATGATGGGGAGAAGCTTGAAAAAAAGGGTCTACGTCATGGCAGCTGAGGTGCTGTTGAAACAGCGCTGCCAATGCACCTGGAGGGAAGGAACCCTGGAGACATCCAAAGGATGTGAGGGGAGGTGCTGACAATCAGCAAGCAAAAACTGGACTGCTGGTAATCATTTCAAATAGGTAAAGGCATTGAAACAGAGCACAATCGGTGCCTAGATGGTCTGGTGGATGCTGTGGTGCACTGGCAGAGGCATTAATATCTGAAAACACTAAGTCACTGCACATCACCCAACCCCCACACCCCGAAAATGTTGTACATGGAAGAACGCAGGAATTGGCAACATACTAATTTGCATGCAAATGGCGCAGTGTTCTCTTAATATTCGCATCAGGACCCCGTTGTGAAGTCACCCAGCTACCAACGTTGAGGTAGACCACCTGTCAGCTGGGTTCCTATTCTAAATGGCATCAGCATTTAATGATTTTTTTTATATGGGGACCAACAATCTAAAAGTGAATTTATAAAGGTGACGTCCACAGCCATTGTTCAGGTAACTGCAGTGAAGCAAGCTAAATAAAAATCTCATAGCTCTCCATTTAAAAAAACGTAATCGCATACTCACTACAAGGCTCGACCTGGCTCATGCACAAAGTAAAAATAGGATTCTTATTTTTTGGGTACTGCCACATACGGCACACATCTACAAAAACATGGCGGTGCACACCATTCCCACCCAAAAGTGTAAATGTAACAAAAAATGTTTCCGCATGGCTTGGCAACTAAATAAATTAATTTCAAATGAGTGGGGGTCTCTTGGTGTTCACCTCAAGGCCCTGCTGGTGCTAGAGAAAGGAGAGAGGTGGTGATGCCTTTGTATACAACACTAGTAAGGCACCACCCAGACTATGGTAGGCAGCTGGAGAGGTCGCACAAGGACATTAAGTGGGTTAAAGGCGATTCAGAGAAGGCCACCACCATGAAATGGGTGATTACAGATTAAAGGGTCTCTCTATGTACTCAATGGTGGAAAGGATGGAGGGGGGGATGCCTTACTAAAAACCTTCGAGTACCGCAAGGGCAGACCCTAGCTGCAGAGGGGAATACATTGTGAAATATAGAAGGAATACAGGCAATGTGAGTAAGTTTTTCTTAACATGGATGGCTGTACATGCATGAAGTACTATGCCCCAGGAAGTGGTGGTGGCCATCTAGCCTACCCAGTAGAGGCACAAGGAAAGTTCCTTGAGGAAAGTGTGGTAGTGATGAAAAGCCACAGACAAATTCAGGACACAGACAGTGTACAAGTATCTGTCTTATGTTTTTATTTATTTTATTTATTGAAATGTTTCACCAGGAGGGCACACTGAACAACAAGTTGCTCGTCTCACAGTGTGACCTGGGGGGAAGGGGCTACATAGGGTTGTGAAGGATGATCAGTTACAATATTATGTGAGTAGTACAAGCAATACAACAGTGTAAGATTGTGCAACAGCTGGAACACAAGGTATTGTACAATAACATTAGTGGAACATTGGGTAAATTACAATACATGTCCAAAATCATACAAAAGAACATATAAATGTACAAAACAGTAATAATGCAACAGAACCATTATAGTGCATGAGTATACCAGGAGCAGGCTCGAGGTAGTACGCAAGTGCTGTTGGAGTAAAAAGGACAGGCTAGGTTGTGCACATGGGTGACCCAGAAAGGAAGGTGGAGAAGAGAGGGAGAGTGGCAAGAACTGAATATGAGGAGAAGGGGGTAGCCATTTTTCTGATTCCCCCTTCAGGATGTTGAGAACCCTGCTGGGGGGGAGTCAGGGCAGGAAGGCAGAAGCTAGGGATAGGTATTAAGGAGGGTTAAAGCAGGAACAGCTGAGGGAGCGGTAACTGTGTAGGGCAGAGGTAAGGGAGTAGTTCTATATTTCAGGGGGGGAGAGAATTTCAGATTTTAGGGACGCGATGGGCGAACCAGTCTGACAGATGAGGGTGGAGCGGCAAGGTACCGTCAAGGTGCGGGCATCATTAGATCTGAAAGAGTGGGTGGGGGAGGTGGAGTGGAGAGAGAGGATAAGAGATAGGAGGGGAGCACACCGAACCAGAATTTGGAGGTTAGTTTGGCACAGTGTGAGATAGTGGAAGGAAGGTTAGAGAAGCGATAGAGTTCACAGTGATGACCGCGGGAAGGGGAATCGAGAGCAAAGTGGCAAAAAGAGTTAAAGGGAGTGTCCAACTTGGTCAGGGAAGATTTGGGAGCAGCACCATAGATTACATCACAGTAGTCAAAGATGGGGAGTATCATCTTCTGGACAATTTCACGCCTCGCAGTCAGCAGGATGCAACTACGATTACTGTACAGACCACCAAGCATGGGGCGCAGTTTCTTCAGGATAGCACTGATATGCACAGAGAAGTTGAGGTGCTGGTCCTGCCAAACCCCCAGGCATCTAAATGAGGAGGTGTCCTCCAGGATAGTCCCATCAAGGGTGTGGAAGGTGGGTAGGGCCAAGAGCCTAGAGAGTCTCTGCCTGGCACCAAAGGTCAATGAGACTGTCATCTTGGTGTTTAGAAAAAGCTGGTGAGAAGCGAACCAGAGCTGAACTTGGTTGAAGTCACGCTGTAAGCTGGTTTCCACAGCAGCAGGGTTTTTGCAGGAACTGTATAAGACAGTGTCGTCAGTGTACATTTGGATAGATGAGGATGAGCAGGCTGTGGGAAGATCATTAAGGAAAATGGAGAAGAGTAGGGGATCAAGCACTGAGCCCTGAGAAACACCAGTGTTGATGGGGAGTGGAGGGGAGATGCAATCAAGGATTCACACCAAGTGGGTTCTACCAATGAGGTGGGATTTAAACCATTTGGTGGCTGACAGAGCAAGGCCAGCTGAGGAGAGGGAATCAAGAAGCAGGGGATGGAAACAGTGTTGAAAGAAGCTTTGGCTAGGTAGACAAAGATGGCCTAAGTGATCAGGCCATTGTCCATCCCTGAAAGGATGGAGTCAGTAGGCTTGAGAAGGGAAGTGGTTGTTGAGTGGTTCTTCTGAAAACCAGATCGGAAGGGGGTGAAGAAGGAGGAACTGGAGAGGAAGGGTGATAGTTGAGACAGAACTAAATGTTCTTGAAGTTTGGCATGGGTAGGAAGGAGGGAAATGGGACAATAGTTGCCAGGAGTGGATGTGTCACCACCCTTGGGGAGAGGAAGGACTACAGCATGTTTCCAGGATGAGGATACTTGGGCAGAAATAAAGAAGAGGTTAAGGATTAGGGAGATAGGATAAGAAACTGCAGGAGCAGAAAGGTAGAGAAGTTTAGGATTGAGCTCATCTGGTGAGGAGCCTTTAGAGGGGTTCAGGGATAGGAGGACACTAAGAGCTTCATCAGAGGAGATAGTAGAAAAGGAAAAAGGGGGAGGGGTAGGCACTGGCTGAAGTGAAGGGCTGAAATTAGTAGGCAGCAAGGGGGAGAGGAAATTTAGAAGAGATGTGGCGCACAAGGTGCAGTAGGCATTAAATTCATTGGCCACAGAGCCAGGGTCAGAAACTAGGGAGTTATTTATTTTGAGAACTGGAGGAGGAGGGTGAGAGGGGGGAGAGAATAGGGCATGAACTACCCTCCAGAATTTAGATGGAGAGTTAATGTTAGTCAGGAATGAGGAGTTGAAATAATCGGTCTTAGCCAGTCTAGCAGCTTTAGTACATGAATTGTGTAACATTCTGTACTTGGCGTAGTCGTTTGGATGTTTAGTAGATTTGTGTTTTCTCCAGGCCCAATCACGCTCCCTGAAGCAGGCCAGAAGTTCAGGGGTGATCCAGGGCAGGTAAAGCCCACAAACTCTAGTCCTTCTGAAAGGAGCAAAGGCATTCCAGGTGGCAATAAATTTATCCTTAAAATAGTCAAGGGCTTGGTCAACAGAAATGGCAGTGGAGTGGGGAGACCCAGTCAATGGAAGCAAATGCAGAGCTGAGTGGGGTAAGGTCTAAGGATTTAAAGGACTGGAGCTGTATGATTTTAGGGGGTGATTTGGGGCGATGGACCTTACGTACAATGAAAATGAGGTTGTGATCAATAAGGGCATCAGGGAGGAGACCCGATTTAATGACGTGGTGCGGGTGGGTTGAGTGTCCAATCAAGCAGGGTGTGGTTTTGTGTTTTGGGATTAAGGCGTGTGAGCTCAAGTATAAGTTGAGTGAGGTTTAGAGTAGTGACGTCATTGCATAGCTTGTTTAACTTGGGAGACAACCAATTTAGATTCACGACACCCATAACAGTTCACCAGACTGCGAGAGGGAGGTGATATTGGCTAAGAGTTCAGTCGTGACCGAGGGTTGAATGCTTGGCCAGCAATAGATGCCAGCCACAAAGATTGGAATTGAGAAAGGGAGTGTAATGCAGGTGACAAGGGCTTCATAGGTAACTGGGATGGAGGTAGCTAGGGTGGGTAGCTGCAGTGAGGACAGGATACACATGACCACTCCCACTCCGTGACCTGATCGATTTTGTCTGGAGAGGGAATACACAGAGATAGCAATGGCATCGACAGGGATGCTTTATGCTTTTTTTGAGCCATGTCTCAGTAATAATTAGGATGTCCGGGGTGTGTGAAATCATGAGAGTTTGTAGGAGGTCAATTTTAGGTAGCAGGCTATAGATGTTCAGGTGGAGGAGCTTTAACCTGTTAGGAAGAGTTGTAGTGGAAGTGGGGTTTGGAGACATGTTGTTTAGGTAAGGAGTCAGGGTAGAAGAAGTAGGACCAGGGTTGGGATGGATGTTCTCTGATGAAAGAAGGAGGAGGGCAAGGATTAAATAGTGTAGTTTTGTACTTTTATAATTAGAGTAGGAAATACGGGAGGGAGGGGAAGAGGGAAGGAGGGGTGGAGAGAAGGAGATAAGGAAACGAAGAAAGGCAAAGTGACTAGGAAGGGAAAACAGATGCTGGAGGGTAGTAGGGAAAGTGGGGTCTGTTTACAAGAGGAGCAGTGGGGGTGATTGACAGGATGAAGGGAGGTATCTGGAAGGGAAGCATGTGCAGACTATATGGGCCATGCGGTCCATTACAGACAACAATTTCTATGTTTATATGCCAATGGGTATATGAATTTTAGGCTAGGAGCATACCACCCTTAAAAACAAAATACAATGCTAATGACAAAATCTCAATTATATGAAAAAACTGGACGGCACACTGAAGGTTATTGTGCGAATTTATTTGTTCAGCATAAAGAGTGGTGGATCCATGCAACTAGAGCCTTGCTAACAATCTCGATACATGTAGGTTCCCATAGTGTCCATTCCCCCTTGTTACACTTACTCAAAATCCATCAAAGTTTGTTTGGCGCATAATACTATTTGTGCAATACTATTTGCAGGGCCATTACAACTGGTGGATACCATGTCACAGGGCACATTGTAGGCCACACTTTAATATCATGGCTAACATCGATATTGTTGCTGTGGCACATACATGCCATTGTACACATGTATTGATACCCAGCAAGCTGAAATTCCAGCTACAGTTTTGCTTTTGGGTGGTGGTTGATGGTGGGGTTCAATACATGTGTGCAACTGCGTGCATGTGCCACAGTGAGAATATCAATGCTAGCCATGCTAGTCAAGTGTTGATGACATCGTGCCCTGTGACACTGTGTACACTGGTTGTGATGGCTGGGTGATGCTTCTGCCTGAAACCACCACAAACACGGTGCATGGTCTGGCACTAACTGAACACCCCTGAAGTTCGGTATTTAGCCAAACTAGTTGTTAACTGGGCCTGTGAGTTGCAGGGAGCAAACCCATCACCACGTGCCAATGCCAAATTCACTGTACTTTATTTGGTGTAGTAGTTGGTTATTTCTGCAGTGCAGAAGTACATGGAGGCAAGGACTCCCACCCGAAACCCACCTCCCCACCCAGTTGCCATGGACTACTCATTTAGTCAGTGCAGTTGATGGCTGGCACCACCACCAACCACGCCACCCCCTGTTAAATGCCCATGCTCACTTGTGTTTGTGCATTCATATGTATTAATCATAATGGGCCATGGAAACAAGGCAACAACCACCTTGCCCAGGATAGTTACATGGATCCACCGTCTTGTCTGCAAAATAATTACACAGTGTGGTGGGGAGGTCTGCATCACACTCAGAGACACAGTTAACTAGTGCTGCTAGCTACTGTAGCACAAGGGCATCTGGTTGGTGCCAAACCTTGAATTGAGATTGTGGTGTTTTTAGAGGGAAGCACCATGAAGTAAGTGCTTTGCAAGTAATGAAACGTGTAGTCAGTGGGTGAACAACACTACCAGGGGTAGTCCTAGAACAGGTTGCATAATGCCTTGGCAAGGCTGGGAGAACACTATAGTATCCAGACCCACGAGTGCCAGTTCCCTGGTTTCCAGCACTGTTTCCTGACAACATATACTATACATGTTTCTTTTCGTGCACAGAACTTACTTTGTGATGCTTGCCCCCAAACACCACAAACACAATGCATGCTCTGGCAGTAACCGGATGCCCATGTTCTTTATTTGATGAAGTACTTTGTTATTTTAGCTGCTCCTTGACATGGTGTAGTGGTGGTGGTGGGGGGGGGGGGCTACATGAAACTCAGAGACACAGTTAAATAGTGCTGCTAGCTACTGAAGCACAAGGGCATCTGATTGGTGCCAAACCTTGAATTGAGATTGTGGTGTTTTTAGGGGGAAGCATCACAAAGCAAGTGATTTGCAAGTAGTGAAACGTATAGTCTGTGGAGAACTACGCTACCAGGTGGAGTCCAAGAACAGGTTACACAATGCCTTGGCAAGGCTGGGAGAACACTTTAGTATCCGCACCACAACTGCCAGTTCTCAGGTTTCCTACACCACAGACTACACGTTGCACTACTTGCACAGCACTCATTTTCTGATGCTTCACCCTAAAAACACCACAAACACAATGCATAATCTGGCAGTAACAGGATGCCCATGTACTTCTGTAGGTAGCGGAACTAGTGAAGTGGGTGTCACAGTTGCATGGAGTGCCCCCCTTCCCATGCCAATGCTAAATTTCACTGGGACTTCTTTGATGCAGTGCTTTGTTAGTTCTGTTGTTCATAACCACAGGAAGGCGTGTTCTCTCCCCCCATCACCTACACCACCCCCATTGCCCAGGAGGACTTCGTTGGTTTGTGCACATTGTGGCTAATGCCACAACCAGCCATGCCACCCCCTCCCCCGTTACATGTCCATGCTTACTTTGCTTGTGCCTCCAGATCAATAAAGCAGGCAGACTGGACGTTCATTGCAGATGAATACCAGATGGGTCCCAAAAACGCGTGAAACTCAATGGGGGCTGGCAGTATAGCCTAGAGGTTAGAGGAACAAGGTGTGAACAAACTTGCTACATCTAGCAGACCAGACCTGAGTTTGATTCTCACAACCTCCACTTGCATACTGTGTGACTCTGAGCAAGTCACTTAACCGCCCAGTGCTCCCAGGTCGCCCCTGAAAACAGGTAGTTGTGCCTAGTGGTCCTTACCTGGTTACCAAAGACTAAAATAAAAACTACAGTTTACGTATCTATTTGGCTAGTGATCACCACAACACACTGCTGCTTCTCTCCACGTCTTTTTAATAAAGGATCCCCCTCATGCCAGCGCTTCCTATTTCTTGGAAGACATGGCAACCACCAGACGTGACGCAGCAGTGGAGTGCATCACACAGCGTGTCAGAGCAGACATGAACAAACAAAGCCCACCCCACTGTAGGAACTGCCCCGTTGCAGTGCACAGTGCAGCGCTGCATCAAAGGCTGTGTAAATTATTAATGACGGGCACAGGCAGCAGCACACCAGAAGGAGGTGATCAAAAATCAGGAGCGATGTGGTAATGTAAACAGGGCTTAAGAGTTATAGTGAGCTGGTCTGGAAGTCTACAGAGTTGTTCTGGTTTTGTTAGACTCTTTAATAGACTGCCATTGAAGGGCACATTAATAATGTGTTGCTGCCTGTCTGGGGTGAAACCAGCAGATCACAGCCAGGAGTGCCACTTGATGTAAATGCCTACAGCCATGAAGCGAGCTGCTGTACCAAAGACATCCACACAGGCTTTAAGCTGGTGGCTGTTAGACGCAATACCATGTTTAACAACAAGCAGCATCTCTTTGTTTTTTACTCTTTATCTGGCAGGGCCTCTGCTAGAGATGTACACTTGCTCCAGATGGAATACTCATACTTAGAGAAGTAATGCTGATAGCTAGCTAGCCTCATACCAAGGGTAGCTGAGGCATAGACCCACTTGTCCATGGTGTCTATTTTGTGCAACTTCTTGTTACTGGGGTGTGCTCTGACCTCCTTTGGTAGTATAGCTTTGTCATTCTCAGTCAGAACTATAATGGCATCCTCTATAGACTGAGTGAAATACACAAGCTTAGCTTTAGGCACTGCATAAATTTTGTCTGACTGGGGACAGCTGCCATAGTAGCAATCCTCCTCCAAACTGTACCCGAGAGATTCTCTAGGGCTGGCTGGTCTGAGGGAAGTAAGGAAACCAGGATATAAGGCAAACTCCAGTCGGAGGCAACCAGCCTGGTCTATAGCTGCTGGCTCAAAATTCGATGTGAAGCACTTATTTCTGAGCACAGCCTGGAAGGAGAGGTTCTTCTGAGGTACAGTCACAGGAACTGGATCTGAGCTCTCTGGACCATTTATTTTATTTATTTATTGAATTTTGATGACCAGGTAGGCCCACTGAGCCCCGAAGGTCCCTTTTTCAGGGGTGACCCAGGGGACCACAGTACAAGTCATCCACTTCATTCTTCAGAGGTGATAAGGCCAGTACCCAACTTGCCCCCCTCTACAGCCTACTTACTTGAAGAGCTGTACAGAGGAGAGGATCAAAGAGCCAACATCACAGTATGCAGCCACAGCACCACTGTTGACATCAGGCCCTAAGGGCCTGGGAAGCAGTGCCAGTGGCGGCACCGCAGATAATGCCATTGGCATCCCTGAAGGAAATATCCCAGATGCTGCAAACTCATACGACACTGCATACGGTGCCACAAGAGGCAATGGACAGGCCCAAAGGGACCCATCCCCAGCAGCAACGCATATGATGTCAATCATCTAGCTGGCACCAAAGTGACTGGCAGTGGAACCATGGCAGCCCCTGTCCCCAGAGGGAAAAGTGGTGACACCACAACTGGAGAAGCAGCATGCCTAAGTGAAGCGGCACTGCAGACAACACCAGCCCAGCCAAACCTGAGGGGTTAGGGGCCATCACTAAAAATGCAATTACATAACTTATGCACTGCAACTACTGCTCCATAAGAGCTGGGGCCTCTCTAACACACAGAGAGAGGCTCTGGGACAGAGACATTGTCCTCACAGGCCAAGGCAGGATGGTGGGGAACCCAGACCCATAGAAGCTGAGTGTCTAACAGCAGAACGGCCAGTGGATGACCTCAACCGGTGCCATTTCTTCCTCTTCTTGTGAGAAGAGGAAGAAGATGAAGCCAAACAGTGCAAAGATCCTGTTGCTGGGCGTGTGCAGGATCTTGGCTATTCATTTTTGTGACTCCGGGAGGACTGTCCTCCCACCCAGGTTTTGGACTGCCCATTGTCAGAGCACATGTCCAGAGTGAGGTGGTGACCAGACACAGTTCAGTTGCCAAAGCAACTTGCATTTTCAGGCTCCCTACCTTCTTCCATTGTTGCCAACCATTAGCACAAGGTAAGGCTTAGAGAAAACTGTCAATTTTTTGTATTAAATTAAATAACAGACACAAAAATAAGAAACTCTAGTAAAATAACACTAAAATGGAAGAACCAAATGCTGTCATTGAATAGGTGGTGAAGTTCTGGCCCCAAAGAGGAGAGTGGCAATGCTATAGATGTGCACTTGATGGCAGGAAAAAGGAAATGAGGCGGTTGGGAGCTGGGGCTGCTGTATACCAGTGGTCGTGTGCAATGATGCATGAATGGGGCCTCTTGTGTTGCTAGCTCCCACCAGAAACATTCCTCTTCCCATGGGGTCTTAGTGCCTCCTGCTTAGACCCACAAGTAAGAATCAATGGTGAAGACTGATTCTTGGAAGATCAGTAGCTTTCAGCCAGTCCATTGGCATGCTCTCTGTCTTAATTGAAGCTAGAGGGAGAGAAAAGCGGGAGGGTCTAAAAGGAGCCATATGGAAGGCAACAAACCTTTGTATTTGGGAAACAGACACAGGCAAGAGGAAAATAAATCCACTATGGTTCTCACAGGAAGTGACCGGTAAAGTACAGCAAAAACGCTGGCTTTCAGGAAATATAAGGAGTCACAGAAGGAAGAGGACAGGGCAATGTATCTAGAAAAGCAAAGGGAGGCAGGGAAAGCGGCCAGGAGTGCCAAGGTGAAGACAGAGGAGAAAATTGCAAAAGAGGTTAAAAATGGGGACAAGACTTTTTATAGGTTGATTAGCAAAAGAAGGAAGACCAGGGGAATATTGTTAAGTTAAAAGGGAAGGAAGGAGTGGGAGTGGAAGGAGACCAGGATAAGGCATCAATCCTGAACAAATATTTCTGTTCAGTTTCCACGGTGGAAGGGGAAGGAGAGGGATAACAGCTAAGACTCAGGACTGGTAGGGAGATGGACAGCACATATCAATGTCTGCAGCCTTCCATCTAAATTCACTGACCTTGAGGCTTGGATTGAGCGATACAAGCCCCATAATTCTGGGACTCACTGAAACATGGCTAAAGCCACACCACACCCAAGACACCTTCAAAATACCTAGCTACTCCTACCTACGCCTCGACAGGCCAGGCAGGAAAAAAGATGGCTGTGTGGCCCTGCTCCTAAGAGAACCGCTCTCAGCTAGTATCGTCCTACACTCTGACCCTTCCTCACCTAGTGAATGGCTACTCTCTGAACTGACCCTGGGTTCCTGCAAGAAACTCTAAATTGGCTGCTGCTACAACCCCCCTCCCACCCGCAACTGGAACCACTGGACTTACCAGCCTCCTCCAAGGCCTGAGCTCTCTAACTCCCCATAGGGAATCTATCCTTCTTGGCGACTAATCTAAACTGGCTGACTATGTATCCCTGTTAAAGCAGCACAACCTGGTGCAGGCGATCACTCTCCCCACGAGACTTAATCCACGCTCGGCCACCCAGACTCTACTAGACTGGATCTTCAGAAACAGGGAGGACCGAGCATTGCACACTGGCACCATGGCTGACTCTATAAGCAATCTCTCACCGACCTATCTCCTCTGGTCTTCCAAACTAAAGCGCCCCACCACCCAAATACCTATCTCTCAGAAATTTCAGCTGTCCAGTCTCCACAAATCTCCTCAAGGAGGTCCAGTCCTTGGACTGGTCCATGCTTTTTTCCCTTTCCAGTGCAGCCACAGCAGTTTCCACATTTACCCAGACTCTACTAACACTCCAGGACTGCTTTTTCCCTGTCACCACCAGACGGGTCAGAGGAGGGTGCTTGCGCTGGGTCTCTAAAGACATCCTAACCCTTATGAAGGCCAGAGACCACGCCTGGTCCACTTTCAAAGCAACCCCCTCTCCTGCCCTCTGGGATGCTTACAGGCGTATGAGGAACAAATGTAAACAACAGGCCACATTTTTGAAACTGACCCAGTTCCACAGTCTGCAAAAGGCCAACCTTGGAGACCCTAGAAAATTCTGGGACTCAATAAGCTCCCTCCTAAACCCCCACCCCAGCTACGCTGCACCACATCTCAACTCCCAGGACAGGCTGCTGACCGACCCTCATGATGTGGTCAGTGTCTTCAACTGTAAGTTCACCAACTTACCCATGTACCTAAATAAGCTGCCAACTGCCCAACCTCAAAGCTCAGCCCTAATACCTGATACACTGCCATCCTCTTCCAGCTCTGCCACTCACCCGCAAATGCCCCCATTATATTTTAAAGCCTTCTCCATACACAATACAGTGAAGCTACTCAAAAGTTTACCTAACCACAGCTCCTCCGGATCTGATGGGCTATCTTCAGTCTTCCTTAAGCTGACCTCTCCAGTGACTGCCAGGCCACCACCTGCCTTTAACCTGCTCTTCCACCTCCTCCATGCCTGACCCATGGAAGATAGCTAAGGTTATCCCCATTCTTAAATCTGGTGACCCCAAATCCTCCAGCAATTACCGTCAGATATCCATGCTCCCTCATCTCAGTAAACTACTCGAGAGAGCAGTCCACAATAAGCTCACTGAGTACACAGGCAAATACACCCTCCTATGCAACCATCAACCACGCTTCTGCAAGAATCATTCCACTGCCACTGCCCCCGCCCTTCTGACCGACTCACATCCTCTCTAACATGAATAATGGTAAAGCCACCGGGGCCGTCTTCATCGATCTCTCAAAGGCTTTTGACATGGTTAACCATGCTCTCCTTACCGCCAAGCTTAGCCTCCTTGGTTGTCCTCAGAAAGTCACAAGCTGGTTCACTAACTACCTTACTGACTGCTCACAGTTCATGTGTATTGGTCAAACCTGTTCCACCACCCTGCCTGCCTCTGTGGGGGTCCCTCAAGGCTCAATCCTGGGTTCCCCTCCTTTTCTCCTTATTTGTTAATGCGCTTCCCTTCGACTGCCTCAACTGTCACTCTCTCCTGTATGCCAATAACCTTGTCCTCTTCCATAGTGACAAATCCATGGTCGCAATCTCCTCAGTTCTCTCACACAACTATGCTGTGGCCCACAGGTGGTTCTCAAAAAACCTCCTCTTAGTAAATGCCAAAAAAACTAAATCTATGCTGTGCCGATCTGCCTTTCTGGACAAAACTAATAACTATGCCCCCTTATGCATTCTCACCCCAGAAGGCCCAGCCCTGAAGGATGTCAACACCTACAAATACTTAGAAGTACTGCTCAACCCCTCCCTCACCTTCACGGAGCATGCAAATTCCCTTGTCAGAAGGTTCCATCAAAAGTTAGGTGCCGCCTATAGATTCAGGCAATACCTTACCCCTGAAGCCAGACTAGCCATTGTCCAGGGTAATCTTCTCCCTATTCTTGACTACTGCTCCCCTGTTTATGCCAGGACCTCAGCTACTGCCATGGCTAAACTCTCTGCTGCCTACAACAGCACATGTTGCTTTGCTTTATTGGCCCCATTCTTCACCCACCACTGTGCTCTCTGTAATACCCTTGGATGGCTACCACTACAAGGTCGCTTTGACCTAGCCCTCTGCTGCATGGTAAACAATGTCATCCGCACAGCTCCAGAATCCCCCCTAACTGCCTTCTGAAAACCAGAACACTCCTCCGCAACCTCCGCTCTAATGGTACTCCCCCTCTAGCTGTTCCTAGGGTATCCACCAACATGGGTAGCAGAGCTTGGTCAGCAGCTGCCCCTTTGCAGTGGAACAAACTACCATCTGAACTCCGTTCCATTGACACACACTCCAGTTTCAAGTCCCACCTTAAAATCTGGTTCCTGGCAAACTCATCTTGCTGCTGCTCCTGGGGTCTGACACCAACCCACACTAGTCAGCTCCCCAGCCCAGCCCAGTTACCACCTACCACACTGAGTCAACTCCTGCCTAGAAACTGTTGCTATCATATTTTCACAGTAATATTTGACTTCCTTTGCCTGTACATATTGTATATTTTTCACTGAGATTCTGTGTATTACTTGTTCACTGGATTATACAGTCACACATTGTGTTACTTGTGCCTCATTGACGGTTTGTTTTGTACCAAATCTCCTCATGTCCGATATTGAAACCTTTATCACTGTTCTCAAATTGACCTATGCATCAAACCTGTTATATTGTGCTTATTATTGCTGCTTGTATAAAATCTGTTTCATGTGTATTATTGTTACCTTGTACTCCACTGCTACCTTGCGCCATGTGTTATGGTCCGGGTCGTGCCTGAAAACGGTCCCTGGGATCAGTGCACTCACCCAGTTATCAAAGTCATAAATAAATAAAAAATCCATTTACAAAGGAGAGAGTCCTAAAAGAACTCACAAAACTGAAGGTGGACAGGGCAATGGGATCAGATGGGATACACCCTAGAGCATTAAAGGAATTAAGGGAGATACTAGCTGCACCACTAACATCCCTGTTCAACAGGTCACTAGATATGGGAGAGGTTCCAGAGGACTGGGGAAGGACCAGTGTAGTTCCTATCCACAAAAGTGGGAGCAAGGAAGAGGCTGGTAACTACAGACCTGTCAGTCTGACCTCAGTGGTGGTGAAAATGATGGAATCGCTGCCAAGAGAAAGGATAGTGGAGCACCTTGAAGCCAGCAGAGCACAAGATCTGAGGCATCGGCTGGCCCAGTGGCACTGAGAGTTGAGGCACTGGCAGCCACTCCTTGTACTATGCCGGTGACCTGGGTTCAGGAACGAGCTCGGGTCAGCAGGGGTCGGGAGGATTAAGCGTCCCAGTGGATGCTCTCCTCCTTCTGGGGTGGGATACCAGGGGTGCAGTACACACCTGACATCCTGAGAGAGCCATTGGGAACACAGGCTCTCAAGGGATTGGCAGCTCCATCTAATGGAGTTGAGGAAGGGGGATGTCTGTAGGCGCTTGGGAGGGATGTGCATCAGCATGTCTCCTCTCTGGACACTCACCGTCTTTGTGCAGGCGTCTCAGGGGGCTGGAACAGGGGAGACCACAGAAAAACAGAAAACACTCCTCGGCGGTCCTAGATGATGACCGCTCCGGGCCATCCAAGACCACCAATTCTGGACAGACCCCGCTGTGCAGGAGGAAGTAAGAGGTGAGGCACTCTAGGGGCAGATCCTGAGTAGGGAGCAGAGATGGTGATGAGCAGCTCGAAGGAGTTGGCACCGAGGGGCAGGCATGAGGAGATAAACAGAAATTGTAAAAAAATTAAAAATAAAGATCTGAGGCATCACAGATTCACGTCAGGAAGTTCATGTCAAATGAATCTGATAGATTTCTTTGGGTGACCAGGAAGGTGGATCAGGAAGGAGAGGTGGATGTAGCCTACCTTGACCTCAGCAAGGCATTCAGCACTGATCCACATAGGAGGCTTGTGACCAAGCTGGGTAGCCTGGGATTGGGTCACAAGGTGGTGAACTGGGTGGGGAATTGGTTGAGGGATACAATGCAGAGGGTGGTGGTAAACAGAGCTAAATCTGAGGTGGGGAGGGCAACAAGCAGGGTGCCACTGGGATCAGTTCTTGAGCAAGTACTATTTAATATCTTTATTAGTGACATTGCTGAGGGGCTGGAAGGGAAGGTATGCCTCTTTGCAGATGACATCAAGATCTGCAATAGGGTAGACAGTCCATGAGGGGTGGAGAAAATGAAAAGTGACCTATCTTAGCTGGAGGAATGTTCCAGAATGTGGCAGCTAAGATTCAATGAGCAAAAGTGCAAAATCATGCACTTAGGGCGCAGAAACACAGGGGAGGATTACAGATGGGGGGAGAGTTGTTAGAGGCCACAAAACAGGAAAGAGATCTAGGGGTGATCATATCTGATGACCTAAAGGTGGCCAAACAATGTGCCAAGGCAGTGGGGAGAGCCAGTGGGATGCTGGGGTGCATAGGGAGGCATATCAAGTCATTGGTGAGGCCTCATTTGGAGTACTGTGTCCAGTTGTGGAGGCCCCATCTCCAAAAGGACATAGACAAGGTAGAGGCAGTTCAAAGAAGGAAACAAAAATGGTGCAGGGCCTACACCAAGGGTGGTACAGGGAGAGTTTGGAGGAACTCAATATGTATACCACGGAAGAGAGGAGAGAAAGGGGTGACATGATCGAGACCTTTAAGTACCTAAAGAGAATAAATAAGGTACAGGAGGGAAGGTCCTTTCAGAAGAAAAGATGCTTTAGAAGAAGAGGACATGACATGAGACCGGAAGGGGGTAGACTAAGGGGCAATGTGAGAAATTACTTCTTCACAGAAAGGGTAGTAGAGGCATGGAATAGCCTCCCAGCAGAGGTGGTGGGTGCAAAGTCAGTGGGGGAATTCAAAACTGCATGGGAGAGACATAGGGAAACTCTAACAGGTCAAAAGAGGAAATGAGGTTGGAGATCAAGTAGGATCTGAGGCATTTTGTTTTTGTAGGTAAGGAAAAAGTGCAGACTGGATGGTCCTGGCAGTCCTTGTCTGCCGTCAAATTCTGTTTCTATATATAAATTTTTAGTGGCTAGACTAATTCATTTGCCATTTCCTTTGGGACCAACAAGTGTAAGTTGACTTCCCTACCCTTATACTCAATGACTTATATTGTACGTTCTTTTTACTGAACATCCATCTTCGTCTATATCCCCTTCCATCACTTGGCTCTATGAAAGTATCCTCATCCCTGTCATTTATCCATGAACTGTACATAAGAATCTGTTTAATTTCTCAGCTTCTCTCTTCTAGTCTTCTATTATTTCCACACCCAGCTTTTGTGGCACAACTGTATTTTTTGTCTTTTTCCATTTACCTACCTATATGATTCTTTTAAGTTCATATCTTTCCCTGTTGCTAAATGGCTTTCCAAGCTTTTCATTATTAGTTTCTTACTGTTTTGACTTTCTCCCTACATCTTTCACTTGCCTCTGTTGTACCCTCTGTTTTTGACTGCCTATAGACCACCTTCTTAAACATTAGGTTTTACCCAACATGCCCCTGTCCCAACCACCAATCCTTCCACTCTTTCCTTATGTTGTTGTATCTTTGTACCCTGTAACTGTTATACACTGTCAGCCCTTGTTCTACTACCAGTTTCCTTATGATTTAGGAACAGTATCGTGTTGTGGTCACTTCCTGCTAATGGATCTCTTGTACCACATTATATTATCTCCTCTGCCATACTGTATAATACTAAATCCAAAATTACCCCTTCCCTTGTCCCTTTTGCAAAATACTGTTCCAAGTTGCAATCTTTTGCCATTTCCATTAGCAGTTTCCCTGATCTAGTGACTGCAGTGCCTTTTTGCTAGTTAATACTTCCCAGGTTAACGTTTCCCATTAAATGGACGTATTCCTGCTCAGTGGCCATCGTAGTTTGAAAGCCCAATAAAAACACTTTCAAATGAAGATTGGGCTCATCTGTAGCTTTAAGCACTCCAGAGATGCAGACGACTGAGTCTGTGCAACATTAATACTACATTGCAGACATTTTTTAGAATATTGTGATGTCAACGAGGAACAAGTTAACCACATTGAGGCAAGCACAGCGTGTTCCTCCATGACATCTTAATGTTCTCCATATGGCTACAATGTAGTATTAACATGGAAGAGAATCATCTGTATCTCCAGAGTGCTTCTACCTACAGATGAGCCCATACCTCCTTTGAAAGAGCTCTTTATGGGCTTTTAGACTGTATCAGCTACTGTACTTGAATGTTTCCCTTTAAAATAACATTCTTTTCTAAGGTAACTTTTTTCAGTTTCTTTATTCATTTCCTGATCAGTTTCTTCGCCAATAAGAGCTGTCCTACCAATTGTCCCTTTAGCCCTTACCATTATTGATTCTGTTTCTAAATACTCTTCTATATTATGTTTCTCACTAGTTTGATGTTCTTTCTAACATGTAATGCTGCCCCCCCCCATCTTCTTTGCTTCCAGACCAGCCAGTTTAACATCCATAGTCGGAAAGATGCTGTAAACTCTAAAAAAAGCAGAGGCTGGTGGATTTCCTTGTGGCAATAGGACTTCAAGATGTCAGACACCACTGGTACTGGGTGGGTTGTGCCAGACCAACCTGACTTCTTAAAATTGGGTGCTGAAAGTAGTAGATGAGAGGCAGGCAGTGAACATATTGTACCTTGGGTTCAGTAAAGCCTCTGACTGTCCCACATGGATGGGTTGTTAAGAAGCTAGGGGACCTGAGGTAGGGAAGAGAATCAGGAGAAGGTAAAAAAATTGGTTATGTAACAGACCTTGGAGGGTTGTCCTTAATGGGGACCTGGGGTAGAGAACAGAAGCAGAAGAAGGTAAAAAAATTGGTTATGTAACAGACCTTGGAGGGTTGTCCTTAATGGGGAGTACTCAGAGGTCAGGTGGTCACCAGTGAAGTGCTGCAGGGATCAATCTTGGGGCTGGTCCTCTTTATCATTTTTATTTGTGATACTGAAGTGATTCAGTGAAAGGTCGGCATTTTTTGCAGATTATACAAAGTTCTGCAGAAGAGCAGGCAGTCAGAAGGGGGTAGGAAGTATGATGGAATCTCTGAAAAAGGCTGGAGAAGAGGTCAATGATTTGACAGTCGCAATTTCATGCCAAGAAGTGCAAGGAAGATCCAAGGATTGAATAACGAATGGGGGGTTGCTGTGTAGAGTATGGCAGAGGACAATGACATGGAGGTAACAATGTAGATCAAAAGGAAGACAGCACCACAGTGCAACATGGCAGTGGAGAAGGTGACTAAACTGCTGGGATATACAGGAAGGGGGATTAGCAGCTGAAGGAACAAGATGATTCTGCCACTGTACAGGGTCCCTGGTACGTCCTCACCTGGAGTATTGTGTGCAGTTCTGGAGCCCACTCAGGGACGGGGTGAAACAGGAACATAGGAGGTAACCAGAATGATTCATACGCAGAATGATAAGTCTAACAGTGTCACCAGCCAGGATGCAATGCAGTACTTCACCGTATTTCTGCAGTATAACTGCAGGGTGCTGCAGGGACAGTGTAATTCAATGGCAATTAACCCTTCTGTCATACAGTATTTTGCGATATGTCAATCACTGCAAGGTACTGCACTGCACCATGGTTAGCACCACTGTACATGAAGAGGTTGTTAAATCTCATCTTGTATACGCTGGAGACAAAAAAGGGAGCGGGGGGGGGACATGACAGAGATGTACAAATACCTCCATGGGATTAACAAAGTAGACAGTGAAGAGTCATTTACACTGAGTGGGAACACCAGCACCATCGGGAACTCAAAGGAGCTGGTGGGGGGGGGGGGATTTAAGGAGGACATCAGAAAACATTTCTTCATGAAAAGGGTAATAGAAGAATGGAACAGGCTACTAAAGGAGGTAGTCTGCGCAGTATCCATGGGGATTTCAAACATGGGTGGGCTATGCATATGGGGCTGATGAACACTGTCAAGAAGGAAGGGAAGGGGCTGGCCCAGTGGCACTGAGGGTTGAGGCGCTGGATACCACACCTCGTGCCACGCCAGCGACCTGGGTTCGGGAACTAGCCCGGGCCGTTTGGGGTCGGCAGGGGAGAGAGAAAGGATCCAGGGCATGCCCGACACAGCAGCGGCCCCCAGTGGGAGCTGGAGGCACTGCATATGTGTAGGGTGGCAGTAGAGGGACAGAACTGCGGCGGATATCAGAAGACATCATTGCACATCTGAGCTCCAGGGGAGGGAGGAGGGGCAACACCAAACACAAGAAAATCCCCTGCCTTGGGATAGGCGATGGCTCCCCCCAGGGCCGGAATACCACACTCCCACAGTCGGGCTCCTCAACCAGGATGCTGACCCCGACCAGCAGACTGGATTATAAACAGAGCACCAGGATGTTGGCGGCCCCACCTTGGGGGGCTCAGAGCCAGGAGATGTGCTGGGTGGGGTGGGCCTGGCGAGAGGCTTCAGACAGGGAGGTAGAGTCTCTCTGGTGAGTGGGGGCAACTGGAGAGAGTTCCCTGAGCACAGGTGCAGAAAAAGAACTGGAAAAATAAAAAAGATGGAAGGGGAAGGGAGTGAAGGACCACTGGGGCTGTAACAAGAACTAGGGCTGAGCAGACTCAGTGGGCTACAGGGTCTCAGTCGACAAGATCTATGATTTCTGGGCATCTGTGACAGAAGACCTCTCACTAACTCAATGGTTCCACTCACTATGAATGGCTTGTGGCTGCTGGATCATTTGCTCAAAATTTGGGGACTTCTTGTACATCATCAAAATTAGCTTTCAAGACAAAAGGAGGGATGAGGGATGAAGGTTTGAAGTTTAAAACATCTGTTAGCATCTTTATTAAGTCTCCTACTGTGATGTGGTCCCAGAACTTAACTGCTCTATAGTAACTTTCTGGTTCACCTGGAGGATTGCTGCCTCTGTAAATCTGCCATCCTCTTCATACACCCCTAGGGCTATTACCAGAGTTTAAAAATGGGAAGAGTTGCTCCAGAAGACACTATGCCATGGTTCAGAAGGATGAATGCAAACAAGAAAACCAGTATCAGACCTCTTTTCTGTTGTTCCAAATTCATTAAAATGCATGACACAAACAATAAATACAGCAAACCTATGGACTCTGCACAGTGCGATATGAAAAAAGGGATGGGAAAAAATTTAAACCAGTTTGGTACAGTCAAACATTTATAGCAACTCCTTAAATCAACAACATACAAAGCTGTGAATAACATGTGAAGCAAAATACTACACCGCATGCAATTAAAAGAGATATCAAGTTAAAATTGCAACAAGTGGATCACAATAGATTGAATAAAATATTGGGAAATGAATACATCCAATATCCTAGAAAACTACATTCAATGCATTCTTCTTAATGTTATAAATATTAGAATAGTATTATTATCATAACGGAAAATGGTAACCCCCGAGCTGGTAACACTAATTTAATCTTTTGGCAAGTGTCATGCAACACTAATAATATCACAAGATAAAGAATAAAATGAATATAACAGCAATGCTGCCAAGATTTGGGCTTATATAAACATATATACGATGTATAACATCACTACCAGTTTGGAAAGATGTCTGAAAGAAAAAAAGTTATTCTTCGAGGATATCTCCCTTCACTGAGCCACATCATGTAACTGTAAGCCATCATCTTCAGGACCACCCAGAAATGTTTTGCTAATGGGTTGCCAACATCGATGTGCCTTGTCAATGCCTATATAACATGGATATTCCCAGCATGCCTCTGTTCTTTCTCCCACTGTCAACTGCTTGTTGGTCCACCATTGCTGAAGAATGCCACTGAACTTTTGCAAGAATTTGCTAATGCTGCTAGTTCTCTAAGCTTATTTTAAAACTTTTTTTTTACGCTGCTGCCGAAAGACAAGGAACACTGTTCCATTATTACCACTGTGGTGACATTAAGATTTATAAAGATGACCACTCCATTTGTATCCAGTGCCTTGGTACAAACCACAACATTAAATCTTACTCAGTTTGCCGGAGCTTTAACCAGGTAATCTGGAGGCACAGTAAGAAGGCTTTGAAAGTATGTATGTATATATATATATATATATATATATATATATATATATATATATATATAAAAAGCTTCAAGAAATTGAGAAACAGGTTGCTGTGAAGGCGGTTTCCTTGTCAACCAATTCTGTTCCTGGTTCACCATTGGCTCGTCGATCTCTGCAGTATATGGTGGCTATTGCTGACTCAAAGAAAAGGGATTAGTCCTCTAAGTCAGTGTAAAAACACTGCCACACTGAGAAGGATTAACGGCGAAAGGGCTAGGGCGATTCCCCATACCATTCCTTTTTGACTCTAAGAAGAGGTACATCTACTGAAAAAGATGGGTCCGCAGCTTTGGCTGCAAGTCCTGCCATCGCCCCAGCCATCTCTCAGACACCAAGATTGGGGTCCAGCACTGGCTGGCTTCCCCCACCGAGAGATTCTCAGCCAATACCGCCATTGGGCACAGTCCTGAAAGTTCAGCTGTTGTCAACCCCTTTGGAGCCAGTCGAGACACAGCCTCTGTCCATTGGTACTCTCGGCTGGATGGCCACTGATGTCCTAGTTCTTGGACCTGGCAATAGTGCCAGGCCCTGAATGGCTTCCACAGGCAGAACATCTGTTGACAGCTCCTCCTCACTTGTCTCTTCAGCCCATCAACCCTCAGCCAGTGACGGTCAATGAGAAACTGGAGTATAATCCAAAGCATATGGAAGAAGAGGAGGAGGCAGTGGATGATGATGAAGAGGCAATAAATGTTGTGGGCTCAAGCTCCACTCTGGCCCTCTTACTCAGATGAGAGTGTGAAAAATACTCCAAGGTCTCCACCTGAGGTTGCCTCATTTCAATCCTTCCCGGAAAAGGTACAGGCAAAATTGTGGTTTCAGGCACAGGAGGATTCCTTAAGAAAAATCTCTGAGTTCTTGGAGGTTTCCATCTCCCCTATGGTCACTATTCATCTTGTGCATTCTGCACTTGAGGATGCCACTCTGTTCAGCCCCCATATGTTACATAGATGTTGCTGGCAGATAAGGGCCTTTGGCCCACCTTGTATGCTCAATTATGCGGTTTACTGTGCTTCTTCAAGCTTCCCTGGAACTAGGTTGTCCCCTTCTCCCGACTACCAGCATCCCCTTATGCCTATCCCATGCATTCTTAAATCCTGTAATTGTTTCCGCCCCACCACCATTCATCCAACACCCCCTCTGTGAAAAAATACTTCCTCACGTTTCCTTTGAACCTCTCTCCCTCCAGTTTCCTCCCATGTCCCTTAGTCATGGAGCATCTTTTTCATTGAAAAATTGTGTTTTCCTGCACCTTGTTCCTTCCTGTGAGGCATTTATATGTCTCAATCATATCTCCCCTCTCCTCCAGGGAGTGCATATTTAAGTCTTTCAGCCTGCCCTCGAAGGGTTTGTGATGTAATCCTTGCACCATCTTGGCTGCCCTCCTCTGGATTGCCTTTACTCTATGTCCTTACGTAAGTAAGGTCTCCAGAACCGGACACTGTACTCGAGGTGTGGCCTCACTAATGTCCTATATAGTGGAATTATGATCTCCGTTTTCCTGCTGGTGATACCCCTGCCTATGCATCCCAGCATTCTGTTTGCTTTTCCTGCCACCTTGTTGCACTGACTCCCTACCTTGAGGTCATCAGAGATGATAACACCTAGGTCTCTTTCCTGTTTGCAGCATTCTATACCCCCCAGCTGATATGTTGTTTCTGGGTTTTTGTGCCCAATGTGCATTATCTTGCACTTTTTTTGCATTAAATCTCAACTGCCAGTCCCTAGACCAGTCCTCAAGCTTCTGCAGATCTCTCCTCATTCTCTCCGTACCCTCTGGTGTATCTACCCTGTTGCAGAGCTTTGTATCATCAGTGAACAGGCACATTTTCCCTTCTAGGTTCTCTGTAATGTCACTGATAAAGATGCTGAAGAGGACTTGACCCAGCACAGATCCTGGTGGAACCTCACTGGTCACCTTTCCCTCTGTGGAGTGACAGCCATTTACCACCACCCTCTGTGTCCTGCTATCTAGAACATTCCCCACCCACTTTACCACCATATTTCACACTCCCACATTCCCTAGCTTGTTTAACAGCCTTCTATGTGGCAGAGTATCAAAGGCCTTGCTGAAGTCCAGGTAGGCCACATCTACTGCCCCCCCCCGATCTACCTCCCTTGTCACCCATTCGATGAACTCAATGAGATTCATCTGGCACGACCTCCCTCCAGTAAAACCATGTTGCCTTGGATCCTGTAGACCACTGGCAATGAGGTGTTCCACTATTCTTTCCTTCCGTAGTGTTTCCATGATCTTCCCCACTACCAAGGTCAGGCTGACTGGTCTGTAGTTTCCTGCTTCTGATTTTGTATAGGGGTACTAAATCCACTGTCCTCCAGTCTCTGGGAACCACCCCTGTTTCCAGTGACAGGCTGAATAAGGTTGCCAGAGGTTCCACCACCACCTCTCTTAGCTCCCTCAGCACCATGGGGTGTACCTAATCTGGCCCCATAGCTTTATTAACTCTTATTCCCTGCTAAGCCCTATTATTCATCACAGCCTTAAATGGACTCAGTGGTGATTATGGCTACTCATGACAGACCAAAGACTCCCCAAAACATGAGTTACCTTCCTCTTGATAAGGAATCAAGGAAGTTAGATGCGATCAGAAAGAGACCTTTCGTGTCTGCTTCGCTGGGCCTAAGGATTGCCAGCCATCACGCATACATGATAAAATATCAAAATTGCCTTTGGAAGACTATGCCCACCCTGGCTGAAAAACTGGTGGAGGAACAGGACAAAACACTGGTGCAGCATACTATTGTTAATAGCCAGGAGGCTGGTAAGCACTTGTTAGAAAGGGACAATGGCATACTGGATGGACCTAATGGCCCTTTTCTGCCGACAAAATCTATGTTTCTATGTTGAGGTCTGCCTATAATGCTTCAGATGCTTCTGCCAGGGTTGCTTCCACTGGCATTTGCCTTCATTGTCACTCTTGGATAAGGGTGGCTGGTTTTGCCTCAGATGTGCAACAATCTAATGAATGTCCCATTCAGAGGTAAACAATTGTTTTGCAATGACATAGAAAATGCATAAAGAGATTTACAGTCTTCTGAAATACTTTGTGATCCCGTCATACTCTCAACCCTAAACCCCAGGAAGGGGTCGGGGTTCTCATCACAGGTCCTGGGCCTGTCCAGGTTGGGGCTATTCAAGAGGCCTGGGATATGGTTCCTGGAGACCTCAACCTTTCACCTCCCAGTGCCCATGCCAGACTCATAAAGGGTCAGACCATTGCCTGCTCACCTGCCACCCCTGGTGCTTCTTAACTCCCTTCCTCCAGCCTCACTAACTCCAGAAGTCTTGGTGGAAGGCTGAATCTCATTCTTTCTATAAAAATGGTGAGCGATCACTACAGATGCCTGGGTCCTGGAAGTGCTTCAACAAGGACATGCTTTAGAGCATCTTACTGTTCCTCAAGTGACCCTCCCCCCATTGCCCAACACATATCCTCTAGGATATTTTGCTCTTATGCTGGAGAAGGTTCAATTTCTCCTCCACAAGAGTACTATGGAACTTCTCCCAGTTTTGGAACAGAACCAGGGTTATGACTCCCAGTATTTTCTGGTCCCAAAATGGACTGGGGAATCTAAGACCTGTACTAGACCTTAGAGGACTAAATCTATTCATCGAATACAAAAAGTTTTGAATGGTTTCTCTGCAGTCACTCCTTCTGCTATTATTAAAAGGGGATTGGATGGTTGGACACGAAGGATGCATACCTCCATGTCAAGATCTGCAGGTTACACAGAAAATAACTGTGTTTCATGTTCCAGGACTCACACTACTAGTTTTATGTCTTGTTCTTTGGCTTATGATCTGCATTGTATGTCTTTATCAAAGTTTTTGCAGCAGTGGCAGCTGCCCTCCTCGGGTAGACTTCTACATCTTCCTCTATGTAGATGACTGGTTGCTGAAAGCCCCATCTCGGGAAGCTACTATCTACACACTGTTTTGGACCCAACAGCTGTTCAACCAATTGGGAATAATGGTCAGTGAACCAAAGTTGGTTCTTAGTCCTTACCAGAAGCTCCAATACATAGCGGTAGTTCTGGACATAAGTCTGAGATGGGCATTTCTGCCCTCTGACCCTGCTATGGCACTGATGGCCCAAGCACAGCTGGTATCATCAAGCAACTATGTCTTGGTCAGATGCCTTCTAAGGCTAACAAGCCTGATGACTGCTGTAATACTGACTGTCCCACTAGCTCGCCTTCACATGAGGATCCCTCAATGGTTCCTCAGGTTGCAGTGGGCACAGCATTCCGACAAGCTAAAGAGTCTCATACAAGTGACTCCTCCACTCCATTGCTCCCTGCATTAGTGGTTGGACAGCTCCAACCCAGAGATGGGGGTCCCTGTTCCTCCAGTCATCTCTCTCCTGGTGATGACCCCAGATGCCTCGGGTTTGGGATGGGGTGCCCATCTGGGCCCCTTCAGAACTCAAGGCAATGGGCCCCTTTGGATATGGTTCTGCACAGCAACACTCTGGAGATGAGGACTGTCCTGCTTGGCCTACAGGCCTTCACCGCTCTCCTCCCAGGGAACAAGCTGCTGATTCATACAGATAATATTTTGGTGATATATTACATCAACTGACAAGGTGAAGTTCATTCATACCCTCTCTGCAGAGAGGTGATGAGAGTCTGGCACTGGGTAGTGGACCACAACATATTTCTATCTGTGGTGTTCCTGCCAGGTACCCTAAATGCACTGGCAGATAGCCTCAGTCAGTCTTTTGCACTGTACCACAAATGGGACCTCTCAGACTCTGTCATGGACAGCCATTTTGAAAAATGGGGTCATCTGGACATAGACCCGTTTGCGTCTCCACAAAACGCACAATTGCCACATTTCTGCTTACTTGCTTCAGGACCTGGAGCTGTCTAGTGAGAAGCATTGTCCATCTCCTAGAAATGGAGGTTTATGTACACTTTTCTGCCATTCCCACTGATACAGAAGGTTCTAGTCAACCTCCAGGCGGAACCAGCCTCCTTAATTCTGTTCGCCCCCTTACTTGTCCAGACAAATTTAGTTTCCTCTGCTACTGCAACTGACAGTGGAACCTCCTGTCCCACTCCCTCTGCAACTAGGGCTTCTGACACAGGAGCTGGTGCTCTAGTGAATCCAGATCCAGAAGGAAGGCAGTTTAGCACAGTGGTTTAAGACTCTGAGCTGCAAATCTGGAGACCTTGGTTTGAATTCCACAGCCCCCACTTGCATACTGTGTGACCCTAAGCAAGTCACTTAACATCCCTGTGTTCCCAGGTTGCACCTGTAAACAAGCTTTCAGCTTAGTGTGTCTCACCTGGTTAAACAATTGGAAAAAAAAAAAAAAGATATGTGATCCCCCCACCTCCACGCTTGGCTCCTGAGGACAAACAGCTCTCCTGCTTCAGGGTCTCTCTGGCAGTTGCTGATGTTCTAATGGTGGCTATAAAGCTGTCTACATGGTACGCACTCACAAAAATTGAAACATTTTACAGTATGGTGTACTGCCCATGCCCTGGATCCTGTTACGTGTCCAGTGTCTATTGTGTTAGACTACCTCTTGTCCCTTAAGGACTCAGGACTGGGATAGTCCACTATTAAGGTTCACCATGTCACAGTGTTGGCTTTTCATACCCTCACAGAGGGCAAGACAGTGGCCCAGATGATTCCTAGAGTTATTCTATTATTTTTTTCTTCAGAGTTAACGCAACAGTCATATGTTGTTCTGGTTGGGGGGTAAAAAAACATGAATAATATATAATGTAAAAATGTTCACATCCATGTACGAGATGCTAAGCACAGAGTTTTAGAAAAATACATATCATCTTATTTTAAACTAGGAACAATAAATATTTCATATTATGAAGTCTGTGTGGACCCAGCCCTGTATTTCTTTGTTATATAATTCGCATAGTTGATCCCAGCTTGAGAAAAAGTTATTATAGAGAAAGCTTAAAAATAACTGCTTCCACTCCCTTATAGGTAAAAGTGTGGAAACTGAAAGTGCTTTCCAATTTTTGAGTATTAACCTTTTTACTGACATCAGATTGGCTTCGACTAGAGTGCGTTGTTTGGGATTTAAAGAAAAATTACTATACATTTCCAAAAGTGCGTATTTAGAGTCCTGCCAATTTGCTGGTCTATAGCTAATTTGGTTTAAAATCATATATAGGACTATGTCCACCATTCTTTGCATAACTGACAACACCAAAAAAGAATATAATATATCTGCATCTTGTTTCCCACAATGCCAACAAGTTGAAGAGATAGACGAATTTGCCTTATTCAATCTATAAGGTGTAAAATTGTCCCCACTGAAGATTTTAAATTGAACTGATTTGTTTGTGGATAACTTGTACTCTTGCATAGAGTTACATGCTTGTAGCCATTGAGCTTCTGTATATTTTTCCAGAAAATCATCTTCCCATTTACTAAAAACTTTACCATATATATCCTGTACTGGATCAATTAATGGACTAAATATCCATGGAAACATCCTTTTTGATTTTTCTTTTGTGTTTAATAAGTTCTGTAATTCACATTCAATTTATTTATTATTTGGTGCTCTTTCCCATGTTTTATAGTCTTTTTTTAAATAAGCTACATAATTATTAATATTGTAATTTATGTGAATTGCCTAATCCATATTTTGTTTTAACCATATCCCATGGCATCATCACATTTATTTCTCAAGTCCTGCTATCTATGGATTCCATGTTGTTACCAATATTTATTTTTTTAACACTTGCACACTTAATTTGAGGCAGTATAGCGCAGTGGTTTAAGGCTCTGCGCTGCAAACCTGGAGACCTGGGTTTGAATCCCACAGCCCCCACTTGCATACTGTGTGACCCTGAGCAAGTCACTTAACTTCCTTGTGCTCCCAGGTCACACCTGTAAACAAGCTTTCAGCTTAGTGCGTCTCTCCTGGTAAAAAAGAAAAAAAAAATTGTAGTTTGGATTACCCCATATTCTTGCCATAGGCAAGCACTGTATAGTCCATTTTGATTTGAAACCAAAGTAATTAAGTATACAGGAGATATTTTTAATTATTTCACTGATCAATATTTTATATTTTTTAGCTGAAATTAATACTGTAAATGTTTTATATCAAAATCAGCTCCTATTATTACTTGGATTCTTTATAACAGGCTGTTCAAAATCTCCAGCACTTGCCTGATTCAATGGACAAACTAAATTCCACAATGGCCAGATTAGAAACAAAAATGGAGATTGAGATTAAAAGAATAAATGAATTAGAAAAAAAGGCAATCTCAGCTAGAAGACACAATACATCTGATGCAAAAAGATGTAAAATATCTAAAAACAAAACAAGGGTTGCTGGAAATAAAACTGATGATCAAGAAAACCGCTCCAGGCAGAAGAATGTTAGAATCTTTGGTTTGCTCACTGAGTGGGAAAAAAAAACTGTTCGGTTCTGGATATTATTAAAGGTCTGTTCTCCTCGCTGCTCGGTCAAGATAAACAACTCCCTATAATCGATAGAGCTCACTGGCTGACATAAAAAACAGAGCTCTTCATGTCCGGCTATAGCCAAATTTCTGAACTCTGAAGATGTCATCTTGCAAGTCTTATAAAAAAACAAGAATTTCAAGTTTAGAGATCAGTCAGTTTTTCTAAAACATGACTTTTCAAAAAGTTTATGGGTCTCAAAGAAGCAGTATATGAATGTACAGCAGCTTTTGTGTGTGTGTGGGGTGCGTATATTATTTATCCCTCAAGATTTAAAGTGTTATTGAACGGTCAAGTTTTAATTTACAACAATGTCAATGAGGCTGTAACTGACTTAAAAATATGTCTGCCTAATATATTTGGCACATTTGATTATGGCTAAAATGTTTATAAATCCTTCTGATATGATATCAATCAGACAGAAATTTTCTTTTGATAAGTATTCTGAGGGATCGGGAAATATTAGGAGGGTATGGAGGCTATCCTAGGCCTGGGCGGTTGTGCCCAACAGAGTTTCAGGGTATGCCAGATATGGGTCAATGGCATTAAGGGGGGGAATGAGGGGGGATTAAAACTTAAATATGCTAAATTGTGGAGGGGGGAAAGAGGTACTGTATTTGCTAGGGGATGCTTTATTTTTAACATGGACAGAGTCTGACCAAAGCTTCATGCCTTCTCTATGAATTATTTAATATGGCTTTGCTTATAACAGGTGGAACATGGAATGCTAACAGAATAAATTTCTAGATTAAAAGATACAGGATATTTAACAGGATTAAGAAATTAAAAATGGACATAAACTTTCTTTATTTTATTTTGAATTTTGATGACCAGGTAAGCCCAATGGGTCATATATATCCCTTTTTCAGGGGCGACCCACGGAAATACATTTCCAGCAGGAGAGTAATGGTTACAGAGAAGTCAGGGTAATAATAAGTTCCATGGAACAGACATACAATGTTAAACTGATTACACACTAGGCCAAGGAGACATAATATGCAATTATTTTCATATAAACTATGTATTTACAGTTATAAATATATAGGTATATACAACGGACTGAGTTGAAGTTGAGGGGGAGAGAGAGAATAGTAGAGGGATTCAGCAGAGGAGGGAGTCAATGGATGGCTGGCTCAAAAGGGAAGGGAAGACAATTGTTATGGTAAGGGTAGGCTTAATTAGAGGTGCAGATTGGAGGGGGAAAGAAGATTTCTTTGAAGTACTTTTTGAATTGGGGAGAGACGTACAGGAAAGTACTTGCTGAGGAAGGTTATTCCATCTGTGAGGTGCTAAGAAGGAGAAGGATTTCCTGCCTATGACTAACCATGTTTTGGGAAGGACAAGCAGTGGAAGGTGAGTGGAGCATAAGGTCCTTGAGAAGGGTTTTAACATGAGCAGGTTGGAGAGGATGGGTGGGGAGGGGAGAGGAGGTGGATGAGTTTGAATGTAGTGCAGTGTGATGGGAAGTCAAGCTGTGCCTCAAAGGACAGCCAGCCTAGTGCTTGGAGCACATCGTAGTGTTGTGTATGAGCAGGAACATTAGCTGAAAAATGGGCAATCCTGTGGTAGGCTTGCATTAATTTTGAACAGGATACATTGCTTAGCTGAGAAAAGCAGGGGGGTTCCATAGAAAAGGTCCGGGAGAAGAGTGGCTGAAGCAACTGTTCTCTGGGATTGGAGGGTCAAGTAAGGGGCAGTTCAGTAAAGTAGGCCCAACTTTTGATGGGTTGCCTTTACTACTCTATCAGCATGTACTTCAAATGAGATATGTTCATCCAGTGTAACTCCTAAGTATTTAAAGAAGTTCACTCCTTTGAGTGCCTCCCCTGCTGAGGTGTTGACTACTAGGGGTTGCTGGTTAATCAAGTCAAAAGAAGTGTGATGGAACAGCATTGTTTTCATTTTCTTGGTGTTGAGCACCAGCAAGTTTTTGCAGAACCAGGTTCCCAGTGACTGGAAATCCTTCTCTAGGTTGGACTTCATGGAGAAGACAATGCTGTCTGGTCTATAGAGGATGGCATCATCAGCAAAGAGTTGTACCAATGCGCCACCACAGTTGAGGGGAATTTCGTTGATAAATATGGAAAACAAGAGAGGACCCAGGATAGACCCGTGGGGGACCCAGTCTTTGACAGGTGATAGGGAGGAGGTAACCCCAGCCCACTTGACACATTGCATTTGGTTAGACATATAATTAGAGAACCACGAGAGGGAGTTAGCATCAAGGCCAAGGGAATTTAGTTTCGCTAGTAGGAGTTGGGGATTGACAAGTTCAAACGTCTTCGTGAGATCTACAAAGACTGCTCCAGTAGCACGTCCCTGATCCCTTGCATGAAATATGTCAACGGTGATCCTTAAAAAGAGCGGTATCGTCCCATGCAATTTCTGGAAACCATGCTGACAGATGGTAAGGGCGTTAAACAATTCTATAAAGGAGTTAACTGATTATAGCGTATTCTTTCCTGAATTTTTGCAAGGGGACATAGTATAGATATCGTCCTGTAATTTTCGGTGAGGTTAGTAGGGCCACTCTTGTGTACATAATTTCTCCAAGAGGTTTTTCTAAATGTGAAAGAAATACAAAAACTAGAAAAATAAGTGGGTGACAAAAGTTGTATATTCAGTAAGCCAGAAAAAAAGATGTGCGGGGTGGCCATAATCTTTAATAAAAGGTTTAAGGGGAAGATTATTGATCAGGCAACAGATTCTAATGGTTGTATTGTTTTGGTCAAGATATAGATTAATGGAATGGAGATGGTTATAGGCTCTGTCTATGCACCTTTTACAGGTTATGGTAACTTTTTGGCAGAAGTTATAAAACTTCTTTGTATATGGAACTGTCGTTATATGTTGTTAGGGGGATTTTAATGCAATATGGGACCCTAAAATGAATAAAGCATCCCAAATTCAGCAATGTGATAGATACAAGTCTAGACTTTTGAGAAATTTTTTGACTTCTGATAATTTAGAAGATATATGGCGTATCTCGCATGGGAGAGAAAACGACTATGCCCATCAATCAGATAGACATAAAACTTTTGCTAGATTAGATTATGTATTTGCTTCAAAAGAGCATCTGATCAATAGTTATGCCTTGGATGCATCCATTGAACCGCATATTATATTGGATCATAGTATGCTTTCCTTTCAGTTACAAACAGATTTAAAAAAAAAAGAGAATAGTTGGAAATTTAACAATGGTTTTCTTATACAAGAGAATTTTGTTACAAAAATCCAGAATGAAATTCAAACTTTTATTAAAGACAATCAAGTAACTCAAAATAATATAATACATTGCTGGGATGCTTTAAAAGTGACTGTGCATGGCCATATTATCTTCATGGCTACTTGGAGTAATAAAAAAAGAATACAATCTCAGAAACAGCCACAGAAGAAACTTAAGGAACTAGAGACAGCTGTAAAAAGGAGATACAGAGAAAATTGAATACCATGAATTTAAAAAATTAACTGAAACCACAGAGATAAAAATTACTAAAATGAAAATGGGCTACATCTAGCAGCTATTGGAAAAATAATATTGAAAAAAATAGGAAAATTATTAGCCAATAAGATTAAGACAGCAGAAAATAAAGTAAAAATAATCTCAAATAAGAATGATCAGGACCAAGATATTTTGGACACAGATCACATAAAAGAAGACTTTTTTAAGTTCTATCAAAAGCATTCCACTTCAGAATATTCCCCAGATACAGAGGACTTAAAATATTATGAACAATTCTGTAGAAAACACATTTCCTCTGTAGAGGTGTAGGAACTTATAACACCTTTTTTAGATTTGGAGATAATATCTACCATGCATAGTACGGCAAAAGGAAAAAGTCTGGGGATAGATGGTTACACTCACGAATATTACATTGCTATGGAACCTGTTTTGGCCCCATTATTGGAGCAGTCATTCAACCAGATACAACAAACAGGGGTATTACCAAAATCCTTTAATCAGGCATATATAATGCTTATCCCAAAGCCAGGAATAGATTTATTTAGGATAGAAAATTATGGACCAATAGCTATTCTGAATATACTGTAGATTACAAAATAGGACACAAAAATAATAAATAACAGATTGCTAAATATTCTCAGTTTTCTCATACATACAGACCAATCTGGATTTATCCCAGCTAGATCAATACAATGGGGCTTACACAAAATATAGCTTTTAACACAATATTTGTAAAAATCTGGATCAGAAGCCATATTTCTTTCAATGGATGCAACCAAGGCATTCAGTATGCTTGAATGGGGATATTTATTTGAAATCTTTGATGGACGGTGTTCCAGGAAAGTTTATAAGTTATATTCAAGTATTATACAGGGAACCTTTGGCAAAAATTAAAAATAAATAATACCTTTACGGATTTCTTTATACTAAGGAGAGGAGTCAGGCAAGGCTGCCCCCTCTCACCAACACTTATTGTGTTGGCATTAGAAGTATTTTTGAATGAAATAAGAGATAATTCCAAAATAGAGGGAATAAAAATGGGAACAAATGAAATAAAAATTAACGCCTATGCGTTTTATCTCTTACTTACTTTACATAACCCCATTGTAAGTTTAGAGGAAACAAAAAATAAATAATTTCTCAAAAGTATCAGGATATAGGGTTAATGAAAATAAACCAGAAATTATAATTTTTAGTTCAATCCCATCTGAAAAAGTAAAAGAGTTTTAATGCCAAGATACAGAAAAGGGGGATGAATTATTTAGGAATACGTTTATCTAATCAAATACAAAAATATTATACTCTGATCTTTGGTACTATACTGACTTCATTGAAGGACAAATTACAGGGATGGAGCAAAATCCTGATGTCACTTTCGGGTAAAATCCAACTAAAAAAATGGTAGCTCTTCCAGATCAAGAGGTAAGTTCTATGTGTAAGTTCGTTTGTTTAATGAGTAAGCACACTGGAACATAGTACCATTTTCAGGTATGATTCACATAAAACATAATACAGACAATAAACATGAATAATTCAGAACAAGTTCCTTGTCAGTATATAAAATACATCAAATAAAACAAACACAGTCAGATAGTCCAATATAATACTGTAATAACATTTGTGAGAAGGAAATGACAGTTAATTCATTTCTAATATCATACGGAAGAGTATTCCAAATCCTAAGACCAGCAAAGGAAAAAGCCCTTTGACCAGTGGAGGTTCTCATTAAAAGCATTTTAAAGAACCTTTTATAAATGTGTGATCTGTAAATATGTAGCAATGTAGTATGTAGTAATGCTGCATCATTGAATGATAAGTGTACTATAGTTGTCTAAAAGGTTGCTAATAATAAAAAAAGGAATTCCAAATATACAGTTGAGAATATGTGACCTCAAGATTAATCTATATGGGGAAGGTTAGGGAGAAAAAAATAGCATTCAGGAAGTATAAGGAAACACAGAAGGTGCAGGACAGAGAACTGTACCAGTTAAAGAAGAAGGAAGTGTGGAAGGCAGTCAGAATAGCAAAGGCCCAAACTAAGGAAAAGATAGCCAACTTGGTTAAGAAGGGGATAAAACCTTTTATAGGTACATTAGGGAGCGAAGAAAGACCAAGGGAGGGATAGTGAGGCTTAATAAAAGGGAGGGTGGCTGGGAAGAAGGTGACAGTGAAAAAGCAGGTATACTGAACGAATACCTCTGCTCAGTATTCACAAAAGAGGAGGAAGGGGAGGTACCTAATCCAATCAACAGAAGCACTCAGGATAGGAGGGTTGATACAAGTCCATTCACAGAAGAAAGGGTTCTGAAAGAACTCCTAAAACTGAAGGTGGATAAAGCAATGGGACCTGATTGGATTCACCCCAGAATTCTAAAAGAACTAAGGGGAGAACTAGTGACACCACTGACTACCCTTTTTAACAAATCATGGGAGGATGGTGTGGTACCCAAGGACTAGAGGAGGGCGGATGTGATTCTCCTTCACAAAAGTGGGAGCAAAGCAGAGGCAGGAAACTACAGACTTGTTAGTTTGACCTCAGTGGTAGGGAAAATGATGGAATCACTTCTGAAAGAAAGACTTGTTGAGTACCTAGAGGCCAGTGGGGCACAGGACCCAAGGCAGCATGGATTCACAGCGGGAAGGTCATGTCAGATGAATCTAATAGTTTTCTTCGACTGGGTGACCAAAGAAGTAGACTAGGGAGGGGCTGTGGACATGGCCTACCTAGACTTTAGCAAGGCATTTGACACAGTCCCACACAAAAGATTAATAAACAAGTTAGCCAGCCTGGGAGTGGGTCCCAATATGGTAACCTGGGTAAAAAAATTGGCTGGACAACAGGACACAGAGGATAATAGTAAACAGAGTCCATGCTGAAGAAAGGGGGGTTACTAGCGGGGTACTGCAGGGTTCAGTACTGGGACCGGTCCTTTTTAATGTCTTTATAAGTGACATTGCAGAGGGACTGGAAGTAAAAGTACGCCTCTTTGCAGACGACACAAAGATCTGCAACAGGGTTGATACACAAGGGGGGAGGGGTAGAGAGGATGAGAAGGGACTTGGCAAGGTTGGAGGAATGGTCAAAAGTATGGCAGCTTAGATTCAATGCAAAGAAGTAGGGAGGCAGAGCTGAATCAGGTGTGGAGTCAGTGCTTTGGCTTCTCAGAAGGAACTAGAAGGGGGACAGGATCAGATCTACAGTACAGTAGCTTCTTGTTTTACATTGTTTTTCATGGATTCTACTTGGTAGAATATTTCTTTTCTTTCTTACTATTAAGGGGCTAGCAGGGTATTGTTTGGGGCTGTTGGAATTTTGAAACCTGTTTTGGTAGCTATAAGTGGGCTCATTTGTTTGGTTCACTGTGTGGCAGGCTGCATTTGTAGAGGCCTATTTCTTCTGTTTTAAACATAATTGGTGTAATTTAACTGGGTCTGTTTCTTTGAATTGGATACCTATATCTTCTAATTCCAAGCCTATTTTGATGTATTGTTGGTGAAGCTGTTTGAGTTGGTGTCCTGTTTCTTTGGGTAGCAAACCTATTTTGGGGGCTTTGAGTACAAATGATTCATTGTTGCTGGCTTCACTAGCTGCAAACTTTGAGTGCACAGTGGGGGAAGGGTGCTAATTGTCTGGCCAGGTCTCACTCAGTAGGGAGGCAGAGCTGAATCAGGTGTGGAGTCAGTGCTTTGGCTTCTCAGAAGGAACTAGAAGGGGGACAGGATCAGATCTACAGTACAGTAGCTTCTTGTTTTACATTGTTTTTCATGGATTCTACTTGGTAGAATATTTTTCTTTCTTACTACTAAGGGGCTAGCAGGGTATTGTTTGGGGCTGTTGGAATTTTGAAACCTGTTTTGGTAGCTATAAGTGGGCTCATTTGTTTGGTTCACTGTGTGGCAGGCTGCATTTGTAGAGGCCTATTTCTTCTGTTTTAAACATAATTGGTGTAATTTAACTGGGTCTGTTTCTTTGAATTGGAGACCTATATCTTCTAATTCCAAGCCTATTTTGATGTATTGTTGGTGAAGCTGTTTGAATTGGTGTCCTGTTTCTTTGGGTAGCAAACCTATTTTGGGGGCTTTGAGTACAATTGATTCATTGTTGCTGGCTTCACTAGCTGCAAACTTTGAGTGCACAGTGGGGGAAGGATGCTAATGGTCGGACTAGAGGCCTCAGCTACCTGATTGTTTCTGGAAGACTTGAGCTGGTCCCACCCACCCAAACCCCTCACCCCACCCACCCCTGGTCCATTATTTCCTTTATCCTAGGGGTTCTGATATCACTTCCTCAAACAGGCAAAGGATATGCACCTGTCATACCAGAAGCAGACATCCAGGAAAGAAACAGCAGCAAGTGAAGAGGTGACTGCTCTCTCAGTGGAAGGGAAGTAAATGCAAATCTAGGAACTTTCATTATTACTTCTTCACATTGATATTGCATTGGGAAAAGGAGGAGTAGGAGTTTGAAGAAGGTTATGCAATGGCTACTTAAAGTCTATTTTTGAGTGTGGATAGGAATATAAAAAGCAGTTGCTCGATATATCTAAACGTGTGCAACAAAGGAGGTAAGGGAAATAAAGATGATGTTTTGCACTGATAGAGGAGGGGAGACTTTGGGGAGTGTTTGGTATCCTGCATCTGGAAGGGTGGGGGGTCGCTGGTGGGCAACGACAGCAATGGGTAGGGTGGTAGGCTGCAACAACTGCAGTGCACCAATCTTTCTAAACATTGCCTGGAGTGTGGGAGGATGTTTAGTGTGCAACCACATAGAAAAACTTAGAAAGGAGATTGAGGGTCTGCAGGAGGAACTAAGACAGGCAAGGCAGATTGGGGTGGGTTTAGCCCAATACTGGAGGGAGGAAGAAGGGGAGATGAGGGAGGGCAATTTAAGCCAACAGTGGTGAGGAGAAGGTCAGAAGAAGGGAAGCAGAGAGCAAGGGGCCCAGACCAGGAAGAATGATTGCCAGGGAAACCAGGTCAGGAGACAAAAGTCAAATGGAAGGAGGCGATAGGGACTTGTGAGGGGACACGAAGAAATGGCAAAAGTCGTGGAGTGAAAAGGAGAGAACAGGTTACTATGAAGAGAGAGGGAGCGGACATTTGTGAAGGGTCTTCAGAAAACAGCTCTGCACTGCTACAGAGGAAGAAAGTGGAGGAGGAAATGATGAAATTAGAAGTATTGATAAATGCCTGGACCAAACTGGAGCGGGGAAGTTCTGCTGGGAGAACTGCAACAGGGGTAAAGGGGAAATAATGTGCAGGAGGAAGAAGAGGAGCTGGAAATGAGGGAGGGAGATGAATGGAAGCAAGCAGGGAGTAAGAGGGGTGGAATCTTAGTGCTGGGGGACTCAATACTAAGAGGAGTTAGATGGGGTAGCAAGGGGGAGAGGCATAGTCGCATTTGGGTGGAGGAGGCCATGCCAGGAATGACAGCGGAAAGGGTGGGACAGTCTGTTCTGAAATATGCTAGAAGGGGTAGGGACAAGCCTCATTTAATTATGCATCTTGGGACAAACGACCTGGCTGACAAGACAGTAGATATAGTCCAGAAGAGGTTTGAGGAACTAGCACAATTATGTGAGTGGGCAGGAAGATCAGTAACTTTTTCTGAGATACTTCCGGTGCCAAAGGCAAGCACAACAAGAAAGCTGAGAATAGAGGAATTTAACGGATGGCTAAGAACCTGGTGTTGTGCTAAAGGGTATGGGCTGTTGGAGGGTGGGAGGACCTGGGAGTACAGTAGTCTCTATGCCAAGGACAGACTACACTTGAGTGAGGAGGAAAGAGGTTGAAACAGAGGATGGAAGAATATATAGAGGAAGTTGGGAATTTAAACTAGGAGTTGGGGGTGGCAGTTGGGGAAGAGATATGCAGAGACCACATGTTGGGAAATCATAGGAGCTTACCCCCCATAACAGTGACAAAGGACAAATGGCAAGTACTATTGGTGATGCTAGGAAAGGAGGGCAGGATGGTGGGGGGAAGAGTGGAAGGTGGTTACCCTTAATGCTAGGAGCCTTGAGAGGAAAACTGCAGAGTTACAGGTTCTCATGGCAGAGGGAGAGGTGGACATTGCAGCCATCATGGAAACAGGGGCCACCCAATATAATGACTGGGACCTGTCTGTACCAGAGTACAGGTTATTTCGTAGGGACAGGGTGACTGGGAAAGGAGGGGGGGTGGCACTATATGTGAAGGAAGGACTGAAGTGTGTAAGGGAGGAAGGGGAGGAGGGTAGTACAGAGTCACTTTGGGTGAAAATCCAGGATTCCAAGATTAGGATTCTTAGAATGGGAGTGGTGTACAGGCCACCATCTCAGATTGAGGAGTTAGACAGGGAACTAGCGGGACAGATCAGGAGGACCTGCAAGAAGGGTAATGTGGTGATTGTGGGGGACTTCAACATGCCAGGAGTGGACTGGAGCACCCCAACAACCAGGAACAGAAGGGAGCAGGTACTGCAGGATGCCTTCCAGGACAGCTTCCTGCTGCAAATGGTCAGTGAACCAACCAGGTTAGGGAATACCCTTGACCTTGTGCTGGCAAATGGGGACTTTGTGAGAGAACTTACAGTGGAGGAACCGCTGTCAGGGAGTGACCACCACTCAGTATGGCTCACATTGGACATGGGCAAGGAAGGAGTGGAATCTGGCACAAGAGTGCTGGACTTCAGGAGGGCCGACTTTGGGAGGATGGGGAAGTGGTAAAAGGGTACCTGGCCAAAATTCAATCTAGTATGGATACTAACCAGAGATGGGAGCTCATAAAGCTGAGGATAGTGGAGGCAACCAAAACCTGCTGCAAAGCCCAGAGCAAGAAGGCTAGGGCTAAGAAACCGAGCTGGTTGAGCAAGAGGTCATGGAAAAGGTAAGGAGGAAAAGAGCTGCCTTTAGGAAGTACAAGAAAACAGGGAGGGGGGAGGACAGAGAGGAGTACTTGACAGAATCGAAGGAGGTGACAAGGGCAGTAAGGGGAGCCAAAGCATCTACGGAACTCAGGCTGGCAAAGGCATTAAGAAGGGGAGAAAGACTTCTTTAAGTACATCAGGAGAAAAGGAGCTGTAAGGACCACATAGGAAGGATTAGGGAAGGAGGGGCTGGGTGGAAGCAGGGTACGATAAGGCGGAAGCACTAAATAAGTGCTTCTGCTCAGTATTTACTAAAGAGAAGAGGGGGGTGACACCCAAGGTGGGAGAAATGGCAGACGTGGGGGGGGGGAGTGGTGACAGGGAAATCACGGAGGGCAGAGTTCGAGAGGGTTTGAAGGCACTGAGGGTGGACAAGGCGCCAGGCCCAGATGGCATCCACCCCAGGGTACTGAAGGAGCTGGCAGAGGTCCTTGCAGGACCTTTGGCAGACCTATTTAATGCCTCACTACATTCTGGGTGTGTACTTCAGGACTGGAGGATGACTCATGTAGTGCCCCTCCACAAGAGTGGCCCCAAGGATGAACCGGGAAACTACAGACCAGTGAGCCTCACATCCATTGTGGGTAAGCTAATGGAGACTATCCTGAAGGAGAGGCTGGTGGCCCTCCTAGAGGCCAAAGGACTACAGGACAGCAGACAACATGGCGTCATACATGGCAGATCCTGCCAAACCAACCTGGTTGAGTTCTGTGACTGGGTAACTAGGCAACTGGACAGGGGCCATGCAGTGGATGTCCTGTATCTGGACTTCAGTAAGGCATTCGACTTGGTGCCACATGGAAGGCTGGGAAGGAAGTTAGTAGGCACAGGGGCGGGTGCAAAGCTGGTGAGATGGGTAGGAAACAGAGTGGTGGTGGGTGGGGAGCTCACACCCAAGGGCAGTGACGAGTGGTGTCCCACAGGGCTCGTGTTGGGACCAGTGTTGTTTGGGATATTCATTGCAGACATATCATGGGACATCAAGAGCAAGATCAGTCTGTTTGCTGATGATACCAAGGTTGGCGGTGGTGGATGACCTAGGGGATGGCAGGGGTTGCAGGATGATCTGGCAAAGCTTGAAACCTGGTCAGACACCTGGCAACTGGCTTTAATGCCAAAAGTGCAAGGTGCTGCATTTTGGGATGAAGAACCCAAGGAGGACTTACCAGCAAGGGGAGTGCAGCTAGTCCAGACAGAGGAGGAGAAGGATCTGGGTGTGCTCATTACAGGGTCAATGAACAACTCGGCACAGTGTAGGGAAGGCAGCTGCAAAGGCCAACAAAATGCTGGGTTGTATTGCAAGGGTATATCCTCTAGAGGGAGGAGGTGATTCTGCCACTGTATAGGTCATTAGTTAGACCACACCTGGAGTACTGCGTGCAGTACTGGCGTCCGTATCTGAAGAGGACATTAGTTACTGGAGGGGGTGCAGTGCAGGGTGACAAAGATGATCCAGGGTCTGGGGGACTTATCATATGAGAGGAGGTTGAAGGAGTTGAACATGTACTCACTGGAGGAGAGGAGAGACAGGGGTGACATGATTGAAACCTTTAAATACATGAAAGGAATAAACAAGACAGGTACAGAGGGCTGTTCAAAGTAAGGAGGGAGGGAGGGCCACCAGGGCCATGATATGAGACTGGAGCGAGGAATGTTCAGGAGGGAGATGAGACACTTTTTACAGAGGGTGGTGGCTGGGTGGAATGCGTTACCTGCAGAAGTGGTATGCAGTAGAACAGTGGACTGCTTCAAACGAGGATGGGTCAGGACAAGGGGGAGGGTTAATGAAGGGGAAGGGTGGAAGGGAGGGGCAGCTGCAGAATAAGGGGTGCTAGCTGCACATTCGAGCAGACTTGATAGACCTCTAAGCCTTTATCTGCTGGCAAATTTCGTATGTTCGTAAGTGCAAAATAATGCACCTGGGAAGCAAAAACTCAGGAGAAGAGTACACAATGGGGGGAGAGGAGGTACTAACAACAACAAAAATGGAAAGGGACCTGGGAGTAGTCATATCAGATGACCTAAATGTAAGCAAACAATGTGAGAAGGCAGTAAGGAGGGCTGCGGGGATACTGGGTTGCATAGGGAGAGGCATCACTAGTAGAAAACAAGAAGTTGTTATCCCTCTGTACAGGCAGTTGGTGAGACCCCATCTGGAGAACTGCATGCAGTTCTGGAGACCCCATCTCCACAAGGACATAGACAGGATGGAGGCAGTCCAGAGGAGGGCAACTAAAATGGTGCAGCATCTGCACCACAAGCCATATGAAGAGAGACCAAAGGAGCTTAATATGTATACCCTTCGAGGAAAGGTGGGGGACATGATAGAAACTTTCAAGTACCTCAAGGGAATTGACAAAGTCCAAGAGGGCAGCATCTTTCAGAAAAAGATGTGCAAGAACAAGAAGGCACAATTTGAAGACAGAGGGGGACAGCTCAGGGGCAACGTGAGGGAAGTATTTTTTCATGGAAAGGGTGGTGGACGATGGAAAAACAGTGGGGGAATACAAGAATGCATGGGACAGACATAAGGCAATTCTGGTGGGGGTTAGGAAGAAGTAGGCTGTTGACTAACTAGGATCTGCAGCTTATCCAATAGGTAGGGAAAAGGGCAGACTGGGTGGGCCAAGTGGTCCTTATCTGCCATCAAAGTTTATGTTTCTATATTAATATCCTACAGGTTACAATTAATTATTACAAAAATTCCAAAAGATTGGTTTAAAAAGATAAATAAAAATGTTTCCCAATTTATATGGAACTACAAATGCATTAGGATAGCATGCAATAAACTATGTCTACCAAACGATCATTGCCCAGACATTTGGAATCAACATGTTGTTTATATGACAAAGCTGGTTATTAAATGGTCACAAATGTACCCTGAAAGTTCCAAAGTAATCAATATTATAATAGGCAAAATAAAAGATTCCTAGAGGTATTCTAATATGTAGATTCCTAAGAGGTATTCTACTACTGCACCCCCCAGTTTGCAATCCGGTTCCAGTGTAGGACTTTAATTTGGTCCTAAAGACCCTGCTGTCCTTCAAGCCTGCCACTACTTGTGAGCTGTGCTTCCTCTCTTGGAAGACACTATTCCTGGTGGTTATGATGTCTGCTAGATGTGTTTTAGAGTTGCAGATTTTTCATAAAGATAGAGTTCCATTACGTACTAATCCTTGTTTTCTCCTGAAGGTTGTCTGCGAGAACACTAAATTAGACTACTAACCTTCCTGTTTATTTCTCAACTCCCACTGATAGTAGGGAACATCGTTTGCATACACTGGATAGCTGCAAGATGCTGCATTGGTACCTGAATTGCATAATGGATTACAGAAAATCTTCTCAACTGTTTATAGTGTTTGCCCCCAGGATGGTGGACTCCTGGATTTCAAAACAGGGTCTGTCCAAACAGCTGGCCAATTGTATTGTTTTGTTACCAGAAGCACGGCAAGCAGTTTCTAGGTCCCATTCATTCTCATTCCATCTGAGGGGTGGCTACCTCAGTGGTTTGTTTCCAAAATGTGTCAGCTGCTGACATTTGTGCTGCTGCCACTTGGAATACTGTTCATACATTTACTAAACACTACAGTCTGGACATCATCTCTCATAGACATGCTGACTTTCGCCTCAGTGTTTCCCAAGGCCTCCTTACTCAGGATCATTAGGTACTGCTGTCCTCCCTCAGTCCTTTGTACTGCTTGGGAATTGTTCCATGATGTGGCCCAATGGAGGGAGATATCCTCAAAGAAAAATAGTTACCTACTATAATAGTAGATCTTCGAGCGACTTCACTCCATTGAGCCACAGCTCTCCCTCCCTCCTGCCCCTCTTGTTTGGGTGATCGGGGCCATTACTGTCTGGTCTCGCAAGCTGCTTCTCCTCTGATGCCTAAATTGGCATCTTTAAAAAGGTTGCCATACCCTCTCCTGTGTGCCTGGTTTGGTCCAGCTTACTACAGTCACTCCCAGTCCAATCATCCTTCAAGCTGGTCTCTGGTGGGGAACTGAGGCATTCTGGGGACACCCATGTTATATACACATCAGTGAGGTGTGTCAACGGGGGCAGCTCCCTACAGCAAAAAATTTCCAGGTGGTTCTTACACCAGTGGCTTACAGTTCCATGATGTGACTCAATAGAGGAGATTCTCTTGAAGCTCTACTGTTACAGTAGATAACTTTTTTGCTTTTATTTAAATCCTGAAGCTGCAACAGAACAGATATGCTGCTCACCCTACTGCTACCCTAGGAATAGACATCTCTACTAACTGATTCAACACTGGGTGTCTCAGTGTACCCAGGGCAAAAATCCAAAAGGATTCTCATGTTAATAATGAATTGAGGTCTCTTCTCTCCTTTCCAAGGTGACCTCAGTTCCACAAAATGTGAATTGGTGTGTACCCTAATTCCCAGTTCCTGAATACAGTATGTCTAGCAAAGCCATTCGACAAATCCATCTTTTCAATGGCATGGAGATTTAACCAAATCCTAATTTTCAAACTACTGGAACTTTTTCCCCCACATAGAAAGGTCTGCAACCACATGTCACCATGTATATTACACCCTGGCTACTACAATTAATTAACCTTCTAATCTCAACATTTGTTTTTAACTGTTCTGGGTGGTAAAACTGCGGTTTTATGATGAGGCAAAATGTACAATGCTCCTATGCAATAGATCCACAGTGATGAAGGTAAAGCCTATTAGAAGTTCCATTATCCTCTAGGGGCTGCACATTATGCACTCGCTCATCAGCTAAATTGGGTCTGCGCTAAAACACCTTTCACGAAAGCAAAGTACTGTAGTAGGCTCTTTTAACAATGACTCAGTCGGTAGTACAGTGTGTACCAATTGTTTTTAGTGGTAGTCTCGACCTCAACTGATTGTCTTTAATATGTTGTAATAACATCAATATTGTCAGCATTCATTTGCTCACTATTACAATGCCGCAACAATTCTAAACGTGAATTTTCTTTAGCCTGTTGTCCATCATTCTCCAAAACTAAAGTGCCATATCCCCCATTCAGCAATTTTTTTTCCCAGTGCCTCTGCCTGAAGGTCAAAATCTGACTCCTTTCTAGAATTCCTACAAATCCTCAGGAATTGGGACTTAGGAATGTTATTAATAGTGTAATGCAGGTGACAACTAGTAGCTTGTAAGAGGCTGTTATGGTCCGTTGGCTTACAAAACAGATTTGTGACCAAACAACCTAGGACACTGACAAGGCAGAAGTGGTCCAGAGAAGGGCAACCAAGATGGTGCAGGGGAAGCCCTATGAGATGCAGTTGAAGGATTTCAACATGTACACACTCTGGAAGACAGGAACGTGAGAGGTGACATGATCAAGACCTTCAAGTACCTCACAAAGGTAAAAAGGGTGCAGGGGGAAAAGTCTCTTGAAAGTGAGGATAAGCACCAGGACTAGAGAACATGTGATGAAGTTAAGAGGGAGGCAGATTCAAGGGGTAACATGAGGAAATATTTCTTCACTAAGATGGCGACAGAAGCATGGAATCAACTGCCAGTCATGGTGGTCAAGGCTAGAATGGTGGCAAGCCTCATGCATGCATGGGACAGATATATGGGCATAATAATACAAATCACGGAGGGACCAGTTAGTGTCCACAGAAGTACAACAGGTAGGAAATCTTGAGCATGAGAGTAGGGGGGACTAGACTGAAGCAACCGTATGACTGCCACAAAAGACCACGAAGTGTCAGAAATCCCATGCACAGTAAGAGACAGCCTGTGGTGCCAGAACTGTGAGTACACCCAGGGGAGCTTGCTCCTGCAATTGAGACACCATACTATAGTTGGGAACTTCATTTTATGGCTTTGGCAAGCCAGCCAGGCATTTCACATACCTCAGGTAGAAGATTATTTTCTTTTACAATTGCATAGCCTTTATGTTTGGGATTTTTGTTTCACCACACATTTGCTAATCTTTAAAGTGCACAACTGCTGGTCAGCCATGTGCAATGACAATAAGCCTACACCGCTTCCATGCATGGGTACTCAGCAATACTCAAGGAGCTCCCTACATTGTTTAAAGGGTAAAGCACTGGTATGAGTGGGTAATGCCACCAGTACATATGGAATGAAAGAAGTCAGTGCACTGCACACCGTGTTGTAGGGGTTGGCTTTGTTTTGAGGGCAACATGTGAACAGGCATTTTGTGCAGCTCAGGAAAGAAAAAATTACTTACCATAGTAATGTTGCTTCTTCAAATGGAGTCTTGCTATATTCTGACAATATGCCATAGACCGACCTGTTCAACTGCCCTGGAGAACCAAGAGTTAAATTCTATGCAATTGCATAGAACGTTGAGCTCGAGCTCGATTTTCAAACCACTGTCCTCGGTACGTTCTAGTAACTGATCAGATTCTATGAAGCAAACTAATTTAATATGCATGTAAAGGCCAAACTAAGCCTAAACAGGACCCCAACAGGGGCAACATAAGGAAACAAAACCAAAGGGCATGTAAAAGACTCAAGTCACAGATGCCCAGAGAAAACCATTACCACTAATGGTTTTAAAGTTGTTGCAGAAGAGCCACCCTTCCCCTAGGTTCTGAAGGGGAGGTAGGGTGGAGGTCAGAATATAGCAAGACTCCATTAGAAGAAATAACATTACTATGGTAATTGTTTCTTCAAACAACATGAAGTCTTGCTGTATTCTGACAATATGCAGACTATAAAGCAGTGTCCCCAGGAGGTGGGCACAGAACCTATTTGGGGAATAGGCTCTGCAGTACTGCTGTGCCAAACCTGGTATCACTCCTTGCATGAATATTCAGGCTGTAATGCTTAGTAAATGTATGGACAGACTTCCACGTGGCAGCCTTACATATCTCAAGCAAGGGGACTTCTCTGACAGCTGCCAGGGAGGCCGCAGTGCCCCTGGAAGAGTGGGCCCTAAGACCTGCGGGTGGGTCCTTACCCAGTTTACTGTAGCAGAACTGGATACAGGCCACAATCCATCTGGCTATAGTCCTTTTTGTGACTGGCCTGCCCTGACCAACTTCCCCATAAGTAAGAAAAAGCTGGGAACTTTTGTCCTTTTGGCTCTTTTGTTCTGTCCATACAATAGCTAATAGCTCTTTTAACGTCCAGGCTGTGCAGCCTGCATTCACCTGAACTAGAGTGATCTGAGAAAAATACAGGCAAAGTAATGGATTGGTTCAGATGAAAATCAGAAACCACCTTAGGGAGGAAATGTCCTGTTAGTTCAGAGCACAATGTTGTCCCTGTGAGGTGAAATATAGTTGGGCTCCACAGACAAAGCCTGAAGCTCACTGATTCTTCTAGCAGAAGTGATAGCCACTAGAAAAACAGTTTTCCAAGTGAGAAACTTGAGTTCTGAAGAAAACATAGGTTCGAAAGGAAGCTGCATAAGCTGACCTATACATATGTTCAGGTCCCATGGAGGGGTAGGTTCCCTATGTGGGGGATGAAGATGCAACAACCCCTTGAAAAACCTTTTGAAAACTGGGTGTGCAGCGAGAGAAGATGCCTTCCCTACTGAAAGATAAGCAGAGACATCAGAAAGGTGTACCTTCAGGGTAGATAGCTGTAAATGAAGAGACTAAAGGTGGACCAGATAGTCCAGAAGCTGCAGTATTGCAGCTTGCGGTGGATCCAAATCCTTCTGTGCACACCAGATGGAAAATCTTTTCCATTTGGAGGAATAGGTTTTACTGGTAGCAGGCTTTCTAGCACCTTTCAGGATATCCAGGACAGATTGAGACAGTTGTAAATCTGCATATTCTAGGTATTCAAGAGCCAAGCCCTGAGGTGAAGGGAATGAAGATTGGGGTACATTATCCTGCCCTGAGAGGATGTCAGCAGGTTGTACCTCCTGGGTAGAGAAATCGGTTTGGTCACTGCCAGTGACAACAGCATTGAGTACCTTGGCTCTCTGGCCCAGTCTGGGGCTATGAGAATCATTGTGGCAGACTGAGACCTCAACTTGACCAGGACTCTGGCTAGCAGAGGAAAGGGAGGAAAAGCATAAAGGAACCTGTTTGACCAGTCCAGAAGGAGAGCATCCAGTGGCACTGAGCCCTGAAGTGGAGGCCGGCAACAATACAGAGGTAACTGGTGATTGTCTGGGGCTGCAAAGAAATCCATCTCTGGAAACCCCCACCTCCTGAATACTAAAAGAAGGACCTGCTTGTTCAAGGTCCATTCATGATGGCCCTGGCTGATTCTGCTGAGAGCATCTGCCAGTACATTGTCCTTGCCTGGCAAGTGAACTGCTAACAGTGACGTGTAGAGAGAATATGCCATCTTCCAAATCTTCATGGATTCCATGCAAAGCAGGGAGGATCTTGTTCCCCTGTTTGTTGATGTAGTACATGGTGGTGGTGTTGTCTGTCCTGACCTGTACCACCTTGCCCTGTAGGTGGCTGGCAAACTCCTGAATAGCCAGGAGCACTGCTCTGAGCTCCAGAAGATTGATGTGCAAGAGAGACTCCTGAGGGAGCCATGTACCGCGTGATCCCCCAGGTGGGCACCCCAACCCAGGAGAGATGCATCCATTGTCAGCACCAGAGAGGGTACCTGAGGGAGAAAAGGAACTCCCACTCTGAGGTTGTCCATCTCCTGCCACCACTGAAGAGCTAACAGAAGAGTGGGAGACACTGGAATCTGTTTGGATAGAGAATCCTTTTTCTTTTTTTTTTTTTAATTTCTTTTTATCCTCCTCACAGCCTGCCTCCTCCGACCCTTCAGCGATGACCCCCAGACATCCCACTGCCCGGAACCCTGCCCACACACAGACCACAAATCCCCATGGAGCCGTGGTTTACCCCCCGGGCAGGGACGAGGTGGAGGGGTACTAACTCCGTAACTTATGTTTCGTCGGTCTCGTGGTCTGTCGGGCGGGCACGGGCACATCATGGGCACGTCCAGGGTCCTCGCGTCTTCCCGGATGAGGCAGGCTTTTTTCCTCTTTTTCTCCCTCCCTTCCCGAGCAGCTGATGACCTCCCCTGACGTCCATGGCCAGCGCGCGTCGATGTCCGTGCTGCTCAATGGCCAGCCATCTAGTGGGGCTTGCAGTTCCCGAGCCTCTGCTGGGGTCATGCCTGGTGCGAACTCGTCCGAATCCCTCCCGGGCAGGCGAGCTGTCGGACGCTAAGCGTCTCCTGCCGACCCACTGACTACCCGAGTCCGCCTCCCGGCCTCGGGTCGCCGGGCGTGAGCGAGGTGTGGCCCAGCGCCTCAACCTCAGCGCCACCGGGCCGGCCGAGAGAATCCTTTTTCTGAGACCAGAAAGATCTGAGGTGGAACTGAATGTCCCTCATTTGGAACCTGGCTCCCAGGACCACAGCTGTGGTGGAAGCCATGTGTCCTAGGAGCTATAAGAAGTACCTTGCTGGACGAGGAACTCGAACCTGAAAGGATTTTGCCAATTCTATGAGGGTCTGTGCCCTTTGCAAAGGGCAAGAAGGCCCTTGCCTGAATGGTATTCAGTTCTGCCCCTATAAATTCTAGTACTTGTAGAGGGTTTAAGACAGACTTTTGAAGATTTACCAAAAACCCCAGAGAGAGGAGAGTATCCTGGGTGAGTTTTGGGGCTTCTGTGACCTCCTGGGGGGGGGGACTGACCCACCAACAGCCAGTTGTCCAGATAGGGGGTAAACTGACACCCCTTGCCTTCTAAGGAATGCCACTACTGCCAGACATTTTGTAAACACTCTTGGTGCAGATGTCAGGCCGAAGGGCATAACTCTGAATCGGTAGTGGCCTGAAGGCAGTCAAAATCTGAGACATTTTCTGTGAGACTGTCTGATGGGGATGTGGAAGTAAGCATCCTTTAGGTCTAGGGATGCCAGCCAGTCCCTTTGTTTGACAGTAGGTAGAATGGTAGCCAGGGTTGTCATTTTGAATGTTAGCTTTGTAAGATGTCTGTTCAGGAATCTGAGATCCAGAATGGGCCGCCACTCTCCATTTTTCTTTGGTGCCAGGAAGTACCTTGAGTACAGTCCTTTTCCCTTGTGCTGATGTGGCACAGGCTCCACTGCTCTTGACTGAAGAAGTGTGGAAACCTCTGCCTCCAGCTGTGCTGTTTCTGCAGTGCTGGAAGGACTTAAAAAATTCTTGCTGACAGTTTTGGAAGCACCTTGAAAGTGAGAGCAAGTCTCTGACCCACTATTTCCAGGACCCATTTGTCTGAAGTGATGGAATGTCAAGCCTGGAGATGGGTTAGCCTACCCCCAACAGGGTAAGGGGAGGTGGTCCAAAAAGAGCTTTCAGGGTGTCTGTTTCTCTGGGGTAGTAGACTGGAGGGGTGGAGGCGGCCCTGCCAGCACCCCTCCTGCCCCTCCCTCTAAAGAACTCCCTGGGTTGCTGGTAAGAGGGAAAAGCTTGGGCCTGGAGGAAAGGCTTGGGGTAAGGTCTGCCCCTGCCCCTGGCCTGCTGCTTCTGAGGAGTGGCAGCCTTTTCTTTTGCTGAAGCACTCCTGTATGCCACTTCATACTCATTCATTTTCTTCATATATGCCTTAGTCTGTTCCCCAAACAGAGAGTTCTGGACAAGGGGAAAATCCATGGCATTATTCTGCGTGTCCTGGGACAGGTTAGTACACCTGATCCAGGAAAAATGCCTGAGGGATACAGCAGAAGCCATAGCCCTGGAAGTTGCATCATTGGAGTCCACAGCCATGTGAAACTGGGACTTAGATGCTTGTACCCCCTTACTGACCAACTCCTGAAGGTCAGCAGAAAGCTCAGGAGGGGCCTTTTTAGCTAGTTGTTCGACAGCCTCCCAAAAGGACTTCTGATACCTGGAGGCATAAGCCATATAGGAGGCTTGCCTGATACCCAAGGAAGATGCCAGGTACCCTTTCTTGGCAAGAGAATCCACCTTCCTGGAATCCTTGTCAGGGGGTGAGAGGCCAGAGGAATGCCAGCCTTCTCGCAGGCTGCAGTTTGAACTACCCCTACATGGCTACAATGACTAGCTAAAAAGTCACTGCCATTGCCAGCCAAAAGGTACTTCCTGTCCATCTTCTTATCTAAAGAAGGGACAGAACTAGGGGTCTGAAGTATCTTTAAAGTCTGCTTTCTAAGGGACTTATGAATGGGAATCGAAAGTCCCTCAGATACAGGAAGATCCATCATCTCCTTGTAATCCTCTTCCTCATCATCATCCTCCTGCCTGGCCTCTTGTACAGAGAGTTGCAAGGTCTCAGTCACCTGCCTCATAAAAGCAAAATGGGAGGTAGCCTCAGAGACAAGCCTAGGAGGGGATTCGTACTGAGGATGGTCAGGGGAAACCTCAGCGTCAATGAGTTCCCCCTCCTCCTCCTCATATTCAGAAAAGTAATACTCCTCAGGATCAATGTGTCCTGAAGGAGTTGAACCAGTATCCGGGACCGCTAGCTGCCCAGACGGTACCTGCGATGGTTCGCCAAACCCAGATTGCAAAGACTGCACTATTCGTATGACCTTTGCAATTTCATCCGCGGTTGGAACCGAGACCGAGTGCTTACGCGGTTCAGAACCGGAGCGTTTTGCTTTCTTTGATGGTGCGGGTTCGGAAGCCGACTCCGAGAATCATTTAGCCGTCGACGGTTCACCCTGGCTTGAAAGGTCGGTTGTAGGATCCGAAAGTTCGGTTGAACCGGAACTGGCCTCAGTCTTGTCCATTCTTTCCTTCAGTTTACCGAGGCGCATGTCTAAAGTAGACTGAGGGAAATTCTTACAAATATCACAGTCTGTTTGTAAGTGGTTAAAACCCAAACAGTACAGACAAACCAAATGTGGATCAGCTTTTGCAAATTGCTCCCGACACTCAGTACAATGCTGAAACCCAGTGGGACCGGTTTTTCTCTTGGGTTTCTGTGACATAACCCTAAAATTTGGACCCTAACCCAGTGGCTTAGTTAGGCTGGTTAAGCAGAATCAAATACCTACTTTATCCATAGTGGCTTAGTTAGACCAGGATAAAGAATGAAAAAATTTGGAAAATTACCCCGAAGGCTTAGTTTGGCCAGGTAATAGAGAAGACAAAGTCTTAACCGGCCAACGGTTTAGCGCCAGCCAAAAATGAACTGAGAACCCCCGGTTCTGGTCAAGAGACTTTGCACTGGTGACCCATTACAGTGAAAATTTAGATAAAAGGAAAAATTTAGAAGTTTGGCCCCTTCACGGTCACGGAACCAATCAGAAACCGAACACTTACCCAACCTAGGAAATGTAAGCTATACCAAAGACAGCGGTTTGAGAACGTACTAAAATTAAAACAACAAAGCGGTTTGAAATAAACCGACGAACTGTGCTAGACCGAAAGCAGCGAGAAGAAATCTCCAAGGCGTCTTCACTGGTGAGCGGAGTAAAGAATCTGATCAGTTATTAGAACGTACCGAGGACAGTGGTTTGAAAACTGAGCTCGAGCTCAACGTTCTATGCAACTGCACAGAGTTTAACTCTTGGTTCTCTGGGGCAGTTGAACTGGTCGGTCTAACTGTATATTGTCAGAATGCAGCAAGACTTCACGTTGTTTGAAACACAGGTTACTCTCTGTAACAGTAGTTCTGGAGTGGTGTATGTTGTTTATCCACGTCTTGGCAGATGCCTTTCCCTTTAAGATCAGCTGGAAACCTTTAAGCTGGCTCCTCCCACCCACCCAGTGGTATATCCGTCGGCTCCACCCCTTGATGCCAGCTGTTGCCTGCTGGAAACAGTGGTTATGCATCGAAAGCCAGGTGGGTCCATGTGGATGAACAACATACACCACTCCTAGAAATTAAAATTACGTACCTATCGTAATTATTGATCTTTCTGTATATCTTCACCATTCATTACTATTTGGGTATAGCTCACCGGAGCTAGGACCCCGCGGGAGACTTTTTTCCTATGGGAGGAGCTGACGTTGGGCTGGCGCCGCCCTTGAGACCAGCGTTCTACGTGGTGCTCGAGGGTTGGCAGTTAGCCCCAGCCATAGTTCTTTCTCTCCCGCCGTCGAGTGAGGATCCTGCGTGAGACCAAAGAAATTTTGTGGCCCAAGTCCGTTGTATTGTATTGCCTCGATTCTAACCGTCTGCTCAACGTCACTTCTTCGACTCCTGTAAGATCTTTCCTTTTTGTTTAAAGTGGCGTCAAGTACTGTGTTTTATATAACAAGTTCTGAGAGGGGAGGCAGGGAGGGAAGTCAGAATACAGCAAGACTCCATTAGAAGAAACATAATTACTAAGGTGAGTAATTTTTTCTTCAAACCACATTAAGTCTTGCTGTATTCTGACTATTGCAGACTACCAAGCAGTACCTCCATGGAGGAGGGAATCAAACCTACCCTTGGGAATAGGTTCTGCAGTACTGCTGTACCAAACCGAGCATCACTCCTAGCCTGGATGTCCAGGGAGTAATGTTTGGTAAATGTAGGGACTGTTTTCCAGGTGGCTGCTTTATATATCTCTAGCAAAGGAATATCCCTGGCTGCAGCCAGGGAAGCAGCTGTACCTCTAGTAGAATGAGCCCTCAGACCTGAGGGAGGTATTTTACCTAGCTTCTCATAGCAGAACTGAATACAAGAGACAATCCACCTGGCAATGGTTCTCTTAGTGGCAGGTTTGCCCTTCCCCACTTCCCCATAAGTGAGAAACTACTGGAGGGAGTCAAACCTGTGAGCCTTAGTACGCTCAATGTAGTAACTAAGGGCTCTTTTAACATCCAAACTGTGTAAACTTCTTTCTCCTGAAGAAGAATGATCAGTGAAGAACACAGGGAGGGACAGATTGGTTCAGATGAAAATCTGAAACCACTTTAGGTAAAAATCTCCTGTTAGTTCTAAGGACCACCTTATCTCTATGGAATGAGATAAAACCAGGCTCCACTGACAGAGCTTGCAATTCACTGATACGCCTGGCAGAGGTAATAGCTACCAGGAACACAGTTTCCCAAGTCAAGTACTTAAGCTCTACTGAAGACAAAGGCTCAAAAGGAGGTTTGATAAGCTGAGCAGTGCAAACATTAAGATCCCAAGCAGAGGTAGGATCCCTAAAGGGGGAATTGGTATGAAGCAATCCCTTGAAAAATTTACAGAATACAGGGTGAGATAACAGTGAGGAAGGTTTTTCCACTGACAGAAAAGCAAAAACAGCTGACAAATGTACTTTTGAGAGTAGCTGGTCTGAGGCCTAGGCCATTAAGATGAACCATATAATCCAGAACTGTAGACAATTCAGCAGTGTCTGGGGATATATGCTTCTTGGAACACCAAATGCTGAATCTTTTCCATTTGGAGTTATAAGTTTTTCTGGTGGCAGGCTTCCGAGAGGCTTTGAGAATATCCAGAACCCCTTGGGACAGATGCAAATCTGCATACTCTAACTCTTCAAGAGCCATGCCTTGAGATTGAGAGACCGAAGATTGGGGTACCAAATCCTCCCTGAGAGGAGGTTAACAGGTTGTAATTCCTGGGAAGAGGCAGGGAAGATGTTGCTAGGGACAGCAACAGGGGTACCAAGGCTGCCTGGCCCAGTCTGGAGCAATCAGAATCACTTTGCAAGGTTGTGACCTTATCTTGACCAGAACCTTGACAGTAGAGGAAAAGGAGGAAGGCATGTAGAAATTTCCTCCCAGTTCAAGATCAGAGCATCCAGAGGACTGAGCCCAAGACTGGGGGTCTGCAACAAAACAGAGGAAGTTGGTGATTGTCTGGGGCTGCAAAGAGATCTATCTCTGGAGTGCCCCACCTTGAAAAAATCACTTTCAACACTGGAGGGTCCAGGGACCATTCATGGTGGCCCTGGGAGATCCTGCTCAATGCATCTGCTAGCACATTGTCCTTACCTGGAAGGTGGACTGCTATCAGAGAGGTCTGCAGAGAATAATCTAGGGATCACAATTTCATGGCTTCCGTGCACAAGGCTGTGGACAGAGTACCTCCCTGCTTGTTGTGGTGTTGTCTGTCCTGACCTGAACCACCTTGTTCTGCACTGACTGAGAGAAAGCTTGCAATGCCAGAAAGACCGCCCTGAGTTCCAAGAGATTGATATGAAGAAGGGATTCCTGAGGGGACCACAGTCCCTGGGCTGTGAGAGCCCCCAGATGGGCTCCCCACCCAAACAGAGAAGCATCCGTGGTTAAGACCACAGAGTGAGACTGAGTGACGAATGGGACTCCTTGTCTGAGGCTGCCCTGATCCTGCCACCATTGGAGAGCCTGGATCAGAGTCTGAGTCACTGGAACTAGTTTGGTTAGAGAATCTTCTTCTGAGACCAAAAGGCCTTCAGGTGAAACTGAATGTCCCTCATCTGAAATCTGGCCCCTTGGACCACTGTTGCAGAAGCTGCCATGTGGCCCAGAAGCTGAAGAAAGTGCCTTGCTGGCCGAGAGACCAGAAGGTGGAATGAAGAAGCCAGCTCCACAATAACCCTTGCCCTTCCCAGGGGAAGAAAAGCTCTTGCTTTGACTGTATCCAACTCTGCACCTATGAAGGTGAGGAGCTGTACAGGCTCGAGAACTGACTTGGGAAGATTGAGAAGGAATCCTAGGGAAGTGAGCACTTGCCGAGTCACTAGCAGGTCTGACTTGACTTGGTCTGGGGACTGACCCCCAATGAGCCAGTCGTCTGGGTATGGAAATATTCTTCCTTCTTAAAAAGGCCACTACTACTGCTAGGCATTTTGTGAATACCCTTGGAGCCGATGTCAGGCCGAAGGGCATAGCTTTGAACTGATAATGGCCTGAAGGCAATTCGAACCTGAGGTATTTTCTGTGGGAGCACCTGATGGGAATGTGAAAGTAGGCATCTTTTAAGTCCAGGGAGGCTAGCCAGTCCCCTGGCCTTAGAGAGAAAAGGATTATTTCCAGAGTCACCATTTTGAATTTTGGTTTTAAAAGATGTTTGTTCAAGTATACTATGTCTAGTTCACCACCTAGTACTTCCTGTACCACAGACAGAGATCTGAATTGAAACTTACGAAAAAATAATCGGTAAAACCGAAGACTTTAACTGACTTTCGAACTGCGAGCAAAGGAGAAATCTCCGGAGCGACTGTTCAGTTAGGTGGAGTAAAGAAACTAACGGTTGTGCTTCTAAGTGCAGCAGACAGAGGTTTGAACTGAGTTTGAGCTCAAAATTCTATGCTCTGCATAGAAAATTAACCCTCTTCTCTCCGGGGCAGTTTGAGTGCTGGAGCTAACTGCAATAGTCAGAATACAGCAAGACTTCAAGTAGTTTGACCAGCGGACCAGGAGGAAAAGAAGTGACGGAGCCAGCCCCCCACAGGAGGACCCAGATTAGGCGTGATGGGCATGGGGGTGGTCATCCCATCCCGTCACTGTGCAGGCTTGGAGGAAGAGGATCCAGCCGGGGGTCTGCCGGGACCCTTCCCTCCGGGCAGCTGCAGCCCCTGACTTGGGCCGAGGGTGCCAAGACTGAGCCTTCTGCTGTTGCCCAGGTTGGAACTGAGTCTGTTTGGCCACAGGGGCCGAAAGCCGAAAGGGCTTGTGCTTCTTGGAACCCTGAGATTCCTTCTGGGTGGAAGCAGCGGAGTCCAAGATGGCATTGGACTTCTCGATGCACTGAAGGGGACCATCAACTCCTGGACTGAACAAGTCGGTGCCCAGGAAGGGTATGTCTGCCAGTTTGTGCTGGGTTTCTGCTGTAAAGGTCAAGACCCTCAGCCAGGCCCTGCGGTGCATGGTTATTGTGGCTGCCACCAAACGCGCACAGGAGTCTCCAATGTCCAGAGCCATCTGGAGTTGCTGTTTTGCCACAGCCCGACCACGGTCCCAGACCTACTTGACCGTAGTCTGGAGGTCTGCGAAGAGAATGTTTTTAATTATGTTTTAAATAACATGGTATTTGCGCCTTGTACCATTTACTGTAGTCTGTCTATACTTCCTGACTCACTCCTCTACCACAATCCCAAGTAAATACAGGTTACTCACCTGTAACAGGAGTTCTAGCAGTAGTATATGTTGTTTATCCACACTTTGTGGCAGGTTCCTTGCCGCTTAAATCTTGCGGTAGGTCTTCAAGCTGGCTCCTCCCACCCACCGGTGGTAAATCCTCGGCTCCGCCCATGGCGCCAGATCTAGCCCGCTGGAAGCCAGGTTGCGCGCACGAGCGGGAGGTCGGGTGGATTAACAACACATACCACTCCTAGAACTCCTATCACAGGTGAGAACCTGTATTTCTAGGGACGTGATATGTTGTTCAATCCACAATCTGTGGCAGACTCCTAGCAGTTCTCCGGGAGGAGAGAGGCAAGACGACACCCCTACTTTGGGAATAAGGACTGAGAACCGAGGTCCCAAAACCAGCATCCCGGCATGACTCTAGGTCAATGTGGTAATGGGAAATAAAGGTGTGTGCTGACTTCCAGGTAGCCCTGCAGATTTCCTGGATAGGGACGTCCTAGAAGCAGCAACGAAGCAGCGGTATGGCGGGTGGCAGGCTCTTATCCCTTTGGGAGGCTCCATGCCCGCCAACCTCAGAGATCTATGCAGGAGGTGATCCACCTGCTTATTGTCTGCTTGGCTGCAGGTCTGACAGGTGCGGCTTCAGCGTAGGTGACAAACAGCTGGCGAACCTCTCCCCGAACTTCAGCCGTTTGCTCCTTATAATAAGCGAGCGCTCTTCTAGGGTCCAAAGTATGGAGCCTATATTCGGCCACTGAGGTGTGATTGGGGTAGAACACCGGCAGAGTCAACACCTGATTCAGGTGAAACTCCGACACCACCTTCGGAAGGAATTTTGGGTGGGGGCGAAGGACAACCTTGTCCCTGTGGAAGACCAGATAAGGAGACTCGATGGAAAGTGCCTGGAGCTCTCCCATCCTTCTGACTGATGTTATAGCCACCAAGAAGGCGGTCTTCCACGACAGGTGGGAGATATTGCACCTGTGCATCGGTTCGAATAGCTTGCCCATGAGCTTAGCCAATACCAGCAGTAGATCCCACGGAGGTGGAGGTTCTCGCAGTGGAGGGGATATGTGATCAAGGCCTTTGAAAAAGCGCCCGACCACCTTCTCCTGCGCCGACTGCTTGCTGGCCTGCGCCCGGTAAGCAGAGATGGCTGCCAGGTGCACCTTGAGGTTTGTCGACCGAAGTCCTAGCTGAGAAAGGGACCAAAGGTAGTCCAAGAACCAGCCAAGGGACAGGAAGAGGGGTCCAACCCCTTGTCCTGACACCAAATGGAGAATCTCTTCCATTTGAAGGCGTAGCATTTTCTGGTCGACTCCTTACGGGATGCCTCAACGATGCTGAGGACCTCGTCAGAAAGACCCAAGGCCTGGAACTCTAGCCGCTCAGTAACCAGGCCGTCAGGTGCAGGGATTGAAGGTCCAGATGGAGAACCTTCCCCTTGTCAACTGAGATCAGGTCTGGGCGGACTGGAAGCCACCTCGGGAGCCTGGAGCTGAGGCTGAGGAGATCTGGGTACCAGAACTGGCAAGGCCAGTCTGGGACTACCAGGATCACCTGCGCTTTGTCCCTCTTCGTTTTGAGTAGCACCTTGTGGATCGAGGGAAAGCGTAAAAGAGGCCCAGGATCCACAGCCTCGAGAAGGCATCCCCCTACAGCGAGCCCTGCTGGGGGGGGGCGGGCGGACGTGAAACAGCCTCAGCTTCGCATTCTCCCTGAAGGCGAACAGGTCCACCTGAGGGATGCCCCAATGGGAGAACAGGTCTTGCACTACCTCTGGCAGGAGAGACCACTCGTGAGATGCAGCGACTATCCAGCTGAGGGCATCGGCCAGACTGTTGGAGGCTCCTGCCACATGGATGGCTAGGAGATCCGCCTCCAGGCAGATCAGGAGAGATCAGATGCAGAGAGCCTCGTTGCACAGAGGCAAGGAATGCGTCCCGACCTGACGGTTGAGGTAGTACATGGTCATGGTGTTGTCCGTCTGGACCTGAACCACCTGACCCCGCACAAACGGAGCGAAGGCGGTGAGGGCTAGTTGAACTGCTCGAAGTTCCAGCACGTCGATGTGGCATCAAGACTCCTGAGGGGACCAGAGGACATGGGCCTGGAGATCCCCCAGATGGTCACCTCAACCCATCAGAGAGGCGTCGGTTGTTAGAGTGACCGTCGGCTCGGGCGGACAAATGGGATAACCTCCTACAGATGAGCTGGGACGAGCCACCACTGCAGGCCGTCCCCCATCTCCTGGGTCACTGTCACTGGCTGGTCCAGAGGACTGGAGTGCTGTGACCACTGGCTGGCCAGCCCCCATTGCAGGGGGCGCATATGCCAGCGGGCCCAGCTGGTGCAGGCAGCCATGAGGCCCAGAAGGGGCAGGAAGTCCCAGGCAGGGTGTAATTGCCCAACCAGAAATAATTGGGCAAAGGAGGAAAGGACCTCGGCCCTGTCCACCAGGAGCCGGGCTGTGGCGCAAAGAGAGTCGAGCTCTGCCCCGATGAACTGAATAACCTGCGATGGCACGAGTTCCAATTTGGCCTCGTTGATGAGGAGGCCAATCTGTGAGCAGACCTGGAGAGCCAGATCTCTGGACCGCTCCGCCTCCAACCTGGAGGGGGCTGCAATCAGCCAGTCGTCCAGGTAAGGGTACACCCAGACCCCTTGGTGCCGCAGGAATGCTGTCACCACTGCCATGCATTTGGTGAAGACCCTGGGAGCTGGAGAAAGGTCAAAGGGCATGGCCTGGAACTCATAAAGAGATCCCTCTGCTCTGAAGCGGAGGAATCACTGATGAGACAGACGGATTGGGACGTGAAAGAATGCGTCCTGGAGATCCAGAGAGTAGAACCACATGCCTAGTTCCAAGGATGGAATGATCTGAGCCAGAGTGACCATCCTGAATGTGCACAGCCTTAGGAACTTATTCAGGTCGTGCAGGTCGAGTATGGGGCGCCAGCCCCGTCCGCTTTGGGACCAGGAAGTACCTGGACACAAACCCTGGGTCTGAAGAAGGTCCGCCACCTCGCTGATCACCTCCTTCTGGAGAAGCAGGGCAATGTCAGCTCGATGAGCCGACAGAAGGCTGTGGAACCCATTGCCCCTCCGTGGGGTGATGGCTCGATGGGGGGGAATGCTCGAACTCCAGAGGCAGACCCCTGCCAACCACTTCTAGCACCCAGCGGTCTGTGGTGATAGCGGACCAGGCGGAAAGGAAGTGGCAGAGCCATCCCCCCATGGGGGGAACCCAGGGAGGAGTAACGAGGCTGGGGGTGACACCCCTCAACCCGTCACTGGGCAGGCTTGGAGGAAGGGCCGGCTGAGGGGCCTCCTGGACCCTTCCCTCCAGGCTTCCTACCGGAGGAAGTGGCAGACTTGGCCTTAGGGCGCCAAGTGTGAGCCTGCTGGCTCTGTTGCTGGTGCTGCTGGGCCGGACGTGCCACAGGGGCGGAAGGGCGAAAGGGCTTACGCTGTTGCTGGCGGCCTTTGTCCTTCTGGGCAGACGTGACCGAATCCAAGGTGGCACTGGACTTCTCGATCCTCTGGAGATTGCCTTCCACCCCTGGCCCGAACAAGTCGGTGCCCAGGAAGGGAACGTCTGCTAGTTTGTGCTGGGTGTCCGCTGTGAAGGTGGAGATCCGCAGCCAAGCTCTGTGGTGCATGGCTACTGCGGCCGCTACTGACCGGTCACAAGAGTCACCGATGTCCAAAGAAGTTTGGAGCTGATGTATAGCCACTGCACTTCCCTGATCCCGCACCTACTTGACCGTCGTCTGAAGGTCAGCCGGGAGATGAGGAATCACCTCATCCAGGGAACCCATAAGGGCGTGTGAAAAATGTGCCATCAGTACAGCCGAGCTAGCCTGTCGAAGGCCTAGGGAGGAAGCAGCGTAAACCTTCCGTCCCGAATAATCCAGCTTTTTGGATTCTTTATCGAGCGGTTTGTCCACGTCCCTAGCGTTCCCGGAACGCCAGAAAACACTGTCAATCACCAGCCCCTCCGCAGAGGGGTGCTCCGAGAAACCGGAGAGCGAACTGGTGGGGACCACATACTTGAAGCCATCCTGGCTGAAGGCGTAGGACAAGATGCAGGTCTGCCACAATTCCAGGCCGAGGCCAACAATGGCTTGAGCCACGGGAAAACCTCTGTAGGGAATCTCCTCGGTCCAGTATCTCCGTGAGGACACCTGGCTAGTTTCTGAGCGGGTTCAAGCTGCATCCCAGTGGACTCTGAGATGAGTCGAAGTATTCCCAAGAACGAGGATGGGCTCTCATTCACTAACTGACCACCTGCAGATTCCAGGTCAATGGGCCTGGAGTACAGGGAGGAGTTGTCAGACTCGGAGGAGTCTGCAAACAGCTGCCAAGTGCCTGAGCCATCCTCCACCTGCCAAGGCCGACTGGGAGTCAGGGTGACCAACAACCTGTGGGGCAAGCCCTGACCCAACCGAGAATCCTTGGTCGGGGCCCCAGTCTTTGGTTGAGGAGGCGGTGGTTCCACAATGGGCGGAGCAGCCGGTTTCAGCCTAACAACTGGCGCCGGGGTCAGCTCCTCGACAACTACGAGGGGTTGCTTCGGTCGCTCCGTTGACAGTCACTTAATGGCTGGAGTAGGCGATGGAGTCGGCTTGTTACCGGTCAACAAAAGTTGCTGCCACATCATGTCCTTGTAGCTGGTGTAACTTCGTGAGCCTATCCTCCCGAAGAGGGGCAATGGCGCCGCTTTCCATGGTGCCGAGACCGGCCGATGTCCGTGGGATCTACCCGACATGGAAGAGGACCGGAACTTCGGGTCGCCGAGGGTGGGTCAAAGAGGGGTGGGGAATCACGCTCATCCCTCGGTTCAGGGTCCTTAACCAGGGACTTCAGCAGAGGAAAATCCTCCGTTACTACCGGGGGAACCGGTGAAGAAGGGTTGTCAGCTTCTCCAGTCAACAAACCGTCCAACGGGTCGACAAAAATCTCGACCGTGTCGACAGGTGTCTCGGTCAGCTGACCTGATGGGGACACCGTGAAGCCAGCGGCCTTAGCCGCAATCTCGACCGAAGTTGAGTCTCGATGGTCCAGTGAAAGGGATCTCTCCCACTCCCACGAATGTCGATGGTGGGACTTACCTTTGGTTCTTTTCTTGGACCTACTGGAATATCCCGAAGGCCCTTCTCCCTTGGTGGAGAGGGACTGGCAAAGCTCATAAAAAGCAGTGTAGGAGAGCCCAAGGAAGCGGGATAAATACCCCGGCCGAGGAGGAAGATGAGCGGCCAGGGCCGCCGCCTCTCGAATCGCGATCAACTGCTCCAGCTGCTCCACAGAGCCCACAGCCGCAGACACCGCCCAGGCCTCCCACACCTTCACTGGGCGGGTACCATTTCTCAAAGGCGCCCAAGTTGTAGTTGGGCAGCAGAGTCTCGGAAACCGAACCGAGAAGGACTTGCAGAGATCGCAGGTCTCGCTAATCGTGGTCAAGACCCAGGCAGTAAACGACGGAGAGTGGGTCGGGTTCAGGACATCTCTGTTCAAGTAGGGCACCGACAGAAGCTGGGGTGGATTTGTCCATCGCAGCCACAAGGGAAGATGAAGACTGTAGTCTAGTAAACTTTAAAATTATTTTGGAAAACCTGAAGAGTTTGGATCCAGGCCTAAAACGCAGAGCGCTAAAGAGGGAACCTGAGCTTCCAAGTGGTAAGGAAGATCTGGCGTCATGGGGTGGAGCCAAGGGTTTTACCACTCAGGTGGGTGGGAGGAGCCAGCTTGAAGACCTTCCGGCAAGATTTAAAGCGGCAGGAAACCTTCCACAAAGTGTGGATTGAACAACATATCCACATCCCTAGAAATATCAATTTTAAGGAAACAAAATCAGATTAGTCACCTGTAATGGCAGTTCTAGGAGTGGCATATGATGTACATCCACACTTCTGGCAGTGTTCCTTTCCCTTTAAGGCTTGCCAGAATGTTTTCAAGTTGGCTCCTCCCATCCACCCGGGTGGTAACTCCCTCGACACTGCCCGTGATGTCAGATCTTACCCACTGGAAGCAAGACTGGTATGCTGCTTGCCAGGGGAGGTCAGGTGGGTCAGTGTGGATGTACATCATATACCACTCCTAGAACTACTGTTACAGGTGAGTAACCTGTTTTTCTAGGGAAGTGGATATGATGTACTATCCACAGCTCTGGCAGACTCCTAGAAGTTCTTCGGGAGGAGGGGGCAAGGTGCCCCCCCCCCATTTAGGGACTAGAGATTGGAGAACTAAAGCCCCAAAATCAGCATCCTAGCGTGACTCGAGGTCGATGTGGTAGTGGGAAATGAAGGTGTGTGCTGACTTCCAGGTAGCAGCCCTGCAGATTTCCTGGATAGGGACATTCCTGGAAGCAGCCACTGAGGCAACGGTATGATGGGTGGAATGAGCCCTTAGCCCTATGGGAGGTTCCCTACCCACCAACCTATGACAGAAGTCGATGCAGGATACAATCGACCTGCCAATCATTTGCTTAGCTGCCAGTCTGGCAGGTGCAGCTTCAACTTAGGTAACTAATAGGTGGCAAATCTCTTCCCGAACTCCAGCTGTGTGCTCCTTATAGTAGGCTCGTGCTCGCCATAGGTCCAAGGTATGGAGCCTGTGCTCGGCCTCCGAGGTGTGACTGGTGAAGTAAACTGGGAGACTGATCACCTGGTTAAGGTGAAATTCAGACACAACCTTGTCACTGTGGAATACCAGGTAAGGAGACTCCACTGAGAGCATCTGCTGCTCTCTGATCTTTCTGGCTGACGTGGCAGCCACCAGGAAGGTGGTGTTCCACAACAGGTGAGACATTTCACACCTATGCATTGGCTCAAATGGCCACGAACTTTGCCAGTATCAGTAAAAAGTCCCAAGGTGGTGGTGGTTCACGCAGCGGAGGGGAAATGTGAGCGAGGCCTTTGAAAAAGCGCCAGACCACCTTCTCCTGCACCACCGACGGCATATCAAGATGACTGCCAGGTGCACCTTAAGGGTTGTTGACTGACAGCCCGACTAAGAAAGGGACCAAAGGTAGTTGAGAATGCTAGCCTTCGGGCATGATAAGGAGACAAGCCCCCTGTCCTGGCACCAAATGAAGAACCTCTTCCATTTGAAGGCACAGCATTTTCAGGTCAACTCCTTCTGAGAAGCCTCGACCACAGTGAGGACATCTTTGGAGAGACCCAAAGCCTGGAACTCTAGCTGCTCAGGAATCAGGCTGTCAGGTGCAGGGGTTGAAGGTCCAGATGGAGTACCTTCCCCTGATTGCAAGAGAGCAGGTCTGGGCGGAGAGGAAGAAGCCTCAGGAACCTGCTGCTGAGGCTGAGGAGATGGGGTACCAGAACTGGTAGGGCCAGTCCAGAGTTACCAGGATCATCCGTGCCTTGTCCCTCCTGGCCTTGATCAGCACTTTGTGGATCAGAGGAGATGGGGGAAGGCATAGAAGAAGCCAGGGTCCAGGGCCTCGAGAAGGCATCCTCCTGCAGCATTCCCTGCTGAGGGGAGACACAATACAGCCTCAGCTTTGCATTCTCCATGGAGGTGAACAGATACACCAGAGGTTTGTCCTATCGGGAAAAGAAGCCGTACTACCTACTGATGGAGAGACCACTCATGAGACGTCTCACCAACATGGCTGAGGGCGTCCGCTAGCTGGTTGGAAACGCCTACCACATGGATGGCCAGGAGACTGGCGTCCAAGCTGAGTACGAGGGTCCAGATGTGGAGAGTTTCCCTGCACAGAGGAAGGGCGTGCGTCCTACCCTGTTTGTGGAGGTAGTACATGGTCGTGGTATTGTGTGTTTAGACCTGAACTACCCGACCCTGACTTTATGGAGCAAAGGCTGTCAGCATTGGCTGAACTGCCCGAAGCTCCAGCAGGTTGATATGGCATCGGAACTAAATGATTGGACAACAGGAAGAGAGAGAGTCTCCATCCGGTCCGCTGGAAGTCAAGCCCTGGCTCTGCAACAGTCGAGCTCTGCCCCGATGAAGTGTATCACATGCAAAGCTACGAGTTCCAACTTGGCCTCATTGACCAGGAGGCCAAGGGACAAGCAGGTCTGGAGGGCCAGGTCCCTGGATCGTTCCACCTCCTCCATGGAGGGACCCGCTATAAGCCAGTTGTCCAGGCAGGGGTACATTGTGACCCCTCGGTGCATTTGGTAAAGACCCTGGGAGTCGAGGACAGGCCGATAGCCATGGCCTTGAACTCTTGGATAATCCCCCCCCCTGCACAAAACCGTAGGAACCAGTGGTGGGACGGATGGATGAGGATGTGGAAGAACACGTCCTGAAGATTCCAGCAGAACCACATGATCTGTTCCGGGGTCAAATGATCTGAGATAGACTGACCATCCTGAAAGTGCAAGGATGAAGAAACTTGTTCAGGTCATGCAGATCTAGAAGAGGCGCCAGCCCACCATCCGTTTTGGCACCAGGAAACCTCGGAGACAAACCCTGTGTTCAGTGGCGGTCCAGGACTGCAGCCACAACCTCCTTCTGGAGAAGTTGGGCAATGTCTTCCTGAAGGGCTGACAGCATGTCGGCAGACACCATGTCCTCCTGTGGGGCATGGGCTCGGCAAGATGGGTAAGCCTCGAACTCTAGAGGCAGACCCTGACCGACCACCTCAAGGATACACCTGTCTATGGTGACAGTGGACCAGGCAGAAAGGAAGTGGTGGAGCCAGCCCCCCATGTGAGGACACAGGGGAAATCAGGATGGCTAGTTGGCTCGTTTCTGGATAGGCTCCATCTGGAGTCCTGTAGATTTTGAGATTAAGCGGAGCAAGCATGAGAAAGAAATGGGACCATGCTCTACGGAAAAATCCACTCCCGACTCTGCATCCAACAGACGAAAATGTAGGGAGAAGCCCTCATACTCCCGAGGATTCACCTAAGAGGGTCAAAGCCGAGTCCCGCTGACCCTCTGAGGTCTGTTGGAGTCATGGTGACCGACAGCTGACAAGGGAGCCCAGAGTGGTATGGGCATCCTTGGGACCCACCAGCAGCTGCTTAGATGAAAGCTCCACCTGGATGGGTGGAGACGGGAATAGGCCGAGCAGGAGTAGGCTTGAGCTTTGGTGGCAGGAGCCATGGAAGAGCCAGGGGTGATCCGAGCCAGCTTAACCCGGTAAACGTGAACTGATGCCACATGAGCACCTCGTAGCACTGACACATTTTGCGGTGGAGCCTCGTCATCCAAAGAAGAAGAAAAGCAGTAGTGGTGATGCCGCTTGCCGAATGCGAGCAGGAATGCTGATGCTGATGTGGGCTGCATGACTCTGGGCTTCAGGACTGAGACCTCGACTGTAGAGGATGCCGATGGTGGGTCTCTGAGGGAGCCAGTGAAAGCCAAAGAACCTCCTGGGTTATCGGATCCTGAGGGGTGCAGACTGGATCAGCAGGTTGGTCTCACACACCCTGAGAGGTGACAGGCAGGACTGGAATCCTAGAAATGGAGGTATTGGCCTCATCTGGTGACGTGTTGAGAAAAAATCTCGGCAGGCTGGCTGGACGGCTTCTCGACCAACCCTCCCGCAGGAAGACCATGGAGCCAATGGTGTGGGCCAAAAGATTGACTGTAGTCGAAATCTCCAGAGAAACGGGAATCTCAAGGCCAGACGGCACTTGCAATCCCATGATCGATGGCGAGACTTATTTTTAGTCCTCTTTTCAAAGATTTGGATTTTGTGCCCTTAGAGGGGCCCCTGCCCAAAGGTGGGAAGGGACTTGCACAAATCCGAAACACCCGGTGAAGGTGGCACCAAAGAAAGCAGCACAAAGCTCGAAGCTGAAGAGGCATGCTCCACGGCCTGAGCCACAGCCTCTTGAATGCGCAGAAGTTGGTGGACCCCACAGCCATGGAGACCACCTGAAGGGCATCCTTGAGCGAATGGAGAATCTCATTAATCTGGGCACCCTAAGGAAGCCGAGTATGCCAGTATTCTAATGTGAAGGGTGCAAGGTGCAATAAAGCCCACACTCCTGGGGATCGTATTCATGGCCTAGGCAGCAGGCGCACAAGGTGTTCAAGTCTGTCCAGGACATCTTCTGCTACACTTCTTAAATCCGGTGCCGATATAGTCATCCACGTTGGAAATTGAGAAATTGCCTGAAGATAAAGTGATTTTGCAAAGGCTCCCTGGCAGGAGAGTGGTAAGGAGGAACCTTCTTCTTCCAGCGGAAAGAAAGATCTGATGTTACAGGCGGTGTTGAGGTTACCACTCAGTTGGGTGGGAGAAGCTAGCTTAAAGACATTCTGGCCAGCCTTAAAGGGAAAGGAACACTGCCAGGAGTGTGGCTAGTACATCATATCCACATCCCTAGAATCCTTATTACTTTTCAGTTACAAATCTACAATGATTTAAAAAGAAGGAAGGGATAGTGTTCCAATATTTCAAAAATCAAAATGACATTATCAAATACATGATATTATGATGTTCATTTTCCAAATCAGTATACATTTCACTTTATTTCATGTTTATTTTATGGGCCCTCTATCTCCATGTCACTGTCCAAATAGCCATTTCCTCTGTTCTTTTCTTTCTTCCCCTCTTTAGCTTTAATTTGATCTTTTATGACAGTCTTTACTTGCTCTGGGTGATTAAAAACACATTTTTATCTTTATAAAGTACAATATACTTTGCAGGATACAGATCTGAGCATGTTGCTCCCAGTTTCAAAATGTTTTCGCCATATACAATATTAGCATTTCTTTCCCTCTGTTGTGTCATCGATGACATCTGGAATGATATGAAAGTGGTTAGACTGAAAACTTAGGGTCACTTTTTGATCTGGCAGCACCTTTATGTTTTAGATAACTGTGGTTCACAACAGTTTATTTTAGTGTTAGAGCAGTTGTGGTTCACATAGTTTAGTTTGTGCAGTTAGCATTTATTTTTAGTATAGGCTTTTTCAGGTTGTTTGTGGGTACAATTCAGCCTATTGCACCCTGGAGAGGGACACCTTCTGACTGCGGTCTCCGGACTGGAGCCCACACATCGCTAGTTGGCACAGACACACTGTAACTCTTTATCATCTCAGCTTTTGCAGCGTTTCCCTTGTGGTCAGCTGCAGAAAGCAATTTTCATGCTCTGGTGAGCGGAGTTTGTCTTGCCCTCTCCATCGAGTTTGTCTGCACTGAATCGATGGCAAACAATTTTCTACAGAATCCAGGTTGAGTTTTGAATGTGCTTGAGGATCTCTTTTTCCTCCCGATTGCCATTTATCAGTGTTGACATGTGTTCGATGGCACAGATGTGTGTTACTTTTTGGCATCTCCCTCATGGCTGGTTACAGGCTGGAGCCCTGTGGAGAAGTGGAATACTCGATCCATCAACTTCCTCAGGTGGTGAGCAAATTTTCATTTTTAGGCTTTTTCAGACTGCTTTTTCTCTGGCTGACTTACTTTTCTTGGGTTTGGGTGCCTCGTAAGAGAAACACTTGAGGGTTGGTTGGATTGAAACCAGACTGCTCTGTAAGACAGGGTGTTGGCAGTTCTGATAACCCCCAGAACTGACTCAAAAAACTGCTTGGAATGCATAATTCTCATATTAAACTGTGGATGTTTGAGTAAATCTCAGAGTAGCGTTGAATCCCACCCTACATGAGGAGTCTATTGGGGAGGGGCATTTTCATTTCTCTTAACTCTGTTTGGGCATCATTAAAGTTCAGTGACTTACCTGGCTGTGGTAGCTGAGCTCCAGTTTAGGATTTTAAGCATCACCTGTTGGTAGCTGGAGAAGGTCCTTTTCTCTTGGAACTTATTAGCTGGAACTTGCTAGAGGTCCTCCTTGGATCTGATAAACTACATGACCTTGGCTGTGTTAAAGGTCTTGGAAATGACATTGGACAAGCCCTTGACAGATGACCTTACTGGTGGAATGTTACTTTACATCCACACAGAACTGGAAATATTTTTATTCTTAATTTAAATTGGAGTGAGTGATGACTGTGTGTGTGCATTATTTTATAAATTGAAAGTGTGAAGCTGTGAATTGCAGAATGGTGCTGTCTGTGTGAGTGGGGTGTTTATGTGATGGTGGGAGAGTGTTTAAATGCTTTTTGGGTTTTTCAAAGGAGGATAGTTGGATGGCGGTTGTTTCCATGAGTAATAAGCTGTATTTCTGTAGGCACAGTGTGCATTTAGAAAGCATCTTTAAGGCAGGACTATTCTTCAGCCCAGTTGTGGCAGCTGCAGCCTTTAGGGGTCCCCTTTGCTATGTTGTTTACATACTAACATACTATTTGCCAGCAGATTAGGCCTTACGGTCTATCGAGTCTGCTCGAACCTCAGATCCCTAGTTGGGTGCCGAGGCCCTCCCTCCCTTGTGTTCCAGAAACCCCTATCATCCATCCCCACCCCTGGGACAGGCCATCATCTGATACATCCACTTTCTGTGTCTGTCCCACCCTCTCTTGAAGCCCTCCACTGTGGATCTCTGAACCAGCTCACCAGGCAGTGCATTCCAAGGGACCACCACCCTCTCAGTTAAAACCTCCTCCTCTTTTCCCCCCCTCACCCTTCCTCCTTCCAACTTCAAACCATGCCCTCTGGTAATACCTCCCTGCTTTAGTCTAAGATCCCTCCATGTTTACCCTATTTATTCCTTGAGGTACTTGAAGACCTCAATCATGTCCCCGTCTCTCCTCTCCTCCAATGAAAACAGGCAGAGCTCCTCAAGTCTGTCCTCATCGTCAAATCCCCTAGCCCTCGTATCATCTTAGTTGCCCTCCTCTGTACCCTCTCCAGGAGCTGTATGTCCCTCTTCAAGTGTGGTCTCCAGTACTGCACACAGTACTCAAGGTGTGGTCTAACCAGTCCATTGTACAGCGGCAAAATCACTTCCTTGCTCCCAGAGGTGATCCCCCTTACGATGCATCCCAACATCCTGTTTGCCTTGCTAGCTGCTCTCCTGCACTGCTCAGAGTTATTCATACATGCATCCACCATGACCCCTAGGTCTTTTTCCCTTATTGAGGCATCCAGCGCCTCCACTCCCAGGGTGTACCTGTGGTGTTGTTGGTGGTTTTCTGTCGCTGTGGGGGTCTGTAAATCCTCCCATGGCCAAAGGCGCAGATGTAGTCTGGAGTCATAATAGGGGAGGGTTGAATTGGGATGAAATGACTAAGACACCATGAGACTATTCAGAACAATGGTAAGGGTTGCCTCCCTATCTGGTTCTGACCCCCAAGGGCCTCGCCAGTATACCGTGAAAAGGGTGACTGAGATTGAGTGACTCAATCTCAGCACCTCTGTTGGAGCTACCCTGAAAGGGTAGCGATGAGCGAAAAGGAAGGCGACCGGAACCAATGCGGGGAATGGAAGAGGAGGGAAGGTATGTGGAAGGCATGTAGCATGGTGGCTGGCTATGGTGGGGAGGGTGCAGGATTCAGGGCTGGGGAGCCGCAGTACAGTTTTGCAACAGCAGTGTTTTTTTTTTTTACATAAGTTTCACCCCCAACCCGACATGCACACCCCTGGAGTTGAGACTAGCTAGGTTAGTGCAGGGCCAGCCCCCACACACACATACACAAAATTATCTGTGCACCCATTGTCTTCACTGTGACTGGTACATTGCCATTTTCGGTGATGTACATCGCTGCCTCAACGCGATCGCCGCTATGACACAGGAACCAGCCTTGCCCAATGTCAGACGTCAGGCACCCTGTGGACCAGCTGACCTTGCATCTCTTGTTTGGGCAGTTTTATGTAACACAAGGTCGATGAGGAATAAAACCACTGTGATGGAGGGTTTAATAGAGGACTCCTCTGCTAGCCTTGTATGCATCACCAAGACTTAGCTGTGTGACAACTCTGGTCTAGCGATGGAGGCATCTATTCCAGTTAGTATTCAGTGGTGAATTGCTGAAGGCTGCGGGGAGGAGGGGAAGAGTGGCCACCTGTTTTAGATCTGTATTGGGGCTCATGGCATACCCCATGGGAGTGACCAGGTCATATGAATCTGTGGCTGTTAGGCGTTGGCCTGGTGTAGATTATAGGATTGTTCTCTTGTACCATCTTCCAGGGCACAAGAACAAATTCCTGCAGATAATGGTGAATTTCAAAGTTGACCTGGTCTTGGACACTCGTCTTTTCATGTTGGGGATTTCAATGCTTGGGTTGTGGATGAAATCTTGCATTTTGGACATCTGTTCAGCTGATGACAATACTAGGCCTTGCACATGCTGTTGCCTCCAGTGCTAATTACTAGGGCCTTGTCTTCTCGTTGGGTCTTGACATTTGTAATGTCAGGGTTGATCTGGTTGTTTGGTCAGATCATGCCATGCAGTTCCTCTGTGGGCCCCTGGTTTATTTCCCCTTGTGGTGATGGTTCAGTACTGTCCTAAGCAAAAACTGGAGCTTAGCAAACTCTTGGCGGCACTGTACATCTTTAGCATTGTGACACCTCATACTGAAAATGCAGTGGAGAGCTATAATGTGACCCTTATGACTGCCTTGGAGACCCTGGAACCTTACTGTGTCTAGCCCTTATTTTTTTTATTTGAAAGTTTGCGACTGGGAGAGCCACAATTCACTATGGCATTATGATGGGCTGAGGCAACTAAAGACTAAGGGATGGAGGTTAGAGCATTTTTTTGCTGTTGTAAAGTTTCTATTAGTGACAACAGTTTTGCAGCTCATGGCAAATACATTAACTATCTTGCATCGTAAGTGGATTTCAGAAGTGAGAGGCATGGCTCAGGTGGTCAGTCGCCATAAATTAGAGAGCTGGTGAGAGGACAAAACAGCGAGGGTGCCCCTACAATCAGAGTGCCTGTGGAACAGAGCGCCTGGCACTCTGAGTACAATGCTGCGCCTGTGAGTAGTGCAACATGCCCTTCTGCCCCTGCCAGTACAGGGGTCATATGAGCGCCGCTACACCCTGTCGGTGTTATGTTGCCCCTATCCCACGGCCACCATGGTTGGCCGCACATCTGGGCGCCTGAGGCTTGCCCATCGCCGTGGGCTCCAGGCCACAGTGCGGTCGGTTCTACTGTTGGTGGCCATCGGTGCTGGGTGCAGCAGTACTGTGGCACTGGGCATATGGGACGGGGCCATGCCATGTAGTCATGTACATGGTGCCTGGTCCCATGTGGCTCTGAGGTCTGGCGCTGAGCTTGCTGGCGACCTCCGCTGGTGTTCTGATTTACGGCACCTTGACCACCCGGAAGAGAGGCATGCATGCCTCAGATGAGACACTCACTTAAAACCTCTATAGTAGTCACTGAAATACATGGTTCCCTTTTTGCTGGGCTCGTAATCACTGATAAGGAACGATATTGTAAAATATAACCATTTTGTTAGGCTGTAAGGTATAATCATTAACAAAACAGACCTAGCCTTTGAGCCTCATATGTGGTGGTCTCAGGCAGTGGAGGATAGATTGGTGCAGATGATTCAAGTACCAGTGGTAACCACCCTGAAAAAGACAGAGTTCCTGTTAAGGGTGAGTGCTGCGGGGAAGAACGCATCAACTTTTCACACAATGGACATGTTTTCTAATTCACTCTGTCTCTGGTCTAGAAGAGTTCTTTTTGCAGAAAAATGCAAAGAATTCACTCTGTTCCTCGCTGACCAGGTATCCTCAATTTAGGGTGAGATTTCTGCAAGTGCCCTGTCATGAGCCAACAATATTCATTCAAGGATGAGCATGGGTGATCTGCCAATTTGGGGTGGTGGATTGTTTTGGAGGACGATGTGTTCTAGGTAATCTCAGGACTATGCCCCACCTACTGGTTTACTTGACTGCTTGTCAGCTGCTGGGAGACCCTGTGTCCATCATTGAGATTGTCAGGTGTTCCTTGAAGGATGGAGTACTCCCAACTGCACTATAGAGGGTGGTAGTGAGACCCCTCCTAAAGATGTTTTCTCTGGACTCTCATGTTCTCATGAATTACAGGCCTGTCTCATCCTTCCCTCTTTTGGGAAGGCAGTTGAGAAGGTGGTGGTGGTGCAGATGGAGCTTCACCTGGAAAAATATGACCTCTATGAGCCTCTCCTATCAGGGTTCCAACACTGACACAGAACAGTGACTGCTCTCATTAAGGTGGCCAATGGACTCATTGCAAGAGAGGGTACTGGTCCATCTTGGCCCTTCTCTCATCAGCATTTATCACCAGGGAACATGGAATGTTGTTGGATCACCAAAGGCACTGTGTAGTACTCACTAGTATGGTGTGGTGGTAGTTTAAGTCTGACCTCATGGGTAGAACACATCAGGTTGTTCTGGATAATTCCATCTCTGGGACAGCTATGATCAACTGTGTAGTGCCACAGGGTGTGATCTTTGCCCCCCGCTGTTCCTTGTGCACATGATGCTGTTGGGTGATATAATAAGATGGTATGGTCTTGAGTTTCACTGCTATGCTGATTATACCCAGTTACACCTGCCTTGTACACCTAACAGGATAATGTGGTTTCAGTGCCAAGCTACTGTCTTCATGAAATCAATGACTGGGATGGCTTCCAACTGGCTGAGCCTGTCATTTTTTTTTGGGTCAGCAATGATGGGTGATAACATCTTACCCTCTCTTAATGGTACTGCACTCAGAGCTTAGGATAGGGTTAGAAATCTGGGGGGTCATTATGGACTGCAAGCGGACACTAGAAAATAAGGTGTAGGATGTAGTCCGTAGTGCCTTTTTCCATTTATGTAATACCACCTGGATAGAATCACACTGTACCTTGTGCTATGTGACCTGATTACAATAATCCATGCCTCTGTGACATCTAGATTGGACTGCTGTAATGCTCTTTACCTAGGGTTATCTGGAGACCTGTTGTGCCTCCTGTAAGCTATTGCTGGTGCCTATCTGGGGCAGAATATCGAGCCAGTGCTGCACAATCTACACTGGCTGTCTATTTGGTGGTGCATCAGCTTCGACTGGCTTAACTTACAAGGCTAATACGTGGTTCGGGCCTTGCTTACCTCAAAGAGCTTATGTGCCCCAGTCCACCATCTCCACTACACCGAGGTGAGCTTTTTGGTTGTACCAAGTTCAAGGCGTAAGCTTTTTGGGTGGCGATGCCACTTTTTTGGAATTCTTTGCCACACCACAACTGTGTAACCCCCAGTGGATACAATTACAAAGGCACTAAAACCGCTTTTGAGTTGGTATACAGTACTATTACATGAACACTTACTGTATTTTCAGTTTTGATTGCGTACATGTTTGGTTTGTTTGTAACGGGCCCACAGCCTTCTTCATAAGGCATTAAAGAATAAAACTAAATTGCCCTAATAAAGGTGGGTGGAGGCTGCTGTAGGTCCCATTCACAGGCCCATTTGAAAACAGACACAGCTGAACTGTATGTGGAACAGAAAGTAGAAGGTGGACGAAACAGAATCAGGATACAGGTGATTCTATCAGATGGATCTGCACAGGTACTCATACTTGGCATTCCATCACAAATTTGTTATTCTGGTATTATAGTACTGAGGAGCACACTTAATGGTGGGAATAAACAGGGCTGCAGCTATGAATTTTGGGGCCCCGGACAAGTTACTTGAAATGGGCCCACGTTTCCCAAACCAGCTAATGCCAGGGGTAATGCCAGCTCCTCAGGTGGGCCCCTCCTGAGCTCAGGTCCCCGGACAACTTCCCCTCCCCCATTACTGCGGCCCTGGGAATAAAGGAACCGAGACAGATGTAGTGGGGTGCACCTTTTATTAAAATGCTGGCACATGCTCCTGTGTGCTGCCATCAACATCAGCACTGTTAATCCCAAATGCTTTGACTCCTGGGGTCCTTGCGCCTCAGCCCCCAAGACCACAGAGTGCTGCTCTATTGAGAAGATTCACTAAGAAGATCCAGGGGACTGACCTCAGAGCAGGGACCTATGTCTGACTTGGTAGACCACATGACATCAACTACTGGTGAAGACCGGCTACCAGAACAGTGCACAACCATGGTGCTTTCCATCTGATTTAGAGTCCAAGTGAGGCTGGTCATTTTCAGAGGGCCAGTTTAGCTGAAGGATCTGGAGACTTGGAATGGCTTGGCTCTCCAATTTTTCAGAACTGGAGGACATGACATGAACCAGGGAGGAAAAGTTACATTCTGGGGACTCCTCCTCTGACTTAATTTTGGCCTGGGACCTCTTACTCATGGCAAGATAGTGAGAGCATTCTTTCAGTGGCAGGCTTTCCAGGCTAAGGCTCTCCAAGGACTCACTGTGCACAGCAGCCATGGGCTCCTGACATTTCTAGCAATACTTGAAGCCACCTGAGGGGTTCGCTCTCAGGAAGACTACGGTAGCTCTGGAGAAAGTTGAGACAAAACTGTGAAAAAACAGAAAACTTGAAAAATGTGAGTGGTGCTGGATCTCAGCCATAGTGGTACTGGACATCAAAGAGAGAAACACAGATCAGATCTGAGGTGACTGATCTCTTTGATGAAAAAATGCCTTTGGCAGGAATCTGATGCAAGGCATGGGTGAGGTGCATGTTGTGCAGTCAAATTCTACTGTAGGGTTCAAGTGTCAGTGCAAGGGCTGGGGATCTTCCAAGTGTGTGGCTATATATTAATACTTTGCTAGAAATTGTGCAGCATAGAATATGTGTAATTTTGTGCATAAGCAAGCACTGTTGAGGCCTGACTTTTTGTCAGCAATGCAGACAGGGTTGAGGTAATTGCATGGTGCAGTCACTGCCTTCTGATCAGTGAGAACTCAGGGAGAGTTGTGTGCACTCAACAGAACCAGAGAAGAAAATTTCATTTCACCAGTCACAGCACTGGTGGCATGCTGCAACATGTTAATCTTTCCAAACTAAAAATAAAATACTGGACGGTGAGGCGGGTTTACAGGCACCCAGAAACCACCTTGCAACAACTATGGTGGAGAAGCTGACATCAGTGGTTTCAGCCGACTAATGGCTGTCAACTGGGTTTAGTACAGCTGTTTGTATTTCTTTTACTTTCTATTAATACCCTCTTCTTGTCTCCAGCACCTGCCTCCCTAGGAGCATCCTAGACACACCCGATCCACTGTACTCTACCTGAATCCTCCTCGGATTCTTGGCCGTGCAAATCAGGGTGGAGAGCTACCCTTGTCTACAGTATTGCCAGGAGGCATCGCAGGTGGTGGTGTTGGTCTCGGAGGCATCGCTGGTACCATTTTCCATGTTTTTCCAAACCTCTAGGGTGCTAGGGGCGCTGTGCAAGGTGCATACAACAGTGTGCTGGCCACATGCCTGGCTGACGTCTTCCCTTCCACTCTGCCTAACGCTGCGCTACCACATGTGGTCACCCTGGTGGAAGCAGTGTAGTGAAGACAGCAATCCTCCTTCCCTGGAGGAAAGTGTCCTTTGGGATCTACGGTTCTTCTCCCCCGGCCATCCCTCTGACAACCTGACCTTGTTCCTGAATCCAGGACGCTGCTATCATGAGTGGTAGCCTACTGCTGGATCGATGGGCCAGCTCAACACATCTGTTTTAATTAAAATAACCTTAGCAGCAATTCTTAAAATATTCACACTGCAGTTGAGATCAATGTAGTTTCTAGGAAATGTCATTATGTAAAAAAAAGTTTTAATTTGTTAAGCTACCTTTTTGCTGTTTCAATTTCCTTCTTTTCATAAAGTGCACATTCTAATAAGCTTCCAGTTTAATTAGAAATTATTTCAGAATTATACAATATCTTAGGAAAATGAAAGTGAGTTTTAAACTGTGCAACATGAATACATAAAAATGTACAAAATATGACATGAGAATGCACAACACATTTTTTAATGTTGTTTAAAATGACAGAGTTCTCAGGAAGTGGAAGGGATCTGCTGGCCACCATGTCTGGGCAAACTGAACCCTCCACTAAAATACTGACAGACAATAAAGATTACAAAAAGTACCTGAAATGACTATCGCCAGCATCAGCTATCAAAATCAATGAGTAATGACAGAATCCTTGTAAATCCTTCAAATACTAAAATCGAAAGTATGTTAAGGCGCATTAATTTTATAAACTCGCTGCATGTCAAAAATCTCTATTTTTAAAGGATGTACATCAGCTTGAATTTCTCTGAGGATCGAACATCGATTGTATTTTGGAAGTGCTGGACTAATACAACACTGACATGTTAAGGAAAACCTGGATTAAACAACAAAGCATTTCATTAGTTGGAGGGCACATATTTCAATAGACTCGTGATGTGAACTGCTACATGCAATATAAACTCTAAAATGGTTCTGACAACACTAACAAGAAGCTATCATTTTTTATGTCTTTTTCTTTCTTTTGCCATTCTGTTGAGCATAGTCTCCTTCATGGCTTCTACATCACAGCCCTTTAAGGATAAGAACTGGCATCTACTGAGACTACATACTGGAACCATGCTGTACCAACTGTAGAACTTGCTGTGGGTTGTAGGAAGCCTTATAAAATGTGAGACAATGCACACAACTTGGTCAAAATATACAAATCATTTTATCTACAATACTGATACTTTTATTTGCCAGAGTTGGTGGCGGACTTCATTAGCTATGGTTCTGCCATGATTACATATTGCTACAGACCGATTTCTGTGAACATTCTGAAGTTTTAAGTGCTGTTGCTGGTTTGTGTGTTAACTGGCACAGATAGGCCCTAAGGCAGTTGGTGCAAGCTGTTTTGCCTTCTGTCTCCAACAGATGTTTTATACAAAAATCGCTATTTGTGGTACACAGGGTCAACAAGTGAAAATCTGAAAATCCTTTCTGTCTGCAAGCTACTCTGCTTTGGTTTCGCTGCAGACAGAGAGACAGCTCTGGATTTGCTTGCATCAGTAAACTAAATGGTAACGCAGTTTCCGTATGTACAATATAAAGACAAATTATGACATACCCAATATGCAGAGAAAAATCCTAAACATTCTGGACTCTGCCGTTAGAAAAACTAGCAGGAAAGCTAACAGTGAAAACTACACTATGCAAACATTCTTAAAGCAGCAGTGCACTGAAACCAGGCAAAAAAAATCTGACCCTACCTTTTTTGACTATAAAAGATGCCAGCAATCTTCCAGTTTTATTTGGAAGTAACATGTTCTAGTTCCATCAGAACTGGAACATTTTATTAATGTTTTAATTTAGTTTTTTTCTGAAGAAAAAAAAAAACACATGGCCTGACACATTTTGCTTAGAAATAGCACTGCAAACCTGGGAAGGTTTTGGGTTGGGAAAATAAACTCAATGGGCTGGATATTCAAACTGCGCCGTTCTGTGGCAAGCCTTCTTGCATTTCAAGACCATAGAGTGTAGCAGGTAAGCGATATTCAAAGGAGTTGCTATTGAGCAACTCCTTTGAATATCGCCCCGGCCACAGCCACTGTGCATGGTGCAGTGGAACTTGCGCCACCGCAAGTGGTCAGAGTGGAGCATTCAAGATGTGGTGGCGCAAGTTCCATTGCGCCATGCGCAAATTTCCGATATTCAAAAGGCGACATGCAAATGAGCCAGAAGTTATTCTGAAGCGAGGGGGCCATTTGCATCTACTTACGGCCCCATTTGCATGCAGGTGTGCGATCCCCAACAACTTGCGCCTGGCACCCTGCCAGAGCCATGCATCGAGGACCGGCGCCCCTGCAACCCGATCGCAGGCATGAGTAAATCCCCACTGGCCGATCACGAGCATAACAGTATTAACCCCGGACTGGCCCGATCGTGGGCATAACAGAAGTGACCCCACTAGCCAGATCGCGGGCATAAGATCACCCCCAGACCAATATCCTTGGTGGTCCAGTGGACGCCAAGCCTGATCGTGGGCGAAGGTCAACCCTCCCCACAAAGTCAATTTCCCGGTGATCTAGTGGCTCCTCCACCCACCCACAGAGCCCCACCTCCGCCCCCCCATCAGCGCAGCACCCCACCCACCTGCCGCCCCGCTGACAGCTCGATAGGGCTGCAGCCCGTGGTTCAGAGCAAGAGCCAATGGGCTGCATATACCGTCAAGGCAGTCCAGATTTGTGAATGAATTTTCATTTCACAAATCTGAACTTACTGCTATGCGACTATGAGCTGCCCGTCAGCTCTTCTCTAATAAGCGTCTGTAATACAAATACTGCTGCTCCACGGCCACTGGCCAGAGAAAAGCAGTGATGAGGCTCAATAGGTGAGCCCACAAAGCTCACCAGAAAATGGACTAAGAAGGGTGACCATATACTTATGATCAAGCCGATCCCACTGGACCACCAGGAAGATATTGATGCTGAGAGGTGATCTTATGCCCTTGGCTCGAGCCGAATGAGAGGAGTTTAATACTGTTATGCCACAGTGGGCCAGTGTGGGGGTTACTGTTATGCCCATGGTTGGGCCACTGGGGGTACATTACTGTTATGCCCACGATCGGGCCAGTCAGGGGAGTGAGATCTGCCTACGATCGGGCCGCGAGGGGCACAGAGAACAAGTGGAGGCCACCCACAGGTGGCAGCTGCTGTGTTGCGCCTGCAATCGCGGCAGCTCACCTGTGGGTGGCCCTCGATTCCTCCTTTTTTGGGGCTCAAAGTTGTGCAGGCGCAGGTAGGGGTTGCGCCTGCACAACTCTGCACAGCCCGGCTGAATATCGGGCTGTGCAGTTTATGCATGGTTCCTCCCCCTCTGGTTGAGCATGCCTTCATTAGCATTGCGCTGTTGCTCAGCATGACTTGGGGGGCGCAACTGCCTCCTGCTGAATATCGCAGAATGGCGCAATTTGGACTTGCGCAGGCGCAACCCTATTGCACATGGCGCAACCCTTTTGAATATCCAGCCCCTAGTGCACAGCAAAGGAGGTACCCAGAAAGGTAGATCTGACAGGTATATATTTCTAACAACTGTAGCTGAAAATAGCTTGCTGGAAAAACATTTTTCATTACACTGCTGCTTTAAATGGTAGGACTGTTTTACAGTACTTTTTTCCTGAAACTCTGCTTCAAGCGTTATCCGAACTGAGATGGCATCATAACAGTCTTTTGTTTTCTATGAGGAGCAATAAGTGCTCAATGGCTTCTAGGCTTCTAGTGTAAGAATACAGTAGGTCTGAAATTTGATTTCGACAAAAGAGAAAGGCCCCAAATTTAACACAGGCTGTACACATAAAATCCCAGGCATTTACTTTAGCTGCATTACAGGTTATGTTTAAAGCAGAATTACAGTCACTTTAACAGTAAGAATAATGTCTATAAAGAAACATTTGTCTTGTTTATAAGTAATTTCTCAGTACAGTAGAAAGAACATTTCAAGGTAATACAGTACGTGAAAGTTACAAGTTAAGTGCCTAATATTCAGGATTAAAAAAAGCAAACTGTAATGATGTTTGAAAAAGATCCAGTGTCCATCAAAACTTTTTATTAAACTCGCCCTGACGGTGCAGCAATAGTAGCGCTATTGCTTGCTACGCAGAAGACCCAGGTTTGGTAACAGATGTGGCTCATTTGAGGGCCAACCGAAGACTGATGATGGAGCATCTTATAGACTATTCTCCTCTCGAGGGGGTTGGGGAGACACAACAACTTGCCTGACACCTGGCAGAGGCCAGGCAGTAGTACACTGGGCCATCGCCAAAGGAGAAGGGCTGCCACTGGACAGTGAGCACATGGGTGCCACCTCATGCATGCATGTGCATCACATCCCTGCAAGCCCAGGCACCACAGACATGGCATAACACCCACCACTACAGTGGTCCTGTGCAAGTGGTGGATGACCAGTAGTACATCATAAGGTCAGTAACAGGGTTGGGGATGCTGTTGGAAGGAGGAAGATCAGGTTAGGGGCCAGAGAAGAAAAGTCTTGGCAACAATACAAACAGAAAAATTTATGCCAGTCCATTGGTTGGCATACCACTCACAATGTCGGCCATCTGAGTTCGGGAACGACCTCAGGTTAGAGGGTCAGCAGGGAAGAGAAGGAGTCTACATCCAAGAGGATGCTCTCCTCTTCTGGGAGTGGTGGTCACCGACTGTGCTGCCACCTAGGTGACCATAGGTGGCAGAGTAGCGTCAGAAGGGGGGTTGGCATATGCCGGGTGCGTAACCAGTGCACTGTTGTACACCCTGCACTGAGTCCCTAGCATGCCGATGCCCTGGACAGGCTGGGAGAAGCAAGAAATGGTGCTGGCAGCCGCAATGATGGACTACAGGTGGCAGAGCAGTGTAAGAAGGAGGAGGCATATGCCAGGTGCATGACCAGTGAGCTGTTGTGCATGCCCTGCATTGTGTCCCTAGCATGCCGATGCCCTGGACAGGCTGGGAGAAACAAGAAAAATGGTGCTGGCAGCCGCAATGATGGACTACAGGTGGCAGAGCAGTGTAAGAAGGAGAAGGCATATGCCAGGTGCATGACCAGTGAGCTGTTGTGCATGCCCTGCATTGTGTCCCTAGCATGCCGATGCCCTGGACAGGCTGGGAGAAACAAGAAAAATGGTGCTGGCAGCCACAATAATGCCACAAGGTGGCAGAGCAGTATCAGAAATGGGGGGCATATGCCAGGTGCGTGACCAGTGAGCTGTTGTGCCGCGATGCCCCCACAGGCTGGGAGAAACCAGAAGAATGGTACTGGCAGCCACAGTGATGGACCCCAGTATACCAAGGCCCCACACCTCTGATGTGATGCCTTCCTGATGTACTCCTGCCTGACTCCCACCCTGGGGGTAAACTAGGCCCTTTGAGGTAAAGTGAGCAAAGGTAAAAAGTGCAGGCAGATCAGGTGTGCCCTGGAGCTCCTGAGGGACATGACTACCACAGACAGGAAAGGAAGAATGAAGTATAAGAAGAAAAAAAACTGGTTAAACAAATAGAAACAAAATCTTTGAAATATTTTTAATACAATTTTAAATCTCATATATAGTTGACACAACACTGGAGACACTGACAGTTTGAGGAAAGTAGTCAATGTTTTGTAAAAATGTACATGAAAGAGGTAGGAGGAGTGGGTAGTACACAGTATATCAGTAAGAAAAAATTACTTACCTAGTAATCTTGTTTCTTCCAAGGGATACTCAGGTATTCATAACTATATGCAGTCTTACTCCTAAGTAGAACTGCCCAGAGAAAATGTGGAACTTATGCAAATGATGGAATATTTTGCATGAGACACTTTTCAAATGCTGCCTTATACTAACTGCCTTAGTTTTAAACCCTTCAGATTTCCTGGATGTCTGAAAAGATAGGCCCACGGGGACCAAGTATTATAATAATACTAGTAATAATAACAATATTAATAATAACAGAGGGCACTCCCTCAACACTAAATGTAATAATAATATTAATAATAATTAGAAAGAACTCCCTTAACCCGCAAAAAAAGGAACTTCAACTGGAGGGCATAACATATGAAAGAACACCCTAGAATGTCCAAATTACCCGAAAAAGGGGAAGGGGACAACAACAGGGAACCCAATCACAACATGTGTGCCAGAAATGGCATTTATGTCCTGAAACCACAGTATTCAGGAGTGCAGAGGATGAAGGTTCCAGAAGGGGAGGCAGGGTGGGAGAGTTACGAATACCTGAGTATCACTTGGAAGAAACAAGATTACTAGGCAAGTAATTTTTTCTTCTAACACCAGTAATACTCAGGTATTCATAACTATATGCAGACTACCAAGCAGTACCTTTGGAGGTGGGCACAGAACCCTATCTTAGGAACAGACCTTGCAGGACTGCTGTGCTGAATCTGGCATCACCCCTGGACAGATTATCCAGAGTGTAATACTGTTAAAGCTGTGTACTGTTTTCCAGGTAGCTGCTTTAGAGACACCAGGAAACATCCCAGACAGCTGCTATGGTAGCAGCTGTGCCTCAGGAATGGCCCTCCACCCACAGAGGACCTTCCACCTTAGAGTACCAAACTGATTATACTGTACTATCCAGCAATAAGTGGACCTTCTTTGATGCTGGGTTATCTTTTCTCACATTCCCATAGGTCAGTAACAGCTGTTTTGTGTCCTAAGGGCTATAGTGGCTGTCAAATAGTAGCTACTGTAAAACTCCTTTGACGTCCAGACTATGAAGACTTTTTTTTAACCAGGACTAAAGAGTTCAATGAAAAAGACAGGTAAGGTAATGGCTTGGTTCAAATGATAATTAGAGGTCATGTTAAAAGGAAACTTCCTGTTTGTTCTCAGGACAACTTTGTCTCTGTGGAATGAAATATAGACCTGTTCAATTCAGAGACTTGAGCTCACCGATTCTTCTGTGAGAAGTGATTACCACAGAAAAAAAAAGTTTTGTTTTTTTATTTACATATTTCAAATAAATTGAAGACATAGGGTCAAAAAAAGGGACCCCATGAGCCAAACTATACACACATCTAGGCCACTTGCTGGCACCGGTCCCTTGTGAGGAGGTGCAAATGGGACAGGCCTTTAAAAACCCTTTGAAGATAGGGTCAGAGGCCTGAAAAACATTTTGTCCAAATGCAGTGTAAGTAGATACTGAGGACAGGTGGACGTTTAAGGTACTGGACTGCAAGCCCAGTAAGAGCAAATAGGTAAGATAGTTCAGCACAACAGGAACACCAGCCTGTGTTGACATGTGCTAGGCCCATAAAGAGCCTTTTGCAGCTAGGATCTGAAGCAATACAAACATTTTGTCAACTACTATGCTAGCAGATGCTGCAACCAGGTAGACCTTGAGGGTACAGGATAGCCAGTCCAATGACTGTAAATAGATAAGCTAGTCAGATAGCTGGGACCCAGCATGTTCTGGGACCAATTTCCTGGTCGAACACCAATCATAAAACTCTTTCCCATTTTGAAGCATAGATTTTCTTAGTGGAAAGCTTCCTGTAACCACATCACATGCTTAAGACACTTTGAAAAAAGATGCAAACCTGCATATTATACCAAAGGTACTCAAGAGCCATGCCTTGAATGTGAGTGATCCGAGGTTCGGATACAGGAGCCTCTGAAGATTGTGCCTCTGAGGAAGGTGTATTGGTTCAGGCCCAGGCATGGAGGGTAGTAGAGAAAGACATGTCTGTCTGGCCCATTCTAGTGCTATCAAGATTATTGATGCTGATTGGGACCTGACCTTGAGAAAACTGCTCTGTACACCAGATGGAAGAAAGAAGAAACATGCATTTGCTTCCCTTGCCAACTCAAATCCAGAGCATCCTGGGGAATTGTTCCCAGATCTGTCTGTCTGTCACTGTGCTGTGGCAGGTGGTGGTTGTGGTGGGATGTGAACAAGTCAACCACTGTGGTGGCCACCTCCTGAAGATAACTTTCACCATCTGACTGTTTAAGACCCATTCATGATGGGGCTGGCTGATTTGAGTTAAAGTATCTGCCAAGGTACTGTCCTTACCTGGCAGTGACAGATGAATATCCTGAAAGGTCCCACTGAGCATGATAGATCCAATATTTTCACGAATCCTGTGCAGGGAGGGCTTAACCTTGTCCCTCCTGAAATGTTTATGTAGTACACTGTGGTGGTACTGTCTGTTCTGACCTGTACCCCCCCTCCTTGTAGCAGTTATGTAAAACCTTTAATGCCAGTAACACTCTTAGCCCCAGCAGGTTTATGTGCCATGGGAGATGTGAACCCCCAGGTGGGGCCACACTCCAGTTAAGATGCCTGTTATCTGACAACTAATGGAGCTTTTTGCTGAAAAAATAAACTCCCATTAGACTGGTTTCATTTTTGCTTCATTGTACCAGTATTTCTGTTACTAAAATTGGTTATGACAAAGGGTACTTTCTCTAACACCAGTGAATCTTGAGGTGAAACTGAATAGTAATTTGTAACCTGGATTCCAAGACTGCGCCAGTGGCAGGTGTCATGGGCAGTAGCTGAAGAAACTCTTCTGCATTTTTTTATTTATTCATCATCAGGATGAAAGAAACCACTGTCAGTGGAATACTTCTTGCCCTGCTTGTAGGCAAGTAGGCCCTGTCACACAGAGTATTAAGCTCTGCTCCTACGAACTGTAGTTCCCAGAGCAGGCTGAGAGACAAACTGCCTCTAGATTTATCAGAAAAACCTAGAGACTCCATAAGCCCCTAGGTGAGTTGCAGATTCACTTGCTGGGGTGTCTTTGCAACCATAGCCAATCCTCTAGATAGAGGAAGAACTTGTGACACCTTGTCTTTGAAGATGCTACAATCACTGTACACACTCTTAGAGAATGACCTAATGGGGTCTGAATCTGAGCTGTGCTTATGGAGATGTGGAAATACTTTAAGTCCAGTGATGCCAAACCTTCCCCTTTCTATGGAGTGTTGGCAGAATCAGTGCCAAAAGCACCATTCTGAACTTTGGCTTTGGCAGAGGCCTGCTTAGTACCCTCTAAGACAGGTTGCCACTCCCCATCCTTTTTGTAGTACCTTTTGCTAAACCAAGACAGACTACTCTGGCTTTGGCAGTAACAGGTTTTGAACCTCTTTTTCTCAAAATGTTCTTTCTCTACATCTGTAGATGGACTGAAAACTGAAAGGATTTGAACCCAGAGACAATCCCTGATTACTACATCCACGACCACTTGTCTGTGGTGTCTGAAACACCCCTGCTGTAGGTATTGCTGATACTGAAGAACAGCCCTAGTGTGATACAACAAAAGGAGCTTACTGTGGTGTATTCATCCATTTTTTAACTGTTCTCTAAAGAGGAATTATCCTCGACTTGGAATCCATAGCCTTGGTTTGGGAATACTGAGTTAGGTTGGTGACTCACATCCAGGCAAACCCCCTCTGAACCACTGTATTTACCATCCATCTAGCAGCAGACATTTAAACTGTTATTTGGCTGCTTCCAAACCAATTTAGTTGTTTCAACTAGAACATCTGGCAGGAGAGTAACATGGACTTGGAAGTATGTCAGTTTTCCTGGGATCCGTGTTAGGAGAGTAGAATGCCAGGGATCTCTTTGCCTTGTCACAGGCTGTTACTTCAACTACTCCTTGATGTATAGGATGAGGAAACAAACTGAGTTCCCTTCCTGTCTAGCTGATGTTTCTTATACATCCTCTTATCAAGAGGGGAAACAGAGCTTAGAGTTTGTAAAATCTTTAAAGTGTCTTCCCCGATGAATTTGTTTTAGTAGGTGTCAGCCCAGCCCAATCATTTCTCACAAATGTGAAGAATGAGGGATAATCTTTATTTTGGTGAGAACCTAAACATTCCACGAAATCACACAGTCTTCCTCCAGATGATGGGAAGGTTCAGAGGAGGGAAACAAAGATGGTAAATGGATTTCATCACAAGTCCTATGAGGACAGGTTGAAGGAATTGAATATGTACTCCCTGGAGGGAGAGAGGGGATATGATAAGAGACATACAAGTATCTTACAGGGAGGAACATAGTGCAGGAATACACTATTTTTAAGTAAAAAAGATTTTCCAGGACTAGAGGACATGGGATGAAGTTGGAGAGAGGACGATTCAGAGGAAACGTGAGGAAAAATTTCTTCATAGAATGGGTGGTGGACAAGTGGAACATCCTGCCAGAGGAAGTGGCGGGGGCTGAAACAATCACAGGATTTAAGAATGCATGGAATAGACATAGAGGAATTCTGGAGGCCAGGGTTAAAGGGCAACAGGCTTCTAGGAAAACATAAAGTAAACTTACTAGCTCAAATGGGCAGACTGGGTGGGCCGTAGGCCCTTATCTCCCGACACGGTCTATGTATCTATGTACTGATCAGAGGACACAAGCTGCTGTGCAGAGGTCTGCTGCAGAGAAGTAGAAAGCACTTGTAAGCATAAAAGTGTTTTCTTTAGCCATTCCAGGCATATCTTTACCGCCCCCCCCTTTTTTTTATTATTTTAGGAAAGTTTACAATTTTCACACCTTCATTCACAGTGAAAACCACCAGAATGAAGCACAGTGCTACAAAATTTGGCAGTAATGTTACTGCAGTAAAGGATACCATGTCAGTAGAATTAATCCCTTTAGTGACTACAGTAAACCTGAGACACTGTACCTCATCCTGGTGGGCTTCACTGTAAGTAACAATCTGCAGGAACTGGCAGGCTTTCTAGCAAGCACAGAAGTCCCCATATGCTGTCCAGCAGGGGGCTCTGTGTGCTTAGTTTTATTTGATTTCTTAAGAGGGAACCAGGTAGGCAGCCAGTTCAGCAAGCCTCTCAAGAACTGCTTATATACCCGTCTCAGGGGTAGTAATTTACATTAATTGTTGTGGTTTCACCCACAGAAATTTAGGGTGTCAGCTGGTCAGAGCTGGAGGGACCCTTAGATGGTGAAACTTTTCCTTTTTTTTTTTTTTAGCCTTATCCTGCCATTTTTCAATAGTTTTCACAGGACATAAAATGCAGATTTTACTCTGCTTTTAATGTTCATGTCCAGATAGGTAGACAAAGGGAACTTAACAGAATTTCACCACACAGAATATATAGTTTGAAACCGGGATCACCAGTTTTCTTTTTCATTTTTTTATGACATTTTGAATGTGAAACTAAAAAGTTGCAACCACTGAAAAGTATTTTAATTTAAAGTTTATTTAGCAGTTGCGGTCGGTTCCAGAACCAATGAAGTACCGATCGGGTCCCGGGAACAAATGAACCGAGACTATCCGTTAAAGAACCGGTGTTAGCGGTTCTTAAAACAAACTAATTTAATAAAAAATGAAACATAACTAGTGGAGTTTTTTAGTTAGAAAACTCTGATAACTGTAAAATAGACCTTGGTTTACAACTGGTTATCCCGAACCAAGAGAAACCGAGAAACTTATAATTTAAACATTAAACTACGGGTTTACTAAAATTACAAAAAGTAAAAGGCAGCAAAAGAAATGTTAAAGAATACTTATCATATTCTGTAAGGTTTCTCATGCCAGAACAAGATGATAAAGAGGAGAGCGTCTCTGAGCATCTAGACTGATCAGGCAGAGAGAGAGAAATATGAAGGGTTTAGAACTAAGACAGTTAGTATAAGGCAGCACTTGAAAAGTGGCTCATGCAAAGATTCCATCATTTTCATATGTTCCAAGTTCTCTCTGGGCAGTTCTACTTAGGAGGAAGACTGCATATAGTTATGAATTCCTGAGTATTACTGGGGTTATAAAGTGTAACTATACCAAAAAACAGTCGGATAAATAATACCTGCAGAACAAATGCAGACTGTTCTTCAAAGCACAAATAGTCTCTTTCAATGCTTCTGGCACCTAAGATTGCAACAGTGACCCAGGGACATTCCTGGGGTGTGCTCACAGTACCTTATTGCCCTATTTTAAGGGTTCACTTTATTATTGGGAAATGTGTCTGCTTCCGGAGCACGTTATGGCACTAAAACCTGGCAGAACTACTTTCCCTTTTCTCTTCAGATCCTCTTTTCTCCCCTTGTTCATCCGCCGTACCAGCAGCTTCTCATAGAGCAGGGGATGGTAAGCGCCCAAGGTACAGGCTGCATCGTAGTAATGTTCATGATAGTGGCAAAGGTCTGTCTGCCTGATGGAGGGGATATATTCGTAAACGTGCACTTCCTTACACATTGACATCATAATAAGTATTCCTGATGAGGAGAAAAAAAGCAATATATAAGAAATTCTTGAAGACAATAACTGGATGATAGCATCCTTCCTCCCACCCCAGCTGATTAATAGCAGTAATTGTTTATTACAGCAATAGTATGTTCATAAAGGTTAAAAGCAAACACAAAATCACCTGCCACTTTTCTTACATAGTAACTGATTACCTGATAAATTGAATTTACATCATGCATGCTTGGTACTCTCTTAAGGGCTTGGATCTTTACAAGCAGTGGGTAATGTTTTTAAAAATACCAATAGTTCAGAAAGAAGCCAGTCAGATAAACATAACTCCATAGTGAGGGGGCAGACTGCATGTAATTCTTTCGTATGACTGAGCATTTCCCCTTCCTGTAGTGCAGAACAGAACAACCTGAGAGAGTTTTCCAATTCAACAGATGCCTGCAGTTGTAAATTTCTCATTGTATAATTTTACACTTCTACCAGCCAGTCGTCCAGGCAGGGGCACATACTGACCCCTAGGTGCTGTAGGTGGGCAGCCACCACTGCCATGCATTTGGTAAAGACCTTTAATGCAGAGGAGAGGCGAAGGGCATGACTTGGAACTGCACCCTTTCTGCACAGAAACAGAGGTACTGGTGATGGGGCCCATGGACAGGAATGTGGAAGAACACATCCTGAGGTACAGGGAGCAAAACCACATGATTTATTCCAGGGACAGTATAATCTGGCTTACAGTGACCATCCAAAACATGCGTTTCTGCATGTACGGTTGAGACTGTGCAGATACAGTATGGGCGCCAGTCCCTGTCTGTTTTAAGACCAGAAAGTATCTGAACACATAACCCTGACTGGCCAGGACATCCAGGACACAGTATATTGCTCCGTTAGCAAGGAGCTGAGAAATGTCCTCCTTGAGGGTAGACAGCATGCCCTGAGACACCCCAGACTGTTGAGGTGTGAGGAGTTGGAAGGATGGGAGAGTCTCAAAAGTCTAGAGACAGTCCTATGCCCACTACATCCAACAATCACCTGTCCATAGTGGACCAATGTGGCCAGACGTAATGCAGCTGGCCTCTGATTAGGAGCGCAGTCAAGGACAGGACAGGTGGAGGGATGACACCCCCCAACCTGTCAGCGGGCAGCTTATACAGGGGAACCAGTGGCTACTGCTGGAGGGGCAGAACTACTCCCCCCTTTTTTTTGGGATCTTGGGCCCCGGACTTCTGCTTGGAGCACCAGCTATGAAACTGCCCCTACTGGAGCTGCTGCTGGTTGAAGCTGTGACTAAAATGAATGGTACTGAAAAGCCGGCCTCTTAGGCTTTTTCTTCTGGACCTTCTGGGACAAAGACAGAGAGTAAAGAGTGGCACTTGACTTCTCAATCTGAGTGAGATACCCTTTCACCCCAGGGCCAAAGAGGTCAGTACCCAGGAAAGGGAGCTCGGCCACCTTCTGTTGGGTGTCTAGCATGAAGGTGGACAAACGCAGCCAAGCCCTGCAACACAGCGACAGCCGCTGTTACCATGTGAGCACAACTGTTGCCCATGGTCAATGCTGTCTGGAGCGGCATTTAGTCAGTGATTGACTGTGGTCTCTGATGAGCTCCACCACCATCCACTGCTCTGGATGGAGATGGGGAGGACCGTATCAAAGATTCCCATCAGAGTATGACTATATTTAGCCATCAGGATGGCACAGTTAGCTTGTTGGAGACCCAGAGTGGTTGAAGCCTTCATTTTTTTAGCATCATGGCCAATCTCACAGGACTCCTTGTCCAGAGGCCTGCCCACATCCCCTGGTGTCTGTATTTATGGAACACTAAGTCCATGACCAGTCCTTAAACCAAGCAGTGGTCCAAGAACCCTGAAAAGGCCCATAGGGACCAAGTACTTGCAGACCATGAGGGCCGAGGGTGCCAGGCAGGATGTTGGATGCTGCCAGAACTCTAGGGCTGGTTGCAAAATGGCCTCAGCCACTGGGAAGGCAACCCTTGGGATTCATCCCAGTCCAAAATGCCTGAAAAAGGGTAATTAGCCCTCTTCTGGACCAGCTCTACCGAGATCAACATGGATTCTGAAATAGCTCAGAGCAGCCCATGAAGACACTGGCCTGTGGTGGCCTCTCGACTGAGCCCGCGATTGAGCCGAGTCCCTGAGAAAGTCATGGACTCCTGATCTGAGTTGTTGGATGACTCCTCCAAGGCACCTCTTGGCTGCTGCTTGCTGCAGACCTCCCAGGAATCTTCACCTGGGTAATCAAAACTTGGTCTGGGGACTGACCCCAATGAGCCAGTCGTCTGGGTATGGAAATATTCTTCCTTCTTAAAAAGGCCACTACTACTGCTAGGCATTTTGTGAATACCCTTGGAGCCGATGTCAGGCCGAAGGGCATAGCTTTGAACTGATAATGGCCTGAAGGCAATTCGAACCTGAGGTATTTTCTGTGGGAGCACCTGATGGGAATGTGAAAGTAGGCATCTTTTAAGTCCAGGGAGGCTAGCCAGTCCCCTGGCCTTAGAGAGAAAAGGATTATTTCCAGAGTCACCATTTTGAATTTTGGTTTTAAAAGATGTTTGTTCAAGTATACTATGTCTAGTTCACCACCTAGTACTTCCTGTACCACAGACAGAGATCTGAATTGAAACTCTACTTAAAAATAATCGGTAAAACCGAAGACTTTAACTGACTTTCGAACTGCGAGCAAAGGAGAAACTCGAGCGACTGTTCAGTTAGGTGGAGTAAAGAAACTAACGGTTATGCTTCTAAGTGCAGCAGACAGAGGTTTGAACTGAGTTTGAGCTCAAAATTCTATGCTCTGCATAGAAAATTAACCCTCTTCTCCCGGGCAGTTTGAGTGCTGGAGCTAACTGCAATAGTCAGAATACAGCAAGACTTCAAGTAGTTTGACCAGCGGACCAGGAGGAAAAGAAGTGACGGAGCCAGCCCCACAGGAGGACCCAGATTAGGCGTGATGGGCATGGGGGGTCATCCCATCCTGCTCTGTGCAGGCTTGAGGAAGAGGATCCAGCCGGGGTCTGCTGGGACCCTTCCCTCCGGGCAGCTGCAGCCCCTGACTTGGGCCGAGGGTGCCAAGACTGAGCCTTCTGCTGTTGCCCAGGTTGGAACTGAGTCTGTTTGCCACACAGGGCCGAAAGCCGAAAGGGCTTGTGCTTCTTGGAACCCTGAGATTCCTTCTGGGTGGAAGCAGCGAGTCCAAGATGGCATTGGACTTCTCGATGCACTGAAGGGGACCATCAACTCCTGGACTGAACAAGTCGGTGCCCAGGAAGGGTATGTCTGCCAGTTTGTGCTGGGTTTCTGCTGTAAAGGTCAAGACCCTCAGCCAGGCCCCTGGTGCATGGTTATTGTGGCTGCCACCAAACGCATATTGGAGTCTCCAATGTCCAGAGCCATCTGAGTTGCTTTTGCCACAGCCACCACGGTCCCAGACCTACTTGACCGTAGTCTGGAGGTCTGCAAGAGAATGTTTTTAATTATGTTTTAAATAACATGGTATTTGCGCCTTGTACCATTTACTGTAGTCTGTCTATACTTCCTGACTCACTCCTCTACCACAATCCCAAGTAAATACAGGTTACTCACCTGTAACAGGAGTTCTAGCAGTAGTATATGTTGTTTATCCACACTTTGTGGCAGGTTCCTTGCCGCTTTAAATCTTGCCGGTAGGTCTTCAAGCTGGCTCCTCCCACCCACCCGGGTGGTAAAATCCTCGGCTCCGCCCCATGACGCCAGATCTAGCCCGCTGGAAGCCAGGTTGCGCATCGAAGCCGGGGAGGTCGGGTGGATTAACAACATATACCACTCCTAGAACTCCTATCACAGGTGAGTAACCTGTATTTCTAGGGACGTGGATATGTTGTTCAATCCACACTCTGTGGCAGACTCCTAGCAGTTCTCCGGGAGGAGAGAGGCAAGACGTACACCCCCTACTTTGGGAATAAGGACTGGAGAACCGAGGTCCCAAAACCAGCATCCCGGCATGACTCTAGGTCAATGTGGTAATGGGAAATAAAGGTGTGTGCTGACTTCCAGGTAGCCCTGCAGATTTCCTGGATAGGGACGTCCCTAGAAGCAGCAACCGAAGCAGCGGTATGGCGGGTATGAGCTCTTATCCCTTTGGGAGGCTCCATGCCCGCCAACCTACAGCAGAGATCTATGCAGGAGGTGATCCACCTGCTTATTGTCTGCTTGGCTGCAGGTCTGACAGGTGCGGCTTCAGCGTAGGTGACAAACAGCTGGCGAACCTCTCCCCGAACTTCAGCCGTTTGCTCCTTATAATAAGCGAGCGCTCTTCTAGGGTCCAAAGTATGGAGCCTATATTCGGCCACTGAGGTGTGATTGGGGTAGAACACCGCAGTCAACACCTGATTCAGGTGAAACTCGACACCACCTTCGGAAGGAATTTTGGGTGGGGGCGAAGGACAACCTTGTCCCTGTGGAAGACCAGATAAGGAGACTCGATGGAAAGTGCCTGGAGCTCTCCCATCCTTCTGACTGATGTTATAGCCACCAAGAAGGCGGTCTTCCACGACAGGTGGGAGATATTGCACCTGTGCATCGGTTCGAATAGCTTGCCCATGAGCTTAGCCAATACCAGCAGTAGATCCCACGGAGGTGGAGGTTCTCTCAGTGGAGGGGATATGTGATCAAGGCCTTTGAAAAAGCGCCCGACCACCTTCTCCTGCGCCGACTGCTTGCTGGCCTGCGCCCGGTAAGCAGAGATGGCTGCCAGGTGCACCTTGAGGTTTGTCGACCGAAGTCCTAGCTGAGAAAGGGACCAAAGGTAGTCCAAGAACCAGCCAAGGGACAGGAAGAGGGGTCCAACCCTTGTCCTGACACCAAATGGAGAATCTCTTCCATTTGAAGGCGAGCATTTTCTGGTCGACTTTACGGATGCCTCAACGATGCTGAGGACCTCGCTGGAAAGACCCAAGGCCTGGAACTCTAGCCGCCAGTAACCAGGCCGTCAGGTGCAGGGATTGAAGGTCCAGATGGAGAACCTTCCCTTGTCAACTGAGATCAGGTCTGGGCGGACTGAAGCCACCTCGGGAGCCTGGAGCTGAGGCTGAGGAGATCTGGTACCAGAACTGGCAAGGCCAGTCTGGGACTACCAGGATCACCTGCGCTTTGTCCTCTTCGCTTTGAGTAGCACCTTGTGGATCGAGGGAAAGCGTAAAAGAGGCCCAGGATCCACAGCCTCGAGAAGGCATCCCCTACAGCGAGCCCTGCTGGGGCGGGCGGACGGAAACAGCCTCAGCTTCGATTCTCCTGAAGGCGAACAGGTCCACCTGAGGGATGCCCCAATGGGGAGAACAGGTCTTGCACTACCTCTGGCAGGAGAGACCACTGTGAGATGCAGCGACTATCCAGCTGAGGGCATCGGCCAGACTGTTGGAGGCTCCTGCCACATGGATGGCTAGGAGATCGCTTCCAGGCAGATCAGGAGAGATCAGATGCAGAGAGCCTCGTTGCACAGAGGCAAGGAATGCGTCGACCTGACGGTTGAGGTAGTACATGGTCATGGTGTTGTCCGTCTGGACCTGAACCACCTGACCCCGCACAAACGGAGCGGGCGGTGGAGGGCTAGTTGAATGCCGTTCCAGCACGCCGATGTGGCATCAAGACCCTGAGGGGACCAGAGGACATGGGCCTGAGATCCCCAGATGGTCACCTCAACCCATCAGAGAGTCGGTTGTTAGAGTGACCGTCGGCTCGAGGCGACAAATGGGATAACCTCCTACAGATGAGCTGGGACGAGCCACCACTGCAGGCCGTCCCCCATCTCCTGGGTCACTGTCACTGGCTGGTCCAGAGGACTGGAGTGCTGTGACCACTGGCTGGCCAGCCCCCATTGCAGGGGGCGCATATGCCAGCGGGCCCAGCTGGTGCAGGCAGCCATGAGGCCCAGAAGGGGCAGGAAGTCCCAGGCAGGGTGTAATTGCCCAACCAGAAATAATTGGGCAAAGGAGGAAAGGACCTCGGCCCTGTCCACCAGGAGCCGGGCTGTGGCGCAAAGAGAGTCGAGCTCTGCCCCGATGAACTGAATAACCTGCGATGGCACGAGTTCCAATTTGGCCTCGTTGATGAGGAGGCCAATCTGTGAGCAGACCTGGAGAGCCAGATCTCTGGACCGCTCCGCCTCCAACCTGGAGGGGGCTGCAATCAGCCAGTCGTCCAGGTAAGGGTACACCCAGACCCCTTGGTGCCGCAGGAATGCTGTCACCACTGCCATGCATTTGGTGAAGACCCTGGGAGCTGGAGAAAGGTCAAAGGGCATGGCCTGGAACTCATAAAGAGATCCCTCTGCTCTGAAGCGGAGGAATCACTGATGAGACAGACGGATTGGGACGTGAAAGAATGCGTCCTGGAGATCCAGAGAGTAGAACCACATGCCTAGTTCCAAGGATGGAATGATCTGAGCCAGAGTGACCATCCTGAATGTGCACAGCCTTAGGAACTTATTCAGGTCGTGCAGGTCGAGTATGGGGCGCCAGCCCCCCGTCCGCTTTGGGACCAGGAAGTACCTGGACACAAACCCTGGGTCTGAAGAAGGGTCCGTCACCTCGCTGATCACCTCCTTCTGGAGAAGCAGGGCAATGTCAGCTCGATGAGCCGACAGAAAGGCTGTGGAACCCATTGCCCCCCGTGGGGTGATGGCTCGATGGGGGGGAATGCTCGAACTCCAGAGGCAGACCCCTGCCAACCACTTCTAGCACCCAGCGGTCTGTGGTGATAGCGGACCAGGCGGAAAGGAAGTGGCAGAGCCATCCCCCCATGGGGGGAACCCAGGGAGGAGTAACGAGGCTGGGGGTGACACCCCTCAACCCGTCACTGGGCAGGCTTGGAGGAAGGGCCGGCTGAGGGGCCTCCTGGACCCTTCCCTCCAGGCTTCCTACCGGAGGAAGTGGCAGACTTGGCCTTAGGGCGCCAAGTGTGAGCCTGCTGGCTCTGTTGCTGGTGCTGCTGGGCCGGACGTGCCACAGGGGCGGAAGGGCGAAAGGGCTTACGCTGTTGCTGGCGGCCTTTGTCCTTCTGGGCAGACGTGACCGAATCCAAGGTGGCACTGGACTTCTCGATCCTCTGGAGATTGCCTTCCACCCCTGGCCCGAACAAGTCGGTGCCCAGGAAGGGAACGTCTGCTAGTTTGTGCTGGGTGTCCGCTGTGAAGGTGGAGATCCGCAGCCAAGCTCTGTGGTGCATGGCTACTGCGGCCGCTACTGACCGGTCACAAGAGTCACCGATGTCCAAAGAAGTTTGGAGCTGATGTATAGCCACTGCACTTCCCTGATCCGCACTGCATTGACCGCCGCCTGAAGGTCAGCCGGAGATGAGGAATCACCTCATCCAGGGAACCCATAAGGGCGTGAAAAATGTGCCATCAGTACAGCCGAGCTAGCCTGTCGAAGGCCTAGGGAGGAAGCAGCGTAAACCTTCCGTCCCGAATAATCCAGCTTTTTGGATTCTTTATCGAGCGGTTTGTCCACGTCCCTAGCGTTCCCGGAACGCCAGAAAACACTGTCAATCACCAGCCCCTCCGCAGAGGGGTGCTCCGAGAAACCGGAGAGCGAACTGGTGGGGACCACATACTTGCGAGCCATCCTGGCTGAAGGCGTAGGACAAGATGCAGGTCGCTGCCACAATTCCAGGGCCGGGCCAACAATGGCTTCGGCCACCGGGAAGGCCTCTGTAGGGGAATCTCCTCGGTCCAGTATCTCCGTGAGGGGACACCTGGCTAGTTTCTGAACGGGTTCAAGCTGCATCCCAGTGGACTCTGAGATGAGTCGAAGTATTCCCAAGAACGAGGATGGGCTCTCATTCACTAACTGACCACCTGCAGATTCCAGGTCAATGGGCCTGGAGTACAGGGAGGAGTTGTCAGACTCGGAGGAGTCTGCAAACAGCTGCCAAGTGCCTGAGCCATCCTCCACCTGCCAAGGCCGACTGGGAGTCAGGGTGACCAACAACCTGTGGGGCAAGCCCTGACCCAACCGAGAATCCTTGGTCGGGCCCCAGTCTTTGGTTGAGGAGGCGGTTCCACAATGGGCGGAGCAGCCGGTTTCAGCCTAACAACTGGTGCCGGGGTCAGCTCCTCGACAACTCGAGGGGTTGCTTCGGTCGCTCCGTTGACAGTCACTTAATGGCTGGAGTAGGCGATGGAGTCGGCTTGTTACCGGTCAACAAAAGTTGCTGCCACATCATGTCCTTGTAGCGCTGGTGTAACTTACGTCAGAGCCTATCCTCCGAAGAGGACGAGCGGCGACGCCGCTTTCCATGGTGCCGAGACCGCCGATGTCGGCGGGATCTACCCGACATGGAAGAGGACCGAGAACTTCGGGGTCGCCGAGGGTGGGTCAAAGAGGGGTTGGGGGAATCACGCTCATCCCTCGGTTCAGGGTCCTTAACCAGGGACTTCAGCAGAGGAAAATCCTCCGTTACTACCGGGGGAACCGGTGAAGAAGGGTTGTCAGCTTCTCCAGTCAACAAACCGTCCAACGGGTCGACAAAAATCTCGACCGTGTCGACAGGTGTCTCGGTCAGCTGACCTGATGGGGACACCGTGAAGCCAGCGGCCTTAGCCGCAATCTCGACCGAAGTTGAGTCTCGATGGTCCAGTGAAAGGGATCTCTCCCACTCCCACGAATGTCGATGGTGGGACTTACCTTTTGGTTCTTTTTTCTTGGACCTACTGGAATATCCCGAAGGCCCTTCTCCCTTGGTGGAGAGGGACTGGCAAAGCTCCTTAAAAGAAGCAGTGTAGGAGGAGCCCAAGGAGAGCGGGATAAATACCGCGGCCGAGGAGGAAGATGAAGCGGCCAGGGCCGCCGCCTCCTCGAATGCGATCAACTGCTCCAGCTGCTCCACGGAGCCCACAGCCGCAGACACCGCCCAACGAGCCTCCTTCACCTTCACTGGGCGGGTACCATTTCTCAAGGCGCCCAAGTTGTAGTTGGGCAGCAGAGTCCTCGAAAACGGAAGCCGAGAAGGACTTGCACAGATCGCAGGTCTCTGCGAATCGTGGTCAAGACCCAGGCAGTAAACGCACGTAGAGTGTGGGTCGGTTCAGGACATCTTCTGCCCGCAGGGGCACCGACAGAAGCTGGGAGTGGATTTGTCCATCGCAGCCACAAGGGAAGATGAAGACTGTAGTCTAGTAAACTTTAAAATTATTTTCGGAAAACCTGAAGAGTTTGGATCCAGGCCTAAAACGCAGAGCGCTAAAGAGGGAACCTGAGCTTCCAAGTGGTAAGGAAGATCTGGCGTCATGGGGTGGAGCCAAGGGTTTTACCACCAGGGTGGAGTGGAGCCAGCTGAAGACCTTCCGCAAGATTTAAAGCGGCAGGAAACCTGCCACAAAGTGTGGATTGAACAACATATCCACATCCCTAGAAATATCAATTTTAAGGAAACAAAATCAGATTAGTCACCTGTAATGGCAGTTCTAGGAGTGGCATATGATGTACATCCACACTTCTGGCAGTGTTCCTTTCCCTTTAAGGCTTGCCAGAATGTTTTCAAGTTGGCTCCTCCCATCCACCCGGGTGGTAACTCCCTCGACACTGCCCGTGATGTCAGATCTTACCCACTGGAAGCAAGACTGGTATGCTGCTTGCCGGGGGAGGTCAGGTGGTCAGTGTGGATGTACATCATATACCACTCCTAGAACTACTGTTACAGGTGAGTAACCTGTTTTTCTAGGAAGTGATATGATGTACTATCCACAGCTCTGGCAGACTCCTAGAAGTTCTTCGGGAGGAGGGGCAAGGTGCCCCCATTTAGGGACTAGAGATTGGAGAACCAAAGCCCCAAAATCAGCATCCTAGCGTGACTCGAGGTCGATGTGGTAGTGGGAAATGAAGGTGTGTGCTGACTTCCAGGTAGCAGCCCTGCAGATTTCCTGGATAGGGACATTCCTGGAAGCAGCCACTGAGGCAACGGTATGATGGGTGGAATGAGCCCTTAGCCCTATGGGAGGTTCCCTACCCACCAACCTATGACAGAAGTCGATGCAGGATACAATCGACCTGCCAATCATTTGCTTAGCTGCCAGTCTGGCAGGTGCAGCTTCAACTTAGGTAACTAATAGGTGGCAAATCTCTTCCCGAACTCCAGCTGTGTGCTCCTTATAGTAGGCTCGTGCTCGCCATAGGTCCAAGGTATGGAGCCTGTGCTCGGCCTCCGAGGTGTGACTGGTGAAGTAAACTGGGAGACTGATCACCTGGTTAAGGTGAAATTCAGACACAACCTTGTCACTGTGGAATACCAGGTAAGGAGACTCCACTGAGAGCATCTGCTGCTCTCTGATCTTTCTGGCTGACGTGGCAGCCACCAGGAAGGTGGTGTTCCACAACAGGTGAGACATTTCCACCATGCATTGGCTCAAATGGCCACGAACTTTGCCAGTATCAGTAAAAGTCCCAAGGTGGTGGTGGTTCACGCAGCGGAGGGGAAATGTGAGCGAGGCCTTGGAAAAAGCGCCAGACCACCTTCTCCTGCACCACCGACGGCATATCAAGATGACTGCCAGGTGCACCTTAAGGGTTGTTGACTGACAGCCCGACTAAGAAAGGGACCAAAGGTAGTTGAGAATGCTAGCCTTCGGGCATGATAAGGAGACAAGCCCCCTGTCCTGGCACCAAATGAAGAACCTCTTCCATTTGAAGGCACAGCATTTTCAGGTCAACTCCTTCTGAGAAGCCTCGACCACAGTGAGGACATCTTTGGAGAGACCCAAAGCCTGGAACTCTAGCTGCTCAGGAATCAGGCTGTCAGGTGCAGGGGTTGAAGGTCCAGATGGAGTACCTTCCCCTGATTGCAAGAGAGCAGGTCTGGGCGGAGAGGAAGAAGCCTCAGGAACCTGCTGCTGAGGCTGAGGAGATAGGGGTACCAGAACTGGTAGGGCCAGTCCAGAGTTACCAGGATCATCCGTGCCTTGTCCCTCCTGGCCTTGATCAGCACTTTGTGGATCAGAGGAGATGGGGGGGAAGGCATAGAAGAGGCCAAGGGTCCAGGGCCTCGAGAAGGCATCCTCCTGCAGCATTCCCTGCTGAGGGGGGCGAGCACAATACAGCCTCAGCTTTGCATTCTCCATGGAGGTGAACAGATACACCAGAGGTTTGTCCTATCGGGAAAAGAAGCCGTGTACTACCTACTGATGGAGAGACCACTCATGAGACGTCTCACCAACATGGCTGAGGGCGTCCGCTAGCTGGTTGGAAACGCCTACCACATGGATGGCCAGGAGACTGGCGTCCAAGCTGAGTACGAGGGTCCAGATGTGGAGAGTTTCCCTGCACAGAGGAAGGGCGTGCGTCCTACCCTGTTTGTGGAGGTAGTACATGGTCGTGGTATTGTGTGTTTAGACCTGAACTACCCGACCCTGACTTTATGGAGCAAAGGCTGTCAGCATTGGCTGAACTGCCCGAAGCTCCAGCAGGTTGATATGGCATCGGAACTAAATGATTGGACAACAGGAAGAGAGAGAGTCTCCATCCGGTCCGCTGGAAGTCAAGCCCTGGCTCTGCAACAGTCGAGCTCTGCCCCGATGAAGTGTATCACATGCAAAGCTGATGAGTTCCAACTTGGCCTCATTGACCAGGGAGGCCAAGGGACAAGCAGGTCTGAGGGCCAGGTCCCTGGATCGCTCCACCTCCTCCATGGAGGGACCCGCTTATAAGCCAGTTGTCCAGGCAGGGGTACATTGTGACCCTCGGTGCATTTGGTAAAGACCCAGAGTCGAGGACAGGCCGATAGCCATGGCCTTGAACTCTTGGATAATCCCCCCCCCTGCACAAAACCGTAGGAACCAGTGGTGGGACGGATGGATGAGGATGTGGAAGAACACGTCCTGAAGATTCCAGCAGAACCACATGATCTGTTCCGGGGTCAAATGATCTGAGATAGACTGACCATCCTGAAAGTGCAAGGATGAAGAAACTTGTTCAGGTCATGCAGATCTAAGAAGAGGCGCCAGCCCACCATCCGTTTTGGCACCAGGAAATCCCTGGAGACAAACCCTGTGTTCAGTGGCGGGTCCAGGACTGCAGCCACAACCTCCTTCTGGAGAAGTTGGGCAATGTCTTCCTGAAGGGCTGACAGCATGTCGGCAGACACCATGTCCTCCTGTGGGGCATGGGCTCGGCAAGATGGGTAAGCCTCGAACTCTAGAGGCAGACCCTGACCGACCACCTCAAGGATACACCTGTCTATGGTGACAGTGGACCAGGCAGAAAGGAAGTGGTGGAGCCAGCCCCCCATGTGAGGACACAGGGGAAATCAGGATGGCTAGTTGGCCCGTTTCTGGATAGGCTCCATCTGGAGTCCTGTAGATTTTGAGATTAAGCGGAGCAAGCATGAGAAAGAAATGGGACCATGCTCTTCGGAAAAATCCACTCCCGACTCTGCATCCAACAGACGAAAATGTAGGGAGAAGCCCTCATACTCCCGAGGATTCACCTAAGAGGGGTCAAAAGCCGGAGTCCCCGCTGACCCTACGGGGTCTGTTGGGAGTCATGGTGACCGACAGCTGACAAGGGAGCCCAGAAGTGGTATGGGCATCCTTGGGGGGACCCACCAGCAGCTGCTTAGATGAAAGCTCCACCTGGATCGGTGGAGAGACCGGAATAGGCCGAGCCGGAGTAGGCTTGAGCTTTGGTGGCAGGAGCCATGGAAGAGCCAGGGTGGGATCCGGGACCAGCTTAACCCGGTAAACGTGAACTGATGCCACATGAGCACCTCGTAGCACTGACACATTTTGCGGTGGAGCCTCTCGTCATCCAAAGAAGAAGAAAAGCAGTAGTGGTGATGCCGCTTGCCCGAATGCCGAGAGCAGGAATGCTGATGCTGATGTGGGCTGCATGACTCTGGGCTTCAGGACTGAGACCTCGACTGTAGAGGATGCCGATGGTGGGTCTCTGAGGGAGCCAGTGAAAGCCAAAGAACCTCCTGGGTTATCGGATCCTGAGGGGTGCAGACTGGATCAGCAGGTTGGTCTCACACACCCTGAGAGGTGACAGGCAGGACTGGAATCCTAGAAATGGAGGTATTGGCCTCATCTGGTGACGTGTTGAGAAAAATCTCGGCAGGCTGGCTGACGGGCTTCTCGACCAACCCTCCCAACGGGAAGACCATGGAGCCAATGGTGTGGGCCAAAAGATTGACTGTAGTCGAAATCTCCAGAGAAGCACGGGAATCCAAGGCCAGACGGCACTTGCAATCCCATGATCGATGGCGAGACTTATTTTTAGTCCTCTTTTTCAAAGATTTGGATTTTGTGCCCTTAGAGGGGCCCCTGCCCAAAGGTGGGAAGGGACTTGCACAAATCACGAAACACCCCGGTGAAGGTGGCACCAAAAGAAAGCAGCACAAAGCTCGAAGCTGAAGAGGCATGCTCCACGGCCTGAGCCACAGCCTCTTCGAATGCCGCAAGAAGTTCGGCGGACCCCACAGCCATGGAGACCACCTGAAGGGCATCCTTCGAGCGAATGGAGAGAATCTCATTAATCTGGGCACCCTAAGGGAAGCCGAGTATGCCAGTATTCTAATGTAGAAGGGTGCAAGGTGCAATAAAGCCCACACTCCTGGGGATCGTATTCATGGCCTAGGCAGCAGACGCACAAGGTGTTCAAGTCTGTCCAGGACATCTTCTGCTTGCACTTCTTAAATCCCGGTGCCGATATAGTCATCCACGTTGGAAATTGAGAAATTGCCTGAAGATAAAGTGATTTTGCAAAGGGCTCCCTGGCATGGAGAGTGGTAAGGAGGGAACCTTCTTCTTCCAACGGAAAGAAAGATCTGATGTTACGGGGCGGTGTTGAGGGAGTTACCACTCAGTTGGGTGGGAGAAGCTAGCTTAAAGACATTCTGGCCAGCCTTAAAGGGAAAGGAACACTGCCAGGAGTGTGGCTAGTACATCATATCCACATCCCTAGAATCCTTATTACTTTTCAGTTACAAATCTACAATGATTTAAAAAGAAGGAAGGGATAGTGTTCCAATATTTCAAAAATCAAATGACATTATCAAATACATGATATTATGATGTTCATTTTCCAAATCAGTATACATTTCACTTTATTTCATGTTTATTTTATGGGCCCTCTATCTCCATGTCACTGTCCAAATAGCCATTTCCTCTGTTCTTTTTTTCTTCCCTCTTTAGCTTTAATTTGATCTTTTATGACAGTCTTTACTTGCTCTGGGTGATTAAAAACACATTTTTATCTTTATAAAGTACAATATACTTTGCAGGATACAGATCTGAGCATGTTGCTCCCAGTTTCAAAATGTTTTCGCCATATACAATATTAGCATTTTCTTTCCCCTCTGTTGTGTCATCGATGACATCTGGAATGATATGAAAGTGGTTAGACTGAAAACTTAGGGTCACTTTTGATCTGGCAGCACCTTTTATGTTTTAGATAACTGTGGTTCACAACAGTTTATTTTAGTGTTAGAGCAGTTGTGGTTCACATAGTTTAGTTTGTGCAGTTAGCATTTATTTTTTAGTATAGGCTTTTTTTCAGGTTGTTTGTGGGTACAATTCATGCTATTGCACCCTGGAGAGGGACACCTTCTGACTGCGGTCTCCGGACTGGAGCCCACACATCGCTAGTTGGCACAGACACACTGTAACTCTTTATCATCTCAGCTTTTGCAGCGTTTCCCTTGTGGTCAGCTGCAGAAAGCAATTTTCATGCTCTGGTGAGCGGAGTTTGTCTTGCCCTCTCCATCGAGTTTGTCTGCACTGAATCGATGGCAAACAATTTTCTACAGAATCCAGGTTGAGTTTTGAATGTGCTTGAGGATCTCTTTTTCCTCCCGATTGCCATTTATCAGTGTTGACATGTGTTCGATGGCACAGATGTGTGTTACTTTTTGGCATCTCCCTCATGGCTGGTTACAGGCTGGAGCCCTGTGGAGAAGTGGAATACTCGATCCATCAACTTCCTCAGGTGGTGAGCAAATTTTCATTTTTAGGCTTTTTCAGACTGCTTTTTCTCTGGCTGACTTACTTTTCTTGGGTTTGGGTGCCTCGTAAGAGAAACACTTGAGGGTTGGTTGGATTGAAACCAGACTGCTCTGTAAGACAGGGTGTTGGCAGTTCTGATAACCCTCTAGAACTGACTCAAAAAAACTGCTTGGAATGCATAATTCTCATATTAAACTGTGGATGTTTTGAGTAAATCTCAGAGTAGCGTTGAATCCCACCCTACTCAGAGGAGTCTATTGGGGGGAGGGGCATTTTTCATTTCTCTTAACTCTGTTTGGGCATCATTAAAGTTCAGTGACTTACCTGGCTGTGGTAGCTGAGCTCCAGTTTAGGATTTTAAGCATCACCTGTTGGTAGCTGGAGAAGGTCCTTTTCTCTTGGAACTTATTAGCTGGAACTTGCTAGAGGGTCCTCCTTGGATCTGATAAACTACATGACCTTGGCTGTGTTAAAGGTCTTGGAAATGACATTGGACAAGCCCTTGACAGATGACCTTACTGGTGGAATGTTACTTTACATCCACACAGAACTGGAAATATTTTTATTCTTAATTTAAATTGGAGTGAGTGATGACTGTGTGTGTGCATTATTTTATAAATTGAAAGTGTGAAGCTGTGAATTGCAGAATGGTGCTGTCTGTGTGAGTGGGGTGTTTATGTGATGGTGGGAGAGTGTTTAAATGCTTTTTGGGTTTTTCAAAGGAGGATAGTTGGATGGCGGTTGTTTCCATGAGTAATAAGCTGTATTTCTGTAGGCACAGTGTGCATTTAGAAACGCCTTTAAGGCAGGACTATTCTTCAGCCCAGTTGTGGCAGCTGCAGCCCTTTAGGGGTCCCCTTTTGCTATGTTGTTACATACTAACATACTATTTGCCAGCAGATTAGGCCTTACGGTCTATCGAGTCTGCTCGAACCTCAGATCCCTAGTTGGGTGCCGAGGCCCTCCCCTCCCTTGTGTTCCAGAAACCCCTATCATCCATCCCAACCCCCCTGGGACAGGCCATCATCTGATACATCCACTTTCTGTGTCTGTCCCACCCTCTCTTGAAGCCCTCCACTGTGGATCTCTGAACCAGCTCACCAGGCAGTGCATTCCAAGGGACCACCACCCTCTCAGTTAAAACTCCTCCTCTTTTCCCCTCACCCTTCCTCCTTCCAACTTCAAACCATGCCTCTGGTAATACCTCCCCTGCTTTAGTCTAAGATCCCTCCATGTTTACCCTATTTATTCCTTGAGGTACTTGAAGACCTCAATCATGTCCCCCTGCCTCTCCTCTCCTCCAATGAAAACAGGCAGAGCTCCTCAAGTCTGTCCTCATAGTCAAATCCCTAGCCCTCGTATCATCTTAGTTGCCCTCCTCTGTACCCTCTCCAGGAGCTGTATGTCCCTCTTCAGTGTGGTCTCCAGTACTGCACAGTACTCAAGGTGTGGTCTAACCAGTCCATTGTACAGCGGCAAAATCACTTCCTTGCTCCCAGAGGTGATCCCCCTTACGATGCATCCCAACATCCTGTTTGCCTTGCTAGCTGCTCTCCTGCACTGCTCAGAGTTATTCATACATGCATCCACCATGACCCCTAGGTCTTTTTCCCTTATTGAGGCATCCAGCGCCTCCACTCCCAGGGTGTACCTGTGGTGTTGTTGGTGGTTTTCTGTCGCTGTGGGGGTCTGTAAATCCTCCCATGGCCAAAGGCGCAGATGTAGTCTGGAGTCATAATAGGGGAGGGTTGAATTGGGATGAAATGACTAAGACACCATGAGACTATTCAGAACAATGGTAAGGGTTGCCTCCCTATCTGGTTCTGACCCCCAAGGGCCTCGCCAGTATACCGTGAAAAGGGTGACTGAGATTGAGTGACTCAATCTCAGCACCTCTGCTGGAGCTACCCTGAAAGGTAGCGATGAGCTAAAAGGAAGGCACTGAACCAATGCGGGAATGGAAGAGGAGGGAAGGGTATGTGGAAGGCATGTAGCATGGTGGCTGGCTATGGTGGGGAGGGTGCAGGATTCAGGGCTGGGGAGCCGCAGTACAGTTTGCAACAGCAGTGTTTTTTACATAAGTTCCACCCCACCCGACATGCACACCCTGGAGTTGAGACTAGCTAGGTTGAGTGAGGGCTATTACCCACACAATACACAAAATTATCTGTGCACCCATTGTCTTCACTGTGACTGGTACATTGCCATTATTTTCGGTGATGTACACGCGCCCTAACGGCGATCGCCGTTATGACACAGAACCAGCCTTGCCCAATGTCAGACGTCAGGCACCCTGTGGACCAGCTGACCTTGCATCTCTTGTTTGGGCAGTTTTATGTAACACAAGGTCGATGAGGAATAAAACCACTGTGATGGAGGGTTTAATAGAGGACTCCTCTGCTAGCCTTGTATGCATCACCAAGACTTAGCTGTGTGACAACTCTGGTCTAGCGATGGAGGCATCTATTCCAGTTAGTATTCAGTGGTGAATTGCTGAAGGTCTGGGAGGAGGAAGAGTGGCCAATTGTTTTAGATCTGTATTGGGCTCATGGCATACCCCATGGGAGTGACCAGGTCATATGAATCTGTGGCTGTTAGGCGTTGGCCTGGTGTAGATTATAGGATTGTTCTCTTGTACCATCTTCCAGGGCACAAGAACAAATTCCTGCAGATAATGGTGAATTTCAAAGTTGACCTGGTCTTGGACACTCGTCTTTTCATGTTGGGGATTTCAATGCTTGTTGTGGATGAAATCTTGCATTTTGGACATCTGTTCAGCTGATGACAATACTAGGCCTTGCACATGCTGTTGCCTCCAGTGCTAATTACTAGGCCTTGTCTTCTCTTGGGTCTTGACATTTGTAATGTCAGGTTGATCTGGTTGTTTGGTCAGATCATGCCATGCAGTTCTCTGTGGGCCCCTGGTTTATTTCCCTTGTGGTGATGTTCAGTACTGTCCTAAGCAAAACTGGAGCTTAGCAAACTCTTGGCGGCACTGTACATCTTTAGCATTGTGACACCTCATACTGAAAATGCAGTGGAGAGCTATAATGTGACCCTTATGACTGCCTTGGAGACCCTGGAACCTTACTGTGTCTAGCCCTTATTTTTTTTATTTGAAAGTTTGCGACTGGGAGAGCCACAATTCACTATGGCATTATGATGGGCTGAGGCAACTAAAGACTAAGGGATGGAGGTTAGAGCATTTTTTTGCTGTTGTAAAGTTTCTTTATTAGTGACAACAGTTTTGCAGCTCATGGCAAATACATTAACTATCTTGCATCGTAAGTGGATTTCAGAAGTGAGAGGCATGGCTCCAGGTGGTCAGTACGCCATAAATTAGAGAGCTGGTGAGAGGACAAAACAGCGAGGGTGCCCCTACAATCAGAGTGCCTGTGGAACAGAGCGCCTGGCACTCTGGAGTACAATGCTGCGCCTGTGAGTAGTGCAACATGCCCTTCTGCCCCTGCCAGTACAGGGGTCATATGAGCGCCGCTACACCCTGTCGGTGTTATGTTGCCCCTATCCCACGGCCACCATGGTTGGCCGCACATCTGGGCGCCTGAGGCTTGACCCATCGCCGTGTGTGGCTCCAGGCCACAGCGGTCGGTTCTACTGTTGGTGGCCATCGGTGCTGGGTGCAGCAGTACTGTGGCACTGGGCATATGGGACGGGGGCCATGCCATGTAGTCATGTACATGGTGCCTGGTCCCATGTGGCTCTGAGGTCTGGCGCTGAGCTTGCTGGCGACCTCCCGCTGGTGTTCTGATTTACGGCACCTTGACCACCCGGAAGAGAGAGGCATGCATACCTCAGATAGACACTCACTTAAAACCTCTATCGTAGTCACTGAAATACATGGTTCCCTTTTTGCTGGGCTACGTAATCACTGATAGGAACCGATATTGTAAAATATAACCATTTTGTTAGGCTGTAAGGTATAATCATTAACAAAACAGACCTAGCCTTTGAGCCTCATATGTGGTGGTCTCAGGCAGTGGAGGATAGATTGGTGCAGATGATTCAAGTACCAGTGGTAACCACCCTGAAAAGACAGAGTTCCTGTTAAGGGTGAGTGCTGGGGAAGAACGATCAACTTTTCACACAATGGACATGTTTCTAATTCACTCTGTCTCTGGTCTAGAAGAGTTCTTTTGCAGAAAAATGCAAAGAATTCACTCTGTTCCTCGCTGACCAGGTATCCTCAATTTAGGGTGAGATTTCTGCAAGTGCCCTGTCATGAGCCAACAATATTCATTCAAGGATGAGCATGGGTGATCTGCCAATTTGGGGTGGTGGATTGTTTTGGAGGACGATGTGTTCTAGGTAATCTCAGGACTATGCCCCACCTACTGGTTTACTTGACTGCTTGTCAGCTGCTGGGAGACCCTGTGTCCATCATTGAGATTGTCAGGTTCCTTGAAGGATGGAGTACTCCCAACTGCACTATAGAGGGTGGTAGTGAGACCCTCCTAAAGATGTTTTCTCTGGACTCTCATGTTCTCATGAATTACAGGCCTGTCTCATCCTTCCCTCTTTTGGGAAGGCAGTTGAGAAGGTGGTGGTGGTGCAGATGGAGCTTCACCTGGAAAAATATGACCTCTATGAGCCTCTCCTATCAGGGTTCCAACACTGACACAGAACAGTGACTGCTCTCATTAAGGTGGCCAATGGACTCATTGCAAGAGAGGGTACTGGTCCATCTTGGCCCTTCTCTCATCAGCATTTATCACCAGGGAACATGGAATGTTGTTGGATCACCAAAGGCACTGTGTAGTACTCACTAGTATGGTGTGGTGGTAGTTTAAGTCTGACCTCATGGGTAGAACACATCAGGTTGTTCTGGATAATTCCATCTCTGGGACAGCTATGATCAACTGTGTAGTGCCACAGGGTGTGATCTTTGCCCCCCGCTGTTCCTTGTGCACATGATGCTGTTGGGTGATATAATAAGATGGTATGGTCTTGAGTTTCACTGCTATGCTGATTATACCCAGTTACACCTGCCTTGTACACCTAACAGGATAATGTGGTTTCAGTGCCAAGCTACTGTCTTCATGAAATCAATGACTGGGATGGCTTCCAACTGGCTGAGCCTGTCATTTTTTTTTGGGTCAGCAATGATGGGTGATAACATCTTACCCTCTCTTAATGGTACTGCACTCAGAGCTTAGGATAGGGTTAGAAATCTGGGGGTCATTATGGACTGCAAGCGGACACTAGAAAATAAGGTGTAGGATGTAGTCCGTAGTGCCTTTTTCCATTTATGTAATACCACCTGGATAGAATCACACTGTACCTTGTGCTATGTGACCTGATTACAATAATCCATGCCTCTGTGACATCTAGATTGGACTGCTGTAATGCTCTTTACCTAGGGTTATCTGGAGACCTGTTGTGCCTCCTGTAAGCTATTGCTGGTGCCTATCTGGGGCAGAATATCGAGCCAGTGCTGCACAATCTACACTGGCTGTCTATTTGGTGGTGCATCAGCTTGACTGGCTTAACCAGAGAGCTAGTCGTGGTTGAGACCCTTAGCCTCAAAAGAGCTTATGTGCCCCAGTCCACCATCTCCACTACACCGAGGTGAGCTTTTGGTTGTACCAAGTTCACATGAGTTTTGGCGATGCCACTTTTTTGGAATTCTTTGCCACACCACAACTGTGTAACCCCCAGTGGATACAATTACAAAGGCACTAAAACCGCTTTTGAGTTGGTATACAGTACTATTACATGAACACTTACTGTATTTTCAGTTTTGATTGCGTACATGTTTGGTTTTGTTTATGTAGACCCAGCCTTCTTCATAAGGCATTAAAGAATAAAACTAAATTGCCCTAATAAAGGTGGGTGGAGGCTGCTGTAGGTCCCATTCACAGGCCCATTTGAAAACAGACACAGCTGAACTGTATGTGGAACAGAAAGTAGAAGGTGGACGAAACAGAATCAGGATACAGGTGATTCTATCAGATGGATCTGCACAGGTACTCATACTTGGCATTCCATCACAAATTTGTTATTCTGGTATTATAGTACTGAGGAGCACACTTAATGGTGGGAATAAACAGGGCTGCAGCTATGAATTTTGGGGCCCCGGACAAGTTACTTGAAATGGGCCCACGTTTCCCAAACCAGCTAATGCCAGGGGTAATGCCAGCTCCTCAGGTGGGCCCCTCCTGAGCTCAGGTCCCCGGACAACTTCCCCACTTCCCCCCCATTACTGCGGCCCTGGGAATAAAGGAACCGAGACAGATGTAGTGGGTGCCACCTTTATTAAATGCTGGCACATGCTCCTGTGTGCTGCCATCAACATCAGCACTGTTAATCCCAAATGCTTTGACTCCCGTGGGGTCCTTGCGCCTCAGCCCCCAAGACCACAGAGTGCTGCTCTATTGAGAAGATTCACTAAGAAGATCCAGGGGACTGACCTCAGAGCAGGGACCTATGTCTGACTTGGTAGACCACATGACATCAACTACTGGTGAAGACCGGCTACCAGAACAGTGCACAACCATGGTGCTTTCCATCTGATTTAGAGTCCAAGTGAGGCTGGTCATTTTCAGAGGGCCAGTTTAGCTGAAGGATCTGAGACTTGGAATGGCTTGTCTCCATTTTTCAGAACTGGAGGACATGACATGAACCAGGGAGGAAAAGTTACATTCTGGGGACTCCTCCTCTGACTTAATTTTGGCCTGGGACCTCTTACTCATGGCAAGATAGTGAGAGCATTCTTTCAGTGGCAGGCTTTCCAGGCTAAGGCTCTCCAAGGACTCACTGTGCACAGCAGCCATGGGCTCCTGACATTTCTAGCAATACTTGAAGCCACCTGAGGGGTTCGTCTCCAGGAAGGCTACGGTAGCTCTGGAGAAAGTTGAGACAAAACTGTGAAAAAACAGAAAACTTGAAAAATGTGAGTGGTGCTGGATCTCAGCCATAGTGGTACTGGACATCAAAGAGAGAAACACAGATCAGATCTGAGGTGACTGATCTCTTTGATGAAAAAAATGCCTTTTGGCAGGAATCTGATGCAAGGCATGGGTGAGGTGCATGTTGTGCAGTCCAAATTCTACTGTAGGGTTCAAGTGTCAGTGCAAGGAGCTGGGGATCTTCCAAGTGTGTGGCTATATATTAATACTTTGCTAGGAAATTGTGCAGCATAGAATATGTGTAATTTTGTGCATAAGCAAGCACTGTTGAGGCCTGACTTTTTGTCAGCAATGCAGACAGGGTTGAGGTAATTGCATGGTGCAGTCACTGCCTTCTGATCAGTGAGAACTCAGGGGAGAGTTGTGTGCACTCAACAGAACCAGAGAGAAGAAAATTTCATTTCACCAGTCACAGCACTGGTGGCATGCTGCAAACATGTTAATCTTTCCAAACTAAAAAATAAAATACTGGACGGTGAGCGGGTTTACAGGCACCCAGGAAACCACCTTGCAACAACTATGGTGGAGAAGCTGACATCAGTGGTTTCAGCCGACTAATGGCTGTCAACTGGGTTTAGTACAGCTGTTTGTATTTCTTTTACTTTCTATTAATACCCTCTTCTTGTCTCCAGCACCTGCCTCCCCTAGGAGCATCCTAGACACACCCGATCCACTGTACTCCTACCTGAATCCTCCTCGGATTCTTGGCCGTACCGTCAGGGTGGGGGGGGGCTACCCCTTGTCTACAGTATTGCCAGGAGGCATCGCAGGTGGTGGTGTTGGTCTCGGAGGCATCGCTGGTACCATTTTCCATGTTTTTCCAAACCTCTAGGGTGCTAGGGACGCTGTGCAAGGGTGCATACAACAGTGTGCTGGCCACATGCCTGGCTGACGTCTTCCCTTCCACTCTGCCTAACGCTGCGCTACCACATGTGGTCACCCTGGTGGAAGCAGTGTAGTGAAGACAGCAATCCTCCTTCCCTGGAGGAAAGTGTCCTTTGGGATCTACGGTTCTTCTCCCCCGGCCATCCCTCTGACAACCTGACCTTGTTCCTGAATCCAGGACGCTGCTATCATGAGTGGTAGCCTACTGCTGGATCGATGGGCCAGCTCAACACATCTGTTTTAATTAAAATAACCTTAGCAGCAATTCTTAAATATTCACACTGCAGTTGAGATCAATGTAGTTTCTAGGAAATGTCATTATGTAAAAAAAAGTTTTAATTTGTTAAGCTACCTTTTTGCTGTTTCAATTTCCTTCTTTTCATAAAGTGCACATTCTAATAAGCTTCCAGTTTAATTAGAAATTATTTCAGAATTATACAATATCTTAGGAAAATGAAAGTGAGTTTTAAACTGTGCAACATGAATACATAAAAATGTACAAAATATGACATGAGAATGCACAACACATTTTTTTAATGTTGTTTAAAATGACAGAGTTCTCAGGAAGTGGAAGGGATCTGCTGGCCACCATGTCTGGGCCAAACTGTGAACCCTCCCACTAAAATACTGACAGACAATAAAATTACAAAAAGTACCTGAAATGACTATCGCCAGCATCAGCTATCAAAATCAATGAGTAATGACAGAATCCTTGTAAATCCCTTCAAATACTAAGTACGAAAGTATGTTAAGGGCGCATTAATTTTATAAACTCGCTGCATGTCAAAAATCTCTATTTTTAAAGGATGTACATCAGCTTGAATTTCTCTGAGGATCGAACATCGCATTGTATTTTGGAAGTGCTGGACTAATACAACACTGACATGTTAAGGAAAAACCTGGATTAAACAACAAAGCATTTCATTAGTTGGAGGGCACATATTTCAATAGACTCGTGATGTGAACTGCTACATGCAATATAAACTCTAAAATGGTTCTGACAACACTAACAAGAAGCTATCATTTTTTATGTCTTTTTCTTTCTTTTTGCCATTCTGTTGAGCATAGTCTCCTTCATGGCTTCTACATCACAGCCCTTTAAGGATAAGAACTGGCATCTACTGAGACTACATACTGGAACCATGCTGTACCAACTGTAGAACTTGCTGTGGGTTGTAGGAAGCCTTATAAAATGTGAGACAATGCACACAACTTGGTCAAAATATACAAATCATTTTATCTACAATACTGATACTTTTTATTTGCCAGAGTTGGTGGCGGACTTCATTAGCTATGGTTCTGCCATGATTACATATTGCTACAGACCGATTTCTGTGAACATTCTGAAGTTTTAAGTGCTGTTGCTGGTTTGTGTGTTAACTGGCACAGATAGGCCCTAAGGCAGTTGGTGCAAGCTGTTTTGCCTTCTGTCTCCAACAGATGTTTTATACAAAATCGCTATTTGTGGTACACAGGGTCAACAAGTGAAAATCTGAAAATCCTTTCTGTCTGCAAGCTACTCTGCTTTGGTTTCGCTGCAGACAGAGAGACAGCTCTGGATTTGCTTGCATCAGTAAACTAAATGGTAACGCAGTTTCCGTATGTACAATATAAAGACAAATTATGACATACCCAATATGCAGAGAAAATCCTAAACATTCTGGACTCTGCCGTTAGAAAAACTAGCAGGAAAGCTAACAGTGAAAACTACACTATGCAAACATTCTTAAAGCAGCAGTGCACTGAAACCAGGCAAAAAATCTGACCCTACCTTTTGACTATAAAGATGCCAGCAATCTTCCAGTTTTATTTGGAAGTAACATGTTCTAGTTCCATCAGAACTGGAACATTTTATTAATGTTTAATTTAGTTTTTTTCTGAAGAAAAAAAAAAACACATGGCCTGACACATTTTGCTTAGAAATAGCACTGCAAACCTGGGAAGGTTTTGGTTGGGGAAAATAAACTCAATGGGCTGGATATTCAAACTGCGCCATTCTGTGGCAAGCCTTCTTGCATTTCAAGACCATAGAGTGTAGCAGGTAAGCGATATTCAAAGGAGTTGCTATTGAGCAACTCCTTTGAATATCGCCCCCGGCCACAGCCACTGTGCATGGTGCAGTGGAACTTGCGCCACCGCAAGTGGTCAGAGTGGAGCATTCAAGATGTGGTGGCGCAAGTTCCATTGTGCCATGCGCAAATTTCCGATATTCAAAAGGCGACATGCAAATGAGCCAGAAGTTATGCAAGGCGCAGGGGGGCCATTTGCATCTACTTACGGCCCCATTTGCATGCAGGTGTGCCGATCCCCAACAACTTGCGCCTGGCACCCTGCCAGGCAGCAGCCGTCGGGGACCGACGCCCCCTGCAGCCCGATCGCAGGCATGAGGCGGTCTCTCCACTGGCTCGATCATTTAGCATAACAGCAGTTAACCCCCGACTGGCCCGATCGCGGCATAACAGAAGTGACCTCCACTAGCCAGATCGCGGGCATAAGATCACCCCCCAGACCAATATCCTTGGTGGTCCAGTGGACCGCAAGCCTGATCGTGGGCGAAGGTCAACCCTCCCCACAAAGTCCAATTTCCCGGTGATCTAGTGGCTCCCACTCCACCCACCCACAGAGCCCCACCACCCGCCCCCCATCAGCCGGCAGCACCCCACCCACCTGCCTTTCGCCGCTGACAGCTCGATAGGCTCCGCCTATTGAGCCCAGCAAGAGCCAATGGGCGCAGTTTGCCGCAGCAGTGGTAGTCCAGATTTGTGAATGAATTCATTCACAAATCTGACTGCCTTTAAGATATAGGCTGCACGCCTATTGGCTCTGCTCTGAACCAATGGGCGGCAGCCCCATCGAGCTGTCAGGGGTGGGTGTTGCTGCCCGCCGGCTGACGGGGAGCGGGTGATGGGGGCTTGTGGGTGGGCCACTAGATCACCAGGAAATTGGACTTGGGGTTGACCTTATGCCCATGATCAGGCGGTCCACTGGACCACCAGGATATTGGCTGGTCTTTGGGGTTGATCTATGCCCGCGATCGGGCCAGTGGGGGGAGGGGAGTTTAATACTGTTATGCCGCACTGGGCCAGTGTGGGGGTTACCTGTTATGCCCATGGTTGGGCCACTGGGGGTACATTACTGTTATGCCCACGATCGGGCCAGTCAGGGGGGAGTGAGATCTGCCTACGATCGGGCTGCGAGGGGGCACAGAGAACAAGTGGAGGGCCACCCACAGGTGGCAGCTGCTGTGTTGCGCCCTGCAATGCGGCAGCTCACCTGTGGGTGGCCCTCGACTTACTCCTTTTTTGGGGGCTCAAACTTGTGCAGGCGCAGGCAGGGGGTTGCGCCTGCACAACTCTGCACAGCCAGGCTGAATATCGAGCTGTGCAGTTTATGCATGGTTCCTCCCTCTGGTTGAGCATGCCTTCATTAGCATTGCGCTGTTGCTCAGCATGACTTGGGGGGCGCAACTGCCTCCTGCTGAATATCGCAGAATGGCGCAATTTCGGACTTGCGCAGGCGCAACCCTATTGCGCATGGCGCAACCCTTTTGAATATCCAGCCCCTAGTGCACAGCAAAGGAGGTACCCAGAAAGGTAGATCTGACAGGTATATATTTCAACAACTGTAGCTGAAAATAGCTTGCTGGAAAAACATTTTCATTACACTGCTGCTTTAAATGGTAGGACTGTTTTACAGTACTTTTTCCTGAAACTCTGCTTCAAGCGTTATCCGAACTGAGATGGCATCATAACAGTCTTTTGTTTTCTATGAGGAGCAATAAGTGCTCAATGGCTTCTAGGCTTCTAGTGTAAGAATACAGTAGGTCTGAAATTTGATTTCGACAAAAGAGAAAGGCCCCAAATTTAACACAGGCTGTACACATAAAATCCCAGGCATTTACTTTAGCTGCATTACAGGTTATGTTTAAAGCAGAATTACAGTCACTTTAACAGTAAGAATAATGTCTATAAAGAAACATTTGTCTTGTTTATAAGTAATTTCTCAGTACAGTAGAAAGAACATTTCAAGGTAATACAGTACGTGAAAGTTACAAGTTAAGTGCCTAATATTCAGGATTAAAAAAAGCAAACTGTAATGATGTTTGAAAAAGATCCAGTGTCCATCAAAACTTTTTATTAAACTCGCCCTGACGGTGCAGCAATAGTAGCGCTATTGCTTGCTACGCAGAAGACCCAGGTTTGGTAACAGATGTGGCTCATTTGAGGGCCAACCGAAGACTGATGATGGAGCATCTTATAGACTATTCTCCTCTCGAGGGGGTTGGGGAGACACAACAACTTGCCTGACACCTGGCAGAGGCCAGGCAGTAGTACACTGGGCGCACGTCAAAGGGGAGAAGGGCTGCCACTGGACAGTGAGCACATATGGGTGCCACCTCATGCATGCATGTGCATCACATCCCTGCAAGCCCAGGCACCACAGACATGGCATAACACCCACCACTACAGTGGTCCTGTGCAAGTGGTGGATGACCAGTAGTACATCATAAGGTCAGTAACAGGGTTGGGGATGCTGTTGGAAGGAGGAAGATCAGGTTAGGGGCCAGAGAAGAAAAGTCTTGGCAACAATACAAACAGAAAAATTTATGCCAGTCCATTGGTTGGCATACCACTCACACTGTCGGCCATCTGAGTTCGGGAACGACCTCAGGTTAGAGGGTCAGCAGGGAAGAGAAGGAGTCTACATCCAAGAGGATGCTCTCCTCTTCTGGGAGTGGTGGTCACCGACTGTTCTGCCACCTAGGTGACCATAGGTGGCAGAGTAGCGTCAGAAGGGGGGTTGGCATATGCCGGGTGCGTAACCAGTGCACTGTTGTGCACACCCTGCACTGAGTCCCTAGCATGCCGATGCCCTGGACAGGCTGGGAGAAGCAAGAAAAATGGTGCTGGCAGCCGCAATGATGGACTACAGGTGGCAGAGCAGTGTAAGAAGGAGGAGGCATATGCCAGGTGCATGACCAGTGAGCTGTTGTGCATGCCCTGCATTGTGTCCCTAGCATGCCGATGCCCTGGACAGGCTGGGAGAAACAAGAAAAATGGTGCTGGCAGCCGCAGTGATGGACTACAGGTGGCAGAGCAGTGTAAGAAGGAGGAGGCATATGCCAGGTGCATGACCAGTGAGCTGTTGTGCATGCCCTGCATTGTGTCCCTAGCATGCCGATGCCCTGGACAGGCTGGGAGAAACAAGAAAAATGGTGCTGGCAGCCACAATAATGCCACAAGGTGGCAGAGCAGTATCAGAAATGGGGGGGGGGGCATATGCCAGGTGCGTGACCAGTGAGCTGTTGTGCACGCCGATGCCCCCGACAGGCTGGGAGAAACCAGAAGAATGGTACTGGCAGCCACAGTGATGGACCCCAGTATACCAAGGCCCCACACCTCTGATGTGATGCCTTCCTGATGTACTCCTGCCTGACCCCACCCTGGGGGGTAAATCAAGGCTCCTTTGAGGTAAAGTGAGCAAAGGTAAAAAGTGCAGGCAGATCAGGTGTGCCCTGGGAGCTCCTGAGGGACATGACTACCACAGACAGGAAAGGAAGAATGAAGTATAAGAAGAAAAAAAAACTGGTTAAACAAATAGAAAACAAAATCTTTGAAATATTTTTTAATACAATTTTAAATCTCATATATAGTTGACACAACACTGGAGACACTGACAGTTTGAGGAAAGTAGTCAATGTTTTGTAAAAATGTACATGAAAGAGGAGTAGGAGGAGTGGGTAGTACACAGTATATCAGTAAGAAAAAATTACTTACCTAGTAATCTTGTTTCTTCCAAGGGATACTCAGGTATTCATAACTATATGCAGTCTTACTCCTAAGTAGAACTGCCCAGAGAAAATGTGGAACTTATGCAAATGATGGAATATTTTGCATGAGACACTTTTCAAATGCTGCCTTATACTAACTGCCTTAGTTTTAAACCCTTCAGATTTCCTGGATGTCTGAAAAGATAGGCTCACGGGGACCAAGTATTATAATAATACTAGTAATAATAACAATATTAATAATAACAGAGGCACCCTCAACACTAAATGTAATAATAATATTAATAATAATTAGAAAGAACTCCCTTAACCCGCAAAAAGGAACTTCAACTGGAGGGCATAACATATGAAAGAACACCCTAGAATGTCCAAATTACCCGAAAAAGGGGAGGGGGACAACAACAGGGAACCCAATCACAACATGTGTGCCAGAAATGGCATTTATGTCCTGAAACCACAGTATTCAGGAGTGCAGAGGATGAAGGTTCCAGAAGGGGGAGGCAGGGGAGAGTTATGAATACCTGAGTATCACTTGGAAGAAACAAGATTACTAGGCAAGTAATTTTTTCTTCTAACACCAGTAATACTCAGGTATTCATAACTATATGCAGACTACCAAGCAGTACCTTTGGAGGTGGGCACAGAACCCTATCTTAGGAACAGACCTTGCAGGACTGCTGTGCTGAATCTGGCATCACCCCTGGACAGATTATCCAGAGTGTAATACTTCGTAAAGCTGTGTACTGTTTTCCAGGTAGCTGCTTTAGAGATTCACCAGGGAAACATCCCAGACAGCTGCTATGGTAGCAGCTGTGCCCCTTGTGGAATGGCCCTCCACCCACAAGAGGACCTTCCAGCCTTAGAGTACCAAACTGATTATACTGTACTATCCAGCAATAAGTGGACCTTCTTTGATGCTGGGTTATCTTTTCCTCACATTCCCATAGGTCAGTAACAGCTGTTTTGTGTCCTAAGGGCTATAGTGGCTGTCAAATAGTAGCTACTGTAAAACTCCTTTGACGTCCAGACTATGAAGACTTTTTTTTAACCAGGACTAAAGAGTTCAATGAAAAAGACAGGTAAGGTAATGGCTTGGTTCAAATGATAATTAGAGGTCATGTTAAAAGGAAACTTCCTGTTTGTTCTCAGGACAACTTTGTCTCTGTGGAATGAAATATAGACCTGTTCAATTCAGAGACTTGAGCTCACCGATTCTTCTGTGAGAAGTGATTACCACAGAAAAAAAAAGTTTTTTTTTTTTATTTACATATTTCAAATAAATTGAAGACATAGGGTCAAAAAAAAGGGGACCCATGAGCCAAACTATACACACATCTAGGCCACTTGCTGGCACCGGTCCCTTGTGAGGAGGTGCAAATGGGACAGGCCTTTAAAAACCCTTTGAAGATAGGGTCAGAGGCCTGAAAAACATTTTGTCCAAATGCAGTGTAAGTAGATACTGAGGACAGGTGGACGTTTAAGGTACTGGACTGCAAGCCCAGTAAGAGCAAATAGGTAAGATAGTTCAGCACAACAGGAACACCAGCCTGTGTTGACATGTGCTAGGCCCATAAAGAGCCTTTTGCAGCTAGGATCTGAAGCAATACAAACATTTTGTCCAACTACTATGCTAGCAGATGCTGCAACCAGGTAGACCTTGAGGGTACAGGATAGCCAGTCCAATGACTGTAAATAGATAAGCTAGTCAGATAGCTGGGACCCAGCATGTTCTGGGACCAATTTCCTGGTCGAACACCAATCATAAAACTCTTTCCCATTTTGAAGCATAGATTTTCTTAGTGGAAAGCTTCCTGTAACCACATCACATGCTTAAGACACTTTGAAAAAAAGATGCAAACCTGCATATTATACCAAAGGTACTCAAGAGCCATGCCTTGAATGTGAGTGATCCGAGGTTCGGATACAGGAGCCTCCTGAAGATTGTGCCTCTGAGGGAAGGTGTATTGGTTCAGGCCCAGGCATGGAGGGTAGTAGAGAAAGACATGTCTGTCTGGCCCATTCTAGTGCTATCAAGATTATTGATGCTGATTGGGACCTGACCTTGAGAAAACTGCTCTGTACACCAGATGGAAGAAAGAAGAAACATGCATTTGCTTCCCTTGCCAACTCAAATCCAGAGCATCCTGGGGAATTGTTCCCAGATCTGTCTGTCTGTCACTGTGCTGTGGCAGGTGGTGGTTGTGGTGGGATGTGAACAAGTCAACCACTGTGGTGGCCACCTCCTGAAGATAACTTTCACCATCTGACTGTTTAAGACCCATTCATGATGGGGCTGGCTGATTTGAGTTAAAGTATCTGCCAAGGTACTGTCCTTACCTGGCAGTGACAGATGAATATCCTGAAAGGTCCCACTGAGCATGATAGATCCAATATTTTCACGAATCCTGTGCAGGGAGGGCTTAACCTTGTCCCTCCTGAAATGTTTATGTAGTACACTGTGGTGGTACTGTCTGTTCTGACCTGTACCCCCCCTCCTTGTAGCAGTTATGTAAAACCTTTAATGCCAGTAACACTCTTAGCCCCAGCAGGTTTATGTGCCATGGGAGATGTGAACCCCCAGGTGGGGCCACACTCCAGTTAAGATGCCTGTTATCTGACAACTAATGGAGCTTTTTGCTGAAAAAATAAACTCCCATTAGACTGGTTTCATTTTTGCTTCATTGTACCAGTATTTCTGTTACTAAAATTGGTTATGACAAAGGGTACTTTCTCTAACACCAGTGAATCTTGAGGTGAAACTGAATAGTAATTTGTAACCTGGATTCCAAGACTGCGCCAGTGGCAGGTGTCATGGGCAGTAGCTGAAGAAACTCTTCTGCATTTTTTTTTTTATTTATTCATTTCATCCAGGATGAAAGAAACCACTGTCAGTGGAATACTTCTTGCCCTGCTTGTAGGCAAGTAGGCCCTGTCACACAGAGTATTAAGCTCTGCTCCTACGAACTGTAGTTCCCAGAGCAGGCTGAGAGACAAACTGCCTCTAGATTTATCAGAAAAACCTAGAGACTCCATAAGCCCCTAGGTGAGTTGCAGATTCACTTGCTGGGGTGTCTTTGCAACCATAGCCAATCCTCTAGATAGAGGAAGAACTTGTGACACCTTGTCTTTGAAGATGCTACAATCACTGTACACACTCTTAGAGAATGACCTAATGGGTCTGAATCTGAGCTGTGCTTATGGAGATGTGGAAATACTTTAAGTCCAGTGATGCCAAACCTTCCCTTTCTATGGAGTGTTGGCAGAATCAGTGCCAAAAGCACCATTCTGAACTTTGGCTTTGGCAGAGGCCTGCTTAGTACCCTCTAAGACAGGTTGCACTCCCCATCCTTTTGTAGTACCTTTTACAAACCAAGACAGACTACTCTGGCTTTGGCAGTAACAGGTTTTGAACCTCTTTTCTCAAAATGTTCTTTCTCTACATCTGTAGATGGACTGAAAACTGAAAGGATTTGAACCCAGAGACAATCCCTGATTACTACATCCACGACCACTTGTCTGTGGTGTCTGAAACACCCCTGCTGTAGGTATTGCTGATACTGAAGAACAGCCCTAGTGTGATACAACAAAAGGAGCTTACTGTGGTGTATTCATCCATTTTTTAACTGTTCTCTAAAGAGGAATTATCCTCGACTTGGAATCCATAGCCTTGGTTTGGGAATACTGAGTTAGGTTGGTGACTCACATCCAGGCAAACCCCCTCTGAACCACTGTATTTACCATCCATCTAGCAGCAGACATTTAAACTGTTATTTGGCTGCTTCCAAACCAATTTAGTTGTTTCAACTAGAACATCTGGCAGGAGAGTAACATGGACTTGGAAGTATGTCAGTTTTCCTGGGATCCGTGTTAGGAGAGTAGAATGCCAGGGATCTCTTTGCCTTGTCACAGGCTGTTACTTCAACTACTCCTTGATGTATAGGATGAGGAAACAAACTGAGTTCCCTTCCTGTCTAGCTGATGTTTCTTATACATCCTCTTATCAAGAGGGGAAACAGAGCTTAGAGTTTGTAAAATCTTTAAAGTGTCTTCCCCGATGAATTTGTTTTAGTAGGTGTCAGCCCAGCCCAATCATTTCTCACAAATGTGAAGAATGAGGGATAATCTTTATTTTTGGTGAGAACCTAAACATTCCACGAAATCACACAGTCTTCCTCCAGATGATGGGAAGGTTCAGAGGAGGGAAACAAAGATGGTAAATGGATTTCATCACAAGTCCTATGAGGACAGGTTGAAGGAATTGAATATGTACTCCCTGGAGGGAGAGAGGGGATATGATAAGAGACATACAAGTATCTTACAGGGAGGAACATAGTGCAGGAATACACTATTTTTAAGTAAAAAAGATTTTCCAGGACTAGAGGACATGGGATGAAGTTGGAGAGAGGACGATTCAGAGGAAACGTGAGGAAAATTTCTTCATAGAATGGGTGGTGGACAAGTGGAACATCCTGCCAGAGGAAGTGGCGGGGGCTGAAACAATCACAGGATTTAAGAATGCATGGAATAGACATAGAGGAATTCTGGAGGCCAGGGTTAAAGGGCAACAGGCTTCTAGGAAAACATAAAGTAAACTTACTAGCTCAAATGGGCAGACTGGGTGGGCCGTAGGCCCTTATCTCCCGACACGGTCTATGTATCTATGTACTGATCAGAGGACACAAGCTGCTGTGCAGAGGTCTGCTGCAGAGAAGTAGAAAGCACTTGTAAGCATAAAAGTGTTTTCTTTAGCCATTCCAGGCATATCTATACCGCCCCCCCCTTTTTTTTATTATTTTAGGAAAGTTTACAATTTTCACACCTTCATTCACAGTGAAAAACCACCAGAATGAAGCACAGTGCTACAAAATTTGGCAGTAATGTTACTGCAGTAAAGGATACCATGTCAGTGAGAATTAATCCCTTTAGTGACACAGTAAACCTGAGACACTGTACCTCATCCTGGTGGGCTTCACTGTAAGTAACAATCTGCAGGAACTGGCAGGCTTTCTAGCAAGCACAGAAGTCCCCATATGCTGTCCAGCAGGGGGCTCTGTGTGCTTAGTTTTATTTGATTTCTTAAGAGGGAACCAGGTAGGCAGCCAGTTCAGCAAGCCTCTCAAGAACTGCTTATATACCCGTCTCAGGGGTAGTAATTTACATTAATTGTTGTGGTTTCACCCACAGAAATTTAGGGTGTCAGCTGGTCAGAGCTGGAGGGACCCTTAGATGGTGAAACTTTCCCTTTTTTTTTTTTTTAGCCTTATCCTGCCATTTTTCAATAGTTTTCACAGGACATAAAATGCAGATTTTACTCTGCTTTTAATGTTCATGTCCAGATAGGTAGACAAAGGGAACTTAACAGAATTTACCACACAGAATATATAGTTTGAAACGGATCACCAGTTTTCTTTTTCATTTTTTATGACATTTTGAATGTGAAACTAAAAGTTGCAACCACTGAAAAGTATTTTAATTTAAAGTTTATTTAGCAGTTGCGGTCGGTTCCAGAACCAATGAAGTACCGATCGGGTCCCGGAACAAATGAACCCGAGACTATCCGTTAAAGAACGGTGTAAGAGGTTCTTAAAACAAACTAATTTAATAAAAATGAAACATAACTAGTGGAGTTTTTTAGTTAGAAAACTCTGATAACTGTAAATAGACCTTGGTTTACAACTGGTTATCCAACCAAGAGAAACCGAGAAACTTATAATTTAAACATTAAACTACGGGTTTACTAAAATTACAAAAAGTAAAAGGCAGCAAAAGAAATGTTAAAGAATACTTATCATATTCTGTAAGGTTTCTCATGCCAGAACAAGATGATAAAGAGGAGAGCGTCTCTGAGCATCTAGACTGATCAGGCAGAGAGAGAGAGAGAAATATGAAGGGTTTAGAACTAAGACAGTTAGTATAAGGCAGCACTTGAAAAGTGGCTCATGCAAAAGATTCCATCATTTTCATATGTTCCAAGTTCTCTCTGGGCAGTTCTACTTAGGAGGAAGACTGCATATAGTTATGAATTCCTGAGTATTACTGGGGTTATAAAGTGTAACTATACCAAAAAACAGTCGGATAAATAATACCTGCAGAACAAATGCAGACTGTTCTTCAAAGCACAAATAGTCTCTTTCAATGCTTCTGGCACCTAAGATTGCAACAGTGACCCAGGGACATTCCTGGGGTGTGCTCACAGTACCTTATTGCCCTATTTTAAGGGTTCACTTTATTATTGGGAAATGTGTCTGCTTCCGGAGCACGTTATGGCACTAAAACCTGGCAGAACTACTTTCCTTTTCTCTTCAGATCCTCTTTTCTCCTTGTTCATCCGCCGTACCAGCAGCTTCTCATAGAGCAGGGGATGGTAAGCGCCAAGTACAGGCTGCATCGTAGTAATGTTCATGATAGTGGCAAAGGTCTGTCTGCCTGATGGAGGGATATATTCGTAAACGTGCACTTCCTTACACATTGACATCATAATAAGTATTCCTGATGAGGAGAAAAAAAGCAATATATAAGAAATTCTTGAAGACAATAACTGGATGATAGCATCCTTCCTCCCACCCCAGCTGATTAATAGCAGTAATTGTTTATTACAGCAATAGTATGTTCATAAAGGTTAAAAGCAAACACAAAATCACCTGCCACTTTTCTTACATAGTAACTGATTACCTGATAAATTGAATTTACATCATGCATGCTTGGTACTCTCTTAAGGGCTTGGATCTTTACAAGCAGTGGGTAATGTTTTAAAAATACCAATAGTTCAGAAAAGAAGCCAGTCAGATAAACATAACTCCATAGTGAGGGGCAGACTGCATGTAATTCTTTCTGATGACTGAGCATTTCCTCCTGTAGTGCAGAACAGAACAACCTGAGAGAGTTTTCCAATTCAACAGATGCCTGCAGTTGTAAATTTCTCATTGTATAATTTTACACTTCTACCAGCCAGTCGTCCAGGCAGGGGCACATACTGACCCCTAGGTGCTGTAGGTGGGCAGCCACCACTGCCATGCATTTGGTAAAGACCTTTAATGCAGAGGAGAGGCCGAAGGGCATGACTTGGAACTGCACCCTTTCTGCACAGAAACAGAGGTACTGGTGATGGGGCCCATGGACAGGAATGTGGAAGAACACATCCTGGAGGTACAGGGAGCAAAACCACATGATTTATTCCAGGGACAGTATAATCTGGCTTACAGTGACCATCCAAAACATGCGTTTCTGCATGTACTGGTTGAGACTGTGCAGATACAGTATGGGGCGCCAGTCCCCTGTCTGTTTTGGGACCAGAAAGTATCTGAACACATAACCCTGACTGGCCAGGACATCCAGGACACAGTATATTGCTCCGTTAGCAAGGAGCTGAGAAATGTCCTCCTTGAGGGTAGACAGCATGCCCTGAGACACCCCAGACTGTTGAGGTGTGAGGAGTTGGAAGGATGGGAGAGTCTCAAAAGTCTAGAGACAGTCCTATGCCCACTACATCCAACAATCACCTGTCCATAGTGGACCAATGTGGCCAGACGTAATGCAGCTGGCCTCTGATTAGGAGCGCAGTCAAGGACAGGACAGGTGGAGGGATGACACCCCCCAACCTGTCAGCGGGCAGCTTATACAGGGGAACCAGTGGCTACTGCTGGAGGGGCAGAACTACTCCCCCCTTTTTTTTGGGATCTTGGGCCCCGGACTTCTGCTTGGAGCACCAGCTATGAAACTGCCCCTACTGGAGCTGCTGCTGGTTGAAGCTGTGACTAAAATGAATGGTACTGAAAAGCCGGCCTCTTAGGCTTTTTCTTCTGGACCTTCTGGGACAAAGACAGAGAGTAAAGAGTGGCACTTGACTTCTCAATCTGAGTGAGATACCCTTTCACCCCAGGGCCAAAGAGGTCAGTACCCAGGAAAGGGACATCGGCCACCTTCTGTTGGGTGTCTAGCATGAAGGTGGACAAACGCAGCCAAGCCCTGCAACACAGCGACAGCCGCTGTTACCATGTGAGCACAACTGTTGCCCATGGTCAATGCTGTCTGGAGCCGGCATTTAGTCAGTGATTGACTGTGGTCTCTGATGAGCTCCACCACCATCCACTGCTCTGGATGGAGATGGGGGAGGACCGTATCAAAGATTCCCATCAGAGTATGACTATATTTAGCCATCAGGATGGCACAGTTAGCTTGTTGGAGACCCAGAGTGGTTGAAGCCTTCATTTTTTTAGCATCATGGCCAATCTCACAGGACTCCTTGTCCAGAGGCCTGCCCACATCCCCCTGGTGTCTGTATTTATGGAACACTAAGTCCATGACCAGTCCTTAAACCAAGCAGTGGTCCAAGAACCCTGAAAAGGAGCCCATAGGGACCAAGTACTTGCAGACCATGAGGGCCGAGGGTGCCAGGCAGGATGTTGGATGCTGCCAGAACTCTAGGGCTGGTTGCAAAATGGCCTCAGCCACTGGGAAGGCAACCCTTGGGATTCATCCCAGTCCAAAATGCCTGAAAAAGGGTAATTAGCCCTCTTCTGGACCAGCTCTACCGAGATCAACATGGATTCTGAAATAGCTCAGAGCAGCCCATCGAAGACACTGGCCTGTGGTCGCCTCCTCGACTGAGCCACGGTCGAAGAGCCGAGTCCCTGAGAAAGTCATGGACTCCTGATCTGAGTTGTTGGATGACTCCTCCAAGACGGCCCTTGGCTGCTGCTTGCTGCAGACCTCCCAGGAATCTTCACCTGGGGTAATCAAAACCAACTATCAGCCTGGCAAGCCAGTGGCCGTACACCCAGCTTCCATGGTTGACGTGCCAACTGGTGGCTGTCAGAGTAGTGGCTCCATCCTAATCAGTGAATAACCAGGTGTGGGGAGCACTTGCAGAAATGGGACTGGAGGGGTAACCACTGGTGGCTGCCAAGGGACCACCGCAGGGCCTTGTGGTAGAGCCCTGCCCTGAGATGGCTCACTGCTGCCAAAGGAACTCCTCATAACACTGGTGCATTTTACCCCAGTGCTTCTCCTCACTCAAGGATGAGGGGTGTCGATGGCGGCACTCCCAGTCGAGTGGGATCGGGAGCGCAAACACCTCAACTGCAACCTCGACCGTTGACCGAAGACGAGATGGGTTTTCCTTCAGCTGGCCAAAGATGACACATCTACTGACACTAAGCAACAAGGGCATTAAAGACCTGATTCCAGATGGAGGATGGTCCCTGGAAGGATCGAGCAGGGTCACCAATCAGTCCACGTCCTCCTGAATGAGGACCAGGAGAACTGAGGTCTGCAAGGCCAACTCCTTGGCCTTGTCCAACAACCAGTCGACCACAGCAAGAAAAATCTTGACGGCCTGATCGAGTGAAGCTAAGACTGACTGACTCAACAGCTGGACCGAAGGGCCTTTGACCTGCCCCCTGGTGAAGGGGTGCTCAACAGCTATCAAGCGGCTGGGCGGGTCAAGGAACTGGAAGGACTGCGAGGTCTCCCCGTCCCATGACTGATGCTGGTGATGCTTAGATTTAGAACCATGGAGGGCAGAGCTCCCCCCCCCCCAAGGTCTGGAGGGACTGGCACATATAATGGAACTGGTCTGTGAAACACCCTCCAAAGCTGGCCCCAGATGAAAACAGCACTGAGACCAAGGTGGTACCTGCTGCTGCAGACACAACTTCTGCCTCAAGGGTCACAAGCTGTGCAGCTGACCCAGTTGCAGCTGAAAAGCCTTCTTGCAGCCCTTAAAGCAATCCTTCAGGATTTGTTCTGAAGGCTGACCCAGAAAAGGCTGGAGCTTCCTGTCCTCAAGGGACCCAGGAATAATGGATAAGCACAAGATGCGCCTGGCCACGTCATACTGCAAACCCAGGCAGTATACACATGTCATGCAGATTGGTGACGGACATCTTCTAGCGGCACTGAACACAGAATCTGAATCCCGGTTTCTTGTATTCCATTGTTGGTCCCGAAAGAAGAGTTGAAAGGACCGAAAAACATCAAACAATTATCTTTGAAAACTCTGAAGGAAAGGTTCGACTGTAGCACAGAAAAATCCTAAGTGGAGCATGAAGAAGGTGATCTGTTCTTCCAGTGGAAAGATCTGACATCACAGGCAGAGTTGGGGGATATACAACCCGGGTGGTGGGTGGAGCTTAGCTTAAAGACGTTCCAGCCAATGACAGCATTCCAATGGAAGTGCCAGAATGTGGATAGGTGAACCATATCCACGCCCCCTGAATCTACCTATTTGGGATAAAAAAACATAAAGGAATATTTTACAACTGTCTCCATGTTTACTTATACTCACACAGTAATCCAGTCAACTGGACATCAAATTTATCATAGATACATAGATGTTGATGGCAGATAAGGGCCTACGGCTCACCTAGTCTGCCCATGTGCTTATGTTCTTTGCTTCTTCAAGCTTATCATCACTTTTATTTTTAGACTAAAACAGTGCTTTTAAATATCCATAGATTACTACCTCAGTTATCAGAACTGGAAGCTTGGGTTAATTTTTTACAATCCAGATATTAATGGTTAAAATCTTTCACTCCTGAGTTCTCCTTTTTTCTTTAACTTGCTATGTAAGCACCTGCTTCCCTCAGGAGCATCCAAAGACCACATAAAACCTAACACTTCTACCCACTGTCGCCATCCTCCATTGCGTCTTGGCTTTACTTCCCAGGAGGGGTGAAAAGTGGGTGGGATTCATCCCCGATACTTTATGCATTGTTAGGAGGCACTGTTGGTGGTGGTGTGGGGTCTGGATGTACCCAGGTTGGTTATCTGTCATGCTGGGGTCTTTTTGCTGGTTCCCCCCACCCCTTGGATTTCAGCATGCAAGGAGCTCAATACAGGGGCACCAAAAATTGGGCATTGGCTGCCAGATCTGCTGACGTTTGCCCTCTCGGTCTCTCTTTTACTGTGCCACCACCTATTGTCACCAGGGGGGCAACAGAGCACTGGAGGCAGCAACCTTCCATCTCTGGAGAAGAGCTTCTATTGGGACACTCAATCCTCTTCTCCCTGCCAAACCTCTTGACAGCCTGGGCTTATTCAAACCTCAGCTACTGGTGCTGTGAGTGGTAGCTCTACCACTGCGCCATCAGCCTGGCCTAACCTGCTGTTTTTTTAAATGGTTTCAGGCTCCTAAGGAAAGACCATGTGGTTTTGAAAAAATAGGAGGTACTACCATTTACTATACAGATCATTTCATTTTACATGATTTTACTGGTTGCAGAGCTGCTATTATCTTCTGACGTTTTCTCAGGCAAAGCCTGTGAAAGCAAGAATACGGGTTGTCAGAGGGGAAAGTGCAATAATCAACAAGCGATTAAGGGCATAAAATGAATGAAAATTAAGTTGCAAACTACACAGTTTCTATTTAAACATAACTGTAACCGTTTATCATAATTTAGTATTACGACTTACTGTATGTTGTATCTTAATGTTTTGTTTTTATAGATTTTTTTTTATGTCTCTTGATGTTTGTACCTTTTGTAAATGTCCTGGGTTGTACCTGTAAAAGGGCCAGATGGCCCAATGTACCGACTCGGTTAACAACATATATATACATAAATCTGAATTACCAAAATTCAGAAAAAGTAAAGCCATGTAATTTTCATGCATCTATACAAAAAGTACTATCGAAACACTCTGTTGATACAAAAAAATTAGTTATCGATACAACATATTTGTCATTTACTGGCTGTGTCACAACAAAAAAAAGGTATTGATAATATACTCAAAAAACGGTTTGAAACATTATTGATACCTACAGAAAAGTACTGACAGATTAAAATTGAAATTAGTAGCACTGATACTTAACAACCGGACTGAATGGTTTTATTAAAAAAAAAAAGTTTCCAAGTTAAATAAGTCAGAAGATAAGTTCTTTAAAATCAGATAACTTTAGAATGGTTCAGGTTAGAAACTACATTTTTTAATGAAGCCTTGGAGCCAATTAAAATGGTTAAAAAAAGTTTCACATCCTGTCATTTTCAGCAACATACTATATCAACATTTCTAAAATGTCAAGAACAAATCTAGACATTTCAGTGTCTGAGAACCTGACCATGCATTAAATAGAGAATAAAGTACGGGGGTGGTGTGTTTAATGATAGTTTACACACACCCGAGGGGTTAGATGCTTCCCGAGAGCGAAGTTCGAGGGGTTTGTGCAAAGCATCTAACCCCAAGGGTGTGTGTAAACCTCGAGTTTAAACACACTACCCCATATTTTATATTATATAATTGATGGCTCTCCCCTTTTTGGCCACAGCAATTATATAAAATAAAATCAGCAGTTTCGTTGTGGCTACGAGTATGCTCCACTTTATTTTTCGTCCGGCTGGATTTTCAATTTCGGAGGCTTCACTTATTTTTTTTTTTTAACAATGTTCAAAGTCCCCCATCTGTAAAAGCAGTGCTCATTTTGATATTTTTTTTTAAATTACTTGCCGCCGTGTTTCTTTGGCGGCTCCATTGTAGGAAGGAAGCGCAAGCCAGGAAGGGAGACGCTGGTGTAGGCGCATGCGCAGAGGGAGGAGAACCGTGCGCGTGTTTGCCATTATAAACGCTCCTTTATAATGGCAAATTATGCCACGGTCTCTCAATGGCAAAAGGGGAGAGCCATTAATTATACCTCTATAAACGCACAGACATGGACAGAATACCATTTCCCCCCCCAAAAAAACCCACTTAGAACCATTTTATGAGTGTAATGAGCCCCTCCAGAGTATATACAGTATAATAGGATTTTAATGCACTTCCTAGGGGCATAACGGCATGCGGCCTTTGACCTTATGCCTTACTTAAACCCCCTGGGTGTGCATTAAAATCCTATAATGCACACTGTCATGGCTTATTACTTACGTATAGATACTCTATGTGTCAACACTTGAGAATTTCTTCGTTATAATCTATTGATGTTTATCAGACTTTCAAGGCTTTCAGACTTTCATTAAAAAATCAAGTTTCAAAGCCTAGCAGTTGAAAAGTTAAAGCAGCAGTGCAAGAAAATGGTGAAAATTTTGACCTACACTTTTTGTTCTGTTTTAGATTGCCTTTTATCTACTGACTTGTATGATACCTTGTTTCACAATTTGAGTCAGCTTTAGCACTTTTTTTCACATTTGAAGTAATAAAACGTGCGCTCCTTTTAATATGGCTCGGGCCAATTTTTCATCACTATTCCCAGCTGTTTCTGAGCACCTGTCATTCCACAAGGTCATTCTAGTCAAAACAGAAGTGATTTTAGACAACTGATGTACAAAAACAGCAGAGAACACTGATTTTATTTATTTATTTATTCATTTGGCAATCAGGTTAGTGCACTGATCCGAAGACCTTTTTCAGGCATGGCCCAGGCTAGAAACTGGGACAAACAATGTAAAAATACAGTGAAAGAGTAGTGTGAATCATACAGGGAACATAATAGTGTAGGTCATGCTAACAGAAAATATACGGTAAACAACACCAGGTACATCAGCAATTGTGCAAGCAAGGTATACCATTTAGGACAGCCATCCGCACAGGTGTGGTCTATAGACCACCAGCCCAGGAGGAAGAAACAGATAGGGAGCTGATGCTAGCCATCCAAAGGATGGCAGACAAGGGTGAGGTAGTACTGGTTGGAGACTTCAATATTCCAGATGTGGACTGAAGCATCCCAGCAGCAGCATCAACTAGGAGCAGATTTATCCTGGACTCCCTTCAGGGTGCCTTCCTCAAGCAACTGGTCATGGAACCAACTCGGCAGAAGGTAATACTGGACCTTGTGCTCACAAACAGGGACAGTGTGATGGGGGTAACAGTGGGGGAGCACCTGGGAAACAGTGACCACCAGTCATTGTGGTTTGAAATCACAGAAAGAGCAGAACCAAACCACACAAAAACACGATCCTGGATTTTAGGGGGCAGACTTTGGGAAAATGGGAGATACTTGAAAGAGGCATTAAGGGGAATGGGACAGGAATCGGGTTGAGGAACAGTGGGCAGTATTTAAAATGGGGATTACAAGAACAACAGAATTATGCATTAAGCAGGTTAGCAAAAGGAAAAGGAAGAGGAGACCATTATGGTTTTCCAAAGAGGTAGCAAAGAAAGTGAAAGCCAAAAAGATTGCATTCAGGCAATACAAAAAGACACAGGCAGAAGGGGATAGGGAGAAGTACCAGGAGAAGCAAAGGGAGGCAGGGAGGTCAGTAAGGGAAGCCAAAGCTCAGACAGAAGAACACATTGCAAAATCAGTGGGTAGAGGGGACAAAACCTTTTACAGGTACATAAGTGAAAAAAGAAAGACAAAGGGAGGGATAGTGAGGCTGAAGGGGGAGGATGGGGCCACGTGGAGGATGACAACAGTAAAGCTGACATATTGAACAGGTATTTCTGCTCAGTCTTTACTGAGAAGAGGAGGGTAATGGGTCTGAAGGAGTACAAGGGTGAGAATGGTGCAGAAATGGACACAAGTCCCTTTACACGAGAAAGGGTCCTGAAGGAACTGGAAGTAATAAGAGTTGATAAAGCAATGGGGCCAGATGGGGTGCACCCAGGGTCCTTAAAGAACTAAGAGAGGTGGTGGCTGAACCTCTGGCTATCCTGTTTAGCCGATCACTGAAACAGGGAGGTACCCAAAGACTGGAGGACAGCAGATGTAGTCCCTTATACAAAAGTGGGAACAAAGAGGAAGCAGGGAACTACAGACCAGTCAGCCTCACCTCGGTAGTGGGGAAGATCATGGAAGCACTACTGAAGGAGAGATTGGTGGAACATCTGGTTGTCAATGGACTACAGGACCCAAGGCAGCATGGTTTCACCAGGGGGAGGTCATGTCAGACCAACCTCGTTGAATGTTTTGACTGGGTGACTAGGGAGGTGGATCAGGGAGGGCAGTGGACATGGCCTATCTGGACTTCAGCAAGGCCTTTGACACTGTGCCACATAGAAGACTATTACACAAACTGGGGAATATGGGTGTGGGCAGGACAGTAGTGTGGTGGGTAGGTAACTGGCTGGGTGGCAGGACACAGAGGGTGGTGGTAAATGGGTCACCCACAGAGGGAAGAGTGACCAGTGGGGTACCACAGGGATCAGTGCTGGGACCGGTCCTAATCAACATCTTCATCAGTGACATTGCACAGGACCTAGAAGGCAGAATTTCACTGTTCGCTGATGACACAAAGCTCTGTAACAGAGTAGACACACCAGAGGGTATAGACAGAATGAGAAGGACCTGCAGAAACTTGAAGAATGGTCAGGGGTTTGGCAGTTGAAATTCAATGCAAAGAAGTGCAAGATAATGCATATGGGGCACAAAACCCTGGCACAATATATCAGTTGGGGTGAGGATATAGCATGCACCAAGCAGGAAAGGGATCTTGGGGTTATCATCTCTGATGACCTCAAGGTAGGGAAACAGTGTGACAAGGCAGCAGGTAAAGCAAATAGGATGCTGGGATGTATAGGCAGGGGCATCACCAGCAGGAAAAGGGAGGTCATAATTCCGCTATACAAGACACTAGTGAGGCCCCACTTGGAGTACAGTGTACAGTTCTGGAGACAATACCTACGTAAGGACACAGACAGGGTAGAGAAGGTTCAGAGGAGGGCAACAAAGATGGTGCATAGATTGCATCACAAGTCCTATGAAGACAGGTTGAAGGAACTGAACATGTACTCCCTGGAGGAGAGGAGGGAGAGAGGGGATATGATAGAGACATACAAGTATCTCACAGGGAGGAACAGGGTGCAGGAATACACTATTTTTAAGCAGAAAAGATGTTCCAGGACTAGAGGGCATGGGATGAAGTTGGAGGAGGACGATTCGAGGAAACATGAGAAAGAATTTCTTCACAGAACGGTGGTGGACAAGTGGAACACCCTGCCAGAGGAAGTGGTGGGGGCTGAAACAATCACGGGATTTAAGAATGCATGGGATAGACATAAAGGAATTCTGGAGGTCAGGGGTAAGGGGCAACAGACTTCTAGGAAAACATAAACTGAACTTACAAGCTCAAACGGGCAGACTGGGTGGGCCATAGGCCCTTATCTGCCGACACTGTCTATGTATCTATGTAGGTAAACAGGGTAAGGCTGCTCCATCATTCAACAAAAAGAATAACAATAGTATTCAGGGCAGGAGAGGACAGCAGAGCACTAGAGGAGGAGGGGATAAGGGTGAGCTGCAAGGGAGGTGAAGCCATGCCAGCAGCCTGTAGGCAGACGCAGGTCATGGTGGACAGAAAGTGCATTCTTAACGGGGAATTTAGATTTACAGGTGGGTCGGGGAAACGTAAGGAGGAGGGGAGGTCATTCCATAGTGAAGGTCCAGCTGCAGAGAAGGCTCTTAGGCCCATCCTCGTAGTTATGTCAGGGCATTCTAGTTGAAGGTGTGAAGACTGACGTAGATTGCAGCAGTAGGTTCTAGGCCAGATAAGAAGGGATAGTGGAGAGTAAGTGGGATTGTGCAAAGTATCAGCAATGGCCCGGACCCGCAGGTAGGAGCGTCGTGTATGTGGAGGGAGCCAGTTAAGGGACTGGCAAAGAGTGCAGTGGTGAGTGAGTAGAGGGGCGCGGAGGGCAAGGCAATATATATGATTGTAGGTAGCATCCAGGCAGTTAAGGTTAGTAATGGAGGTGAGGGAGTACACCGGGCAGCCATAGTCAAGGAGGGGAATGAGGCTGCCACAGGCAATAGCAAGGGGAGCTTCAGGCCAGAGGTGGTTGATCATGCAATAGCCGAGCCCTATCTTCTGGTTGATATGCCTCATCAATGAGGCAATGTGGTCAGTGTAGGTTAGGGACGGGTCCAGGATTACCCCCAGACACCTGAAGGTGGGAACAGTGTCAAAGGGAGATCCATCTGGGGATCTGACAGTGAGAAAGCCACTGGGCTAGGGCGGAGAGTTTCGGTTTGGAACCGAAAAGCATGGCCTTTGTTTTGGCAGCATTGATCAACAGTTTGTTGGTGGAGAACCAACAAAGTGCCTTGCAGAAATCATCGCTAAGAATGGCGGATAGAGAGGAGGGGTCACTCTGGTATAGTATTAAGTTGTCGGTGTAGAGGAGTGATTTATAGGATAGGCCCTCTGATGGGAGAGAGTTAATGAAGAGGGGGAAAAGAGGAGGAGGCCAAGAACAGATCACTGAGGGACAACCACAGAGACAGAGAAGAGGGGGGCGGTGACACCATCAAGGCAGAGCATCTGTGTTCTACCAGAGAGGTAGTTAGTGAGCCAGAAGGTGGAGACAGGGGAGAAACCAAGTGCGGTGAGTTTTGCTATCAGGATGTTGTGATTTACAAGGTCAAATGCCTTGGACAGATCAACAAACACTGCACTACTTAGCTTCCCTTCATCCATATTTCTCAACACATGGGCAGTGAAGAGGGCAAGGGCCATGGTAGTGCTGTGCCCCTTCCAGAAACTATGTTGCTCAGGGCACAGGAGATTATATTTGGAGATATGCTCTGTAATTTGGTAGTTTACTGCCTTCTCTACGAGCTTACCAAGATGGGGTAGAATGGAGATGGGATGGTAGTTGTCCATAAAACTAGGATCACCTGATTTATGAATGGGGACAATTTTAGCCTGCTTCCAGACAGAGGGAACAGAGGCTGTAGTAAGGGAGAGGTTAAAGATGAAGGTGAGTGGATAGGTAATGTCCTGGTCCACCAGTTTTAAGAAGCAGGTGGGGGGGATAGACTGTCACTACTAGCACTCCCTCAAGATGGTAGGCTGGGAAGGAGCTTAAGAGTCACAGGAGGACAAATGGTCTTAAAATAAAAAGGGGGCTAGTAGGAGGGGAAGGTGATGAAAACCAACTCCAAGCCATATTAAAAAGAGCACTCCTTTTATTATTTCAGATTAAAAAAAAAAGTACTAAAGTGGGCTCAGATTGTGGAAAAAAGGGTATCATACAAGTCAGTAGATAAGGGTCAATCTAAAACAGAACAAAAAAGTATATGTCAAAATTCTCATCATTTTCTTGCACTGCTCCTTTAAACCTTTTGAAGTAAAATTTCAGGCATTATAAAATATCATAAAACATTCTTTTTGGAATGGTCAGAAGATATTAGCAGTTGATCTTTTAAAGGATAAACACATTCTTTTCTAGTTCTCCACGTAACTGCCTTACTGCAGAACTGTTTTTTGGTTGTACTAAAAATGGTCCACTGTGAGAGGTCACCTCCAATTCCCAATGCTAACCTCAACGGGCTAGCTTACACTGCCTTCAGCAGCAGCCCCCAGCCTGATCCAGGCTCCACGACCCTGCTCTCGAACATGAGACATCAGCACAAACATGATGTGCTGTCTCTAGGCCACTAGGCAGCATCCCCCCCACCAGCGATCAATCGTGTGGGAACTTATCTCCGAGAGGCACAAATATTTTTGGGGATTTAAATTTTAATTGGAAACAGGAGAATGAAATCTTACTCAGTTGATCAAAGAACCAACACAATTTAACTCTAGTAGTCGATTCTTCTTTAATACACTGGATTCTCACTAACAGAACTGTTTGTATCTGTTCTTGTGGCAAGCTTGCCAGTTCTCAGTGCGTTTATTGCATTTGCTTCTCTACGTCTCCAAAGCTCCCTGCCGAAGTCGTTTTTCACAATTTTTATAGGTTAAATAGTGATAGTCTCCTTCACAGTATTGATTGTTTCTCGATCTTATCCCCCCACCCCCAATGCTGACTCTGCTGTTCTGAACTCATTGTTATTCAGGACAAGCATTTTCGTATTATGAAAAGGTGCTTTCATAGTTGATGGCTTATTAAAGAGCAACTCTCTATTATAATAAGAAGCTTAAAAACACTAGATTTACACTAATTATGTTTTAACTTGTTTTCTAGTTATTTGCTGTTTTTTTAATCCTCCTATTGGTTTACTAAATATTGTAGATAATGCAGCAATTATTTTGCAGAGTCTTTCAAGACGTATCTGACTCTCCCTGCCAGCTGTTTGGAACAACTGGGGAACAACTGTTTGTGACATCAGTCTGTAGTTTTGGTGAGCACTACAATGTCCTAGACAAAAGCACTGTGAGGTTAACAGGGGAGAGGCAAATGTTTTCAATAGAGATAATTTAGATGGACTACAAAGATGTGCATAAATCTTGGAAAGGGACATTGAAAATAAAAAAAAATATTCTCTAGTAAACTGTAACAGCTGAAACATCTCATTTATGAAAACGTGCTGAAGTGCAGAGTTGCTCTTTAAAGAGTTATTATTATTGATGAAACACGATAAGCTTTAGGCCACTTTTAAGCTTTCCTCTGCTAATGATTTGTTAATTATAGACAGATTGAAGGTTGATGCAAGCACGAAATTGGGAAAAAACTCTGGCGTCTCAGAAAGGTTCTCGGTCACTCTAAAATCTACTAAGACTGAACACAAACACAAGGTAGAGCGAGTTTCTGTTAATGATGAAACAGCTAGTGGTCCCAAGTCAATAGCTAGTCTTTGCATTAAGAAATTCACTGATTTTTTTTCTAAATAAGATAATAGTTTCTCCTGTTATTTGTCAGTCCCTCAGTTTCTTCTCCTGATAAAAGTAAGTCATCTTCCTTTTTAACACCCTATTCCCAGAAGAAACTTAATAGCCTTATGCAGTCTCTTCCCTCTAAAGACAACACCTTTGTTGTTAGTGATGACTTTGACTCTAGCTTTCAATTTCTGGTGCTACTGCTGTTCTTTCGAAACTTTTTAAGGTCTCTCTTAATACTGTCGCCTTTTCTTCTATTTGGAAAATGGCTAGAGTGGTCCCTGTTTTTAAAGGTGTAATTCCACTCACGTAGGTAATTTTCATCCTATCTTATCAGTATCCTCGAGTGAGCATTTAGAAATGGTGTTTTTTTTTTTTTTTCTTCTCTCAGTTAAATGGCAATACTGGTATTGTTTTTCTCCTAACAATAAGGGCTCTGGAAATGTCATGGCACTTAGATGATAGCCAGCAAAGCAAACAGAATACTGGATTGTATAAGGAGGGCTTTTGTGAACTAATCTGAAGCCATAATATGTCCATTACTTTGAAACAATGTAAGACCCCATATGGACTAATGCTCCCAGGTTTGAAGTCCTTATTTGAGGACACAAGCTACCAAAATGATACATAATCTTAACAAACCTAAAAACACGTAAAAGGAGGTGATTATGTGGGGACATATTTCTGTACAAAATCCTCGGAGAGTACAAACTTTTACACCCATATCAAACAGAACAAAACTAACTAAATAAGAACCTAGGAGATGTTTCTTTACATTCAGAGTTGCACGGATATGGAATATGCTACCTGAAAAAGTCCCCTAATTAATATATTTCCAAATCCAAATTGGATAACTATATAGTGGAAGACCAAATCAAGTGCTACAACCACTGAACAGTGGAAGGACAGTCTTGTTAGGCACCATGACTTTTGATGTCTCACAAATGCTACTATGGCACTGGTACTGCCCTGGTTGGGCTCACATATCATATACTCAGACTATGAAAAAGGGATGTCTAACTGGGACTGTGTTTGTGGACCTTACCAGGGCTTTTGACCTAGCTGACTATAACATTTTTCTTTCATAATTAATTTCACTAGGCTTTTCATTTAACCCAGTCTCACAATTTAAAACAACATTTAGCTGGGAGATCACAAATGTCTGTATGTAACTCCCCATCTGAGGTTCTATTCATTTCCAGATAGGACACCAAGGCAGATCCTGCTGGGAATGGCCAGTGGCCCTGAACATGTACTCGCTGGAGGCCAGACACGACAGAGGGCATGACAGAGACATACAAGTTTCTGAGTGGTATTAACAGGATAAATACTGAATACCTCTTTATTAGAAATATGGATGCAGTTACAAGAAGCACAGTTGGAGGTTGGTGGGGGGTAAATTGGGAAGGAAGCCTACTTCAGTGGTAGGGTGAAGGAGCCGTGAAACAACCTGCAGGTGGAAATGGTGGGAGCAGCTTCTCTAAACAGATTCAAACATGGCTTGGTACAGAACAAGAGAACTCACAGTCCCATGGGTGAGTGCCGGGGGAGGAGGGTTGGTGGTGTTTAGGCAGAGGGGGACAACCTTCGGGACACTAGGTGGGGGGTGAGATAGTGTAATAAGGGCAGACTCCATGGACCTTCTGTCTCCTTTTACTGACAGATTTTGTTTCTCTGTGTCAGTGGTAGTCTGCCAAGGTTCCTTACAGGGTAATTATTTTTCCATTTTTAATAAGTCTCTCTTTCTCATGTCAATTTTGTAGACACTTGCTATATGCAAATGATTTGATTAGGTATTAATTCTAAATACCTTACTGAAATTTCTGCTGTCCTGAATAATGACTTTTTATCAGTCTCTAACTGCTGATCACTGAACCGATTACTTCTCAATTCCTCAAAAATAAATTAGGTTATCTGGTTCTAAGTCAAATCTAAATAACTCACAATCAGTTTGGTTCTTCTCTTAGTGCTACTGGCTCTTACTGTGCCCCACTTGAAAAAGTTTCAATACAAGTACATTTTTCTTGATCCCCTCAATTCATTTTCAAATCATACTGTGTTTGAAAAAAACGCTGACCAGAAACTGAAAGTTTAGTAGACTGAAAAGAACTCAGCCTTTGACTCTCATTTATCAATTGATTAATGCGGCCTTCTTACTTTGCTCGACTTTCTTTCTTTTATTTACTCTTGAGCACCAGCTGAAGTCATCTCACAGCAGTGTACAGTACTATCTTAATTTTGCTTCACTGTATCCTTTTCCAAATCTTTTATTCTGTGCTTGGTTGGTTTTCTCCTGAGGCCAACTGGCATTTATTTATGTGTTGTTTAATCGACAAAGCCTTACCCATGAGGGTACCCTGGTCCTTTTGTTTTGAGCCCCTATCCTTTCCCCCATGTTTAAAGCAGGGCATTGGACACCAATACTGTTAAAATTACAGCAGCTGAGTGACTTCAGAGAGTAAAACAGCAAATGAAAGGTGTCCTAGGGCTACAAAGAACATATAGAAAGAAAAACAATATATGGATTCAGAGAAACAAGGGGGAATGAATCAAGGAACAAAGATGGGGATCACAAAAATCATGCCTATGTTGTCGACAAATGCCCCCCATGCTTTCCATTTTTTTCTGGCGGAAATACTGCTTACAGATTTCTAATACTTCCACTTTAACACGGTTTTTACAGCTTAGAGGAGTTGCCAGAGAACTCTTTCAGTAGGTCAGCTGACTAAAACTTCTTATCTGAAACCCAAGTTTATACTACCATGGCTCAAAAGGCATTTTCATTCTCAGCTCCTAGAATGTGAATAGTTTTTTCAGTTCTTTAAGTTTTTGCTTCTTCACATTTACAATTCAAATCGTTAGCTTGCAAACAGTTTTATGATCTGTATATCCTGAATGTGTAGTATGGATTTTTTTTAAACTATGTATTCTGTTTATTGTATACTGCTACAGTGTTTGCATGTTCGTATGTTCTGCAAGAAAAAGGGCCCTGACCCAGAACACTTAATTAATGAATAAATAACATAAATAATTCACTTTGGTACTGTTTAAGTCACAAATACAGTAAATCAAAAAGCCACAAAATTGGTATGATGTCTGTTGCACATCAATTATAGTGTACTTTCACAAACTTTTAAGGAGAATGTAACTGGCATCCATGGCACAAACACCTAATCTATTTCTTTTTGTCTATTTTCTCCTAGTTTTACAAATGCTTTATTACACTTTTCCACTGCAAGTCCAATGTAACGAGCAATGGTGAAAGCACCTGCCAGACCAAGACTGGGGTCATCCAGCTCAACAAAAGAGCCCACAAAAATGCATTGATTGCTACTGACCAAGTCCCTGGAAATGGTGATGATAAAAAGATTTCCCTCTTGACTCCGGAGCTCAGCATGGACCCGCCATCATAAGACTCCCACACCACAGATAAAGCTGAAGAGTATGCAACTGAGAATAATCCTTCCAAAAAAGAAATAGTGTGCTTTACAATAATTATACTAAAAGCAATCTGAACTTGCTGAACTTCTACAAATACACAGTTTCTTAAGTTTCATAAGTACCGATGACAGGAAAAAAAAAAAAAAAAGGAAGAAGAGCAACAACAACAGAGAAGCATGTCTACAAGGAAAATGGTCAGATGCTGGAACCTCATCAGCAAATGTCCAAGAAAGCCTTGCAACATTCAAAGAGAATAAAAGCTTTAAACACTGACTTTCCGATGCATGATCCCAGCTAGACAAAACATACTGTATTTTCCTGGAACTTAACTCTTTTCCCAACTATCTGGCACTAAACTGTCTAAGCACACTGCATAATATGAAGCTTGTCCTGTCATACTGTACTTTGAATTCTGCAACAGCAAAATACAGACAAATGCTTTGACACAGAGATACAGTACATCAAAACGTGAATCCCTACTGTACCTTACTGGCTTTGGAACAACTGCACTGGATGAGAAGTATTCTATGCATTTGAGTTCAGTCACATATGCATTTACTCTGAAGGGATAACCAAAAGAAGTTGCTGTAGGGCATGAATCTTCTCTAGTGTGGACAATGTCTGCCATACTTGAAAACACAGCATGAACCACTCTGACAAAATTAAAACGAATCTTTGGTGACAGAGGTGAAGCTCCTAGGATGTGGAATGATGATGTTACACAGTAATATGTGAGAAAAAATGTGAGAATGAAGCAGCGATGCAATTTTAGTAACTGGAGTCTGTCAATTGAATTGGAGAGGTCTGTGTAATTGGGGGGAGTATATGGAGATGAAGTCATAAGTTTGGTGACATGCTACAATAGTCATCAATATTACAGTAAACTGAGAATGAAAACTGTAATTCTTAAACTACACAAATATTTACAAAAGTTGTGGTCCTTTCTCTTCTGCCTAGAATCTGCACCAATCGAATTTTAATGTACAACCTTCCTAACCAGATCTCAAGCCAGTGGCTTACAAGCTAATGCCAAAGCATCCTCTGTGCATCTGAATTAATAATATAATTGTACCTGAGATTGTGTATGTATATTTAGTCACAGTGGACAAGCCTCAAGCACCCCACTACTCATTCAGCAGCAACTTACACATGTGCCCTTCATGATTCAAATTCTCTAAGTGGGTCTCTATAAATACTTTTCAAATTCTCTGGCTCTGTTTCAAAGGCTATGAGGTTCAAATCCAGTGACATCCAGCAGACCAGACCTGGGTTTGAATCCCACAGTTTCCACATGCATACTGTGTGACCCTGAACAAGTCACTTAACTTCCCTGTGCTCCTAGGTTGCACCTGTAAAAAAAGCTTTCAGCTTACTGTGCTACACCTGGTTAAACAACTAAAAAAAAAAAAAAAAATTTAGAGCCACTATTTCATTTTGTAAATGAGAAGTTCCAAGTATTAGTGTTTTCAGGAATAAAACATTTGTAGTTGCAATGGTCCTGAGATGATTACATTCTTTGAATAGTGATGTACTGTTTATTGGATCAACCTAGATATTGCACAAAAAATGTAAAAATGGTGCCTGGTGAAGGGGTCTGCAAGCCTGTGCACTATAACAGCCATACAGAATATCTATGTTAGTTCAATAAAATGTATCTTACTGTCTAAGAAGAAGTTCACTGTATTCTGAAAGACCATGGTTCAAATTATATATATATTTTTTTAAATTACTGCAGAATTACAAGCTTAATTTAATCATTTCATTACCTGTACTAATCCCTTGATCATGATATTTGTGTACATTTTTGATGCATGTATTATTCCACTAGCTGGGAACATTTTTTAATTTTAGGGGAAAAAATGAAATTGGGAAATCGGGAATCTTGTTCTTACCTGGAGACGGCTACAATGCCATGGCAGAAGAAGTTACAAAAAAGTTACTAACCATAACGTTTGACGTTTTTGAGTATCTCCTCTATAAAATGGGACTCCCTTGGTCTTAGTCTGAGGCATTAGGATCCTGCAGCAATCAGAATGTTTGGAGCCAATGATGTCATTGTACAACACCATTATGTGCACAAGCATATAAAATGGCACAGGCTACAGTAGCCTCAGTACCTTTTTTTGCAGAGGAGGAGGAGAGTGATAAGAACTACTCAGTGAAAATTGTTTTTAAAGTTTTATACACAAAAAAACCCCCACAAAAGGTCAAAAGACAGTCCACATGTCCCAGTAAAAAGGGGGTGAAAACACAACTAGTCTTCACAGTCTACACATCTGTTTGGGGGCAGTAGGAATAATAAACACGGATACTTGTGAGTCCAGGGCATTGTGGGTTGGCAAATGGGGCTCAATGGATGAAATATTTGAGAAGATCAAGAGTTATGGGAGGTAACTTTCTTCCTTTTTAGAGTCACCTCCATTACAGAGCCCCATTCTTTTTCTGAGTAATCAGCAGTTACAATCCCTGGATGTGGGTGGTTGCTTGCAGGCAAACAGGGGTCACAAGGAAAGCAAACCTACAGTACTGCTTACTTGACAACTGTACATTTCCTAGACTTGGTACAGTGCAACCAGGACATAGTTAGAAACATCACTAACGAGGATCTGATAGTTCAGAGCGATAACACCATCAGATTCAACATCATTCTGGGGAGTGAGCAGAATAAACCCCTTGCAGTGCTTCCTGACTTCAGAAAGGTAGACTATAATAAAATTAATTTGATGATACATAAGAAGATCTAGGACACACTTTCAGTAGTAGGGGTATAGAATTAGTGGGCAAACCAAAAATGCAGTACTGGAGGCCACCCAACCCTGTATGAGATTGGAAAAAAAAAGGCCAAGAAACAAAAGAAACCACTTTGGTTCAGTAGATAAGTGAAGCAGTAAGGTACAAAAGAAAGGCATCCAAGGTAAGTATGAGGGAATCAAAGGAGATAAACAGGGCTGTATAGCAAGAAAACTGGCTATTAATAAAGAAACCATACGAAGGACTAAAACAAACACAGAACTGAAAATAGCAGAGACAGGGTGGGGCGAATCACTTTTTTGGGGGCTGGAGGCTAGATTGGTCACAACATTTCAAAATGTGGTGGTCAAGAAATTATTTTGGTAGCCATCATTTTCTAAGGCTACTAACTCTGGAACACTGGTAGCCATGTCAGTTTTGTTAGTGTACATCCCTAAAAGCAGATTCCTAAGTCCTTACAAGGACTGTATTAACTGCTCTGTCTGTCCTATCCAATTCAGATGATCAATGAGAGGGTCTGTTTCATTCTTTAACAGTTCCTCCCACTGCATCATCCTGAAGGCATGCTTCCGCAGTTGTGTGTGATCCTGGCAGCAGCCCTCGTGACTGCAGTGAAGTTGGTCGAGTCGGCATATGTGCAGTGAAGTGCACAATCCTATCTTCAGTCAATGCAGTTATCAGCTCTTAGATCTGCAGATTAGTGTTCAGCAGCAACCTGCGCATGCGCAAGTAAGAGACACATAAATCGCCATGGTGGTGAATTAAAGGCAAAAACAAGTGCCCAACAAAAAATTCCTGGTCATATTTGGTGGTCTGGCAACCTAAATTTTCCCATCTAAACAGAAGGAGTCAAAAATAAATACAAGACCTTCTACAGATATGTAAGGGAAATAAGGAGTGCAAAGCCGAACACTGAGAAGATGGGATAAGCGTAGAGGATGATATGGAAAAGGCAACATATAAAATAGCTATTTCAGTTTGGTGTTCCTCATAGAAAGTTCAGGGCCCGTAACTGAAAGCAAAGAACAAGTTGCAGGGTAGCGACTAAGGAAAAGGTCCTGAAGTGAAGTACATGTCACCAAGTATGACAGCCAGAAGGGTTGCACCTGAGAGTACTGAAGGAGGCCAGCCAGTCATTGGACCCCCCACTGAAAGACTTATTTACAGAAACACTAGCATCTGGGAAGATGCCGGAGGATCAGAGGGTGGCAAATAGGGTCCCCTACATAAAGCATGGATAGGGACAACCCAAATAACTATCGGCCTGTGAGTTTGGTGGATTGTAGGCTGGTTGTCTGACAGGTTCCTGGAAGCTGTCTCAGATGCCAGAAAGGTTCCGACTGGCATGCCCCAGGGTATGGTTTGTGGACCATATGTATATACTGTAAGTGACATAGGTCTGAGATTGCATGGCAAGGTGAGTCTATTTGCGGATGACAGAAAGCTACAGTATGTGGAAGGGTAAACACTGATGAGGGGATAAACAACATGAAGGGAGTTGAAAGTGGTCAAGAATTTAGCAGTTACAAGTTCAATACCAAAAAATGCAAGGTGATGCATACTGTCAACAGCAATCTGTGACATAAAAAGTATCACAGCAGACCCTTGAGGGAAGAAAGGGACCTTGGGGTAATAAACAGCATTATGAAATCATATTTACTGGTTAGTGGTTATAAACCATTGCCAGCGAATGTCCAACAGCTCCATAAACCACATGTGTGGTTTCTGGAGCTCCGTAAACCACGGGCACACAAAAACCAAAGCAGCACCTTAGAAAACCACTGGACAAGCTGCCCTTGCACTGCATGTCCAGCAGTGTAATTTTTTTCCCTTACAGTCGGCGCGAGGGACAAGCTTCTCAACAGCTCCACAGTACCTCACAATGCAATTTTTCAACTTAATTAAATCAAAAAGCGGTACCACACTGGTAGAACCAGTAAATATAAAAATAAAACATGGGTGTGTTTAAATGGGGATTTTATGCACACCCTTGGTGTATGATGCCCATATTTATGGGGCATCTCACACCTCGGCTGTGCATAAAATCCCCATAAATCACACTTACCCATGCATTATTCCATATTTCATTTCAGTGTGTGAATGCTTATGGAGAGGTTAAGAGGATACATAGTGCACTAAATGAGACTTCACTAGCCACTATACAGGTCAATGGTTAGGATACACCTGAAGTACTGTGTACAGTTTTGGAACCCAGTGGAATGAGGTAATCAGAAACAAGCATAAGGTTGAAGGGAACACTGGGAGCTTTGAATTGGTCAACTAAGCCTAGATAGGTAAAACAGGGCAGACTGGGTCGACTCCTGTCTTCGCCTGTTGTCAACCATCTATGTACATCTAGGGCATACTGCTTGTTGGACAAATGAACTATACTCCAAGCTGTGGCCCTGCAGATTTCCACAATCTGAAATCTTACTGAAACCACTGATGTGGCCCCTGCTTGAGTGGACTGAGCTCTCACACAGCCTTACAACTGTTTTCCTGCCGGAAAGCAACCAATGCTGGATGCATTTGACAATTCAGTTCGACAGATATTGCATACAAACTTTTTCCTTGCAGTTAGGGTTGAAGGAAATGAACAGCTCAGACAATCTTCTGCTCACTGGTTATATGGAAGAAGGTGAGAATTCTTCTGACTTTGATGGAATTCAGTAACACTTCTCCAGGGTTCCCAGGTTTGAGGAACAAATCTGGTAACATTAAATATTGGCTGATATGGAACTCTGACACCACCTTTGGTGAGAACTAATGGTGTGTACAGAGAACCATCATATCTTTGGGAAATACTGTGTATAAAGGATCAGTCAATATGGTTTGTGGCTCTGGGACTATGTGAGCTGATGTCACAGCTACCAGAAAAGTTTACATATGAGAAATTTCAGCTCTCATGTGGCTACTGGCTCGAAAGGATGGCGAGTCAGCTTCTCTAGCACTAGACTGAGGTTCCAGTTAGCTACAGACTTCTTTAATGGTTGCTACAAATGAAGTATTCCTCTGAGGAACCTCCTGATGAAAGGCAACTGTGCCACTGCAAGTCTGTTGAACAACTCATGATACGTTGATTGGGTAGCAAACTAACTGAGAAAACCTGTAGGTCAGAGTCACGAAAGTCTAGAAGATGTTCCAGATACTGGTCGCAACTTCAGGTGAAGGGGTTAATGGTCTTTTTCCACACACCTGACTGAAAACTGCTTCCTTTGGCACCATTGGCTTTCCTTGTGGACTGTTTTTATTTCTTTTGCTGACCAGGGTCCCTGTTGGACATCCTAAATTAACTGGCCCCTACATTCTCAGAAGCCAGGCCTGGGGATGTAGAGTCCAAATATTTAGATGCAGCAGCTATCCTTGGTACTGTATTAGGAAGTTGGATCTCGCTGGAAGATCCACTGGTCCTTAGACCTCATCTAGCGCAGCAGCAGCGGGTACAATATTTGCCCAGGCCAACAGGAAACTATCATTATCATTTGACCCTCACAGGACTCCAGGTTAAGGAGCACTCTTTGAACTAGAGGAATCAGAGCGAGCCTGAACACATCTTGCCTGAAAACTTAATGCTCGAGATTTTTGAAGCAACAGAGCAGCAGTTTTGTATTGTGGTGGGCTGCAAAAATGTATATTTCCAGCAGGTCACAACTATTAAACAAAGCCTGTACCACACCTTCTGTTAATGTAGGTCTGCTACTGTGTGGTTCTGATTCCCTAACAGGACAGTCTCAACCCCTGAGAGATGAGTAATCTAGAGTCGAATATTGTTTTCCTGTGCCCACTCCCATACCCCCACTGCTTCCCGCACAGAGAGTACAAATGCATACATCGCTTCTTGCTGAGGTAGATCAAGACACACTGGTCTGTTTTGACATAATTAACTTGTTGTGGACTTCATTTGATAAGGTTTGCAAACAGCACTTCCCTAATCTCCAGCATATTTATGTGAAAATTTTGCTCTCAGGTTGACCAAATACCTTGGGATTTAAATTACTGACAGTGTGCTCCCATCCCAGACAGGATGTATCCATCTTTGTCATTACTTAAGGCTCCATGGGAGACAGTGGGAACCTTGTGAGAAGGTTCTCTTTGTTGGTTCACCACAAAAATGACCATATATGGAGAGCAGTCACTCATATGAGATGATGCAACAAATGGGATGCTTAAGACCATTACGAGGTCCTCATGTGTAACCTTGTAAGAGGTATAGGAAAGACTGGCTGCGACGAGAGCCAACATTCTCTGTATGGAATGTGCAGTTCTGATTGATCATTCTGGTGTAACAGGGAATATGCATAATCATTCTCACTCTGTCCTCTGGTAGGAAAGGTCCGACTTTCGTGGCGTCCAGCACTACTCCTATGAACAGAAGTCTTTGACTTGTAATCAGCTGAGACTTGAATGCGTTCATAAAGATACGCATACAGCAATGAAAGGAGCAAACCACAAGGACCGCTGCCTCAGTCTGAATGGGCTCTTTATAAGCCAATCATCCAGTTAGGGGAAATATCTGAATTCCTTGCTTTCAGAGATGTGAATCTCACAGGAAGTGCCTCCTTGGGCATCAGGGTTCAGTTCCTGTAACTGCCACTTGCATACTGTGTGACCCTAAGCAAGTGCTTTAATCTTCCTGTGCTCCCGGGACACGCCCGGAAATGAGCACTAGCTCAGTATGCATTTCCTGGCCCAAAAAAGTGTAAAATAAACTAAAAGGATGTGCTACTAGAACTGTGAAGCAGCTGGTAGAGATGCGGTGCCAGTGGAGCCCCAAATGGCAGAATCTTGAACTGGAAATGTTTTGAGAACCACACAAAACTAAAGTTACTTTTGGTAACTTAGCCTAATTGGGATGTACTGATATGCATCTTTCGTGTCTAAGGAAGCCAGACAATCCTTTTCATTCAGGTATGGCTTGAGTGATCCAGAAGACACAATAATGAAATTCTTTTGTTTCAGAAAAATGTTCAGATGCCTGAAATCTATGATTAGGGACACTCTGCCTGTTTATTTGGGCACTAGGAAGTGGCTGGAGTAGAAACCTTTGCCCTTATTTGACTTGAGGACTTCATCCGTGGTCCTGTTCTGTAAAAGCCCTGCTACTTCTAATGAAAGCTGCTCACCATGTGACCCTGAAGATGAAGCAACTTGCCTAGTGGATAGTCTTGAGACTGTTCCACCAATTCTAGAGAGTAACCATCCCAGATAATTTCCAGAAGCAGCCCATTTGTCTGTGGTATGGTCTCACTTGCTGATAGAACCGGGTGACACTACCCAGTCCGAGAACTAAGTGGCCACCTTGGGCAGTTGTGCTTGCATCTGCTGCATCACTTTCTGTTGGGTTTCTTTTTTAATTGATTGGCTTGGGGTTGCTTTGTTGACTGGAGTTCCTCTGGTCACCTCTGTCTTAAAAGGACCACTGGAGAAGACAGAACAATACATGCTCACACTTCCTGTGAGAGCTGACATGTATATACTCCCCCCCCCCCCCCTTCTATAGAGGTTTTTATCTCTCTGGTGATGGGCTGGGTGGCTGTATCAGACCAGGCCCTGTCTCATACGGCCATTCCGAGTCTCCATCAATCTTCCCCTCCGAGACTGGGCGGGTTGCCGATGCTGGGTGGGCTTCATTAAGCCAGTCCTCCACACTTTCTCTCCTGGGCATGGCTGGATGTGCAATGAGCACGGTGTGCAAACTCCATCTCCATGGGGGCACCTTCAGCACTCCATACGCCGTCTCTTTCCCAGACTTTGAGACTGCGCATGTGTTGCCATCTGGATTGCTCCAGGTGGCAGTCGAGTGGCAGGTCGCGGGATCCCCCTCCCTAAGGGAAGAGAGCTGTCTTATGGATGTTCCATCTTCCCTCTCCCAGCCAGCCTCTGAGTGACTTGAGTCCATTTCCTACACCGGATCGTTGGCATGGCAACACGGAGACAGGATGCCATTACCCACCATGCCACTGGGCGGCTATACTTTATATTTTTCAAGCAGACTTCCTGTCATTAACACTTCATGTAATTCATTGTTCTGAGGGCTGGCTCCATCTTTTGGCAAGAGGAATGACGCAATAAATTGTAAGTTCATAATTTTCTGCCTAACAATAGACTAAATTCACAATCGTGATATAGGAAGGCCTACCAATACAGATGCCAGCTACTGCTGTTTGGTCTTCGGCATCGAAGGCTGCTCTGATCTAGGCACTCTGTGCTGCAACCACCTGCAATTCTTGTTTTTTTCCTGGCTGCACCTCTGACAGTTCTATTTAACAGCTTACTGGAAACAGAAGTGGTTCTGGAGGACAGGAGGAGAGTGGATGTAGTCCCACTAGACAAAAGTGATAGCAGTGAGAAGGCTGGCAATTCTAGGACAGTCAACCTGACATTGGTGGTGGGAAAGTTAATGGAATTGCTGCTGAAGGAAAGGATTATGGAATATCTGGAATTCAGTGGGTTACAAAACCAGAGGCAGCATGGGTTCACAAGGGGAGGACATGTCAAATGAATCTGATACATTTCTTTGACTGGGTGACAAAGCACTTATTTCAGGGTGGAGTGGTGGTCATGGCCTACCAAGATTTCAGTAAGACTTTCAACACTATTCCACACAGGAGACTAGTAAGCAAGCTGGCTAGCTTAGGAGTGGGTCCAAAGGTGGTAAACTAGATAAGGAATTGGTTAGAAGATAAAAGGTGGTGGTAAATGGGAGTTCACTCCGAGGAATTAAGGGTGAGCATCAGGGATCAGTGCTGGGACTGGTTCTCTTTAATGTCTTTATAAGTGATACTGCAGAGGAGCTGTAAAGGAAGTCTGCTTCTTTCCCAATGACACCAACATCTGCAATAGGGTGGATACTCGGAGGGGGGGTGGAAAGGACGGGCACTGACTTGAGAAGCTAGAGGTGTGGTCTAGAGTATGGTAGCTGGGTTTCAATGTGAAAAAGTGCAAAATAGTGCACTAATGGCACAGAAACCCAGGACAGAGTACAAAATGGGTGGAGTGGTACTGATGATCACCAAGCAGGAAAAGAGACCTGGGGTAATCATAATGGATGACCTAAAGGTGGCCCACAGTGCGACAAGGCTATAGGGAGGGCTAGTAGGATGCTGGGGAGCATAGAGAGGGTTATCAACAGCAGAAAGAGGGAGCTGGTGTTGCCTCTGTATCGATCGCTGGCAAGACCCCCCCTAGAATACTGTATCCTGTTCTGGAGACCACACCTCCGGAAAGACACAGAAAGAGTGGAGGCAGTCCAGAGGAGGGCAACTAAAATGGTGCAGGGTCTGCACCAAAAGGCCTATGAGGAGAGACTAAAAGACCTCAATATGTACATCCTGGAAGAGAGGAGGGGGGAGAGGGATAGGATAGAGGCCTTTAAATACCTCACAGGGGCAAATAAGGTACAGGAGTGAACTATTTTTTCAGAACAAAAAGGAGCTTAAGAACAAGGGGACATGCTAGGAAGCTGGAAGGAGTACATTCAGGAAAGATGTGAGGAAGTACTTCTTCACAGGAACAGTGGTAGATTCCTGGAACAGCCTTCCAGAGGAGGTGGTGGGGGTGAAAATAGTGGTGTGGTTTAAGAATGCATGGGATAAGTACAGGGGAATTATACTGGAAAGGAAGGGGGGGAGAAAGAGCTGTAGATCAGGCATGGTCTGTGGAAAGGAAGGGGGGAGAAAGAGTTGGAGATCAGGCATGATCTGCGGTAATAGTGTAGGTAGGGAGAAATGGGCAGACTAGATGGGCAAGTGGTCCTTATCTACCATCAAATTCTATGTTTTTTTATGGATGTGAGCAACCTTTTCACAATGTCTTTCATTTTGGATCAGAACATGTAGTCCTACTTGACCAAGAACGTGGTAGTTCGCTGCGGAGAATACTCTTTCATCCTATCAATCTTCAGAGACAAAGGATACAGTGGTTGCGCAGAGACCTCTTAAGTGCATTGCACTTGTCGTTCACTGCCGTATGGCAGGTACCAAAGCAGGTCTACTCCAGGTTTTCACAGTAGCTGTCTCCAGGGGCCAGCCAGGTGGTGCTGAGGGTTGAGGGGCTGGACGCCACACTTCGTGCCACACCGGCGACCCAGGTTTGGGAATGGACGCGGGTCGCCGGGGGTTGGCAGGGGAGAGAGAGGACTGAGCATCCCATGACTGCTCTCCTTCCTCTGGGGCAGATGGGAATGGCGCATTGCACTGCAGTGGTGACTGGCGAAGGCTGTCCGCACTGCAGTGGCATGCCTAGCAAGCATCAGCATGGACATGCTTGGACACCACTGCACATCCGGCTCCCCAGGGACTAGAAAAGCGGAAAATGACAAGGCAACCTCAGCGGCTGATGGCCGTGCCCCCAGACAGGAGAGGCACCTTCGTCGGAATGTCCTGTGCGATGCGGAGATTATCTGCGTGCCAGACCAGGTCCAGGGGTGCGGCTGCTGGAGGTCGTGAGGCCCACTCTGCTGGGGAGAAAGTGTTAAGATGATGAAACAAACAAACAAAAAATAGTAGCTGCTCTCCTATGAAGCTGCAATTGAAGGACTACATTGAAACAGGCATTGTGTGTTGAAGATCTCCATCTGGACCGCTTGTACTTTTCCAAAGCCACTGTTTCCAGCTACAGTGCTTTATGCATACATGTTTGAGCAAGGTTTCAAAATGTAAAGTCCTCTTGTGAGGAACAGACTGAAGCTACTCTAACCCGAGCTTGGGTGGTCTCATCATAGATGACTCTCTAGAGGTCATCCTCTACCTCGTCCTCAATGAGGTCAGAGTTATTTTCAAATTTGTTTTTCAACAACATATCTGATGTAGACAGAATAGGGGACAATGCTGCTGAAACCCCTGATGGCTCCATCAGCCCCTGAGACAGCAGCAGCAAGGGCATGGCACGTAAAATCCACTATTCTGAGATGACTGTCCACATGCCCAGCCGCTCATCTGAAAGCTTGCCACCTGGGCGCTAGAGACAACAGCCGCTGAAAGGACAGCAAGTCCAGCACTGTCTCTGTCACAGAGGCTGACGTGGTGGTGCCTTAATGGGGAAAACGGAATTGAACTGGTAGGGGCCAGCACCCCTTTATATGCTATGTGCAAGTGCATGGCATTGCATGTCTCTACTGCATGCTGGTATTGCCAGCCTCAAAAGTTCAGGTTTCCACAATGTCCTAGTGTCTTTGACCTAACACCAAAGAGTAGGGCTTTATGAAGGAAAAATAAAGTTTATCACTGCTTGTAGTGGAAACTGTACTGCATGATAATTATACTGTTTTTTACAATGATAAAATACCAACACTGAAAAATATTGTGATATATCATTACCTAATTTTTTCAGTTGTTACAAAAACTAATACTTAGCAAACCATTAAGTATGAGTATTTTTTTTTTTAGAATGTATAGTATGATTTTTCAAGCCTGAATCTGTTGATCAATGTAATTAGTCCACAAGTACAGACAGCTCAGTCATTCAAATTGCAACAGAAGCTGATCACAAGAATACCCCACTTAATTGTTTGCCTCTCTGGAAAACAATAGACACACTCATCTCCAATTTCCTCTACGCACTGATGAGTACAGATCCCTAATATAAAATAACAACTCCCACAAGTGTACATAATGGGCTATTCTTAACAATCCCAAGTTCTGTGACATCAGGAGCTCTTGAGCTCACATGATGTCACAGAACCTTCGTGTTAAGAATCAGCCTTTTCTTAACACTTGGGGGTTAACTACTCTATAATGTATGTTAGAACGCTGTTAACCTTAGGAAACCATCATTTCCTAAGGTTGTTAACCTATCGATGTGACGTAGATATGTTGTTAACCTATCGATCCTACGTCACATCGATAGGTTAACAACAGCGAGTGGTCCGCGCATGTGCGCGCTTTTTTCCAACGGGAACCGACTGAAGGGAAACCCACGGGAAAGACTGAACGTGAGCGGTGACTTTTAAAAACGTAAGCCATTCAATTTTTGATAGTGGGACCATACACTATAAAAACAATGTATGGTCTCCTATTAAGCAACCGGTCAATTTTAACCGTCTCGAGGGTTGTTATGGCGACGTAAACCTCTCGAGCCTCGCTCTCGAGGTTTACATGGTCGCCCTGGCAACCTCTCGACTGTTAACTGACCGGTTAACGATAGAGGACCATACATTATCCTCTATATATACAATATATCATATCATATTGAGTAATCATGGCATCCCTTATTTGCTGGGCAGTCAAAATTTGCATCTGCATGAACCAACACATATGTAGCATACAGAGTCTTTTATTTACTAGTTTTCCAAGGACAATGCAACTACTGTATTTGAAAGGCTGATAAGCAGAATTAGGTTTAAAACTGAATAAGGGGATAGCTGTTTCTAAAAAATGCCTGCATGCTTAGATTAGACAGGAACTGTATGTGCATACTTCCAGCATCTGGGACAGGCACAGCACAGGATACTGCTGTACATGTACAGAATAGTGACATATAGTTAACAGATTTATTTTATGATGGGAAGGATACACTGTACATGTACAGAATAACGACATAGTTTGCTGATTTATATTATGAAGGAAGAGGATACTTCTGCACAGGTTAGAATAGTGACATATAGTTTACTGATTTATTTTATGAAGGGAGATGGTACTATTGTACATGTACAGAATAGTGACGTATAGTTTACTGATTCATTTTATGACGGGAGATGGTACTATTGTACATGTACAGAATAGTGACGTATAGTTTACTGATTCATTTTATGAAGGGAAATGGTACTATTGTACATGTACAGAATAGTGACGTATAGTTTACGGATTTATTTTATGAAGGGGAGGATACAGCTGTACATGCACAGAATAGTGACACATAGTCTACTGATTTATGAAGGGAAGGGGTACTGCTGTGTGTGTATACAGAATACTGACATAGTTTATAGATTTATTTTGTGATGGGGAGGATACTGCTGTACATGTACATAACAGTGACATATAATTAACTGATTTATTTTATGAAGGGAGATGGTACTATTGTACATGTACAGAATAGTGACGTATAGTTTACGGATTTATTTTATGAAGGGAGAGGTACTATTGTACATGTACAGAATAGTGACGTATAGTTTACTGATTCATTTTATGAAGGGAGATGGTACTATTGTACATGTACAGAATAGTGACGTATAGTTTACTGATTTATTTTATGAAGGGAGATGGTACTATTGTACATGCACAGAATAGTGACGTACAGTATAGTTTACGGATTTATTTTATGAAGAGAGATGGTACTACTGTACAGGTACAGAATAGTGACATATAGTTTACTGATTTATTTTATGTAGGGAGATGGTACAATTTTACATGTACAGAATAGTGACATATAGTTTACAGATTTATTTTATGAAGGGGAGGATACAACTGTACATGCACAGAATAGTGACACATAGTCTACTGATTTATGAAAGGAAGGGGTACTGCTGTGTGTGTACAGAATACTGACATATAGTTTATAGATTTATTTTATGATGAGGAGGATACTGCTGTACATGATAGTGACATAATTTACTGGTTTATTTTATGATGTGGAGGATACAACTGTACATGTACAGAATAGTGAAATACAGTTCACTGATTTATTTTATGAAGGGAGAGAGAATACTGCTGTACGTGTACAGAATAGTGACACAGTTTACTGATTTATTTTATGACAGGGGTATAAACATCAACTTTCAGCGCATCACTGGTGATGTAAACCTGCCACGTGTTGATGATTACCCTGGGATTAGCACCCTCTAGAGTGAATTCTTCAACAAAGCTGAGTGTGCACATCAGTAGATAACCATTACAATTCACAGCCCGAACTCTCCACAGGTCCTTGAAATGCACAGTGTTTCTAAGCAACTGAAATGCTGTGATGGATGACTCAAGAGCTTTAAATGTCCTGCCACCTTGGATGAAATGTATGCTCCATGTTATATCATCTTGCTTCTTTTCTCTGAACTATGCAAGCTAGTTTGAGGATTATTTATTGGCTAGCCTCACTTACATTTCCTTCAAAAGCACTGGTGTACTCTTGGTCTAAAGAAAATTGAAACTGTGTGGAGAAGAATACTGTAAAAGGTGCAAATCAAAACCAAGAAAAGTTTTATGCAAAAGCCAGACTAGCTTTTACGGTATGTAACTGTTTAAAGGGCTACATATTTTTACTTCCTGAAAGGAAGCTCTTTCATAGAAACATAGAACATAGAAACATAGAAGTTGACGGCAGATAAGGACCGCAAGGCCCATCCAGTCTGCCCATTTCTTTTTCTACCTTATAAATGTGCCATCGGCCTTTGCTCTGTCAGTGACCTATCTATTCATAGTCGTTTGTATTGCTCCCTTATGCCTATCCCATGCCTGTTTGAAGCCCTGCACTGTATTCATAGCCACCACTTCTTGTGGTAAGCTATTCCATGCATCTACCACCCTTTCTGTAAAAAATTTCCTCACATTCCCCTTAATCGGCCTCCCTCTAATCTCATGCTGTGTCCTCTTGTCCTGCTATTTTTCTTATATTTAAACATGTTAGACTCTTTCACCTTGTTTATGCCCTTAAGGTGTTTAAATGTCTCGATCATATCACCTCTCTCCTCCTTTGCTCAAGGGTATACATATTGAGCTCGTTAATCTGTCCTCATATGTCTTCTGATGCAGTCCCTGCACCATTTTGGTTGCCTTCTCTGGACTGCCTCAATTTGGTTAATGTCCTTGTGAAGATGTGGCTCTCAATACTGCACGCAGTACTCCTGATGGGGCCTAACCAATGTCTTGTACAGAGGGATTATTACCTTCCTCTTACGACTTGTGATACTCTCTACTAATACACCCTAACACCCCCTAGCCTTACCTACTGCTTTAGAGGTCTGCTTGATGATTTTAGGTCATCAGTGATGATGATGCTCAAGTCTCTTTCTTCCTTTGTGACTGCTAGCAACTCCCTCCCAGCCTATAAGTGGCTTCAGGTTTCTCTTCCTATGTGCATGATTTTGCACTTCTTTGCATTAAATCCAGTTGCCACTCTTCTGACCATTTTGCTAGTTTATCCAGATCTCTTCTCATTCTGCCCACCCATCTGGATCATCTACTCTGTTGCAGATCTTGGTGTCATCTGCAAACAGACAAGCCTTACCCTCTAGTCCATCTGCGAGGTCACTAATGAAGATGTTGAATAGGACTGGCCCCAGAACTGATCCCTGAGGTACCCTACTTGTGACTTGCATCTCTTCTGACTGTATACCATTTACCACCACTCTCTTGTTTCTGCCAGTCAACCAGTTTACCACCCAGTTGACCAACTTCTGACCCACCCCGAGCCTACCTAGCTTATTTATCAATCTTCTATGTGAACAGTGTCAAAAGCTTTGCTGAAGTCAAGGTAGGCGACATCAACTGCTCCCCCTTGGTCCACTCTCTGTTACCCAGTCAAAGAAATCTATGAGATTAGTTTGACAGGACCTTCCTTTGTAAGCCAGCTGTCTTGGATCCTGTGCCCCTATGGATTCCAGGTGTTGCACTATCCTTTCCTTAAGGGTGCCTCCATAATCTTGCCACTACTGAGGTAAGACTGACTGGTCTGTAGTTCCCCGCCTCCTCCCTGCTACCACTCTTGTGGAGCGGATCACATGAGCCCTTCTCCAGTCTTCTGGGACCTCTCCTGTGCTCAGAGACTCACTAAACAATTCTGCTAATGGCTCTGCTAGTTCCTCCTTTAGCTCCTTAAGTACCCTGGGATGTATGCCATCAGGTCCCATTGCCTTATCCACCCTGAGCTTAGCAAGCTCTTGTAGGACCCACTTCTTGTGGTAAGCTATTCCATGCATCTACCACCCTTTCATGTTACATCAAAGAACCTAGAACAACAGACACTGAATTATGCCCCCCTTTAATATTTTTTGTTTTATTTACCTAAGATAACACATCTGAGATGCAGCATCTTAAGCACATTTTGGATCAGGATTGTGACTGCAACCAACCAAGACAGCCCATTCTTGTTGACATGAAGCACAATAACACCCATAAGATTGCTTCACTCATTTTACATAAGAGCTGCTATTCATGCACTGTAATGCTTACTCAGATGAACCTCCCTAGCAGCTGCTTCAAAATAAAGCACCAGGGCTGTCCCTGGCATTGGGAGTGTAACTGCAGTTCTGAGGTTAACAGCAGTACGGCTTTGTTCAAAAGCTGAACGTGCCATGTTAACTGACAAAAAGAAAGGCATCAGTACATGCATGTGAACGCTAATTTTGACTGCATTCACATAAACTGAAAACAGCAAGCAGCAACAATAGTGCACTCATTTTTAGCGCATGTTTGCACAGCAAGCACTGATTCCGTGCTTGTGTCTGCACATTCACATTAAAAAAAGTAAGCAGAAACACAGAATCTTTTGGCAGATAAGGACCGCTTGGCCCACCCAGTCTGCCCATTTTTTCCTTGCCTATACTGTCACCATAAATGCTACCTGATCTCCGGCTACTCACCCCCTTTCCTATCAAGATTCCTCTGTGGCTGTCCAATGCATGCTTGAAGCCCACCACCTCTGCTGGAAGAATGTTGCAAGCGTCCACCAGTTAAGTACTTCTCACATCCCCTTCTAAATTCCCCCCTTCCAGCTTCACTGCATGCCCCCTTGTTCTCATGCACCTTATCTTCTGAAAAATACTCCCCTCCTGTACCTTATTCACCCCTGTGAGATATTTATAGGTCTCTATCACGTGCCCCCTCTTCTCCAGGGTGTACAAACTGAGATCCTACAGTCTCCCCTCATAGGGCTTATGATGCAGCCCCTGCACCATTTTAGTAGCCCTCCTCTGGACAGCCCCTGCCCCGTCCAAGTTGTTCCTGACATGTGGTCTCCAGAACTGGACACAGTACTCCAGGGGTTGGGGGATTCTCACCAACAACCAATACAGCGGCAACACTACCTCTTTCCTTCTCCTGGTGATACCACTCCCTATGCACCCCAGCATCCTGCTGGCCCTGCCCACTGCCTTGCCACCCTGAAGTCATTAAATATGATTACCCCAAGGTTCCTTTTCTGTCTGTTTCATGACCATCAACACCTCTGCCCTCACTCTGTATACTGCTTCTGGTCTTCTGGACCCTAGGTGCATGATTTTGCATTTTTTCACACTGAAACCCGGCTACCCTTCTCTTGACCACTCCTCAAGTTTTCTCAGATCTCCACTAATAGTAAACGATCTAAGAAAGAAAATACATAGACATCACAAGACTGGTGATCTACTGGTAGACAAGCCTCACACCACTTGCATCCTTAGGATGCCAGAACTGCTCACCATCGCACTGCAGTTCCCACATCCAAAGAATCTGTGAGGCAACACCTTTACAACCATAAAAGGCCCTCTCACCAGCCCAATGAACTTACACCAGAGTCCTCCTTCTAGCCAACTTCACACAGAAAACAACAAAAATTGAGCACACAACAGAGTCACAAAAAGTAACAGATTGGTGCAAAATGGCATGCTAGTTAGAGTGCCCCTATGTATCATCACGAGGGGTTGCTTCTTGGGAGCGTCCCCTTGAAGACGCCACATCTCGTGGTGATACGTGGGGGCAGTCTGACCAGCATTCCATTTTTCACCAATAAATCTGTTGCTACACCTGGTGTGTGTGCCATTTTTGTTGTTGTCAGTAGTCTCACTTGACCACAAAAGTTTCTATATGTATAAGAAACACACAAAAAGGATTTTGAACATCTGAGGTTAAAAGTCACTGCTTACAAGTGAAGTAAGTTGCTGAACAGGGCAACTAATTTCAAGAGTTCCAGGGATTAAGGACATTGATATTTTACAAGCTGTTCGGTTACGTATTGCTGTTAGATTTTCTAAACTGAATTTTCAGATCAGAAATTCATATCGTATTTAAATGTTATTTGAAAGCTGTACAGTAAAACCACTGGTATGTCAGATCAAAGTATTCCTTGAAAAAAAATGATTTGCTGGACTGGTAAGCAAAGAAAGGGAGGAAGCAGTACACAACAAAAAAGACATACTTTTTGCAAGTGCAATGTCACGATTATTACAACTGAAACTCTTTCACTGACATTTCTGACCAAGACTCAATAAACTGGGACCAAACCCTAGAACTGAACTGTGCAAAACCAAAAAATATTTGGCAGCACCAGAGTGATTTAATATAACTGCTCTCATGTCAAGACATTTAAGTAATGACCAAACCAGCAGTGTGAAGAAGACTGCACAAGTATGCATGGTATGTGGCTAATGAAAATGAGCCTCAAACTTGACCATGATTTTATGTTGTAATATTCTGTTGTAGGCTTTTGCGTTGTCTGATGTGAGGAATGAAACACTGTTTGCGTGATGGGGCATGCTTTAAAGTGTTGCACACCTTTTGGTTAGTTTCAATGTAGTAATTTTAAATTCAGTGATCTGAAAAAATGTGTGTTGTGTATAAGACCTAAGCAAAAATGTTATCACCTGTGTAATGTGCTACTGTGAACAGTGCTATATGTTGTGTGCTCACTAAATGATGTGCTGGTATGAAGATCAGCTCTATGTAGGAAAAACTGAAATAAAGCAAAGCCAATTACTATCTATTCTATATGGAATGCTGCATGATTTGAATGACAAGGTTTTAATCTTAACCCTCTTGAAGTATGTATGAAGCAAGAATATAGACAGGAATGGGTCTTGATAAGGCTATAAGCTTCAGACTGAATTAAGATTTTCTGGCATTCGACAGATATCTGAATTACAATTCCTAATGGAAGTGTATGTTAATTTCCAGTTACCCCTAGAGCCATAGCTAACCATTCTCTCTCTATCTGAAGTAGGACTACTTCTGGAGAAAGATAATAGAGCCTTACTAGTTCAAGAACAACACAGTTTATTTAAAACAGTAATTAAAATAAATTTTTTTGTATCCCAATGATTTTGGCACGTTATTGTCAACAAACGCAGCTGCCGGTGGCCTACAAAATCTTTGCTGTGATTAACTGAAACTGGTGTGTCATTCCTGAGGAAAAGGATTCTGGAGAGATCACTGCTCAACCCTCCTGGCATAGCACAAAACTGATATTCTGAACCGGCACATGGTATTATCCCTCCATAGAACACAGGGTGCTTTTCTACTGTTACTTTCTACAAAGCGTAAACTACGCCCAACTGTACATACAGTAATGAGACTGTAACACTATCAAGGGGTTCTTGTGACATATAAACCATAAGGCCAATAGCTACGTGAGTTTATATATTTACCAGCATAACCCTAAGATATCTTTACCCCCTAATTTCTATGCACAGTTGGGCAGAGTTCATCTGTTATAATACATATTCTTACTGTGCAGAGTTCATCTGTTATAATACATATTCTAGAAAATACACAGAAAATAGTTTGAGCTATAAAAGACTGCAATACTCCGTGTGTGACACAGGAATGGAAGTTTACAGGTCCCATTAACATTTAGTGCCTATGTCATACCTTGTTATTGTTCAGTGCTGATATCAGTACTGAACAATAATAAGGCTGACAAATACTGGACTTTATACAGTTATTATTGTTCGCTATATTATAAGGGAATTATTTTCATGAAGAGATTTACAGTAGATGATAGCTAGCCACCATTTTCAAGTTACCACACTAAACTTTATAACTGGGATGTAAACAGTTCTAATCCATTATTTTTTATGCATAATATATTCATGTTTGAGTCCCAGAACAGGAGTGGAATAGGTGTAGAGAGTGTAGAGTCTTAGGCGTCGGCAGGCGTTCACAGGCGACAGCAGGCATGCAGGGAATTTTGACGGTACGGCAAGGCAAGGTACACTACCTGTATACTTGTTGCAACCTGTATTATGGAGTGCATCAACCATTAGCATCTGTTAAAGAGGGTACTGATAGAACATCCTATTGAAAGCAAAGATATACTGGGATAGGTAGACAAAGGGGGAACTTAAAAAAAAAACATCTAGGGTAGGGGTAAGAAGGGAGTGACAAAGGGGAAATGTAAAAAAAAAAAATCTAGAGTAAGAAGGGAGTGAAAAGGGGGAAGTACAGTTCTGTAAGAACTTACTGTAACAGCAGATCTTCAAGAGAGGTTCCTGCAGTAGGTTATAGCATATAGGACTGCACCCCCTGGCAACAGAGCCACACGGCAAACTTTTGCTAGCAAAGTCTGGCACGGGACCGTCCACCCGTCACGTGACTGACGTCAGCATGACCCTATATAGTGGGCGTTCCCCAAGCCCGCCTTCCAGTTCTTTTCCGCCGGAGACCCAAAAAGGTATGACAGGAGAAAGGATGGATATCCTGGAGCCCAATCCAGAACAGCCTGTAAGAACATGTAGAAAGCTGGGGGAAGGAGGGAGGGAAAGTGTGATCTACTGCAGGAACCTCTCTTGAAGATCTACTGTTAGTGAGTTCTTATGCAACTACTATTTTACTTCGAGAGGGTTCCTGCAGTAGGTCATAACATATAGGACTGAATCCCAAGCAGTCACCCTTAGTGAGACCACTGAAACAAGGGAGGAGGATAGATAACGGATCGACCAGATCAGGTCTACGACAGCAGACTCTGCAGAATGGCTCGGCCAAATCCGGCTCTATGCCTAGAGGCAATGTCCAAACTGTAATGCTTCGTGAAAGTGTGGACTGAACTCCAGGTTGCTGCGGCACAAATCTCAGCTGCAGAAATATTTTTTAGGAAAGCTGCGGAAGAGCCATCCCTCTAGTGGAGTGACCTCTGACCTCCCCCAGAAGAGGTTTATCGTACTTCTGATAACAGAAATGGATGAAGTTAGCCAACCATTTGGACAAGCACTGCTTAGAAACTACCGACCCCAGAGTTCTGGGGGCAAAGGAGACAAACAACTGATCTGATTTGCATGCATCTTTGATCCTGTGGATGTAGTAACGCAAAATCCTATGTACATTCAATGCATGTAGAAGAGCCTCACCCTTATTTGAATGAATAGGGTAGTACACTGGCAGCTCAACAGTCTGGTTCAAGGTGAGCTCAGAAACCACCTTGGGAAGAAACTTAGGATTTGTTTGCAGGACCGCCCGGTCTCTGTGAAAAATTAAATAAGGCTCCTTACACATCAGGGCCTGAAGCTCAGAAATCCTTAGAGTAGAAGTAACCACAACTAAAAAGAGCACTTTCCAAGACAGGTAGCGCATCTCACAGCTTACCGCCGGTTCAAAAGGGGGCAACGTAAGGTTTTCTAAAATAAAATTCAAATCCCAAGGTGGGATAGGGTTGCAGATAGGGAACTTCAAGTGGAGGATCCCTTTCAAAAAGGTTTTGGAGATCTCCAATTGTGCAACAGTTTTCCCATCCACCAAAGTATGATAGGCAGAAATAGTAGATAGGTGGACTTTCAGTGAGGAATAGCTTAGACCAGAGTTAAGACAGGTGCAAAAGGTACTCCATAACCTGGGGCACCGAGCAGGAAATGGGGTCCCAACCTTTGGTGGCTGCCCAAATGGAAAAACACTTCCATTTCATAGTGCAGGTAGACCTAGTTGAAGGTTTCTAGCTTCCACTAGGACTTGGGCGACCCTCTGGGTGACTCCAAAATGCGACACAAATATGTCTGAAGGAGCCACACATGAAAATGTAGGGACCCGAGTCCTGGGTGCACTAGTCTGCCCTGTTCCTGCATCAAGAGATCATGTTGAAGCGGGAGGGGTACTGGGGGTTCCGCGGCTAGCTGTTGCAGGAGTGGAAACCAAATCTGCCTGGGCCAGAGGGGGGGCTATCAGAAGCATCCGAGCGCCCTCTGCCCGAAGCTTCAGTAGGATGCACTGTAGAATGGTAAAGGGAGGGAAAGCGTACAAGTACCTCCCTGTCCAGTAGAGAGACAACGCATCTTTCCAGATAACACCAGGCCCTTGAACAAGCAAGCAAAAACTGGGTAGTTCTGCACTGGATGGGGAGGCGAAGAGATCTATCTCTGGCCATCCCCAATGACGGAATAGAAGTTCTGCTACGTCCTGATGAAGTTCCCATTCGAGAGTTTGTGTTGTTGTTCGGCTGAGGCTGTCCATCAGGACGTTATGGACGCCCGGGACATGTACGGCCATGAGGAACAGGTTGTGCTGGACTGAACAGTACCACACCTGCATCGCCTCCCTGCAAAGGGGGTACGACCGGATGCCTCCATGCTTGTTGATGTACCAGACCACTAACATGTTGTCTGTCTGTCTGTACTAGCAGTGTTCCCATAGACAGGAGGGGTTGAAAGGCCTGAAGGGCATAAAGAACCACCCTCATCTCCAGGATGTTTATATGGAGAGATGCTTCCAGCTGGATCCACGTCCTTTGTGTCCGATGATCCCCCAACCCGGACCCGAGGCATCTGTGGTGAGGGTCCCGGAGGGAGGGGCTATTCTGCAAGGCAACCCCCGAGATAGGTTTTGAAGATCCTGCCACCATAAGAGGTCTTTCTTGAGTGTGCTGGACACCAAGACAGGATGATTTAGATTGTACGAATGCTGATCCCATTGGGCTCAAAATCCATTGGGCGACCCTCATATGTAACCTGGCCAAGGGGACCGCAGAAATGGTTGCTGCCATCAAACCAAGAAGGCGTAAGAATGCCCCGGCAGGAATATGCCTGGAGGAGACTAACAGTGTGACTTACTTCAGCAGAGTATCTGCTCTGTCCAAGGGTAAGAAGGCCCTGCCCTAGACCGTATCCAATACCACCCCAAAGAATTGGGAGGCACTGAGAGGGCACCAGGGATGACTTGGGGTAGTTGACAGCAATCCCCAGTCGAGTAAAAAGATCCAGGGTGAAGGGCAGGGATTCCTCTACGCTGCTGCTAGACGGGGCTGCCAAGAGCCAATCGTCCAAATATGGGAACACTGCAATACCCCAATGGCGAAGACCCGCTATCACCACCACTAGGCACTTGGTGAAGACCCTGGGTGCCAAGGAAAGGCCAAAGGGGAGGGCTTTGAATTGGAAGTCCCCCCCCCCCCACGGAAAAGGGGATGCAGGAAACGGCGGTGGCCGAGGAATGCTGGGATATGCAGGTAGGCATCCTGCATGTCCAGTGCACAGAGCCAATGGCCTGTCTATAGCAAGGGCAAAAGACCCTGTACTGTCAGCATGCAGAACCTTTTGTATTCCACGAAACAGTTCAGTTGGCTGAGGTTGCCAGGATGAGTAATAAATGGGAGTAAAACACTTTCCCCCTCCGAGTCCAAGGGACTGGCTCTATGGCTGACTTTCGAAGTACGGCCAGTATCTCTTCCTCGACCAGAGACGCCTGGTTTGGGGAGTAGTGGTATCGACCTGGAGGAGAGTCTGGAGGTCTTTCCAGAAACTCAGTGATGTGGCCTCTTGACACTAGTTGCAAGACTCATGAATCTGACGTGATGCCCTGCCATTCCTCTAAGTGAAGGGCAAACCATGGATGTCCCTACAGTGGTCCCATGAGAGATGCATCCTCCCAAGCTGTGGGTCCCTCGACCTTGGATGACCGAGGCTGTGGAGGAAAGAAGGGAGAAGGGGAGCACAGCAGAATGCCCCAGAGAGAGACAGGGTGGCTGCAAGGCGACCCTGCCACCAGTGAGGAAGGAAGGAACATTTATGTGGGTATGTCACCCCGAACAGAGAGGCCTCCACGGCAAATGGCAGTGATCATGCATTTCATGTTCTAACTGGACAGTAAGTTCTCTGTTGACCACTAGCCCCAGCCCCACTCCCCCCCCCATCAACTGCACCCCATAACCTAAGAATCTTAAGTGTAGAATTATAACCCCTACAGAAGTACTGTGATATTTAAAAATGCTTTTGAATGCAGCCATCATTCAAGTCAGCCATGGTGAAGACCCATCTCCCATCTGCTCTTACTCAGGCTTTGAGTAGCTGAAGGAATACTGACACAAGTTCTTGAGATGCTTTCCGCCCCTAAGTGGATGTTATTGCAGGGATAAGGCCCTGGTGTTCCCTAGAGAGCAAAACGGTTAGGATTCAGCTCGCAGGGGAAGCAAGTTCCAGTCTCTTCTAACTACTCCCTTGTCCAGGCTAGTAAGGGGTTAGTCCTCACACTGTGAAGGGCACACAGTTCTGCAGGGGTTTGTGTGGGTCAGTCAGGCCCCTGCCAACTACAATACTGCTGTGGCTTTCCTGTCCCTTTCTCATGGCAGGCCTGCTGCCCCCCCCCACAGCCCCCTGCTGTTACCCCCCACACCCAACCCCACCTGAATAGGACCTATCGAGATAGGATCTACCCCCATCTTTCCCTGCCAGCACGTGTTCTGTTGTTTAATTTACATGTTTGTACCTCCTTCCAATAGTTATTACTGCCATTCACTGCCGCTCCTCAACTCACTGGCTGCCTTGTGCTATAGCGGAAACCTTGCTGAGCCATTTAATCTATTGGATAACCACGTGTGGGGAGGTACTACTGTTGGGCAGCTTTTACTAACTGCCCTAGCTAAACCATTGCATTAAACCACGGGGGGGGGGGGGTGAACAGTACACACTGGTGGTGAGCACACGGCCATGCACACATGACCACTCCATATGGTGGCTGCGCAGTGTGGGCCCCAGCACACCTCATTTATTCAGCCATCAAATGGGAGGCTGATGGCGAGTGGCACTTAGGAGGTATGAGGGGCACGACCCCTTCAAGCGGACCCATATTGAGGGGACCTCCCGGCCCACACAAACAGGATACCTGGTGAAAGCGACATGGAAGCACCTGGCTGGGCAGAAGTCCTGACCATCGGGTCTAGCAGCATCAGCAGCGGGAGCAGAAACAACCAAATCTATTCATGCGACACTGGAAAAAGCACAGGTACCCAACAACAGAGAATGCAGACTGGAGGGTTGGGGAAGGCACTACAGAGTTTCAGGATGGAGGGGAACCAGCAGAGGTGCGGAAGGCAAGAAGAATTAGGCCATACCTTACAGGAAGATGATGAGCGCAATACAATCCGGGATCATTCTGCACCGGTTAGTCAGAGTAAATTTGTGCTTCAGATCCGCCACTAGCTTCTGTATGGAAGCTGCTCCTTACTGGCGACGTTGCTCTCTCTGGCTAGACTGGGCCCACAACCACTGGGACAATTTATTGGCTATGGACCGAGTAATGGGAGGATGCAGCGGAAGGGGACCTTAATCTTCCTTTGTTGCAGTTACTGCAACACAGCCTTCAGTGTGTCAAAAGTCTGTGTTCCCTCTGGGAACTAAATTAACATTTTGGAAGCATAAGGGGTCTGGAATCTGAGTTGCTGCTGCTTAAGCACTTTCATCACAGGGGCATATGCCCTCCACCTCACAATCAGTGCCAGGGGCAGTCACTGTCAGAGAATAGGTGAATGGTTTGGTACATTACAGCTTTCTTCTGCCATGCAGTGTGTAAATAGTCTTTTTTTCTTGAAACCTCAGAAGTTTCAGACTATTGAGCACGGTCTGGAGTCTTTGATGGACAGCTTGGGCTCCAAAGTAGAGTGACTATGCTCGATTTCAATTGTACAGGAAGAAGGAGGGAAGGAAGGCTGGTTCTCTTTGGAGCAACCTCTGCAGGAACCTGATCATCTCTGTACCCTCAGCCCCCTCCGGCTGGCTGTTGATCCACAAGTTATTGTGGCAGTTCCAGGCATCTGCATCTTCAGTTATATCCTGCAGTGCTTGAATAGAGTGATGGAGCTGAACAATCACCCACAAAGCTGTGTCTAGGTGGGAGTCTGTGGCAGCTGCTTACTCATCTGTAGATTCCAACTGTTTTTCTATTTTGCCAATGTCTGTTCTGAGGGCTGTTGTGGTGAACTGCATCTCCTTGTGGAACTGCTGGAGTTCCAAAATCATCAGGGCCCTTTGCTTCTGTAGTGTCTGCACAGGCGTGTCATCGGCAGGTGGAGGCCTCGGATCTGTCACTGTCCATCCCACCATTGGGAAATCTGTCCCCATTCACTGAGTCGGAAGGTAAGACATTTCGATTATTTTTCCCAAACGGCATTAGTAATTCTTTTGTGGGCAAATCGTTGAGTTTGTGGATAAGAACATAATTAACTGCAGAGTTTGTTGCCCGGACTGAAGCGAAGCAAGTTGCTCAGGCTGCTTCCTGGATCACAATGTCACCGGAAGTCAGCAGATCGCAGGTTCAAACCCAACTAGAGACAAATGCTACTCACTGTATGACCTTGAGCAAGTCACTTAACCTCTCAGTGCACCAGAAAACTCAGCTACAGAAATGGGTAGAAGCAGGAGTCCAATGGAAATGAGATGTCACATCTCAGTTGGGCTGTCTCCAGTAAAGAAGTTGTATAAAAAAAACACAACTGCTTTCTGTATTGGATACTGCTATTCAGGACTGTGTTGGCATTTTATCTGATACAATGCTGGCATGCCCTCCAATCACAAGGATTCATGTAAAGCAAATGTAAATTAGAATAGAATAAAGTGGCGTTCTTCACTACTGTACATCTATGAAGCAGGAGTAAATGCCTTTTTTACACGACATGACTGCTAGGGCTAGCAGCCCCGTTTACAAAGCTGTCCTGTTACAGTGGTATTGTTGCTTAAATCTTACAAGAGGTGTAGAGTTAGAATTTACACAAATCTAAGCAAGATCTGGACAGTACATTGAGGTAGAAAGATGCATTTGGTGGTATACATTTATTTGTGAGTACACAATTACTATACACGTTTTGATGGGAAACACGGCTATGCCTCAATTTAAAAGCACGCCCTAAAACTCCATTAATGGCCCATGAAGGTTTTGTGTGGCACATTATCATTCAGTTGTTTCCTAGAAAGCGAGTGAAATGCACAGAAGCAGCGCACTTTCTTATGTATATACAAAAAGCACTGCACTTAGGCCATCTGTTGTTTGCCCCTCTATGACAACATCATTATAAAGAAGTATTTCCTGCTTCATTGCTTAGATCATTTTCATACTAAAATCAGCCTCTTTGAAAGGTTTACTATTCTGCAGAGAAACTATTTTTTAAAACAGTTCATTTCTGGAATAATATGGTTTGCCTTAGGGCATTGAAAATATGCTGCTCCAAAAAGCCTATTACTGTATCATCAATTCTTGTTTTTATTTTATTTTGCCATTTCAAAATAAATGTACTGTTACAGAGGGACCAAGGAGGGGCTGACAGCATTTATACACACAATGTATAGGCGCTGTACACACTGGGCTTGTTAAAACATTTTAAATCTCTTAAAATATTTTAACAAGCTGGAGCACAGTTTGTGTCCACATTGAACATGGTTTGAAATGGTGTTTAAAAAAACGTTTTTAAATCCTGCTAGAGACCTAGTCTTAAAGTTTCAAACCTAGCATGGATTACAATGTAATATGGATGGGATTGCGGGATGCCAGCCAGTCTGATTGCTTAGAACCGTGCCAAAGACTGCATTTAAAAACGCCACCAAAACACCTTTAACTCCTGCAGTAAGGATGCAGAGTGACCATGTTTAAACACTGTCGAAAGCAGCTGTCAGTGTGGATGGACAAGTGTAGTGAGTTATAGAACATTTTCTAAACGTTTCTAAAAACAGATTGCCAGTGTGTACAGGGCTTAGATGCCAGTGAAAATTAGACAAAATAAAAAATACACAAAGAGACAAAATTCAGAAACAGATCAACAGCAAGTTTTGCTTTCCCCACCTCCCCTTCCCCCAATTTAAAACAATGAAGTAACAAGAGAACCACAAGTTCTGAGGTGAGCTTTCTCATGCCAGAGCATTGTAAGTACCAGTCTACAAAGTTTATTTATTCCATCTCAGCAAAGCTATAATGAACTATTCTGCAGACGACTCTTGTAGAGTACCACAATGAAGAATGAAGATTCTCTGTAATCGTGTTTCGATAAAGAACAATACAAAGAAAATCACAACTACTCACCTACTGTATAAGTAAGCAATAACCCACTACAGGGTGTGCGGTTATTGGGGATTAATCAACACACCGGGTGCGTTGTGAGTCACGAGGCCGCAAGCCGAGTGCCCTCACAGAACCCTGGGTGTTGATTAATCCCCAATAACCGCACACTCTAGAGTGGGTTATTACACTTATAACATAGGTTGTCACCAGAAGCTTTAAAAAAAAAAAAAAAAAAGGAAAGCATGACTACCTGATGAAAACACATGAACTTTTTTATGTGTTCTATTACCACCAGAAGTACTGTGTTGCTGACAGTGCTGAACTTCGCTTGCGCGAGAGACAGAGAAAGAGAGACATACACTCCTGACACAAGTAACAGAAATGCATCGCAGATAATCTGATTGCTTCTCAGGAGCGTCAACGGACATTGCGGTTCACTCCGTCTGTCTCCCCACAGTCAGCTGCTGCTGCTCTCTCTCTCTTTCTGTCTCTCCCCCCGCCCAACTGCTCCGTGGAGAACACACGGGAGTGGATTTCACAGAGGGGGAGTGCTACAAAACAGCTAGATAGTATCTACCAAATTAGTAAGTGCTACATACTGCAAAACATACTTAAAAAACAGGAAAAGAAGGGATATAGCTGCTGAAATAAAAATAAGCCAACACAAACAAAAGGACAGCAAGGAGCATTAGTAAGTAAATATTACAGCAGCTATAGAGAAACTAAAGGGATAAGGTTGTAGTGAAAACACTGAGTGCACGTTAGGAATGCTGTTCACCCTTCACTCCTTGCTGCTGTGTGCTGTCTGTGTTTCGCTCTGTCTCGCTCTCTGTGTTCTGGTGGGGGGCAGTCAGCAATCAGGAATGCATTTCTGCAGCGGCTACTGTGTGCTGTCTCTGTGACGGCTGTTTAGTCCCTGAAATATCTACTGAGTGGCAAGCATTTCTGTGCAGTCTCTAGCCATGCAGCACGGATGGTCTCTTGCTCTCCAACCATGTGTCTGAGCTCTCTGATGCTTACTGCTTCTCTCTCTCTCACTCTCTCTGTTGCTCCTGGAGTCAGTGGTGGTGCTGAGCAAGTGAGCGTGTGCTCAGCCACTGAGTGAGCAACTGAGTGACTGGCTGGGCAGGTGCCATCTGAACTGTGCCGCTGTCTCCCGACATTAGGTAGTGTGTTTCGCTGACACTTGCTCTGGCTCTGTCACTGTCTCCTTCCCCCCAGCTGTTTCAGATACTGTGCCTTGTCGGAGATCTCTCAGATCCCCACTCCTGCTCATCTTCGACCCGCTGTCACACACTGCAGAGACGACCCGCTGTCACACACCACAGAGAGAGACAAAATATTGCAGCACCACTGCATTGACCTGAGACAACAGCAAGATGGCACAACTGGCGGGGCCAGTGAGTGCACAGGGCACCACATTATCACTACCCCAGGCACCCGAGGATTTACTTCTGCTAATAATATGAAACAGCTACTGGAACCTGTTATTTACAGAGTGTCGGTGTGTGTTATCTCCCGCCTGTTGATATCTCTCCCTAATGCATCAGCAGATGGTGTTAACAGGGGACATGAATGGCTGAGCAGGGACAAGTAGGAGATCCGCGGGGTGGATGGGTGGGTAGTCATCATTCTCGGAGGCACTCACTGGCTGCCACAGACGTTTGCTCAACCAGTGAGGAATACCTGGTGAAATATTTTAATGAGTGTCTAACTATATAAACCTTAAAACCTAATATGGTTGCTTCCTGTGTCTATGCTTTGGGAACACGAACACCGTCGCTTGCTTAGCAACAGGATTAAATGGCTGCCTTTCAGGAATGCACTCAGTCAGGAATGATGAGTGTGGCTTTGCCAAGGGTGTCTGAGCACTGCAAACTGTGTGGTTAACCAGCACTGTAGGAAGGGCGAGGCAGGTGGTGCCCCCGCACCAGGGCGCAGTTCAAGGGTGCAATCATTTCTGAAGTTTATTTTTTATCTCACTTATGTGCGCTACCACTTTATATATGTTTGTTTTTTTATTTTGGCTCTGAGTTGACTGTGTAATTATAACTACCTGTCAGCAGGGCGCACATGCTGAAGACCAACGGGGGTGGGTGTCACATGAGATGCGCTGCTGCTAACATTCCAAGAAATTCAGCAATCCAGACAGAAAAGGTCTTGTGGGGACCCCTGTGACAGCACCAGACATAATGAACGATGTACGCGCAGCGTTCAAAAGTGAAGGTCCTAGCATGTGCTTTTCAAAGAGATGGCAGGCTAAAAGAAGAGGGTCGGAGCCCTCTGCTTTCTTGGGGAGACCAAAGATTCCAGGCAAGGATTACTGTGGTGGTGCCACCTCTGACCCTCAATATTCTTCCGTCGGAGATCAACCAACTCGGTGTCAACTTTGTCTTTCCAGTGCTCAACGGAGATTAAGCAGACCACTCATTGTCCTTCGCTGTTTGCTGGAGGTCCCCCAGAGAAGATCGAAGTGCTTTAAAACTCCTGGGCAAGTTCCTTCATTTAATTCTTGAAGGGGATGAATTCAGCCAGAAAACAGTCCTCCAATAAGGGGGCAGGCCCTGGTGTAGAAGCAGAAGTTTTCCCAGAACTGGTGCTTTGGCCTTTAGTACTTTTCTCCAGGGTCGAAGGTGGGGTGTAACGGGGGGAGTGTTCTTCATCACTGCCTCCTTTGTAGAACTCAGTTTCAACACCGCACACCACCAACAAGATCAACAGGTACTCCAGGCACATGCAAAGAAAATCTCTCTAAAGTGAGGATTTTATGCAGGTTTACATGCTACAGCACGGGGAGCGGGAGCAGGGAGGTAACAAGTTTCTGTGTTTCACCCTGCTACTATGAATACCCCTACCCATCCTACCAACTGCTGATGCCCACCCTGTCCCAACATGAATACAACTAAACCCTCCTCCCATCTACTGATGCCCACCCTATAATAATACAAATACCCCTACCCCTGCCATCTGCTGATACCCACCCTGTCCCAATACAAATACCCCTACCCCCTGCTGATACCCACCCTGTCCCAATACAAATACCCCTACCATCTGCTGATACCCACCCTGTCCCAATACAAATACCCCTACCCCTGCTGATACCCACCCTGTCCCAATACAAATACCCCTACCCCCTGCTGATACCCACCGTGTCCCAATACAAATACCCCTACCATCTGCTGATACCCACCCTGTCCCAATACAAATACCCCTACCATCTGCTGATACCCACCCTGTCCCAATACAAATACCCCTACCCCTGCCATCTGCTGATGCCCACCCTGTCCCAATACAAATACCCCTACCATCTGCTGATACCCACCCTGTCCCAATACAAATACCCCTACCCCTGCTGATACCCACCCTGTCCCAATACAAATACCCCTACCCCCTGCTGATACCCACCGTGTCCCAATACAAATACCCCTACCATCTGCTGATACCCACCCTGTCCCAATACAAATACCTCTACCTCCTGCTGATACCCACCCTGTCCCAATACAAATACCCCTGCCATCTGCTGGATACCCACCCTGTCCCAATACAAATACCCCTACCCCTGCCATCTGCTGATACCCACCCTGTCCCAATACAAATACCCCTACCCCTGCCATCTGCTGATGCCCACCCTGTCCCAATACAAATACCCCTACCATCTGCTGATACCCACCCTGTCCCAATACAAATACCCCTACCATCTGCTGTATACCACCCTGTCCCAATACAAATACCCCTACCCCCTGCTGATACCCACCGTGTCCCAATACAAATACCCCTACCATCTGCTGATACCCACCCTGTCCCAATACAAACACCCCTACCCCCTGCTGATACCCACCCTGTCCCAATACAAATACCCCTACCATCTGCTGATACCCACCCTGTCCCAATACAAATACCCCTACCATCTGCTGATACCCACCCTGTCCCAATACAAATACCCCTACCCCTGCCATCTGCTGATACCCACCCTGTCCCAATACAAATACCCCTACCCCATTTCCCATTTGCTGATACCCACCTTGTCCCACTACAAATACACCTATCCCTCCTCTCATCAGCTGATACTCATTACCCACCCTGTCACAGAATGAATAACCCTACCCTATTTTCCATCTACTGATACCCACTGTATCCCAAACGAATAACTCCACTGCTTCTGCTGATACCCCTACTGCTGGCTCCAAATATCACCAATATGTTTCCATTTAATATTTTATTTCCCCATTATTTTTTATGTTATAATACGTGAAGCAGCTGACCAGAGTGGAGCTGAGAACAAGGCTACTACTGAAAAGAAAGCCATATCTGGCAGCTCCCATTGTTGCTTCCTCTCATTGCACTGTTCACTCTCCACTCTCAGCCCTTCCCTCTCCAGTTGGCCACCCTGACAGCTGATGTTTGTGGTTCTGAGGGAATGGTCATCAAGGAGTTTACCAAGTGGGACATTCAAAAAGGCTAGGGGTAATCTATCTTCAAATAACAACCTGAAGTCTGCTCATTTATGACTGGCCACCTGCCCTGTTAATTTTCTGGGGTGCGATCAGACCTCACAGTAAGCAGAAACAGAAAGGTGCATGGAAGACAAAGGGCAGGAGAGAGAGATGAAATTGCTCTCTCTCATTCTAGCCAGAAGTGACGTCGAGATTTTTGTCTGACCGAACATGGGGAACAGTGCCACCACAGGCAGCCAATTAAGGTCCCCCCACCTCCTCGGGCATGGAAAGATTGCCAGCCACTGTGGGCAGGCAATTAAGGAGCATGGGAAGAGCGTTGTCACAGCTAATAAAGGAGTCCACTCGGTGAGGGCTGATTGACACATTTCGAGCCTTCCAGGGACCACTCCCCAGACCTCAAAAAAACATAGCTGCTGCTGCAATGCTATGCCCCCTCCAGTACACTAAAAAAAAAAATAGTGCCTGTCTGAATGTGCTACCTGAGTGTAATGAAAAGAAGCTGAGGTAGTCCGGACCTAGTCAGTTCAGTTGTGGTCTCTAGGAGCAGGGATTTCTTGCTTTGGTGATGTTGCCAGCCTGGACCCCGTCTCCTACTACCAGAACTTGGTACCAGACCACTCACTGCTACTTAATGAAGAGTCAGCTGCAGCACTCAGGACAGCCAGGCACTGGGCAGCAGCAGCACTGGCACTGCAGTGTCAACTGGTTGTGTTTAAGCCTATAAAGATATATATTACAATAGTGAATATCACAATACCCAATACTTACACAGATACAATACAATTAAAGAGCTGCTGACGACTCGAAAACTTTAAAAAAAAAAAAAAACCACCACCACAATATTTAGGTACAGTTTGGCTAGCATTCCATTTAATAGACTTCTCTTTCCCATTACTTATTACTGTGAAATCTGCATGGAAACATGCTCTATATCCCTTAGAGTTCATTTGCCTCTTTAACTTAATCCTTACTTCATGTCACAGCCCTCTGTTGTGACATCACAGTCTGTTGCCATGGAGTAATTGGGATGTCGCAAGCAGTGCATTATGACATCAGGTAGGGAGAAAGCAACAGGAACAGATGAACTCTTCGGGAGCAAAGATCCTATTTTCATGCAGATGACCTCAGTAATAACGGGGAGGAGAAATACAGAACACATGTGAAATAAAAGCTGAGCTGTGTCTAAATATTATATATATTTGTTAAAGTTGTCCTAATGGCATCAGCTGCTCTTTAAAGTGCAGGTGCACACTGTAATGTTTCCAGCCCCTCACAAACAGACATGGTAGCTGACCTGTTCCAGTGTTGAGAGGTATTAAAAATACAATGCACTTCAGTTCAGTAAAACAGTTACAGGATCCCTAATGTGTACCCCAGGAACAACAGAGCCACTTCCTGAACCTGCTAAGTAACCCACAGCCCCCTTTTGTGATGTCAGAAAATGAGGGCTATGTCTGTGTGTGTTCCAGTGACTGCATGGGGGCATGTCAGCAGGTTCAGGAAGCAACTCTGTTTTTCCTGGGGTACACATTAGGGGTCCTGTAACTTTTTTACTGGACTGAAGCACATGGTATTTTGAATACCCCTCAACACTGGAGCAGGTCAGCTACTGTATATGTTTGTAAGGGGCTGGGAACATTACAGTGAACACTTGCTCTTTAAATTTAATCAAGATTTTTTTTTTCCTCACTCAATTATCCACCCTTTGTCTACACTTTCCTCTTGCCACACTGCCAGCTAAGATGGCAGAAGCCCTCTGCCATCTTAGCTGGCAATGTGGCATCAGGGAAGAGAGGGAAGTGTAGTCTAGTAGCAAATGTTATTTCTTGTAACTTGATTAGCAAATGAGAGCTTTATTTTACTTTTCCAGTCAGCCAGAGTCTCCCACATCTCATATTCCAGGGCAGCAAAATATTCCCTGAAATCAGGGGTAAGGAACATGTAACAAAAGTATGTTTTTTTTCTTTAAGAAAAGACCCAAAACTCACCTCAGAGCATGTAAACCCCTCAGAGCTTCTGGGGGCCGGACCCCTGGCTCTTTTCTGAAGGGGGGGGGCGCGCAAAATTAGTCTCTTGCCCAGGGCACCAAAATGCCTTCCTACAGCTCTGCGGTTAACAGATATCTATGGTCAGCTGATGACTGCCTACCAGTCGGCTGACTGCTTTACTCTTCCCCACTCGCACACTGTATAACAGAAACATAAAAAACTGTTGTCCGAAAAGGACCACTAGGCCCACCCAGTCTACCCAAGGGTTCCCTGTCTACAGTACCTCCTCAGACCATAATGGGTTTCCAGGACCCTCTCCCTTCCTGTCTTTGTACTACTATTACCCTGTGTCTGTCTGATGCATGCTTGAAGCCTTCCACCGCTCTAGCCTCCACAACTTCAACTAGAAGTCAGTTCCATGCATCTGTCACCCTTTCATGAAGTATTTCCTGATTCCTTCCTGATAATCCCCCCTCCAATTTCATTGCATGCCCCCTAGTCCAGTAGCTCATCCTCTTTTGGAAGAGGCTCCCTACCTTGCATTTTGTTCACATCTGTGAGGTACCTGAAAGTCTCGATCATGTCACCCCTTACTCGTCTGTCCTCCAGCGTATATGTATTGAGAGTCCCTCAGTCTCTCCCCACAGGGTTTCCCTTACAACCTGTGCACCACCTTGGTTGCCCTTCTTTGAATTGCCACCACCCTATGTCTTTCCTGAGGTGCGGTCTCCAGAACTGGACACACTATTCAAGGTGAGGGCGTATCAGACAGCAGTACAGTGGCATCACCTCCTCCTGCTGGTGATGCCTCTCACTATGTAGCCCAGCATTCCACTAGCCCAGTCCACAACTTTTTTCACACTGCGCAGCCACCTTGAGGGTATCTGAAATAATCCCAAAGTCTCTTCCTGCCTAGTAACTACCAACACATCACCCCATCCTATACTCAGCATGAGGTTCTGTGCCTAGATGCAAGATTTTGCACTTTTTGGCATTGAATCCCAACTGCCTTACCTGTAACCACTCCTCTAGTTTCCCTAGATCCCTATGCACTGTGTCCACTCCCTCCTGTATGTACACACTACTACAGATCATGGTGTTGTCTGCAAAAAGAAAGACCTACTCTTCCAGTTCTTCTGCAATGTCCCCATGAAGACACTGAAGAGGACTGGTTCCAACACTGAACCCTGCAGGACCCTGCTGGTCAAATTCAAATCTAAACCAATACAGACAAGTGGAAACAATCACCAGTAACCATGGGCAGAACAGAAATTTACCAACTGTTCAAAGCAGATCATACTTCATGAAGGGAGTTTGAAAGAGAGAGATAGTAGCTGGCAGAAAATTCACATGTTCAGCAGCAAGTTTAGCAGCAAAAGTAAAGAAAACATAGGAAAACACAAATGACAGAAAGGTATGCATACCGAGAACCAGCAGTAGTAGATGTAAGATTTTGCCTTCAATGATTTAGAGAAAGAACAGTTACATAAGAACTTACCGTAACAGTAGATCTTCGAGGGGCTCTTAATCATCAGGTAACACTGTAGGAACCTTCAACTTCGGTGAAGGGGAATCCACATGGAAGATTTTCAGCAGTACAACTGGGGCCACCCATGCTGTTGAAGTCTGTCAATGTCACCAACCCTATAAAAGCGTACGCGGCCCTGCTCCCTCCTTAGTTCTTTCCCCCGGAGACTAAGGGAGCAAGGCTCCCACCCTGGGGGACCAAGGAGAGAAAGAGGTGCCCAGACTCAAGTAAAAAGCTAGATACACCAGACAGCCAGTTCCTAGACAGGAGCCCCAAGAAGGAGGATGGTGGGAGGGGAAACTATACCTGATAACTGAGATCCCCTCGAAGATCTACTGTTACAGTCAGTTCTTATGCGACTGTTCTATCTTCTTTGGGGGTATCTCTGTCATCAGGTAACACTGTAGGAATGAGTATCAAGCAGTTACAAGTGCAAACAGACAGTCTGGGAGAAGGGTTCTCCATAATGTTAAGACAGGACTCCCTGTAACACAGCCCTGCCAAATCCTGCATGGCCTCTTGAGGCAATGTTCACACTGTAGTGCTTGGTGAAAGTATGGACTGTACTCCAGATGGCAGCCACACAAATGTCAGCGGCTGAGACCCCTTTGAAATAAGTCATTGAGGTAGCCATTCCTCAGGTGGAATGAGCTTTGATGGCACCAGGCAATTCTTTGCCATACTTGTAACAGAACACAATGCAATTTGCCAACCATTTGGATAAACATTGCTAAGAAACTGAAACGCCCTCTCTACTTCTCAAGTGTCCCTCACTACAAGGGATAGTCTTTATTTTACCCCTCAAAATTGCCCTGTCCCTCATAGAAAAAGTGCTGCACACACAGAGATGTGCTCTAAATTCAGACTTTCAAGCAGAAATTAATAATATTCTAAGATGCTAAATAATAAAACAAAATTGTACAAATAAATGTAATGGTTTCCACAGTGTTCTGAACTTGTATCTCCATGTTTGAGAATGTGTCCCTCATTATGACAGTCAGTGTCCCTCATTATGAGTGTCCGTGTCCCTCATCTCAGTGACAAAAGGTTGAGAGGTATACCACCCGAGACGAAGGAAACCAACAATTGCTTTGACCTTCTGGGCTCCTTAGTCGTAAGCAGGTAGTACTTCAAAGTCCTGCGCACATCTAACGTACGGAGCAGTGCTTCCCCTGGATTGGCATGCTCTGGGAAAATAAACAGGAAGGTGGATAGACTGAGTGTGAACTCTGAAACCACCTTAGGCAGACATTTAGGATTTGTGAGCAAAGACACCCTGTCTTTGAGAAAAATCAAATAATGCTCCTTGCAGCTGAGGGCCTGAAGCTCTGAAATTCTTTGAACAGAAGTACAGTAAATGCAGCCAAAAACACCACTTTCCAAATGAGAAAGTGCAAATCGCAAATTGTGATTGGCTCAAAAGGAGACAGGGTCAACTTTACCAAAAAAAAATTGAAGTCCCAAGCCAGGACAGAGGAATGGATTGGAAGTTTTAAATGTAGGATGCCCCTGAGAAAGGTATGGGAGACATCCAGCTGAGCAACCGTGTGGTCACCCACGGGCTCATGAAAGGCAGAAACAGCCGAAAGGTGGACCTTGAGGGAAGAATGCTGGATGCCTGAGTAGGACAGCGAGATCAGGTAGTCCAGGATATGATTCACCGAACAGGTGAAAGGGTCTAAGCCATGTTTGGCAGGCCAGATGCGGGAAACTGTTTAACCAGGAGAGGCACACTAGACCGAAGCTTGTTTCCAGGTGCGATCTGGGAGCACAAGAAAGTTAAGTGACTTGCTCAGGGTCACACACTATGCAAATGGGGGCATGGGATTCAAACCCAGGTCTCCAGATTTGCAGCTCAGAGCCTTAAACCACTGTGCTATACTGCCTCCCTAGATGGTAAACCGCTTCCAATTCATGGCATACATGGCTTGAGTGGAAGGCTTCCGAGCTGCCACCAGGACATCCGCTACCTTGTTAGAGACCCTGAACCTGGCGATGGCTACATTCTCAAGAGCCAGGCATGCAGATAAAGGGACCTGGGGTTGGGATGGACCAGTGTCCCCTGATCCTGGGTCAGCAGATTCCTGCATAGAGGAAGAGGGACTGGGGGTTTCTCCATCGTCTGCTGAAGTAGAGGGAACCATATGTGGTGAGGCCAGAATGGAGCTACTAGAACCATGCCGGCCCCCTCCATCTGCAACTTGATTAGCACCCTCTGTATCAGAGGAAACAGCGGGACTGCATAAAGAAACCCCCCGCTCCAAGAGAGGGACAACATGTCTCACCAGAAAACTCCAGGCCCTGGATCTAGCGAGCAGAAATTGGGCAGTTTTGAACTGAGTGGGGAAGCAAAAAGGTCCAACTGTGGATGACCCACTCTGTCGAACATGTCTTCTGCGATGGATGAGAGATGCTCCCATTTATGCATGCCGGACTGAGTCCTGCTGAGACTGCCCGCCAGGGTGTTTAGGACACTTGGCACGTGGACCGCAGAAAGTGTCAGACTGTGAGAAAGCACCCAGTACCACACTCTCATTGCCTCTCGGCAAAGGGGGTACAAGTGAGTCCCCCCCCGGTTGATGTAGTATACTACACTCAAATTGTCCAACTGCACCAGCAGCTAACCTGTAGCAAGATGCTCCTGAGAAGCCTGCGTGGCATAGAGCACCACTCACATCTCCAGGACACTGATATGCAGGGAGGCTTCCCACTGGGACCAGGAGCCCTGGCTTTGAAAGGAGCCCAGGTGTGCTCCCCAGCCCACACCTGATGCATCTGTGGTTAGGATCTGATGTGGGACAGAGATTTGGAATGGGACATCTTGAAGCAGATTCCAGGGATCCATCCACCACTGCAGTACCTTGTGTGATGGGGAAGAGACCAGAACTGGATGGTCTAACTCGTTCATGCACTGTTCCACTGTACCAGGAGCATCCAAAGGAGGGTACGTATATGGAGCATGGCCAGTGGATCAGTGGGTATTGCAGCTGCCATTAGTCCCAGCAATCTGAGATACACCCTGGCAGGAATGTACTGGCTCGAGCGACTTCCTGAGACTCGGCTATGAGGCACTCTACTCTGTTTTGGTGCAGGAAGGCCTTCCCCTGTGACAAGTCCAGAACCGCCTCTATGTACTGCAGCCTTTGGGATGGTACTAGAACCAACCAGGGCAAGTTGACGGTAATGCCCAGGAAGTGGGAGTGGAAGAGCTGGAGACTGCACTCCAGAGTCAGCAAAAGCTGTTCCCTGGACGGGGCCTTTAGGAGCCAATCGTCCAGGAAAGAGAAGACATACAGTCCCTCTCTTCTGAGAGCTGCTGCAACTGCTGCCAAGCACTTGGTAAAGACTCGTGATGCAGAGGATAAACCAAAGGGAAGCACTTTCAACTGATAATGCTCGCCCTGAAAAGCAAAACGAAGAAACTTTCTGTGTGGAGGAAAGACCGAGATGTGAAGGTACGCATCCTGCATATCCAGTGAGCAGTCAGTCCCCTGTCTTGAGGAGGGGCATTAGGTCTGGCAAAGTTACCATTCAGAACTTTTTGTACTGGACAAACAGATTGAGGTCCTTTAGATCTAAAATAGATCTCAGGTTTCCAGTCTTCTTGGGGACCTGGAATAAAACCCCTTGTTTCTCTGGTGCCTGGGCACTGGTTCAATAGCCTTATTGCAAAGCAGATACTGCACCTCTCAGAGGAACAGACAAGTGAGCCGGGGGTAACTGGTGGGTGGAGGCAGGGTGTCTTGAGGCTCCTCTTTGAGCTCCAAGATGTGACCCATTTCTATGATCTGCAGAATCCATGCATCTGAAGTTATGGTTCTCCACTGGTTCAGATGTAGGGAGAACTGTTCTCTGACCACCACCTCCTGGTCCAGGACCAGAGGGAGGGGTCTAGCAAGGAGTCAGGCAGAGGCAGAGCTAGTTGCAGAGGCTGGTCCCTTACTTCTGAGGCACTTGACTGCCGCTCCAGCACCGGAGGGGCAGGAAAGGGAGCCCAGGCTCTACGGTTTCCCTGGGTACGGGGAGCTGTTTCAGGCCTACTGCTCTGCTTATGAAAGGGAGGCCGCTCACTACCCCTTAGTTGGTTGTGGAAGAGGGAATGGACCGATCTGATGGCCGTGCCTGAGGCCTGCAGATCATTTATGAGGTCCTGCACATCAGGGCAGAACAGCTTAGTGCCATTGAAAGAGGCATTCAGCACTTTGTGCTGCATATCAGCTGCAAATCCCGAAACTCTGAGTAAGAAGCGACTACGGAGGCATATGCACGTGGCAGCTGCTCTGGCAACATTATCAGCCATGTCATTAATGTTCTGAGGAGATTTCTGCTAACATTCTCAGCGGCCTGGAAACATTGAAGCAGCTCCTGCTTTTATGTGCCATCAGGAAGGGCCTGGGCTGCAGCCTCGCCCTTCTTCCACCTGGTATTTTGGCATTTAACCATGTGTGACAGTTTGCAATCCTCAAGCCTAAGGTGGAGGAGGCATAAACACTTTTTCCCCACAGGTCAATCCTACGAGATTGCTTGTATGGGGGAAGGGAACTAAGTTGATTAGGCACTTTAGATCTATCATAAGTAGCCTTAAAGACTACTGAGTCAATTTCTGACTGGACAGCATAATGGGGAGACCCTGAGGGGCATGATAAAGTTTGCCCGCCCTGCATGACATAGCTGGTACCAAGTCTGGTCTGTGCCAGGCTGCCACGGCTACATTCTTCAATGCTGGAGGCATTGGAGGAATGATCTTTGGGGAGATTCTGGAATCTCCAGGAAGTTTACCAGATCTTTTCTGGTGGCATCCTCTTCCTCAGTGTGGAAGCCTATGGGTGAGGACAGCTGTTTCATTACATTAAAAAATGTGGGGTCCTCAGGAGGAGACCTGGGAGTGTATTTCACAGAGTCTTCACTGACAGAGGACACTACAAATCTGTCAGAGAGCAGGACTTCTTCCTCTTCTTCTTCCTCCTCCTCATCCTCAGGAAGAATGAGGTCTGGATGGTACTCCTCCTTGATGTTGCCCTCCTCAATCTCTGGGTCTGGTGTCGACTGCACTGTCGATGGCCCACGGGAAGTCTCCTGGGGCAGACGAACTGGCATTGACGACGTAGCTGTCGTTGACAGTGTCGGCAAAGGGAGCCTGTTTAAGGCAACCAGTTGCTGCACAAGCATACTGGTGAACTTGAGCAGGACTTCACTGAGGTCAACGGTGACCGTTGACAGCGGGGATCGCCGGCACAGGTGTCGATGACCCGCCCACTGTGTCCTGAGAAATCGATGAGCATGTAGCCCTGGTGCGAGAAGGAGAAGGCCTCAATGAGGGAGGGGCCAACAACCCTGATGTCGATGGTGGAGTGCCATGTGAATCGGGTGGAGGTGCTGTCAGTATGGGTCTGGGGGGTACAGAGACCTGGACAGCAGTTCTCTTCGTCGGAGTTGCTGACAGAGAATGAGATCAATGCCGGTGGGTGGGGGGTTGTGATCTCTGTCTTTCTTATGACTTTTCCCCAAGGACGTGTCTTGGGCCTTGGAGGTCTAGGAGCTCTTAGATCCAGTCAGTGACTGGGAGGCCGGGGCCCCAGATGATGACCCCTGCCCAGAGCTGGCTACCTGCTGATCCATCTGAAATTTTTTAAGAACCTTTTTGCATCGCCAAAGGGTTGTTTGATTAAACTTCTGGCAGAGCTCACAGTCAGAAACTTCGTGGTCAAGCCCAAGACAGTAGATACAAATGGAGTGTCCGTCTGTAGAGGCAATCTTCTTTCTGCAGCGGCAGTGATGGAACAGAGAAGTAGAGGAATTAACTCAACATAAACAAAAGAAGAGATCTCTTGAAAAAGAGATTTTGGAAAGGTAAGTGATAAAAGCCATAGGCTGGAAAAAGAAGCCAATACTGCCACAGAGCTTCCACAGAGACCCATGCAAGCGAGTCAACGGCGGGAAAGAACTGAGGATTGAGTGGGGCCACCAACGCCTATATATGGTTGGTGACATCGATGGATGTTGATGGCCTGGGCGGCCCCAGCTGCACAGCTGAAAATCTTTTGTGTGGATTCTTCTTCATCGATGGCGAAGATTCTATGGTGTTACCTGATGACAGATACCCACGAAGAAGATCTGTTTGTAGCCATACTGGTCCTTGTCGGAACATGTGAACAAAGTAGGAGAACTGATACCTTTTATTGGACGCGAAATGTTCAGAACACAATTTTTCAGGCCTAACAATGCCCATCTTCAAGTGATAGCAATTTTTACAAAAAGCATTTCTTATATATAATGCAAGGGAAACATTCTTGCAGCAATGAACATAATCATAAAAGTGGGGAGATGTCAGATTTACGACAAGATGGTTATAAGTAGGTATATGAGGCTCTGTTGTTATATAATGAACACTATGAAGTAAGGAACAAGTTTGAGGGGAGAAGGAAGAACAAAGGTGATAAAGCCATGTTTATATGTCCGATGTGCTGCGACCTTTACATAGAAACAAAGAATCTGTCAGCAGATAAAGACCATACAGCCCACCTAGTCTGCAGCGCTTTAACTTGTGCTGACAGATGGATATGATCTAACCTTTTGTCCACACTTCCCCTCTCAGCGTCGATGCAAACCATGCTGGAGAGGAACCGTAACTCCGAGGAAAGGATGGATCTTTGGCGACATTAACAGTAATGTGTCAGATGATGCGCAGACTGCTGACATCACTGCTGTAGTACCCCCATGAAGAGACTTTTCCCAATTACTTACCTAATGCAGCAGTAAAACCAGAGAGTGGGACTGACAACACCTTAGGGCTCCACTGGACACCAAAAACACACCGCAGCATGTTCATCTAATAAGGAAAGAGACATCTCAACTGCAAGGCTACATGTGGGCTTGTGACTGAAAACAAAACATTGCTTCTTTTTCAACAGGAAAAGCCCAAACAGCTGATTGGTAAGAAACAGCGGGGTAAGCAGGAGCATGCTGGGTGCGTTCAGCAGAGTGAGCAATGTAGCATGTCCACATGGCAGCTAACACCACACTCCCAACCACATCCCCAGCTTTGCTGCGGCTCGAGGAGAGGGCTAGTTATCGACTTACCCCGACTGAGTAAGTGTCCAAACTGCCACGTTTGCACTGCAGCAGCCTGTGCGCTCGGGTTGCTGCAGTGCAAATGTGGCAGTGTAAACAGGCCTTAAAAGAACCTCTACTGCACTGTAATGAAGCCCAGGACTCAGGGGGCCACGGAAAATGTAGAGGAAGGGGGGAGAAGAGAGAAAATGTAAGTATGAGGGGCAGAATCTAAGAAAAAAGATGGCATTTTCAGTGAATTACCAATATCATGATTTTTGTATTCTGCCCACTGATTTTGGTATTCTGCCAAATTACCACTGATTTTCATGCATGTTTCAGTTACAGGTAGCTAAACAGTGTTTTCCAAAAATAAACACAAAGAGATTTGACAAGGAATTACTGGTGTAACAAAGGGCAAAAAAGGACCATCACTCAGTGCAAAAAAATACACTGTGCAGACTCAGTCTTTAAAGTATTCTGATTTTATTGCATTCAGCACAACAGACATAAAAAAGGGTGGCTACCCACAAGCAACATTTCATGCCCACACTGAACGCTTTGTCAATTACTGGTGTAGTTGCTTTTTTCAGTTTCTGCACTCATCTTGTTTTGCAGTCACTACATTGTCATAAAATATGAAACAGCTGGGCTTTTTTTTTTCCTATTTATACTTTCTGCCCCTCCTTGGAGTGGGCAGACAGCTCCAGCCCCTCCCTTGGAAGGGACTTGTCTCTCCAGTGAGGTTTCCCCACACCCAGCCCACCTGGCCATCCCCCACGGGTTACCCCCGTGACATGGCCAGTAGTGAGGGGCACCAGCCTCCCTCCACTCCCGGAAGCCAACATCCAGATTGCTGGGGGTCAGCACGGGTGCAGCCGGCCATCATGGAGCCTGCCAGCTTGGGCTTTTTCCTCCAGTTTTACTCCCCAGGGCCCAAACAGGCAGTCTAACGTCCTGGATTGGGCCCTCCCCATTCTGGGCAGCGCGCCTGTGCCAACACCCAGCCACCACTGGGTGTCAGTCTAAAGTGGGCTGCACTGTCTCCCCTTCCCCTGAGGAAGGAGAGCTGTCGGCGGATGCTCGATCCTTCCTCGCTCCGGCTGACCCCCGAGCAACCAGAGTCCATTCCTGAACCCGGGTTGCCGGTGTGGCGTCCAGCGCCTCAACCCTCAGTGCCATTGGGCCGGCTCAAGAGCTGTTTTTTTTTTTTTTTTTCAGTTTTGCTAGCACTCTGTAAACTCCCCATTTTTATCCTCCATCCTCCTACCAAGTGTGTCCCAGAAAGTGATGAGAGCTTCTTGCAACCCCAGACCATGCAATCAAACTAAAAAAAACAAAAAACTACTCACTTGCACTTCTTCACTCAGCCAGATGAATTAAAGAGCACATTCCCATTTAGTGTTAGTAGTACATGCTTAGCCTATACTTACTTTGATTAGCCTTTGAGCACTTGTAGACAGAGCTGAGTAAATGTATACTGTACACCACTACTTAAAAGAGCACCTTTCCTGGTGCTCAGTACAAAAACTACTGAGGAACCTTACCTGCTCCTAAGTCCATTGGAGCCAAAAGTTCAGTTTTAATGTGGCCCGATTTCATGATGGAAGGGATCGTAATTTGGCTTTGTGGAGCTGAAAGCCTCCTAGTCTTTAGCACCACCCCCATGCTAGCACCTATTATGATGTTTTATGTGGAGAGCTTGGGGACACACTCCATAAATTACTATAGGGGCTGATTTTTAAATCTATTTTTTAATACTTCAGGGTTCTGATTTGGATTAACAAGGTCACCGTGCAACTAACAAGTCTCTTGCCAGTTGAGCAGTGGCCTTGATGTATCCGAATTGGAATCCTTAAGTATTAAAAAACAGACGCAAAAATCAGCCTCTACAGTAGTCTATGGAGTGCATCCCTGCGCTGTGCATATCAATACGTCAGAAAACACGTTGGCACGGGGACAGCGCTGAAGACTAGGAAGTGGAAGGGATATGCGACTCGGTTCCACAGAGCCAAATTTTGATCCCTTCCATTGTGAAACTGGGCCACATTAAAACTGAACTTCTAGTTCCAATGGACTTCGAAGCAGGAAAGACACATACGGTGTTTCTGGGGGAATTTTCGAAAAAGGTCAGTAAAGGTGCTCTGTAAATACAGTTTGAGTTAAAAAAAAAAAAAAACACAACAACAAAAAAAAAAAACATATCCCAACCCTGCCATTCCTTTAAAAAATAGCTGTTGCCGAGTCACACAACCATGACCTACAGCATCACCTATTAGGGTCTAAATAAAAACATGTAAACTTGAGCATCTGACAGAGAGGATTATTTCTAGGCGTTTATTTACCTGAGCTCCACCAGTTATTTTTGAACACATTCTTGGCTGTGAACCGAGGATCTTTCCCATAGTAAAGGAATCATTTCTGTTCAGCACCCACACATTTATGTCCATTTTTTCTTGCACATAAAAAAAAAGAAAGAATAAACACAGAGTAAGCCGGGTTGGGACGTACCTCCAGAAACAACTTTTCTCTGGGCTTGAAAGGCCATGCAGGAATCTTTGCCACAGAACCCAAATGCAGCTCATGCGAAAAGTGCATCAGGCAAACTACGTTAAGACTCAGCATCAATCTGCGGTAAAAGTGGGCTGCTTGAGACGTACTGGCACTTTTCGCATAGACGTGATGACTTATCACCGCGCTCTGAGGATCCCAGCATCTTCATCATCACCTGGGGGTTCTTTTGGCACAGGCAACATGTATCCACGATCTGTGCGGGGCTCCTCGGTTGCTCCAGACAATAATTTTGGCCATGTTAAAACAAATTATAGCGCTCCTACTGGCAAGTACTTACAATTGCAGGCAAAGCACCTGGGGAAAAATGGTAATCCAAAATGGATTACTGTAGGACCACATTTGGTACTGTGACGGACCCCACGGCAAGGTGTGCTCAGGCAGTACACGTGGCGTTGCCAACACCTTTAGTAAAGTAGTGTAGTCCAGTAATATTGCGGTTCAGGGGTGAGTGCTGGAGACACCCCAACTGACCAAGCCACAAGGGCTTTGGCTACTAGTGGGCTTGGTAAGGAAGAAAAAATTACTCACCATAGTAATGTTGTCTCTTCCAACGGGATCCCTCACAATGCTTAACAACTGCAATAAGTGGTTTCAAATCCCAGGAATCCCTCACTTACGCTTAATAGCTGCAATCATTCTCCCGGAATGAGCTGCCCCGGAGACATAGAATTTTATGCTAATCATGGTATCTTAGAATGAAATTCAAAACTCTGCTGCATGGTCAAGTGCACCTCAGCCCTCTAATGGCAGATTTATTTCTCAAGCTGTGGTTGAGTAGTGACCACTAAAGCTAGCTAAATGGATACCAAAATATCCAATAAGAAAGGGATTTGGAAAACAACTTTACACTATGGCAAAAAACAGGTTATCATGAATGATCATTGAGCATCAGTTGTAAACTTATGTCCAAAGTAATGCTCAAGCAATTAAAGAAAAAACTGATTCTTGTGAGAACCCTTCCAGGTTCTGGAATGGGAGGTATGGATGGAATTGTTAAGCATAGTGAGGGATCCATTTGGAAGAAACAACATTACTATGGTGAGTAATTTTTCTTCAAATCACAGGAATCTCTCACTTATGTTAAACAACTGCAGCCTCCATAGCAGTACCTTGGGAGGCTGGCTACAGAACCTGTTGGGGGGGGGGGGAAGGTTCAGCAAGGCAGCAGTGCCAAAGCTGGCATCACTCCTGGACTGAATATCCAGGCAATAATGCTTTCTAAAAGGGTGTACCATATTCCAGGTAGCTGCTTTGTAAATCTCCTGAATGGAGACAGCCCTGGATGCTGCCACAGAGGCAAAGGTGCCCCTTGTAGAGTAGGCTCTAAGGCCCTCAGGCAGAAGCTTGCCAGCTTTGTCATAACAGAACTAAATACAAGTCACTATCTAGCGAGAACTGGTCCTTCTGTCGGCTAGCTTTCCCTGACCTACCTCACCGTAGGTGACAACTACCTGGGTGTTTGCTGACCTGACATCCTTTGTGCGGTCCAAATAGTGTTTAAAAGTTCTCCTAACATCATAGCTATGGAGCTTTTGCTCCCCTGGAGTGGACTTTTCCGTATAGAACACCAGGAGAGTGACAAACTGGTTCAGGTGAAATTCAGACACCACTTTGGGGAGCGATTTCCTGTTAATTCTCAGGATTATCTTATCCTTGTAAAAGATGATGTAGTTAGGATCTGTACAGAGGGCCTGAAGCTCAATTATCCTTCTGGCAGATGTAAGGGCGACCAGGAAAACTGTTTTCCAGGTGACATACTTTAAGTGAGCAGTTGCTATAGGCTAGAAAGGAGCCTCCATCAGCTGAGTAATACACAGATCCAGATCCCATAGAGGAACTAAGTACCTAAAAGGAGGGTTGAAATAGGTCAGGCACTTGAAAAAACTCTTAAAATAGCCTGTGAAGCTAGGGACCTGTCCTTACCGGAAGAGACATAAGCTGAAACTGCTGCCAGATGCACTTTCAGGGTTGAAGGCCAGAGGCCCACGGACTGCAGATGGATTAGACAGTCCGACACATTGGCCAAGCTCACTTCTAGGGGTTAAGCTGTCTGGAGGAGCATCATAAAGAAAACCTTTTCCATTCTGAAGCATAGGTTTTCCTGATTGCTGGTTTTCTGGAAACCTTGAAGATAAGTAACACCTTTCCTGAAGGGTTTAACCTGGATAATTCTAGCTCTTCAAGTACCATGCCCTGAGGTGCAGGGTCCTTGGGTCTGAGAATGTTATCCTGCCCTCAGACAGAGTCAGCAGATTGTACCTTGAAGGGAGGATGATTAGAGTTTTGACCGAAAGGGACAGGAGCATGGAGTACCAGGTCTCTCTAGCCCAGTCTGGAGCAATTAGTATCAGCACTGCAGGTTCCCTTGTGAGTTTCAGCAGTACCCTCAGCAAGAGAGGGAATGGTGGGAATGCGTAAAGGAACCCCCAAGTCCAAGTGAGGACCAGTGCATCCTCTGGGACTCTCCCCACAGAGGGGAGCCTGCAACAGAAGTCGGGTAATTGGCAGTTTTCCCCAAGATGTGAATAGGTCTGTCTCTGGAGTCTCCCATCTTCTTTACACTGTGGAGAGAACCCACCTGTTCAGTGTCCACTCATGCTTTCCTTTACTTTTCTGCTCAAAGAATCTGCCAAGATGCTGTCCTTTCCCTGGCAGATGTACTGCTGAAAGCTGCTCCTACAGTGAGAATGCAAAGCTCCAGATCTTCATAGCTTCTGTGCACAGCTTATCAGAAGTCCCTTTCCAGTCTGGCTGCCCTGTTCTGAAAGACTTTGCCAGTCTGATGAGATCTGATGCCCTGTCCTGAGGGAGGAATGCTTTCCCTTGAGTGGTATTCAGTTCTGCTCCTGAACCAGTTCTATCTGAGATTTTTGGAGATTTATCAGGAAGCCTAGACTCTCTAGTGTGTGCTGTGTGAGCAAGAGAGTGGCTTTGGCCTCCTACTGTGACTGGCCTGAGATTAACCAGGCATCTAGGTAGGGAAATACCACTACCCCCTGCCTCCTCAGATGTGTCACCACTATGGCCAGGCATTATGTGAAAACCCTGGGTATGAGGAGAGGCTGAAGGGAAGGGTTGTGAATTGGTACTGGTAGTTCCCTACTCTGAATCTGAGATTCTTTCTGTAAGACGGTCTTACTACTATGTGGAAGTATGCATCCTTTAAATCCAGAGACCCTAGCCAATGTCTTTGCTGTAAAGGTGGAATTACTGGACCCAGTGTTACCATCTCAAATTTTTCTTTAAATGTTTGTTCAGATAGCTCAGGTCTAAAATGGGTTGCCACTCCCCATTTTTCTTGTGGGTCAGGAAGTATCTTGAGTACAGCCCCTTCCTGCACTTAGAAGGGGGACCTCTTTCTACTGCACTTGCTTGGAGCACCTTCTTTACTGCCAACTCCATCAGGGGCTTTTCTGCTGGAGTATGAGGCGGGAAGACTCTGAGTTTGCAGTTCTGGAAATCCCTTGAACTGCAGAGAGAGACTGTGGCTCACTATTTCCAGGATCCACCTAACTGTGGTGACATCTTCTGATGTCTGGGAATAGTGAGCCAGCCCTCTTCCCACTGGCAATGGTTTGATGACCTAAGCAGTCATGTCAGGGGTATTGCTTAGCCTGGGCTTTGGGGTCTGGAGAGGCATCTCCATGCTTGGCACCCCTTCTGCCCTATCTCTGAAAAAGCCCCTCTGGGGAGCGAGTTACAGGTTACATATGCACAGGGGTAGCAGACTGGCCCCAACATCCCCTTCCATAAGACCTTTGGGAAGTTGAGGACTTTTCCTTTTCAGTGTTACATTTGTACATGGTTTCGTATTTGTCCACCTTTTTCAAATAAGCCTCTGTCTTGTTAACAAATAAGGGGCTTCCTTCACAGGGAAAATCCATAGCCTTTGTTTGAGTGTCCTGGGAGAGGTTTGTGGTACTAAACAATGCAAACCTTCTGAGAGGCTGCATGTGCCATGACTTTGGAGGAAATGTCATTAGTGTCCACAGCCATGTGAAACTGGTACTTGGTGGCATCTTTGGCAGATTTTGCTGTGTCTGCCAGATCCTTTGCCAAGTCACCAGCTACTTTCTCACTCATGGCCACAACAGGGCTTCAGAATGCCTTTTGGTACTGGGCGGTATAGGCCACAAAAGTTGCTTGTCTCAGCAACAAAGAAGCTGTGGTATAGACATTTTTGCCCATACTATCCAGTTTCCTAGAGTCCTGTTCTGGTGGCTGGGAAGACAGGGGGGACCTTAGCCTTAACACAGGCAGCAATCTGCACCACTCCTTCATGGTCAGGGTGTGTATACAGATACTCTGCACCCTGCCTGTTCACCTGGTACTTCTGAATCTTTTTGTCGATGACACATGCAGGAGTGGGAGCTTCTAATATCTTGCAGGTGGCCTTCTTGAAGGATTTATGAATGGGCAAGAACACCCTTCTAGTAGGGGTTAACCCCATTATATCCAGAAATTTGACCTCATCTTCATCCTCTGCAGTCTCCTGGGATGACAGGTTGAGGGTATTTACCATCTTTCTCACAAATGAATAATGTGAGGTGTAATCCTCAGAGGGGCGATGAGGGGGAACTGAACTCCCGTTCAGGAGAACCATCAGGCTCTATAGGTGCTCCTTCCTCCACCTCATATTAAAATTCTGCCTCCTCCTCTACAGGCGCTGTAATTGGTACTGCAGCCGGGGGTTGGGGGTGGGCTGGCATATTCATGAAGCTCCCCAATTCCTGGAAAGCCTGGAGGAACTGCATTGCCTTAGTCATGTCCTCTACTGACAGCATCTTATTTATGTCCACTGGAGTGTCTCCTTTGCTTGTTCAGCAGGAGGGACAGTGACATGTTTTTATTTTTGCTTCTTCTTAGGAAGCACCGTTTCTGATGCTTCCTCAGCAGTTCTTTTGCGCTTACTAGTTTCAGGATTCTCCCTTTCAGGCACCCTGAGATCCATCCCATCTTTAGTAGACTTGTCCTTCTGCTTACCTTGTGGGGCTGAACCCTAACCTGAACCCTGTGACATAAAGGCAGACTGAGAAGCCATAATCATAAAGCACAGAATGGCCAGGCTAGCAATTCTGGATCTTCCCTTCTGCTTACTACCTCATATCCTTGGCCTTAAGACACCCCCCAGTGCATCATGCTGCAGTCCCACCCCAACACCTCTTACATGATGATATAGTACAAAAGTTTAACCTTTCCCCCTGCCTGCCAAAACGAGGTGTCGTCTACCTCGGGTTATGGCTTTCAAGAAAATTAAGTGTCTATCTGAATACTGCTGAGACTGAGATGGCCCCTGTTCTCCTCACCCAAGTCATGGTTGTTACTTCTTCTCTTGCTAATCCTCGCTGGCAACACTGCACCTAACCCTGGACTGACGACCAATACCCCTGCCCCTCTCCTACCTACACTATCTAAGCCACTACCGAAGGGACTGAAAATAGTACACTTGAATATACGTAGCCTTAGACCTAAAATGCCGGAACTTGAAGCATGGGTTAATAGTCACACTCCTGATATCCTGGGTATCTCTGAGACTTGGTTGAAACAGAGTATCAGACTGCATGAGGTTGCCTTATCTGGATATAAATGCTTCAGGGTGGATTGTCTGGGTAAAAAGGCTGGTGGCGTCATCATGTATGCTGGAGACAATCTTGATGTTACCCAAATTTCTATGCCTTGCCCTGCTCCAGCTGAGGCGCAATCAATATTCCTTTCTATCACCCTTGGTTCAGTCAAGAAACTCCTGGTTGCCTGTGTATACCTGCCCCTAAGGTGGCTGCATCCTGCCTCCATTCCTTTATTACTTCCTGTGCTAGCCTACCGTGTCAGGATACCGTGATCGGGGGTGACTGGCTGAACTCAAAATCTTCCAAACTGACGCATCCCTGGCAGGCTCCAGTCTGGTTCAAATCATCAGTGACCCAACTCGCATCAACACAAGATCGGGCAACCATACCCTACTAGACTGGGTGGCCACCAACTACCCCTCCAAAATAAAATCAGCTGATGTTCTCTCTGTCAGTATAAGTGACCACTCCCCGACCCTGTGCATCTGGCGCAACAACACCCCCAATCTCCCACCCAAAATCATCAAGACTCAGGACATGTCCAACTCTGACCCCAACTCTTTCTTGGATGCAAGCCGTACTACTTACTGGGGCCCAGTAAATACCCTCCGGATGTTAATTCAGCCCTTGGCTTCTTTGTGTCAAAACTCACGGGCATCATAGACTCCCATGCACCAATGAAGAACTGCCAGAAAAAAGGGGTTAGTTTCCTCTGGCTCTCTGAGGAGTTAAGGCAGCTCATGACCTCTCGTGATAAAGCCTGGAGGGCTTACAAATGCAGTGGACTACCTGCTGACTGACAATTTTACAGGCAGCTAAGGAACAGCTGAAAAAATTCCATCCAAAAAGCTAAGCACTGCCATTTTAAGAGACTCCAAAAAGCGCATCTAAGTAATCTGAAAGAATTCTGGAGAGAGGTTAACTCCCTCTTAAAAGGGTAACACCACTGAAGTCCCCAGCTCCATTGATCCCCAGGGCACAATCCACACTAACCCTCCCTCGATTGCATCCTGCTTTAATGAATTCCTCACTGACCTGCATAAATATACCTCTCTATTTTCTAGCTCCTCAACCCTCCACCCGGCCCCTTGTTAGCAGTCGAATACATGGCCCACACCCTTCCACCTAAATCTGGCTAAACTTAAAGAAGTCCGCCATCTATTTAAGAATCTGAAGACAGACAGCTCGCCAGGGCATGACACTCTAGAACCTAGGTTCCTCAAAGCTGGAGCGGATGCACTAGCCCGTCTCATCTGCAACCTATTTTATAGATCCTTCCTAACCCACACCATCCCTGATAAATGGAAGGTGGCAGTGGTTGTCCCTGTGCACAAAGGCAGTTCCAAGCCAGTCATGGAAAACTTCTGTCCCATATCAATACTCTGTCCCCTAGCTAAGATACAGGAGCGGATAATGTACAACCACCTCCAAGACTACCTTGAACACCACCAACTCCTATCATCTTCCCAGCGTGGATTTAGGAAAAATTATAGCACCACCACTGCTTTGATCAAGGTCACCTTGGACACATATCATGCAGTGGATACTGGCCTTGTCACCGGTGCAGTATTCGTGGACTTGACTAAGACTTTTGACTTCATCAACCATTACCTGCTCCTACATCAACTCCATGTTCTGGGTCTTGACGAGGATGCACAAACATGGACCCCGAAGCTACCTCTTTGGCTGTACTCAGCATTTCAAATGGGCGGGCTCCCTGTCAGAGTCGCAACCCATCACCCACGGCGTACCCCTGGGCTCTACACTAGGCTCCTTGCTTTTTTCCTTATTAATGAGCTCCCTAATAATTGTGGCAGTGCCACAGTCCATCTCTATGCAGAAGATGCTATCATCTACCGATCCTCTTCTGACACAGGGTGGCTTAACCAAATGCTTGCATCTGACTTTCACACCCTTGAGGACTGGTTTATCCACAAGCAACGGGTCCGTAATACTAAAAAAAGAAATGCATGCTCTTTACCAACTCTATATCTCGAACACGCCCCCCTCCCCGGCTATTCAATCACGATCAGAGGCTGTCCTTGAATCAATTCACTCACTCAAATTACCTGGGAATCACCTTGGACCCCTCCCTTTCTCAGAACGTTCATGTCTCAATCCTTACCAAAACTCTCAACCAGAGGCTAGGAGTCCTCTACAGAATCCGCCTGTACCTCACATTGACCTCATGCCGGAAGATAGCTGATGCCACTCTCCTGCCTCTCATGTACGGTGCCCCGTTGCTGCGCTCTTCATCTTCTACTATTCTATTCCACATTTCACTGGTATATCACAGAGTGGGTAGGTTTTCCTTGGGAACCGATGCAAGGCATCATCATTGCAATGCCCTGTCTACCTTGGGCTGGCTACCCTTTGAGTCTAAGCTTTGCTATGCTACCCTAAGCTTAATACACAAGTCTGTCTATTGCTTCACTCCTCCTCCTCCTCCTTGCTTATCTGATATAGTTCAATGCAAACTCCCCCAGCGTGCCTGAAGGTCAGCCTCTCTGCCCCTGCTTTCGGTACCTAACCTGCGACTCTCCTTAGCCTGCACATCATTTGCCTACTCGGCTGTGTCCTCCTGGAACTCTCTGCCTCCACCAATCCTGGCCGCTCCTCCATTTCTCAATTTCAATGCACTCTGCTAGCACACCCCACTGCCCTCACTTGTTCCTGCTTTTGGTAACACCCGAGTTTACCAACTTTTCTCTGACTGCTAATATTGACTCCCAAGATTTACCTCAGCACCTCTGTCTCCCTCCAGCTATGTTGAGAACTAGGTGTAAATAAGTCCGTGGCCTGTGCATACTATTGATTATCCTGTACTGTACCCTGTTGCATTAATCTGTTTATCTCCGCACAAAGTGTTGTACTTGTTTGCTGTAGTAGCTTTATCCTGTACAACTGTTGTATCAACTGCTGCACTATCAGTTGTACTGCTCTTCCTGAGTCGCCCTTGAAAAAGGGACTGTCATGCCTCAGTGGGCTTATCTGGTTACCAAAATTCAATAAATAAATTAATTCTAAGATTACATGATCAGCATAAAATTTGATGCCTCCAGGGAAGCTTATCCCAGGGGAATGACTGTAGCTATTAAGCATTGGGAAGGGATTCCTGGGATTTGAAACCATTTATTTCTTTACCACATGGGGGGGTCAATAACCAGCCCAAGTTTAACAGAATAACACAGCTTTATTAATAATTGACCATTTCCAAGAAATAGTGTTAATGCAGATGTTAATTTTAAACATTGCCCTCTTAGCTGCCCTCCGAGGCAGGCCAGATCTACCTCTTCTTGCCTGGTACCAGGTTTTAGACAGATCCCAAACACACAGGAGTGGCTGCGCTCACTGGTGCTGGTCCCTGTGCAGCTGACAGGAAGTGCCGACTTCCCAAACACGTCCACAAGAAAAACAAACACAGCACACTCACAGCGAACTCCACTGTGCTTAATTCCTTTTATTATGCTTGTAGCATCTAGCCAACAGTCAGTGTTTGCTTGTTTAAATGTCCTTGGGGAGTTCCCTGTGCGTGCATTGTGTTTGTTTTTCCTTTAAACAGATCCCAATTGGAGCTCCCTTAGCTCATCCCTGGGTACCACAGATGTAGAATCGCTGCAGGCCTGTAGATGTTGCGGAGGACTGGCTGGTGCTGTTACATTTTAAACAGAGCAACATGCTCAATTTTCCAAACCCTACAGGCCATGCAATTGCTTAAATGGCAGAAAAAAACTCAACACAGGGTTTTCTAATCCAAATTGTGAAACATGTTGAAGCAACAGGCAATGTCCCTTGAAACAATGTCACACTGCGGCATACTCATGGTTCCTGGACCCGGATGGCTCCTCCTGATGCAGCAGACCACTGGATCTCTGCTCTCCCAGGGCACCTACGATGCAGATAGGCTTCCTCCCTCTGCTCCGTGCTGAACCGGCTACCTTGGGCATGGGCTGTAGGCTCTTCTGACCTCTCCTGGCATTGTGGCAATTCAATGCTGGCTTCTGGGATAGGACGTCTGCATTATTATGCTGCTTTCTCAGGCGTAGTATGATCTGATAAACTACGTCAACTGTTACAGTCAACAAGCAGGCTGGACTTCAGGTTCATGAAAGCTGTGTAGCCAGTGGAGCACGCCACGGTCCATCTCTAGTGTGACTCTTGCCAAGCAGAAAGTGGTAGAAATGGCAAGTAAAGGTTGCAACATCTAATAGCACCTTCCTTGTTGTGGCATACTTATGCTTCGCCTTGTTTAGAGGGCGTCAGGGTGACTCGCGTAGGCGACCACTTTCTCCTTGCCATCTACCACCTTGGCCAACAGTGCTCTGATGCCCATCTCGCTGGCATTGGTGTCAAAGATAAATGGCAGTTGCGGGTCAGGATATGCTAGGATGGGTGCAGAAATCAGTTGTCTCAGTTCCACACAGGCCTCCTGGCAGTAATCTGTCCAGGCAAATGGCACCCCTTTTTCAGTGAGCTTGTACAATGACTGAGCAATGGTGGGGAACCCCCAATGAACCTTCTGTAATATGACGCGGGTCCAAAAAAGTTCCTCACCTCTGGCACTGAACGAGGTACAGGCCAGGACAAAATTGCCTCCACTCTGTCTGGGTCTGTCCCTTTCTATCTGCTGAGATTAGGTGTCTCAGTTATTTCACTTCAATGCAGAAGAGGTTACACTTAGACAGCTTTAGGTATGCAGCCCCTAGCTTCCTCAGAACTGCCTCTAACTTGTGAAGATGCTCTCGAAAAGTCATGCCAATGACTACGGTGTCATCGAGGTATACCAGGCATGATGTCTCTTGTAGATCTGCCAGCACAACATCCATCATGCAGTGAAATGTCCCTGGAGCAAATACACAATCCAACGGCATGATGTTAAACTCAAACAGTCCTTGTTTGGTTGCAAATGCAGATCTCCACTAACCATGTTCAAGGTGGAAAATCAGCAAGCCTTTGCCAATACATCGAGGGTGTTGTTGATACTCATCCTTTGTGGTAACCTCATTCAAGAAGTGATAGTACACACACACCCCATCCTTCTTCTGTACCAGGACTACTGGGTGGTCCACGGGCTTGTGGAGGGCTGAATAACTCCTTGGTCATTCATCTGTTGCAACTGTTTCTTTGAACTCCCCCTGATAAAGGAGCAGGGTACTCAGAGGTCCTTGTTTGATTGGACAGGTGTTTTCAGTGTCAATTTGGTGCTTAGTTAGCCCAGTATATCCCAGGTTATAGAAACACAGAAATTTGTCGGCAGATGAGGACTGCCAAGCCCATCCAGTCTGCCCGTAAGCCCTATACTTGTTTGCACCCTCTGACCCTATCTGGTCATGGCCTTTACCCCACGCCTTCCCACTGCTAAAGTTCCCTTATTCCTGTCCCAGGCATGTTTAAATCCCTCCACTGTGCTTGCTCCCACCACCTCCTGTGGCAGACTGTTCCGTGTCTCCACCACCCTCTCCGTAAAGAAAAACGTTATCACATTTCCCCTCAGCCTGACACCTTCCAATTTCATATCATGCCCCCTTGTTCTTGTACTCCTCCTATATTAGATGTCACCCCCTGTACCTTGTTTACGTCGAGGTACTTGAATGTTTCTATCAAATCCCCCCGATCCCTCCTCTCCTCCAGCAAGTACATATTAAGGTCCTTCAATCTCTCCTCATGTTTTGTGGTGCAAGCCCTGTACCATCTTAGTCGCCCTTCTCTGGACCGCCTTCACCCTGTCAATGTCCTTACAAAGGTGCAGCCGCCAGAATCGCACACAGTACTCTAGGTGAGGCCTTACCAGTGTTTTATACAAAGGCATCATAACCTCCCACCTTCTGCTAGTGATACCTCTGCCTATGCAGCCTGCCCCAGTATGACACTGGCCCTCCCTGTAGCCTTTGTGCTCTGATTTAACATCTTTAGGTCATCGAGATAATAACTAATGGTCTCTTTCTTCCTTGGTGACTGTCAACCCCCCACCCAGTACTGTAGCTCTCCCAGGGTTCTTTTGCACTTCTTTGAATTGAACCTCAGTTGCCACACCTCAGACCATTTTTCATACTTTGCCTGGTCCCTCCTCATTGACTCCACCCCGTCTGGAGTATCCACCCTGTTGCAGATCTTGGTGTTGTCCGCAAACAGGCAGACCTTTCCCTCCAGTCTTTCTGCAATGTCACTAATGAAGACACTGAACAGGACTTGCCCAAGGACTGATCACTGTAGTACCCAGGGCTCCAGATAAGATTTTTTTGATGAGTACTGTACTCCTCATTTTGAAAGAGAGGTGTGTAAAAACAAATTCAGATGCGTACAAATGTCTGGATGTAGTGGAGTGAGGAGTACTTTTTAAAAACAACGCAGTTTTTTTCTAGCTAAGAACTGATCAGGTGCCAACAATGCTCCAGATAATGTTGGCAGGTAGGAGTAATTTATTCACCGGTTTTAAAAAATAGTGAGTAAAATAAAATTGGGATGCATACGAGTGCTGTAAATTTGGAAAAAATTGCTCCTTCTGAATCACCAGTTACATTATGAAGCACTATTCTAGGGAGTGCTGAGCATTTACAAATGTTGAGTGAGTATTGGTACTCATTTATACATTTTCTGAAGAGCATTTCCTAAAATGGGGTGAGTAAAATAGGTTGGTACTCACCTTATCTGGAGCCCTGGTGGTACCTCACTGGTCACCCCCTTTCCCTGGATTGGATCCCATTTACCACCACTCTCTGCCTCCTGTCTGTTAGCCAGCTCCTCACCCAGCTTATCACCTTGTGCACCATGCACAGTCCACCAGTCTTGTTCACCAGCCTTCTATGTGGGATGGTGTTGAAAGCCTTGCTGAAATCAAGACAGGCAATGTCCACCGACCCCCCCCCCCCCATTAACTTCCTTCATCATCCAGTCAAAAAAATCTATCAGATTCATCTGACATGACCTTTCTGCTGTGAATCCACATTGTCTTTGATCGTGGACATCGTTGGACTCCAGATGTGCCACTATTCTTTCTTTAATTGGGATTTCGCTGAAAATGAGCTATGCTCAATTGAGTTTATCCTTTATTCATTTTTTTATGAATAGAAACATTTTACTACTACTACTTAATTAGTGTCTCTATGATCTCATCTACTACTGACGTGAGGCTGACCAGCCTGTAGCTACCCAGCTCTTCCCTATTACTGCTCTTGTGCAGAGGAATTACATGTGCCCTCTTCCAGTCCTCTGAAACCACTCCTGTGTTGAGTGACTCGGTGAACATGGCTACCAGAGGCGCTGCTATCTCCCTATGCAGCTCCCTTAATATCCTTGGGTGTATGCCCCATTGCCTTGTCCACCTTCAGTTCTGTGAGCTCCTCTCTCTCTCTCTCTCCACTGTGAATGGACTGGTGTCCACCTCCCCCTCCTGTGCATCTGTTTCCCATCTGTGATCCCTGACCCCCTCCCTCTTCAGTGAATACTGAACAGACGCACTGATTCAGTATCTCAGTCTTTTCTAGGTCTCCCTTTTTGCACTCTCCTTCCTCCCCTATGAGCCTAATGACCCCCCAAGATGTTCTTCTTTCACTGATGTACATACAGAGTGTCTTGTCCCCTTTTTTGACCATCTGCACCACTTCTTCCTCAGTTCATGCCTTCGCACTTCTGACGGCCTTTCCTGTTTCCCTTAGACATCCTAGGTACACCTCTCCATCTTCCTTCTTCTGGGTCCTTTTATATTTCCTGAAGGCCACTCTTAACTCTTCCTCTGTCCACCACTTCTTTTGAGAACCATAGTGGCTCCTTCTCTTTCCTTTGGATACCAACCTGATGCACTGGTTCATCACTTCCACTATGGCTCCTTTAGGTGCTCCCACTGCTCTACAAACTGAATACATCAGCACACCAACACTGCACAGCGGGCTGCTCACATCTGCTCTGTTGTCAGTTTTCGCTGCTTGAATTTGTTTTTGAAATAAGGTCTGTTCCGTACAATCTGGTGCTTGTTCTCTTTTTGGGATTCTCAGGGGCCTGGTTTGCAAGCCTTGAACCGTGGTTGAGTCTTTAGGCAATAGTGTCACCACAGAGTGGAAGGTGCAGATTACCATCCGTTGGTAGATGGTCTGCAGCTCTGTCGTAACACTGGCAACTGGCACTGGCACCTCTCCTTGTTTTACTCTACTCATTAATTGAGCTATGGGGAAGTTGAGACTTTCTTTTGCTGGGGTTCCACAAGCCCTTCTCAGTCTTTGGCCTCAGTTCCTCCAGCCTGGCCAGGAATACGCACTTCACTTCTTGGTGGAACAGTCACATAGTAGCTGACCACAATATTGTGGACCTCTGTCCCTTTACTGTCAGACTTCAGGGGAAACTTCCTTCACAGTACAGTACAGGCACCTTCAGCAAAGTTCAATGTTGCTCTGTATTGCCACAACCAGTCAGTCCCTAACAGTGTAGTTTGGGTCACGTCTTTAGCCCCTAACAGTTCACAGAATAACTGCAGTTCCTTTATACTGATCAATGTTTGCCACACTCCCAACACTCTTGAGGGCAGTTCCCTTTGCTGTGTGAACTGTTCCTTCATAAGGCCGTAAACATTCCAAGGATCTTTTAGTTGCTCCTCCCCACTATCAGGTATTCACAATGGAATTCTATGCACCAGAATTGACCAAAAACTTGCAGGGGAAACCTATTTTCCCCGAGAAGACAGTAGCGCAGTCCCACCGTAGAATGGATCGTAATTTGCTGAGGGGGCCTCTCTTTGTCTGTTGTCAGGCATTTGGTCCTCAACCACAGTCCTCACGGCTCCAGGTGCACATGAACCTCTCTGCTGGGGACACTGTTTTTCACGGTGTTCAGGCCTCCAAACCTCCAACACGTCCAATCAACTAGCCTTCTAGTCAGAGAATTCACCAACTTAGGAGGTGGGATTCCCAAAAGTCTCTTTTGCTCAGCCAGTATCTCTGATTGCGGAGTCCTAGGGGTCTCGAGCGGCACTTTAAATGTTTCAAGTTCAGTATGCACTGTTGCGAGGACCACCACCATCTATTCTCTTACCTCTATAACAGCTGCAGTCAGCCGCGTGAGCAATGAAATGGTCTCAGGCCAGCAGGTCTTAGGTGGCCAAGCCAGCATCTGGAAAGGCCTTGACTACCAAGCACCACAGGGCTCTTCCAAAGTCTTGCTCAGATTCTCCCTTTTCTCTCCTTCTTTTGAAAAAGATAGTTCTTTCTCAATCAGCATAACTGGTAGGCTCATGGGACTGTTCATGGCCTCTAGCAGAGCTATAATTTTGTTTGATCTCAGACCCCAAGCCCCCTGATATACTTCACGGGCTTTTCCCCATAACCAAAGTCCCATAAATCTTTGCTTAGCTGCTGCATCCCATTCACTCAACTAAGCTGCAAGTTCAAATTGTTCCAACCAATCAGTCCACTCCCGGTTCTCTTCGTTGAAGGAACCAGGCATGAAGGCAGATCATCTCACACCTTCCCCAGCCCAGGTTACCTGTGAGCTAGTGGCTCCCCGTGGTTGGGACATGCTTAATTTTAGTTGTAACACAAAAGAACAACATTTCACACAGTAAGAGTTTTTCTTTTACTCAACAAACTTGTTACCAGTGAATCCCACCACTGCCACCAGTCTGTGATAGAGCCCATGACAAGGCATGCCCGGGCTGTACATGTGGCACTGTCACCACCTTTGGTAAACCGATGTGATCCGGTAAAATTTCAGTTCAGGGGCGAATGCTGAAGACATTCCAACTGACCAAGTCACATGGGCTTCAGCTACTGGTGGTCTCGGTAAGGAAACCACTAATTTCTTTACCACATGTGGAGTCAATAACCAGTCAAAGTTTAAGTGAATAATACAGCTTTATTAACAAACGACTAATTTCTCTACCACATGAGGAGTCTGTAACCACATGTGGCATCAATAACCAGTCAAAGTTTAACTGAATAATGCAGCTTTATTAACAACTGACCACCAAGAAGTGACCAGAAGGAGAAGGGATCAGATCAGTTCCAGTAGAGTAGCTTCTTCTTGCTGCTTTTACATTGCTTCTTGTGGATTTTACTTGGTAGAAGGTTATTTCTTTTCTTCTTACTGCTTCTAAGGGGCTAGCAGGGTATTGTTTTGGGGCTGTTGAATTTTGAAACCTATTTTGGTGGCTAAAAGTGGGATAATTTGTTTGATGTTTCACTGTGTAGCAGGCTGCATTTGTGGAGGCCTATTTCTTCTGATTTAAAACCTATTTGATGTGATTTTATTGGGGCTGTTCTTTGAATTGGAGATCTATATCTTCTAATTTCAAACCTATTTTGATGTGTTGTTGGTGAGGCTGTTAGAATTGGAGACCTGTTTCTTTTGGTAGCAAATTTATTTTTTGTGCTTTGAGTGGAATTGCGATTGCTTTTTGCTGGCTTCACTAGCTGCAAAGTTTAGTGCAAAGTGGGGGAAGGGTGCTAATGGTCTGACCAGGGGCCTCAGTTACCTGGCTGTTTCTGGAAGGCATGGGCTTGTTCCATCCTCCCAGACCCTCACCTTACCTGCCTCAGATCTGTGATTTCCTTTATACCAGGAGTTTTGACTTCACTTCCCTAAACGGGCAAAGGATATGCACCTGTCATAGCAAAAGCAGACATCCAGGAAAGGAAAAGCAGCGAGTGAAGAGGTGACTGCTATCTCAGTGGAAGGGAAGTAACTGCAAATCAAGGAACTTTCATTGTTACTTCTTGCATTGCTATTTGCATTGTGGAAAGGAGAAGTAGGAGTCTGAAGAAGGTTGTGCAATAGTTACTTAAAGTCTCTTTTTGGGTGTGGACAGGAAGGACAGGAATGTAAAAAGCAGTTCCTCAATCTATCTAAACGTGTATGACAAGGGGAGTAAGGGAAATTAAGAAAAGGAGAAGAATGTTTTGCACTGATAGAGGGGGAGAGGGGAGACTTGGAGGAGTGTTTGGTATCCTGCAGCTGGAAAGGGTGGGGGGGTTGCTGGTGGGCAATGACAGCAATGGGTAGGGTGGTAGGCTGCAACAACTGTGGTGCACCAATCTTTCTAAAAATTACCTGGAGGGTGGGGGGATGTTTAGTGTGCAACCACATAGAGAAACTTAGAAAGGAGATTGAGAGTCTGCAGGACGAACTGAGACAGGCAAGGCAGACTGGAGGCAGGTTTAGCCCAATACTGGATGGAAGGAGGAGGGGTGATGAGGGAGGACAATTTGAGCCAACAGTGGTGAGGAGAGGGTCAGAAGAAGAGCAGCGGAGACAAAAGGGCCAAGGCCAGGAAGAACGATTGCCAGGGAAACTAGGTCAGGAGACAAAAGACAAACGGAAGGAGGAGACAGGGGCTTGTGAGGGGAAGAGAAGAAGTGGCAACAATCAGGGAGTGGAAAGGAGGGAGCAGGTTACTATGAAGAGAGAGGAAGCGGGCGTTTCTGAAGGTTCTTCAGAAAACAGTTTTGCATTGCTAGAGGGGAAGGAGGAGGAATGAGGTAATGCAATTGGAGGAGTAATTGATAAATGCCTGGACCAAACCAGAGTGGGGAGGAGTTCTGCTGGGAGAATTGCAACAGAGACAAAAGGGGGAAATAATGTGCAGGAGGAAGAGGAGGAGCCGGGAATGAGAGATGGAGATGAATGGAAGCAAGCAGTGAGTAAGAGGGGTGGAATCTTAGTGCTGGGGGACTCAATACTAAGAGGAGTCAGGTGGGGTAGCAAGAGGGAGAGGCATAGTCGCATTTGGATGGAGGCCATGCCAGGAATGACAGCGGAAAGGGTGGGACAGTCTGTTCTAAATATGCTAGAAGGGGTAGGGACAAGCCTCATTTAATTATACATCTTGGGACGAACAACCTGACTGACGAGACAGTAGATATACAGTAGTCCAGAGGAGGTTTGAGGAACTAGGACAATTATGTGAGGGGGCTGGAAGATCAGTAACTTTTTCAGAGATACTTCCAGTGCCCAAGGCAAGCATAACAAGAAAGCTGAGACTAGAGGAATTTAATGGATGGCTAAGAACCTGGTGTTATGCTAAATGGTATGGGCTGTTGGGGGAGGGACCTGGAAGGACAATAGTCTTTATATCAAGGACAGACTACACTTGAGTGAGGAGGGAAAGAAAGTGTTGAAACAGAGGATGGAGGAGTACATAGAGGAAGTTGGGAATTTAAACTAGGAGTGGGGGGTGGCAAGTGGGCAAGAGACATGCAGAGACCACAGGCTGGGAAACCATATGAGCTTACCCCCCATAACAGGGACAAAGGAGAAATGGCAAGTACTATTGGTGATGCTAGTAAAGGAGGGCAGGATTGGCGGGGGAGAGGGTGGAAGTTGGTTACCCTTAATGCTAAGAGCCTTGGGAGGAAAACTGCAGAGTTACAGGTGTTCATGGCAGAGGGAGAGGTGGACATTGCAGCCAATCACAGAAACATGGACCACCCAATACAATGGCTGGGACCTGTCTGTACCAGGGTACAGGTTATTTCGTACGGACAGGGTAATTGGGAAAGGAGGGGGGGTGGCACTATATGTGAAGGAAGGACTAAAGTGTGCAAGGGAGGAAGGGGAGGAGGGTAGTACGGAGTCACTTTGGATGCAAATCCAGGATTTCAAGAATAGGATTCTCACAATGGGAGTGGTGTACAGGTCACCCTCTCAGATGGAGGAGTTAGACAGGGAACTAGCGGGACAGATCAGGAGGACCTGCGAGAAAGGTAGTGTGGTGATTGTGGGGGACTTCAACATGCCAGGAGTGGACTGCAGTACCCAAACAACCAGGAAGAGTAGGGAGCAGGTACTGCTGGAGGCCTTCCAGGACAGCTTCTTGCTACAAATGGTCAGTGAACCAACCAGGTTAGGGAATACCCTTGACCTTGTGCTGGCAAATAGGAAGTTTGTGACAGAACTTACGGTGGAAGAACTGCTGCCAGGGAATGACCACCACTCAGTATAGCTCACACTGGATATGGGCAAGGAAGGAGTGACATCTGGCACAAGAGTGCTGGACTTCAGGAGGGCTGACTTTGGGAGGATGGGGGAAGTGGTAAAAGTGTACCTGGCCAGAATTCAACCTAGTACGGACACTAACCATTGGTGGGAGCTCATAAAGCTGGGGATAGTGGAGACAACCAAAACCTTCTGCAAGACCCAGAGCAAGAAGGCTAGGGCTAAGAACCTGAGCTGGTTGAGCAAGGAGGTCATGGAAAAGGTAAGGAGTAAAAGAACTGCCTTTAGGAGGTACAAGAAAACAGGAAGGGGGGAGGACAGGGAGGCGTACCTGACGGAATCAAAGGAAGTGACACGGACAGTAAGGGGAGCCAAGGCATCTATGAAGCTCAGGCTGGCACAAGGCATTAAGAAGGGGGACAAGGACTTCTTTAGGTACATCAGAGAGAAAAGGAGCTGTAAGGACCACATAGTAAGGATTAGGAAGGAGTGGGGTTTGGTGGAAGCAGGGTGCGATAAGGCAGAAGTGCTAACTGATTACTTCTGTGCGGTATTTACTAAGGAGAAGAGGGGGGTGATACCCAAGAAGGGAGGAACGGCAGAAATGGGGGAAGGGGTGACAGATGGGGAAATCATGGAGAACAGAGTTCAGGAGGGTATGAAGGCACTGAGGGTGGACAAGGGGCCAGGCCCAGATGACATTCACCCCAGGGTACTGAAGGAGCTGGCAGAGGTACTTGCGGGACCTTTGGCAGACCTATTTAATGCCTCATTACACTCAGTGTGTGTACCTCGGGACTGGATGATGGCTCATGTGGTGCCCCTCCACAAGGTTCGGCAACTGCAACTGTAATGCCATGGATCATTTGGGCAGTGTTCTTCTAACCATGTTGGACTTGTCCCTGGTGAAGCTGTGGGTTGGGGGTGGAGAGAGATGGCGCAAGACTGGGGTGCGGCTGGCTGCCCCAGCCTGCTGTTTTACAGACCGTCTCTCTGTGGGTTCATCTGTCTCATTTTGGCTTTTCTGGTTTGGGGGAGGAGGGCATGGTGAGGACAACCAGTACGGGCGTATGCTGACCAGGCGGCAAGTTTCACAAGCACTTCTCTTTAAAGCCCGCATATTAACTGTCTTAATGACTAAGCTTTTCAAATAAAGACAGTGTCTGAATCTTTTATTTAAAAACTGTCTTGTGTTTCAACCACCAAAAATTCTGTCGTAACTTGCAACTGGGGATTTCTCTGCAGTTCATGGCACTGGCCAAGTAGGATCAGTATTTTAAGGAAATGTACAGTGCACACTTGACTGCCTGCACTGCCAGCTTGTTCCTTTGGAGCTGATCTAACTAAAACTGAAAGCTCTGAAAACTAGCTCCATCCCATTTACTGCCCACTGGCAATTTCACCTGGCTAGAGCGATGGGGCGATAACAGCACACCCAAACCCTTAAATGCACTTGTTGCGCATAATCCAAATTTTAATTAAAAAAACTTCTAGCACTAAGACTTTCAAAGCTAACCCATTCTAATAATAATTTATTTGAAAAAGGTCAACTTCAAACAGGGCTAGAAATGTATTTTCCTTTTTTTAAATTACAGGCAACATGGGTTTCACGGCCAATACAGCTTGACACATACAGAATAATGCATGGGTGTGTTTGTGAGTAGCCAGAACTTTATACTCACCTGAGGTGTGTGCTGCTACATAAACCCTGATAGTGAAGCTCGAGGGGTTTGAAAGCATCACACACCAAGGGTGTGTATAAAATACTGGATTACATCCACACACCAACCCATGTTTTATTTTTTTATAACTGCTGGTCCCAATGATAGAATAAAACTGTTATCTGTCACTTGGGGGCTGTCCAGTCAGAGAAGCTCACATCAATTGGGATGAGGACAGTGCTCAACTGTACATGGAAGGGTTTGGGGTCAGCTGCTATCTACCTGCACAGTAAGGGCATATGAGTACGGGAGAGAGCTGTGGCTCTGTCAGGCATCCCGTGGAGTTTGTGCTGTGGGCTGTGAGAACTGCGCATTTAACTGACAGCTCTCTATTACACATTGCTGACTGTAACAGATAATTACAACATGATTAAGAGTGTATTAAAAGTGATGACCAGCAAATACGTCAGCAAACATAAATACACTTTTAATTAATAACATTATGGTCACAAGTGTATTAATGTATACTGTCACATAAGACAAGAAGCTGCAAAAGGGATATATGTGCTCACGATCCAAAGGCAGGCAGCACAGTCAATGCAGACTGGGCACACAGTAATCGTGCGGATATTTGTTCGAGGCACCTAACAAAATGTTGCTGCACTAGCACCTCTGCACAGAATTCATAGCTTTGTGGCATTTTTTCCAGTTGGTGAGTGCACATGCTATGGTGTTTGTGCTGACATGTATTGACACGTGCATTCATATGAAGTTGATCCTGTATCCATGCCACGGCAAATGTTTCATGATGCATTGCCAAAAATGAGAAAATGACAATTTCATACATAGCTGGGGCCAAGTATGAGGAAGATACTAGTGGCATTCCATCAAGAACACCACCTTATTTTTCCTAGTTGTTAAAAGCATCTGTTTGCAGTCTCGCAAAGTGTGTCAACTTTCCATCTGAAAAATCTTATTTTTCTAGTCCTAGTTGGAGGGAAGTTGTAAACTGCTTTCAAATAATATATTTTTCTTGGAAGGGACCACAAAACGGAGATATGAAATCACTTGTTCTTTTTTGAAGGATCCCTTCACAGATGTATCAGAAGAATGGATAACTTCGTTATTCAGCAGTGTCACCCAGTGGTCAGACATACGCTGCAGATTAATTTCATTCTCTTTATTTTAGACAGTGGACAGTATGTTGGAACCATGTGCAAACCAACTTGCAATTAGTTTAGTGCTCCCAAATTAATGCAGGCATGTGTTGTAGTAAGTATATTCCAACAGGTACAATGCAATGCTGTCAAGCACAAACAGTTTGCACATACAGTGAGAACAATGCAAAAACCAAACTGGAGTCCATACACAAAACACACCTTTGGCTACACTCGTAAACCACCTGACCGTGCCCCAAATCTAATTAAAATGGCCAAACTTAAGTGTCAGTTGTCCGTTTGTAAGCACAGTTTGTGCTTTAGTATAAAACAAAGCAATTTAGGAAAATAAAATGCAAATGAAACTACTCCTCATTTAAGGCACTAACAACAATTTAACATCTAATTGTGATTTGCATATAATTGTAAAGACATACCCCCATTCAAAGAGGATCAATGTTTCAACAACAGACAGAAATCCAAAGACCTGATGCGCCAGTGCTGCAGGCATGTGGACTGTTAACGCCAAGTAGATCGTGGCTGAGTATGTTCAGCAGGGACTTTCATATTAAGATGAATATGGGACACACAGTGGACTGACTCAGAATATGCCATTTATCTTCACATGTGAGGGTGCAGAACAAGAAGTGATAAACAGTTTATTCTTAGTAAGGCTATGGTGTGTCCAGTTTATACTATGTATTATAAACTAAAACGTTTAGCGTGTTTTATGGAGATTTAACTGTTTTAAGGCCAGCTCACTGGTGCAGTGGTAGCACTACCACTTGCGATGCTGGACACCTGGATTCAGGAATAAGTTTAGAGTGTTGGAGGGCCAGCCGGGGAAAGAGGCTTGAGTGTCCAACGGACAGCTCGCCTCCTCCAGGGTGAGAGCATGCAGAACTCTGGCAATAGTGTGCCTCCTGGCGGCAGTGAGCCTGGAGCCTCAGCAAGTGCCAGGATTAGTGGGATGCAGCAGATGTCAGTGTAACCCCTAGGTGGCTCTATCCCAAGGGCTACTACCTCTGCCTGAGCAGGTAGTAGCAGGTTAAGGGGCCTGAGTTCTGAAACGGGTTCCTCTGCCCGGAGGTCAGGGTTGGTAGTGATCAAACTAACCTGGGCACAGCTCTCCGGGACACTGTAACTCCCCTCTTTCCCTTCTAGTGGCCTGAGCAATATACAATAATCACTTTCACAGTACCCCTTGTACACCATACCAGTAATCACACTGTTTGCACTTACCACCAGGGCTGGTTCCTCTGGCTCGACCCTGGGGACCCGTTGTAAAACAAAGTTATGCACAGTAAATAGCAACAGTATAGTACTCTTGGCACAAATTGGAACCACAGTCGGGTTAAATGCAGCAAAAAAAGTCAGATCTGATTTATTCAGGGGACTTGAACAAGGAAGGGGCATAATCAGGTTGATTGGCTTAAAGGCTATATTAATCGAACAGTTATGCCTGCACTTTAAGTCCCCACACAGTCACACACTCTGGGTACCCAGGTAGGAAAATGGTGGGCTAGCCAGGAACATTGCAGCTGGTTGGGGCCCTGTGATGGAAGAAAGCAACATGAACAACACACACTACTTGTAAATCAGAGCCGGGGGCTCAGTTTGTGAAAGAGAAAGCAACAAGACAATCAGATGACTGCAGGTTGTTGAGCTGGAGTACCTGGGGGAAGCGGGGCCCACATGAATCACCGAGGCATCGTTCCTGTTCAAGTGTTGAGCAGGGGGCTGATCCCCAGGCAGGTCTCTCGTCGATGGCGTTCTCTGTGCAGTGAGTAGTCAGGCTGGGCCAGTGTGGCAAGGCCCAGGCCCAATGGAGATGATTTTGGATTCAGTCCACGGGGCTGGATGCAGCTTCCAGCAAGCAGAATACAGTTCAAACCACAGTGGGGAACCAAATCGCGACCCACTAGCAGCACACAGCACATTTACATGTAAGAAAATTCTAATGCAGCTTCCAGCAAGCAGAATGCAATTCAAACCACAGTGGGGAACCAAATCACGACCCACTATAAGCACATAACACATTCACATGTAAGGAAATTCCACTGTGTCAGGCAAAAGGCTCTCCGGTCGCAATTACAGGCCACTGCACAATCCGGGAGTTCAGAGGTGGCTGGAAGTCCAGACAGGCCGACTGCATTCGGCAAATCTTCGGTCTTCTTCAGGTAGGAGCCTGGTCACAATTCAGTGGCTTACTTTGCTCTTCAAGTTCGGATTCAGTCCGAAAAAGGCACAAGTTCCCGCTCACGGACAGCAGGCATGCAGGCCAAAACTCAGGCCTTTCCACAGTTCTCCCGCACAAATCCAATATGGATTGCTACTCGAACTATCTCGAGCTGTTACTTCTTCACTTCCCAACTTAGATCTAACTGAAACTGCAAGCAGTTTGGGACTTCCCCAAGATCCAAAAGGTTTGGTTGGCTGATCTGTCTGTCAATCACAACAAGGGCTCCCCCTCCAGGTTATTTTAGGTGCAAAAAAGCCCAGCACTACAATTTCTACAAGTTTTGACCCCACCAGGCCCCTGTAGGCAGGCTCCATTTTAGAGTCCTAAATGTACTGATTGCCCATTTCGGCAGTCCAGGACCAAGATATGAAAATTACGTACTAACCGTAATTCTTGATCTTCTCTTGTATCTTCACCATTCATTACTGCTTAGGTGTAAGCCGGGCGCTATATCCGCAGGCTTTTTTTTTTTTTTTAAAAGCTAGTACTAACGCGCCGCCCTCGAGTGATGTCATGCGTGAGGGGCCGTTGTTAGCGACCGACTCCTCCTCCAACTCAGTTCTGTGAGCCAGAGAGGCAAAAAGAAGCATAGAAAGAGAGACAGCGAGGCAAGGTAGCAAGGGATAGCAAAGTAAGGAAGAATGAACTGAAAAGGAATAAGCCGATGGAGAAAGGACAGAGGAGATAAGAACATTCTAACCTAGGGATCATGGGCCTCCTTACCTGGGCGACTCTAGGAGGAGAGAAGGAAGGAGAAGGAATGAGGAAGAAAGAAGAAGAAGAAGAAGGAAGAAAGATGGGATGTTGAAGAGACCAGAATGCCTAATGAGCATAGTTAGCTGAAAAGCTTAAGGCTCGATTAGCAGGAGCAAGAATCCCGGTGATAGGGCTGAACAGAAGGTTCACCGAACCATGAGACAGACTCAGAAGGGCATAGTCCTTGACCTCAACATGCCATGGTCCTTGATCCTAACCCGGCTCCTGGCCGAGAAAAGGCCTTAACTGGAGGACACCGAGTAGGAAAGGATAAATCCTAGGCAGCATGTAAGAGCTGCTCAAGGGTTTAGAAATAAAATCTAGGCCTTTCAGGCGGTTTATAGGTATTGAAATGGAACTCAATCGGACTTGCCAAGGCAGGGCCAGAGGCTTAGACTGGCGAGAATTGGTCATGGTTAGCACTGCTTTTCTGCAAAACTGTCCAAGAAGGACACTTGAAGGGAAAATAATTAACTACATTATTATAAGAAAGAATTTTTCTTTTATTTCTTTCCCCCTTTTTTTTTTTTGACAGAGCATAACTTGCAGGCTTTAGGAGCATGACCCTATAAGCCAGGGATTGCCTTTCAGCAGTCGGAGAGAGTTCCCTCAGTTTTTTTTTTTTTTTTTAGAAAGGGAAAAATAATCGTACCCGTTCCTCTGCTCTGCAAGGCAAGAATAAAGGGGGTTGTGATTCTAGGGCTTAAGAGCTGGTAGCAGGGAATTGCGGGACTAAAACTGTATAGACAGAGTCAGGCAGGAGCCCCCAGGAGTATCTGGAAAGGTATGGCAAAGAGATAGGTGTGCAGCCTGATCACCACACCGCAATTCTAGCAAACGGCCCAAGAATCTTAGAGTAAATAATTTTCTGGATTAGAATTAAGGCCCCCTTAAAAATTTTTTGTTTTGTTTTTTTTTGGAAAAATTGGAAAGTAATTTTCCTTTTTTTTTTTTTAAATATTTTTATTATATTTGCAGAGAGGAAGGAGGCAGGAGGAGAAGCCACAGGAGGAGGCCACTGGGGGATGGTGGGCGGGGTCAGTAATGAATGGTGAAGATACAAGAGAAGATCAAGAATTACGGTGAAGTGCGTAATTTTCATATCTTCCTTGTCAATCTTCACCATTCATTACTACAGTGAGTACCAAGCTCCTCTTCCCCCGAAGGGGGAAGGGGTAAAAGACCCTGAGGGAACAAGACCCCCAGCCTCCTGTTGGTGAGAAACAGAAGGGGAAGACCCTGGCTTATTCACAGAAGCCTAAGTGGGAGAAGAGCTAGGAGGTGCCTCCCGAGGATGAGGAGACGGAGAGAGCCCCTGCAAAAGCCTCCTAGCTCTAGAGGAGAAGAGACGGGTCCCCCGGAAGGTGGAGCGAATCACCCTACGCCGGGCCAGGGGTGACAACCTTGAGAGATGAAGCCATGCCGTCCGCCTAATGCAGATCGCTGTCCCCGCAAGCCTGGAAGCCACCTCAGTGGCGTCGTAAGATGCCCTTGCTTGGTGTCTTGCCAGCTCCAGGCCTACCGCGGAGAGGGCAACGGCTTGTCTGGTTTGCTCCGTTATCAGGCATTGATGCCAAAAGCTGGGACATCATCGACCACAAATGCCGGTTGTAGGCAGCATGGTGAGCCTGATGTGATGCAATACAGGCAACCGCACGAGAAGAAGAGAATACTCTTCGCCCCCAACGGTCGAACTGCAGAGAGTCCGGATCCGGTGGGCGGTCGTGTGCCAGGCAGCGGCGCCCGGAAGGAGTGTCCAGGTAGACCAAACCAGAAGGGGGGTTGGGAAGGGTACCTAGAGACTCCGAGGGTGCACAATACCTTCGCTGACAGTCAGCCGGGGTTGGAGAAGAAGCGGCTGGGGACTGCCAGGACCGGATAGACGCCTCCTGGAAGGGGATAGGCCAGGAAGGTACCACCAAATGCTAGGCACTGAATTCACCGAGGAACTCACGCGTCTCCCGTTCGGTATTGTCTCTCCGAACATAGGAAATCCTAAGATCCCTCACCATCCTCGAAAGGAAACGCTGATATTCCGTGAAATCAGCATCGGAGGAGAGATGAGCAGGGGGTTCCTCTCCCTCAGAGGAGGGAAACGAGGATGGTGGGGAGCTGGAATGCCCAGAAGACTCTTGCGGCGGTGGGGAGAGTCGAAAGACCCGCTCATGCATGTATCTAACATATGAGGGGAAGGCTGCCGCAGAACCTCTGAACTGCTCCCAAGATAACGGACCCATAGGACCGACATAGCCTGGGAGCGGGGGTGGTGGAGGCAGAGAGATGGGAGAGGGGCACCTACAAGGAGGCAACAGATCTCTGCCAGGGCTCTGGAATCCAGGGAACGGAGCCCTAGCTGGAGGGGTCCCGGACAGCAGACCAGGCCGCAAAACGGAACTCTGGGGAAGCGGAGCCTGGAAGAGCCCAGGGGGAGAACCTCCTGTGACGACATCGGACTGCATGGATCCAGAAGGGCAGCCAGAACAGCGCCGCTGGAGGGCACCCTACAGCCCCGGAGGAGGGCGGGCTTGGGCGCTACGGCTCCTGGCCACCCCCCTCGAGGTGGCCAAAGAAGACCGAGGGCCCGATCCTCTGCCCCTCAACCCCTCGGACTCTGAGAGGGCCCTCCTCCTCGACAGCAGCGTCCCCCTATCCCCAGAGGGGGCAACAGCACCCTGGGGGGTAGCTGTCACCGGCCCTCCGGAGAGGGGAGCCTGCCCCTCTGTCACACCCACGCCTCCCCGCCTGGGAACCCCGGCCACCCCCAGCCGGGGAGCCCTCAGGAGAGGACGGAAGGGGGGACAGAGGGAGGGGCCCGCTGTGCCGCCTGGTACCTCTAGCCACAGGGGACCCAGACTCCGAAGAGTGGGGGTGCCAGGATGGGTCCACGTCTGAATCATCGTCCTCCGAGGAGGACGAGACCAGCTGGACCTCGATGCTGGCCACCCCAGGGGTCCCAGAGGCAACGGCGCCGCGAACGGCACCGGTACTAATGGCGGCGCCGCTCGCCCCCCCAACGCTGGCAACAGCCAGGCCCGACTCCCAACCACCCACAGCGCCGCAGGACAAAGCGGCACGCCTCGTGCCGGAAACCGAGCTGGCGCCGAAGGGAAGCAGGCCAGCGGGCTCAGGCGAAGGCGGCTACTTTAACGGCGCTTACCATGATCACCGGGCGCCGCCGGTCAGCGCCGATCCAAAGTAGCGCACCAACGCGCTGTTCGATCACCGCGCTGATCCAAAACGCGCCTGAAAGTCGGGCGCCGAGGTCCACCAGTGCCAGGCCCAGAAGTCGGTGGCCTCGACACGGGGAGCCTGCACCTCCGAGGAGGTGACTGCCGAGGCGGTGTCGGCGTCGCGGCCCCGGGAGGGACTACGACGCTCCCCCGACACCGCAGAAGGGGCCTCCTCCTCGGCAAGAAAAGACGAGGAGACCCCCTCCTCCTCGGACCGTATAGGCCGGGAGGGACCCGGGAGAAGGGCCTACAGACGTTACCTGAGAGTCCCTCGTGTGACATCGTCCCCCGAAGGTCGGCGGGGCCTTGCTGAGCTTGAACGCGCGGACTTCGAGGACACGGCGGTCCATGGAGAAACAGGCGTCGCACGAATCCATATCATGGTTGGGTCCCAGGCAACGAAGACAGACGTCATGCCGGTCCGAGATGGAGAAATGCCGGCCACAGGAGCACTGACGCATAGGGGCGCGGCCCGTCTTGGAAAAACGCTTAGCTCCGGAACCGGACATAACGCGAAACTATTGAGAGAAAAACAGTAGGAAACACACCCGGCGCCGCTTTAGAAAGAAAAGGAACAGTCTTACCGGTTGGCGTCGAGTGTGCGGGAAAAATCAGGAGTCGTGACGCAGTTAGCAGAAGAGCGCTTCGTGACAGGTGCTGCCTCGCCGGCGGGAGAAACAGAACTGAGTTGGAGGAGGAGTCGGTCGCTACTAACGGCCGCCCCTCGCGCATGACGTCACTCTCGAGGGCGGCGCCGTTAGTACTAGAATAAAAAAAAAAAAAGCTCCCGTGACAGGTGCGTGCCTCCGGCTTACACCCAAGCAGTAATGAATGGTGAAGATTGACAAGGGAAGATGATAGAAACAAACAGAACTGGCCATGATGCAAAGAAGGCAGGTTAGAACAAACTGCAATATTATTACTACTCTAACAAATGATCAGCAAACAAGCATATCTTCTAACAGAACTCCCTTTTAGATTAATCATGACTGCAATCCAGGCAGCTCTTAAAGAGACAGTACACAGAGGCTATATAGGCACTCTCTGGCAATCACATTTAAACTGCAAAAATGCAGGACACCAGCCTGGCAGTGAGCATTTAGACGCGCTCAAGGAAGACTTTTCAGGAACCCCCATTTGTAGGGGGGTTACATCAGCACATTAAACATGAGTGTGTGCATGATATTCTAGGACATTACTGCAAGTAAGCTCCTATTAGGGGAAAGCAGATCACCCCATTGGCTGGGTAGGTGATGCTGCTCCGTACCACCATGCTCACAACTGGACTCTGCCCTCCTGGGTCCTGCAATTCAAGTGGCCTTCACCTCCACCTGGCCCTGCCCCATATGTTATGCAGAAAGAGTTTAAATGCAAGGATTTGTTCTTTCCGCTCCTTTTCTGTCTCTTCTCTGTCTGGTTGCGCAACCAAATTTTCTTGTGAGATCTAGGAACTGATCACTCCGATGGTTTTGCAATTCTTCACCTCTTGCAATCTCTCTGCCTTCCCTTGTAATTCTGTATTAAAACTGTATACAGTTTTACTGTTGAAATGATTGCAAAAAGCTATTTGGAACTCAAGGGGTTAACCTGAATTGCAGTTTTTAAGCCTTCTGCAGAGATGTAAACAACAGGCCAATTCTGGGTCACTATATTCTTTTTGCTTCACCTGCATTGAAGCTAACAAGAAAATTCTGTAAACGTACAAGAACATTCTATGAGAAGCAAGCTCTCTTAACGAGGTTCCCAGGCAAAGACTTATAATAAGGGCAGCAATGCTTTTGCTAGCAAGACAAGGAGAGTGCAAAACTGAGATTTGACATTAAGAAGAATCACTCCGAAGAAGGACTTTGTTTTCTCTGTTTGTACTGCCTTTGTAAATAGTTATACTCAACAAATTTTAATTTTTTATTTTGCTGTTATCACTAATAATAAAACATTCACTGCGAATTTTACAACTGCTTCTGGTCATCCTATGCTTCCTGACCTGTGTCTTGACGACAGACTGAAGTAGGGGAATGTCGAGGAGCTGAAGGCGACACCACCGGGCGGGGGGGCAAGCTGAGGGGCTACCTGCAGGTGATATGCGGTTGGACCAGAGGAATCGGGGTCTAAGGCAAGGGAGACTCTCGGTGGGGTGGGATCAGGCACTGGAAGACAGCCAAAGGAGGTCCCAGCCAGTGAAGTAAGGAGGGATAAAAAGAGTTGAAAGAAAAGATTTAACTGTTTCTGTTTGATGTTGCTGCTCTGTTCTGAGTGCAGCAGAGGGCTTTATGATGCCATCAGGCATTGTTTAAAAAATAATATACTATAAATATGAACTATTGAAATATATGTGTTTTAAAATACAGCATGTACTGTACCTTCTCTCTCGCAAACTGCTTGATTTCAGTGCTTTAGCATGCAGTGATAATATACTCCATGGACCAGTCATTTTATAGGGCACTTTAATAGTGACTGATATGGTTCATGCTTTTTGCGTGATCCTTAACTAGGGCCACCTTTTTTTCTGCAGAAATGGAAAAACCTGGATTAAAAATAGAATTTGCCATTTTTAAATATTATTTAGAGTAATTTTTTGTACAAAAAAATATTTGAACCATATTTGGTATGATTATTGTGTTACCCCCCCCCCCCACACTGTGTGACACATTTCTAGTTCAAAACATGCTGATCTGCACTCAGTTTTTTTTTTGGGGGTGAAGTTGAAAAGAACTGATTTTAAGACTATGTAAAATAAAACTGCCCATGTTTGAAAATGGAAAACAACAGCCTTACTTAAAGCAGTAGTGCAACTAAATTGGGCAAAAAAAACCCAAAACACTACTTTTTTTGAGGAGGCAGTATAGCGTAGTGGTTACAAACAACATGGGTTAAAAAAAAAAAAATGAATGAGCTGTAACGTATGACAGTGACGTCATTAGTCTAGTAAGATCTGACAAATCCTGTCTGGTCTGGGGCAGCCAACTGGGAAACAGAAGACTCCAAACAGTGGTTAAACAACATGGCAAACAACTCAGAATCCATGTGAAGGAGGGCGATAGGCCGATAGGAACCACAATACCAAAGATTCTATCCAGCATTTGGAATCATAGAAATAATAGCTTCCAGCCACAATGGGGAAAAGGCGTTTCCCCCAAATTAAATTAAATGCCCCCCATCAGGGCTACTACCAAATGGCAAGGGCACTTACCAGAGTCGAATAACAATCTAGGAAGAGAGTTCCTTGGCTGGGAAAAGTGCCATGAGCTGTCGTACTTTGTTTCGACTCAGGGATTTTTGGAAGATGAAGGCCTTCCAAGTACATTGTCAAGTCCTCCGAGTAAGTGCAGTGTTCCCCATTCATTATTTTTGCTCGGTGGGCCACCACCCTATATTTTTTTTTACCACCACTCTATATTTTTTACCACCACCCTATATTTTTTTGCCACCACCCTATATTTTTATCCATTACTGATTGTTATAAAATCCTCCAAAATTGTCTTTTATTCTTATCCTTTATTGCACTACTACCCCTGTTCTGATACCAGTCCACTATATTTTACTTAAAATCCACTTATGCACATGTACAGTGCATATAAGAGGTCCAGAAAAATAATGCACCTTTGGACTCGACCATCACTGCCACCACCCTATATTTTCAGACAGTGGGGAACCCTGAAATGGGGACCTCACTAGCCTACAGTTTCTCACAGAACATAGCAAGTGCCTGAGCAAAGTCTTGAGTAGGGGAGGAATACCAAACTTTCGGACATAGGACGCTGTATTTTTAGTACATTAGCTTTGATCATCTGAGCCTGCGAGGTGGTATGCTAGTAGTCTGGTCACGCAAGGGCCCACCTCATAGAATTTCTGTCTCAAGTACCTCAAATTCAGTCCCGCTTTATCGTTTCGCAGCTTATTCCATTCTGTCAGCCACCAAAGAGACATCACGCACTGAAAAGAGACTGCAAGATTTCAGAGCCATTTACTTACAAATTGAATTTTGCTTAGGCAGGCATCAGCACATACAGCCACTACCGCAAGGCAACCTGGCGATTTGCCCATTAACAAGCAAAGCACCAGCAAGTGTCAGCACATACACAGCCGCTACCTCAAGATGGCATGTGCTTCACTTGTTAATGGGTAAAGTGCTAGGGCACCTTCCAGTAGTGGCTGTATCTGCCAACACCTGCCTAAGCAAAATAAAATTTGTAAGCATATGACTTTAAAATCTTGGAGTCTCTTTTCAGTTTGCACAGCCTCTTTCTTGGTTGTGGAAGTATAGGGGTCAATCAGCCTCTGCGGTGGCACCTGCACACCAGAACTGAGTGGTGCAGGTCTATTTGACTAATTTTTTTTTTTTTTTTATTCGGTTCTGTCCAATGACAAACAAGAGATTAACGGACCCTAAATAACTGCCATTCCAGCATCCCACAGCTTTTTTTTTTTGGGGGTTACCGAATTTGATTACTGGTGAGTTAGGTATCCCATTCCTATTTACTGACATCCTGTAGTCAGGTTCTGTCAACAAAGAGGTGCTGCACCCAGTGACAGCACTGGGGTGTTTAAAACATGGGTGAAAGTGGACTCAACTGGTGTAAAAATTTAACTCAAACTAGGAACCTAATGGGTCAAAAATGAATCGAAGACAAAAATTTCCACACATCTAAGAATTGTTAGACCTGTATATTTTACAGTTCATGTTCCCGTCCTTTAGAGATTGTTATAGAGCATGTGAATTACTTTGGACCAAGAGACAAGATAAAAGAGGTTATTTGTAGTCCGATTTCAACTTTTGCCTTTTTGGTATATTAGCATTGTTTTTGGTTGCACCACCATCTAGAGGCCAGACACTGCCATCACAGATCAAAAGGCAAGCTATACAACTGTATGATCAGAAATATCACTAGTTAAGAAAGTATAATTCACCACGCTCCCAAAGTCAGTATCAAAAAGTTTCCCATAATTAAAGTGCACAAGAACCCCTAGTTGAGGAATAATGTGGGGTAGTAACATGCCAAGGGATACAGTCCTTGCAAATTAATATAGAGGCATGAAATCCCAAGATGCTGATGAAAGTACCTGACAGACATCCGAAGCCTTGAGGTTAGCTGTATCTAAACATGGATTATGTAAAAGATTACAGTTACCCCCCCCCCCAAACACACACACACCCATCAGCTAACTTATCCAATAAGAGAAAACTGTTTCGTAAGTCCATTTATTTCATTCCAGTAAACTGTTTTTAACATTTACCTTGTGATTTCCACAAACACTCGGTTAACAGTTAATCTGAAGTGTACCTGCCCTCCAATGGGGCCATAGGAGAGTTCCAGTTTGTTACGCTCATGATAGGCAAAACATTCTTCAGCAGCTGAAAACAGGATCTGCAAGATGTCAGGTCAATGGCAAAACCAGAGCTCTCTCTGCTTCAGGTATACACACATGGTAAAATACAAGCAGTGCCTTGCCTTAAAGGATCGTGGGGAACCCCCAGGCAGAGCCCATCTGTCATCTCAACCTAGTCAAAACAGTTCCCTCATTAAGTTGTGAGGGAGTAAGGTTTTAAACATGGTAATCTAACAGACGGACTTCAGAACAAAAAAAAGAGGGCTATCCACAAATATTACTGGAAGATGAAATCCCAAACTACAAAACAAATTCCCTAAACTGATAGCCACCTTCCCCCCACACCTCTCTCACTTCCCTTCCCTTCATTCTTCACTCCCTCTGCTACCCCATTCCCTTTGCCTAAGCTCTCTACCTTGCACGTTACCACAGTAAGTGATGGGTTTACAGTTAACAGCTGAAATCTCTCAATTGAGCTTATATTTTGTTCAATCACTTTAGTTTCTCTTGTAATTTACTGGTGTGGTAGAAGCACCATTACTTGGGTTGAGTAGGCACTTATGTCAAGCCCTGCTGTTTGCACTTGGTGGCCATCCCTGGACATAATAACCTGAAATGCAGCATGCGCTTACTTAGTGCCAGGAGTTCTGAATCATGTAAATTTGTAACGGCTGGGTCAGCAGTTTAAAAGTTCTAGAAGGCTGCAAATACATACAAAATATGGTTAGGAGCTTTTTCTTTTTTTTTGCTCATAAGTAGCACAAAGCTGACAAAACTGCTGCAAGTTGAAACCTGAAATTTTCAGGCTCGTTACAGTATGGCCCAGGGATGATATTCTGATAGGGTGCCTTTGCTGAAAAATATGTTGATTTTAAATGACTAAAAATAAAATGGTGCATTCAAGCATGTGCAGTTCATTCTTTTTACAAAATTTTTCATAACTGGAGTTATGTGAAACAGATACATGTCACTTGCAAGAGTAGGCACCCACTTTTATGAGATATGACCCCTGCTTTTGTGAGCCTCACAGGGCACTAAATTGGGGAAAACTAGAGAAACCTTTGCCCATCATAAATAAAAAAATGTGCTCTAAGTCAACTCTGTAGTCAGTGTAGGGTGTAATATTTGTTCTTCAAGTGATGTTTTGTTTAATAATTTTAAAGAATATTGTCTAAAATACTGATGATATTAAGGTGTTGTAATTCACCAAAGCAGACTCAGCTTTAGGGACTCACAAACCTACTTCTGTGGGGCTTATTACCAGGGAAATCCACTAATCCACCCAGCCATCTCCCCGAAGCCTGTATTACCATATGCCTACTCCCCACCACTCCAATTTCCCTCTGATCATGCTCCTTCTAGTCCCCTACTCTCCCTCTTCGTAAAGTGTTGATCCCCTTCTTTCTCTACCTTTAATCTATCTCCCTCCTGTGAGATCGATCATTGCCTTGTGCAGGCAGGATCTATAGCGCACAGTGGGCAACAACTTTACACCCTTTCCCCTATTTCTCCTTTTACTGCACACCCTCAGTCACTGCTAGAACACTGCGTTGTAGCGGCAGGGTCACGCAGCACACTGGTGGGGTACTACTCCCCCTACTATAGTTGATCTCTGCTACCCCTCCCACAACATCCTCCCCAACACCCCCTCTCTGCACTAATATATATAAATAACTCTCATTGCCTATAACCTGTGTCCTACCAGTAGGGCTGTCCAAAGCCCTGTCCAGATAGGGATAGCAGGACACTGCTAATTTCAACTCCCCTTGGATATTCCACCTACAATACCTCTCTTTCATCACCCTGCCACACTCTACCTCTCCTCTCCTCCTACCCCCCCTTCTGGTTAACATAGCCCAACACTGGCCTACCCTAACACTCAATTAAGCACATATAACCTACCCCTATACCCCTCTTATATGCACTTTAGTCCACCCTGTTATCTGTGTTTGCCTCAAAAATTGTGTTCTGGCTGCATCTCTCCGTAAATTTTATTTCCCTTCTTCCTCCGCAATTTCTCATTCCCTCCTTCCATTCTTTCTCTCGTTACTTCAATCACTGAAAATCTTGGATATCTATGTTACACTAATGGCTACCAATTACTACCGAGTCACCTTACCATCTAGTACTACATACTGTTACCAGGTTATTATATGTGTTCCAGTGTTATCAACTATTGCCAATTTGCTGTATGTGTCTTCATATCTGCTATACTTAACTGTTGCATTGCTAGCCAATGTTTTCCACCTGTAATCCCTCCTGCTCTCACTGTATGCAAATAAGCAAATTGTATTCCAACACTAACATTTCCCTGTATTCCATCCCATTGTTCCCTACCCCCCAGGTCGCACCGGGAGACGAGCAACTTGTTGCTCAGCATGCCTTCCTGGTGAAACATTTCAAGCAATAAAATAAATAAAATGAAAAGAACAGACAACTTTGTGCATCAAAAACAATATATTCTGTTGGATGCTAAAGTCTGAAACATGTGTGGCCGACAGTGTAGGGTGTAATGTTGATTCTGTGTTTTGGTTAAAAAAATACTGGATGCCGGGGGCCAGAGGATTGCGCATCCCAAGGGATGCTCTCCTCCTCCTCCTGGGGTGGGTTATCGGGGGTGCCTCGTGCACCCGATGCCCCTGGGGCCTGTGGAAACATGGGCTTTCATGGGCAATGGTGGCTCTTCGGAGCCGGGGAGGGAAGGACACTCTGGTGCTTGGTAAAGGCATACGTCAGCACGTCGTCTGCCTGGACGTACGTCCTTTGCACCAGCGTCCTCGAGGGTTAAGGGGAGAAAATGGGGAAAAAATAGTATACACCCCTGGCCCCTCGAGCAACAATGAAACCGGGGAAGGGGTAGCCTTGAATAGCCCAGGTGGACGGAGTAGGAGGGGTTAAAAGGCCTCCTCCGAAAGCCGTGGGAGCTGGGCAAGTCCAAAAAAAAAAAAAAAATACTGGATGTTACGAAAACAGGTCCTGCTTTTGTCACTCATGAACATGTCATCGTGACTCCCAAAGCATTGTGTAGTCAACAGTGTAATGATGTAATGCTGATTCTTCAAGTGTTATTTTGTGGACATGATAGAAACTTTCAAATTCCTCAAGGGAATCAACAGAGTCCAAGAGGGTATCATCTTTCAGAAAAAGAGATGTGCAAAAACAAGAGGGCACAATCTGAAGATACAGGGTACGGCTCAGGGCAACGTGAGGAAGTATTTTTACACAGAAAGGGTGGTGGACGCATGAAAGGGCCTTCTTGAGGAGGTAGTGGGGGAATTTAAGAATGCATGGGACCGACATAAGGCAATTCTAGTTGGGGGTAGGAGGAAGCAGGCTGTTGGTTAACTAGGATCTGCAGCTTATTCAATAGGTAGGGAAATGGGCAGACTGGGTGGGCCAAGCAGTCCTTATCTGCCATCAAAGTCTCTGTTTCTATGTATGTTAAAAAAACATATATATATATATATATATATATATATAGAGAGAGAGAGAGAGAGATCTTCAAAAAATATTAATGATGGGGCCGCCTGATGGCTCAATGGAAGTGTTTTGCATTTCCACATCAGCAAACCAGGTTCAGAAGCGAGCCCATGTCTGTAACAGTTGGGCAGCCAGGCTGGGGAGTGCTCCCAAGGGGAGCATGAGCCAGCCGGGAAGGGAGACAGCCTGGCTCCAGCACAACAGCAGCCCCTTGCAGCCAGCCAGTGAGCTTGCTCCTTTGTAAGGCATGAAGCCTGGCCACAGTGCGCTGCTGCTATCAAGGCTGACAGATGTTGTGCTGGCTGACTGGGGTGGTGGGAAGACCAAGGGAGAAAAAAGGAGGAGGGAAAACATTGAAGCCTGGGCTACATGAAGCCCTACTTGCTTCCTGCAAGATGCCTGGCCTAGAGTTGGATGAGTACCGGGGGGGGGGCCCCTCCCCCATGCCATGGAGGAGTAATCTGCGGGGACCATGGCCAGATAAGCCATGTGAGTGTGTGAAGACGAATGCCAGTGATGTGGGGGGGTGGGGTAGGCATGGCATCAGCCGCCCAGGTGTCCCTGAGGAGGAAGAAAAAATTAATATTTATATAGATATATATATATATATATATATATAGTATAGATGAATGATGTAGAGTGGGCTAGCCCAGTGGCGTGGAGGGCTGAGGCACTATGCCTTACCTCCTGCCATGCCAGTGACCCATGTTCATGGGGTAAGCGGGCTGCTAGGGAACAGCCACGGTGGGAGAGGATCAAGTGTCCGGACAGCTCTCCTCTCCTGGGGTGGTAGTGGTGGAGGAAGGGGGGGCGCAGGGACTGACATCAGTCTGACACTTAGTGGTGGCTGGGTGCCAGCACGCAAGACCCCTCAAGCAAGCAGGGGAGGCGGAACAGACAGCTGGCGTGCTGTGGGTAGACGTGTGCACAGCACAGACATTGCCGTCATTGAACGTTGCACCTATAAAGGAACAAGAAAAACAAGGAAATGCAGCCGGGCGAGTCGGATGACTGCCGACCCTCGCAGGCCCCACCCACAGCAGGAGCAGTCCTCTCGGAATCTGGATCCTTACTTGGCGGGGATATGGGGGTCCCCGCCACGGAAGGTACAACTGTAGGGGAAAAAGGGAGAAGTGCTTGCCGTGGTCGGAGGATGGGACTTGGGGGGGGGCAGCAATAATGTGGGCCGACCGGCCAGGAAGAATGTAATGTTAAAAAATAAGAAAAGTATGTAGAGTGAAGTGTGTCATGAAAACAGGCTCTGCCACTGCCAATCATTAATAAACTTTCTTGACTCCCAAAGTCACTTGCATGTGCATCTCAGTGCAGCTCCATTATGAGTCTCCCACAGGGCCACTCATGAAGCAAGGTACAGGACTGGCACAGTGCGCATCACTATGCAGCTCCATTAAGAGTATCCCGGAGGTTTATTTATTTAGTTTTTGTTGACCGGGCAGGTGCACTAGACAGCACAGCTGCCTATTTTCAGGCATGACCCAGGAGGTTACAAATATACAGATGGTAAAACAACAATGAGATACAAGGGATATAACAAGTTACAATAAGAGACATAATAAACCAAATACATATAGTCGGGGTAAACAATCAGAGGCCAGGAACAAGGCATAAAACTTGAGGCAGCAGTAGACAGTACAGTACAGTGGCAAAGGCAACGAAGGCCCATGTAACACGCCAAATAACAACCTCTGAGCAAAAACTAGGGGAGTAAGTGCTAAATAAAATAAACAGATTAGACACAATGTTTCAGGAGAACATGGAGGGGACCAGAGTCAGGGTAAGTCGCTAGGAGGGACAGGCAGTTGAGCTGGTGCACCCACCACATGTGCAGGGGGCACAGCAGGCCAGGAACTTTCGGAGTTCCAACTGAAAGCTACAGAGTTGTTTGGGTATTCCTGAGTGACAGCAGAAGGGAATTCCACATTTTCAGAGCACTGACAGAGAAGGTGTTCTCACCCATTTGTGTGTTTCTCTTAAGCTGGGCAAGGAGGGACTTATCAGATCTCAGGGAGTAGGCAGAGAAAGCAGGTTTTAGTAAGAGGGCCAGTTTATCTGGGAGGCAATGATGTTTTTTGATGAAACAGGTAGCAGTGTATTGCCGGAAGGCAGTTGGGACTAACCAGCCCAGGCCTGAGCAGAGGGAGCAGTAGTGAGAGAGCTTGGGTATCAACAGAGCAAAGTGGCAGATGTTGTTGTAGCAGACGTCCCACTTGTGGAGTAGTCCTTTACAGGATACTGGAAAGGCAATTGACCCATATGCCAATTTAGGTCTGAGTACCCCCTGCGCGATGGCCAGCCTCACCGTGGATGTAAGGCTAAGCCTAACTTTGTATGCCAGACCAAGGGGTTAGTCTGGTGCCACTGAGGGTTTAGGCCCTGGACGCCACACCTCACACTGTGCCAGCAACCCGGGTTCGGAGTCGACTGGGGGGGGGGAGGGGCTGGACTGAGCAGCCGCAAGGCAGCTCCCCTCTCCCGGGTTACTACAGACAGTGAGTGGCTAGAGTAGGGAGGGTGTTGCAGATTGCTGCATGCCATCCACGTGTGCTTGAGTCAGGTAGAATCCCAGGTGGAGGGAGGAAATATACCAGCTTGGCATACCCTCCAGAGCCTACAGTGCAGGAAGAAACCCTCGGCCCCTGAGGGGTGGGGAGGGGGTGGAAGAGCAGATGAGCCAATGGAAGGCTGCAAACTGCAGAGGGGCAAGCTTCCCCATGGCATCCAGGCATAGATAATCCTGAAGACCAACTCACCAGGGGCACTTGGCAAAGCTGGCAGGATAATAAGGGTGCGGCAGTCCGGTCAAAAGGTACTGTAAGCCAATAAGGGACTGCTGTTGATACTGAAACAGTGGGGGTACCAAAAAGCAGATGTTGTATCCCAAAGCCACTAAGGGACTGCTGTTGATACTGAAACAGTCGGGGTACCAAAAGCACATGTTGCATCCCTAAACTGGGGAGAAAAAACAACAACCTGAACAGGTGCATGAAGGGACAGCATGTATGGGGATATCCCCATTAGTACTGCAAGCACCAGGACATCCCTCAGTGACACAGATAATGGTGCCATAGGGGGCATACTCTCAGGTGGTAAAAACTTTGCCGAAGACATCAGTGTTACCACAGTTGGCAGATTTGGTGCCGAGGGGATCAGTGCAGAAAGAACACTTTGTGCCATAGCATAGTAAACACTAGATGACAGCACTTAAGACAATATTTGGCAATGATGCTGGGACAACATTCAGTGATGGTACTGAGAGTCCACAACACGATGAGGACACAAACTCAAAGGACAGTATCATGAGTTAAAAAACTAAGCTTCCAGAAGAACTTCAGAGAGATGGTGTCCAATACACCTCCAGGAATGGCTCCTCAAGGGAGTCAAGCAGACAAGGACAAGCCATGTCCTAGAGGAGCAGGCTTCATGCAGTGGAGGCAGCTCAGAGGGGCTGAGACTGGAAAGACACAAGAACATATGGGCACCTCCATCACTGGCTCCTGAGGAAGTGACTGAGTGCCCCTGGTGTCGAAGACTACCACAATTGGTGTGTTTCGTTCTTCAGGTTGCGATGGGTCCCTGAAGCCATCAGGACAAGCCCATGCCAAACTGGATCATCGAGACATTGTAGGAAACCATACTCCAAATCCCCACGGGCATTATCAATCCTTTCTAGTGCAAGACAAAAGAGCACAATAGCATTACAAGCCATCTGAAACACTGACCACGCAGGTTGGTGTGGTAATCTTGTTCCTCCACCAAGAAAACCTGAAAAGTGTCCTTCAGTTTTTCACTATGATCATTTCAAAAACAATAAGAAGCCTACACGAGCATAACCTGAAGCTTTAACACACTCTATGAAGGTGTGCATGCAACTGCAGGGGGGGGGGACTGAGGCAGTTGAATCATTACTGTCGGCTATCTCCGATAGCGTGTGTGACACGCCAGTGCAGTCAAACAGATCAGAAGTTTTTCTCCAACAGGGTTCTAACGCCTTCAGACCTATGCCCACAGAGTGGTACTCTATGGACATGAATGATTCTCAGAAGACCAGCTTATAATGCCGTTGTAGGTTTTCTGTGTCTGTTGCAGGCTACAGAAACATTCATCTTCACTTACCGATGAAACCCGAAGAAGGTGGATTGGGCTGGATTTTTTCCCGTGTGTTCTCCTGGATAATGTTCCACAGCTCCCAAATGAACCTCGGATGGAGAATATAAAAGGGCTGGTCTGGGTACTTCTTGCGATACTGCACGTAGGGGATGAAGAGATCATAGTCTGGTTTCCTGTACCACTGCAAAGAATACAGCTAGCATTAGAACCATAGAAAGAGACGCAACACATTTCATAAAATAAACTAGGATTATCATATCACAAACACTAACTGGTTATGTTTGATTAAATGTGTTATGTAAGCATTAATCCCTGACAGAGGAGGGCTCTACTAGGGGATTAATGCCTGGTTGTAATGTGTGTGTGTGTGTGTGTGGGGGGTTGGTGCACGAGGCCACAGGCCCAGTGCTTCCAACCACCAACCAGGTATTAATCCCCTAGTACAGCCCGACTTTGAAGGGGATTAATGCTCTTGTAACATGGGCAATGTGGACATTAGTTCAATAGCATTATTAGCTGTTCTATATTTTAAATACAGATACATCCATTGTTTCAGAAAATATGACTTCCAATACAAAATATATAGTGGTTTTGATTTTCTCAGAACCATATTTATTCATATAGTGGTGTTTCTGTTTTTACAAAAATTTACATTGTTTTTTCTTAAAGGCAAAACAATTATTTATCCAATGGGTGTACAGTTTTCTCAAACTACATGTACAAATTATTTTTTCCGCCCATCGGTTCTATTAGCTCTTCTATGTTCCCTGCAAATGCTGCGATGCAACGGTATCTAATTTGCATATTTAGCACATGTCGGCGTCTCAACAATTTCACATTTGCTGTTCTCTGGCTCTGTTAATCTAATTGCACTGATTCAACCTTATGACTACTTTATACTACTGCGAACAACCTGTTACTGTGAAAACACATTCACATAAGTTGTTTACACATTTACAGTATCTGCGTGATGCTGAGCGTCAGCACTTCCTACCGCTGCTGGCTTTTGCACAGTGATTGCTTCTTTTCTCCCGTTCTATCTACTTAGCATATTTACCGCATGTCGCAGTCGACAAAACTTTACTAACATACTAAAATGCCAGCAGAATAGACCTAACGGTCTTTCGTGTCTGCTCGTTTGGTCAGCCCCCACCCTGGGTGCTGACCTTGCTGTCCCCCTCGCCTTCTCTCGCTTCTCCCTTCCCAGTTCTGGATATTCTTGCTGCATTGGATTTTGCTTCCAGAACCCTTCCCCTGTACCTGTCCCACCCTCTCTTGAACCCCTCCACTGTCTCTGCCTCCACCAGCCCCCTAGGCAGTGCATTCCATGGCTCCACCACCCTCTCAGTGAAGTAGCACCTCCTCCTTTCTCCCCTGAATCTTCCCCCCTCCAGCTTCCACCCATGCCCTCTAGTGGCCCCTTCCTCCTTCCTTCGAAGCACCCTGACTGTTCCTCCCCTATTTACCCTCTTCATGTACCTGAAGACCTCTATCTATGTCCCCCGGTCCTTCTCTCTTCAATGTGTACATATTTAGCTCTTCAAGCCTCTCCTCATAGGTCCTCCCCCAAGCCCCAAATCATTTTGGTTGCCCCTCCTCTGGACCTCTCAGGAGGCTAATGTCCCTCTTTAAGTGTGGCCTCCAAAACTGCGCGCAGTACTCAGAGTGCTGACCTCACCAAGCAGTTATACAGAGAGTATCACTTCCTCCTTCTGGAGAGTGATCCCCCTAGCGATGCATCCCAGCATCTTGTTGGCCTTAGCTGCTGCCCTCCTACAAGTCTCAAAGTTGTTCATCTTGACATCCACCACCACCCCCAGGTCCCTCTCAGCCATCGAGACTTGTAGCATTCCCCAGGGTGTACACTTGGCCTGGGTTTCTGGCCCCTAGGTGGAGTACCTTGCATTTCCCTGCATTGAACCTCAGCTTCCACTTTCTAGACCATCTTTCCAGAGCCTCCAGGTCCCCCTGTAGGGCCACCCTCCCCTCCTCCCCATCCACCACCGCCCCCAGTTTCGAGTCATCTGCAAAGAGACTCATCTCACTCCTGATTCCTGTCCTTATGTATCAGATCGTAGGCATTGAACAGAAGGGCCTCAGGACCAGTCCTGTGGGACCCACTAATGACCCTCCTTGGGATGAGACTATCCACCAACTACGACCCTCTGGGTCTGGTCCTGGAGCCAATTGCTCATCCATCTGATCATCTGGTTCCCCACCCCCATTTCTCCCAGCTTATCCAACAGGCCCACGTGAGGAACAGAGTCAAATGCCTTGCTGAAGTCTAGAAAGAGGACATCCACTGGTCTACCCAGGTCCAAGGCACTTGTCACCTAGTCATAGAACTCCACCAGGTTTGTCTGACACGATTTCCCCGGGATGAATCCATGCTGTCTATCGTCCAGGCACCCTGACTTATCCAGGTCCCCCCCTAGCCTCTCCTTGACAATGCCCTCCATCACCTTGCGCGCCACCGATGTCAGGCTGACAGGCCTGTAGTTCCCTGCCACCTCCCTTGATCCCCCCTTGTGGATAGGCACTATATGCGCCACCTTCCAGTCTTGGGGCACCCACCCTGTCCTCAGAGAGATGGTGAAAAGCTCTGCCAGGGGTTTCCAGGACATCTGCAAGTTCCTTCAGCACTCTGGGATGTAATTTATCTGGCCCCGGTGCTTTCTCCGTCTTAAGGGAGCTGAGGGCTTCCCTCACTCTCTCTGCTGTGATTTCCACTTCCGGTACCTCTTCTCCCTGCTTAGCCCTCCCCCACCTGCCAGTGATGCCTCCCCCTCTCCCCAGACCTGCCGATCGGTAAGGGTCCCCCCCTCCTCAGTATCTCTGTCTCCTCCCATGCATGATGCAGCACCCCATTTTCCTAGTGAAAACTGAAATTGAAATACTCATTTAGTACCTCAGCCTGCTCCCCCGGGTCTTGTGCCCATCTCTCCCCTGATTTAATCCTGCTAATCTGCCCCTTCACCCTTCGTCTTTCCCCAATGTATCTAAAGAACCCCTTGTTCCCTCTCCTAATTTCCCTGGCCAGGTTCTGCTCCTTCCTTGCCTTAGCCGCCCTCACCACTCTAGTGGCCCTTCTAGCCATCAGCTCGTACTCCCCTCGATTTAACGTGTCTCATTGTCTGGCTGTCTTACTGTGGTTCTATTCATTGAAGCTTACTGTGCTTGGACAATTCTACATCTTGTGTCTCTGGTGAGCTACCATTATCACCGTCGATAGCACACTGTCCACTGGGTGGGTGGGTGGAATACAACTGTTCTTGCGGTCACAAAGCGCATAATGTCACTGGCTACTGTGAGTATTAAAAGAGTGGGCATTATTCTATGTGACATAACTTTTTGGTGGCTTTCAAAAGAATAGCAACAGCGGGCATTACTAGGGGATTAATACCTGCTGGATTTTGCTCAGCTGTTGGTTTTCTGCCAATGATGGGGCTCCATTTCACTGACCATTAATTCCCATGTTACAACAGGTAATGAGACATAACCCACCCACCAAAGGTACATAAAGTATTATTTTTTTTATTTGTACAATTGATTACACTTACGCCTAATGTTTTGTGGTACCTCTATACTGCTTTTTCAAGGTAAGCAGTCCGCTAATCAGGGCTGCTTTATACTTCACTAAAGGCTCATTTGGGGATATTGCATTGCTTTAAATTAAAGAAACTACCTGAACCTGCCTTCCTCCTGGATTAACTCATAGGCTTGCATGTTTCTTTTTTTGTTCCCTATCTGGAGTACCCCTTTTTAGGGCTGCAGTGGGCATAGCCCTGCAGACCTATTGCTACAGAAAAGCACTCCCACATTCCTTACGAACCAAGAAATGAAAATTATGCACCTACCGTAATTGTTGATCTTTCTGTGTATCTTCACCATTCATCACTACTTGGGTATAGTTCACCGAAGCTAGGACCCTGCGGGAGACTTTTATTTTTCCCCATGGGTGGAGTCGACGTTTGGCTGGCGCAGTCCTCGAGTCCGAAGTTCTACGTGGTGCTTGAGGATTGGCATTTAGCCGTTGTCGACTCTGCCCCAGCCCCAGTTCTGACACACCGGAGAGTGTACAGAAGGGAGGGTGGGATGAGGCAAGAGAGCCTAAGGGATAGATAAAAGGAAAGTAAGAATAAACCAAAAGGAGAAATAAACGACTAAGGTGACAGAGGGAGGAGACTTAGAAAAGGAAACTGGGGAGAGGGGGCCCCAATCTCTGGAAGGAGAAGAAGGAGAAGGGTGAGGAAGGAAAAATAAGGGGAGAAGACTAGCACACCCTCAGAAGCGGAGATGCACAATGTGATTTCAGGGAACAAGGTCCAGATCTGGACTACAAAGGAAGGCTGTAGGACGAAAGTGGCAGCATGGGTCTGAAGACTACCCACAAGGAGTGCAGGCTGAGGGTGCGCCTCAATCCTCCCCCCCCCCCAGCAAAATAAAGGAGGGGAAAACGTTTTAACAGCCAGAGGCGTCAAAGACACAATGTGGCCTCAATTTGAGGTCACTAATAATCAAAATATAGAAGAGGGAGAAGAAAGGCGAATGCCCCTCCCCCTACTCCGAGACCCTTCTGGAAAGGGCGAAGAGGTGGGGGGGGGCCCTCTCCAAACTCAATAAAGCAAAAGGGTTTACCCTTCTGTGTCTCCACAATCCCCTCCCGCCTACACACAAGGGGGAGGAGAGCGAGGAAAAGAAACACACACAGGGGAGGGGAGGAGTCCAGAGACTGAGGCCCAGGGGGAAGGAGGGTGGGATTTAGTGATGAATGGTGAAGATACACAGAAAGATCAACAGTTATGGTAGGTACGTAATTTTCATATCTTATCTGTGTCAATCTTCACCATTCATCACTACTTGGGTGAGTACTGAGCCCCACCCTCCCCAAAGGAGGGGTACCCAGAACACCCTAAGGGAACAGGTCCCTTAGCCTCCAGTGGGTGAGACACTGAAGGACAGAACCCTTATAGGCCTGGGGAGGTCTGAGACTGGTCCAGGTGAGATGGGGATCCCCCCATGGGGGAAGGAAAGCACCCTGAAAGTCGCCGTCTCACCCGTCGGGAGAAGAGATGAGTTCTCCGGTAGGCAGAGTAAATCACCCTACGCCGGGCCAGGGGTGACAACTGGGATAGGCGAAGCCATGCCATCTGCCAAAGGCAGATCTCTGTCCCTACCACTCTGGAAGCTACCTCACTGGCATCATATGATGCTCTTGCTTGGTGCCCTGCTAGCTCCAGGCCCTGCGCAGAGAGGGCGATGGCTTGCCTGGTTTCCTCCGAATCAGGCATCGAAGCTAGGAGTTGTCCTAGCCTGGACCACAAGAACCTGTCATAGACTGCAAAGTGGGCCTGATGTGCTGCAATTGACAGGGAGATCCGTGCCGAGTAGAATACTCGTCTCCCCCAGAAGTCGAAGTCCGCAGAGTCCGAATCTTAAGGGTGGTCATGGTAGGGGGCGCGAGGCCCTGAGGGGGTGTCCAGGGAGGTCAAACCCAAAGAGGGATGAGACAGAGAACCTGGAGACCCCAGGGGAGCACAATACCGCTGGCATTAGTCCCTTGGGGCTGGAACAGTGGAGAAGGGATGAAGCCAGAGCCGATGCGACGCTTCCGAAAAAGGAATCGGCCAGGCGGGAGCCACCAAGTGGGCCGCACTGAATTCACCCAAGAAGACGCGCTCAGGATTGCTGATAGGTATGGGGGCAGGTGGAGTTCATCCAACATCCTCACAAGGAAGCGCTGATAGGAGGACAGATCAGACGCTGGGGATATGAGGACTGAGGGTTCCCCTCCCTCAGCAGAGGGAGGAGAAGAGGAGGAAGACAAGCTCCCCAGTTCAGGGGCCGGCTGCACAGGAACATGGTGAAACACCTGCTGGCCCAGGGCATGGAGGTAGGTGAGAAAAACTGCAGCCGATCCTCTGAATTGTTCCCAAGTAAGAGGCCCGCGAGGACCCGGAATACCTGGGACAAGTGGGGATGGAGACAGAAGCTTAGAGGTCAGGCTCCTGGCAACAGGAGAACGGTCTCTGTCGAGGCAGGGAAGCCAACAAGAAACCCTTTGCAAGGAGGGGGAACCCAAAGCCGCTGCAGCAAACAGCCGTTCAACTGGGTCGGAACTGTCAGAGCTGTGCCCCAAAAAAGAAATCCCCCCATGAGGTGACTGGGACTGTGCGAGTCCAGAAGGATGGCCCCTGACCTCAGAAGTAGATGTCCCCCTTGCGGACTCCGTCAGGGAAAGACGAGGGCCTGCACTACCGCTCTTACCAGGACTTGGCTGGGACCTAGGAAGGGCTCGCTGCACCACACCTCTCCCTCTCAACCCTTTGGGGTCAGAGAGGGACCTCGTCCTCTTAGCCACTAACCTAGGCAGCTGGCATCCCTGAGTAGACTCCGAGGAGTCCACCCAGGGAACCGTACCCTCCCCCTCCTGATGTGCCGTGGGCTGCCCCAAACTTGGATTGTCCAAACACATCAAGGGGGGGGGGTACCTCAACTGAAGAAACAGCCTCACTAGTGACCTCAGGGTGCTCAGCAGTAGCCACAGGGGCCACCGCTGGCTGGTCAGACCCCCTGACCCTGAGGTCTACTGGTGAGAGCTGAATTCCAGAAGGGGGGAGAGTGGGGGCCGAGGTACTGGAGACAGAAGGATCCGAAGATCCCGAAGAATCCGGAAGCCAGTCTGGATCAGATCCAGAATCCGCCTCCAAAGAGGTAGACTCCGAGGTCCGATGCCAGACCACCCCACGGGCTCCTCTGGTTCCCAGGCCCCAAGGTCGGGCACCCTGAGATTCAAAGCACCCAGCAGCAGCAGAGGACAGCACAGCCCTCGCCCGACACCCTCTCCGACACATGAGCAGACATCAGAGTCGGGCGCGACCAGCATGGCTCCATACTTTCCCCTTACGCCACTGAGTGCCAAATACAAAGCAAGCACCGCCGCCGCACCGACATCCACCCCTTACGCCATGAAATGACACCAAAGCAGACCCGGTACCGAACCAGATGCCGCGACACCACTCCACAGCCGAAGACAGGATCAACGCCACTGGTCACCGTGCCACCGGTGACCCCGGGCACAGAGACGACGCTGGCTCCTGCCCTGGCATCGCCAATGGCACCGGGACCAGAACCAGGCCCAGAAAGCTCCAAACTACCAACCCCAATGGAAGTCCCGACACCGCAAGCAGAATCAGGGGCGACGACAGTGCCGAGGACAGGCCCGACGCCAGCTGCGGCATCGCCCTCGGAGCCCACGGTGCCACGAAAGGCATCGGGACCGAAAGCGACACTGGGGGATGGTGCTGGCCTGGTCCCGAGGAACCCGGAACACGACACAGAGGAAGCCTCCGCTACCGAAGTGACGACTGCCAGGACAGTGCCTCCCGACTGACCCCCAAGAGGGTCAGCCTGGGCCTCCTGCACCGTGGAAGAAATCCCCGCTGTGGCAAGGCTAGAAGAGGCGGAGGTTCCCTCCTCTGCAGGCCATATAGGACTGGGAGGGGACCCGGAGGAAGGGTCGAGAGTCCTGACCTTGGCTTGACGACTGCGAATCCGTCCTCCGAAAGTCGGCGGCGCACGTCTGACTTTCCATGCGCGAATCTCAACAACATGGCGGTCCATGGAGAAGCAGATATTGCAGTTATCCATATCGTGTCCGGGGGCCGAGGCAGGCGAGGCAACAGTCATGCTGGTCCGTTACGGAATAAAGGCGGCAACAGGGGCACCCCTCCACTTTCGACACCTTCTTGCCCCCTGGACGAGACATGACCGGACAAAAAATTAAATAAAATACAGTACTCGACGCCGCTTTACAAAAAGGAAAGATCTTACTGGAGTCATAGAAGCGATGTCAAGCAGACAGTCAGAACTGAGGCAACAGTAACGACGACGGACTAGGCTGCAGAAATGTTTTCAGTCTCGCACGCAGGATCCTCATTCGACGGCAAGAGAGAAAGAACTGGGGCTGGGGCGGAGTCGACAATGGCTAACTGCCAACCCTCGAGTGCCACATAGAACATCGGCCTCAAGGGCGGCGCCAGCCCAACGTCAACTCCACCCATAGGAAAAAAAAAAAAAGTCTCCCGTGGCATCCTAGCTCCGGTGAGCTATACCCAAGTAATGATGAATGGTGAAGACTGACACAGATAAGATCATGATGAAGTGACAAAAGTCACCACCATGGTTGCATCTCGGAAACCCTCCGCGCTTGCTCGCACCATTTAAAAAAAAAAAAAAAAATGTTTTTATTTTTGGTGGTCACTGATTGCTGAAATACATAACTCCAACCCGATCCTCCCTCTCAGCGCCACCACCCAAAAGCATAATAATGACACTGGGTGTGCCCAATCCCCCAGTGTCTCGATTGCAACTCCTCACTGCCCCGTCACCCCTCTTCCACTACCGCGCATGCGTGGTATTGTTTTCTGTCCTGTCCTGAGGTTCTCACGGCTAGGAGTTCCAATAAGGTCATATCCTTGACATTGGAACGGTATCCCAGGAAACTGCTTATGGATCTGGATCCACAGCAAAGAAGGTACCACGGCATTCACAGCTGCATGTAGGAGGAGTCGCCGCATACAGCTGTGCATGTGGGTTTTGGACCACCTTGACGAGCGGTGCAGTGCGTGGCCAGCTTCCTGCTGTTGGCATCTGCTGGCAACATGCTGAGGGTACTGCAGGACATATAACCACGGCTGCGTCTGTCGTGTGAAACGCTGGCTTTGATTTTATGTCCTTACACGTAAAATAGTACCATTTTGCACAAGCAATACAGTCCTCAGTGCACGCGTAGCAAATGTCTCTAGCCTCTCCTAATCACTGTGCCCAGGATGACCATTTTTTTAATCCTAACCAGCAGACCCATCTCCAGGAATGCCAAATTACCCCGTGTCAGCCCCTGGCCAAGCACCCAACCCTGGAGCCCAGTGAATTACTGACATTAATATAACTCACTTACATGGAATGCAGCCAATGCTCAAATAACAGATGGGATCGACGCTGCAACCAGGTTTAAAATATGAAACATACAATGGGAATCACACACAAAGTAAAATAAAGTAAATGCAGGGAATAGAAAAATGGCAACTTCCTGCTGTTTGTGGTTGGCGTGTGTGTCAGGTTTTCAACAAAGAACGGGTAAACGAAGAATGTGCACTTTTTAAGTTTAGAAAACATTCAAAGTTTAGTATACTTATTCTTACCTAACTACAGTACCCCTAAGAAAGATTGAAAGACGTTAACTGTGTGCCGATGGTATTTTGTTGTCTCTTGTCATGTCCTCGTGCTTGCCGTTTCGTCCTTCTGATACAGCAGTTACTTTATATTAAAAAAAAAAAAAGAAAAAGCAAACTCACAAGGCCAGCAAACTGGCTTTAAAACACTAACAGCTGAATAAATATTTTTAAAGAAAGTGAATTGTGCCATCCTGATTTCAAAGTCATGCGATCTAACACATGGGCGCCCCCCCCAAAACCAATTAAATCAAATATGTGAAAAACAACTGCCCTGGTCAGAATAACTGACTGCGTGGGAAGTTTATAAGCACTCATACTTGCCTCCGAATACACCAGTCTGATTCTTGATCCTCCCCACCTCACTCTCACAGCCACACATAATTAAGTGCTTTAGTAATCTCACTTGGAGTCTTTTTCAACTTGTCACAAAATTCACACGACGAGGTAAGGTTGTCATTTCAATGACCTGATCCAGACGGTCAGGTTTTCTCAGACCTGCGTTACGTGGACAAGGACAGACAGGCAGTTTGGCACCTTGAAACCTAATGTTAACTGTCCTACTTATAATAACTGTTTGTGTGTGGAGTGGGGCAAGCTACCAAGCGGGAAGACGTTTTTGTGAGAAGCTTTTGCTGTAATCAGCTATTTATTTATTTTGAATTTGCTATTCAGATTTCTTAGGTCACCTCAGTGACAGAAGAGGGCCCAGTGCCTGACAAGTACAGGAAAGTGGAAGAATCAGCTATCTACATCGTGTCTTTTTTTTTTTTTTGTAACTTTAATGTTTATTGAATTTTTCCAGGAATAGGGAATTACAGTAGAGAAAGTTTATCATTATACAATCCAGGAGTACAGTACAGTAGAAATACCTCATTACATCAATATGTGCATTTAATGGTGTAAGTAAGCATAGTTAGTAAACTCTGCAAGTGTCCAAAAAGGTGGGGAGGGAAGAAGGCGAGGGGGCCCAGGCCGAGACATGTCTACAACAGCTCAAGCTTCCAAGAATTAAATTATTCAAGTGGTCCGGTCACAGCTCGGGAGGGACTCCTGAGGGCATTCCCTGAGAGGGGGCAAGCTCCCCAGTTTCAACTTTGCTATGGGATCAGATCAGGTCTATGGTCCATAATCCATAACCACCATACATTCCAGTAATTTGTAATTTGTGGAATTCTCCCCTGTATTTTAGCTGTCATACGTTCCATCAAATAGACATCATAAACCAGGTCTTCCCATACAGTCAGTGTCGGGGGGTTGGTACTAAGCCAATTCTTAGTAATAATCTTTTTTGCTGCGGTGACAAGCACCGAGGCTAAGTATTTTAGATTTTTGTTTAAATTTGGGAGGGAAATGTAGTAATATAGCCAACGCTGGAGTCAATGGCACCAGCTCTGAGCTTATATTCTCCAGAGCCCTCTCCACTCCCTGCCAAAACTGAGTTAGTGAGGGGCAGTCCCAGAATATATATGTGTGGGAGGCCTCCGTATATCCGCACTTTCTCCAGCATGAGGCATCTTGTGAGGACAGAAACTCTGCAGTTATTTGTGGTGTGCAGAAAAACCGGGAGACCACCTTCCAGCCAAACTCACACCACCTATATGAACCCGTGATTCTGTGCTGGCGTCTCCATATCCCCAACCAGTCCCTGTCAGTAAGTGGGATGATCAGCTCCTTCTCCCATGTCTTTTGTACTTTCGCCCAGTCATGCTTAGGTCTCAATCTTTCTGCTAAATAAAATTGGATATCAAGGGCTGGATATTCAAACTGCGCCGTTCTGAGGTGCAAGCCCTTGCGCTGCGCAAAATAGTTGCGCAGGGGTGTGGCCCAGGCGATATTCAAAGGAGTTGCGCTATTGAGCAACTCCTTTGAATATCACCCCAAGCCACAGCCACTGTGCATGGCGCAGTGAAACTTGCGCCACCGCAAGTTGTCAGAGTGGAGCATTCAACTTGCGGTGGCCAAGTACCATTGCGCCATGCGCAAAATCACGATATTCAAAAGGTGACATGCAAATGGGGCCATAATTCATGCAAGGCGCAGGGGGGGCCATTTGCATCTGATTATGGCCCCATTTGCATGCCATTAGCATGTAGGTGCGCCGATCCCTGAGGACTTGCGCCTGGCCGCCCTGCCAGGCAGCAGCGTCGGGACCGGCCGCACCCTGCAGCCCGATCGCGGGCAACAATGTAGCTCCCCACCTCCTCCATTACATCTCCCTGGTGGTCCAGTGGACCCGAAATGCCCGATCGCGGGCAGAATGTAAAATGAACCCCGAGACATGTTCCTAGTGCCGATCTCGCGGGCAGTAAGTAAAGTCCCCCCCCCGAACATCTCCCTGGTGGCTAGTGTCCCCCCAACCACCGAAGCCCACCACCCTCCCCCGGCAGCCGGCAGCATCCCACCCGCCTGCCGCCCGCCCGACGACTGCCGGTGGGGCTGCGCCCAGTGGTGCAGAGCAAGAACCGTTGGGCGTGCAGCCCTCTGTACATGACAGTCAGATTTGTGAATCATTCCACCGTCTGGACTGTCATGTGCGATGGCTGCGCCCAATGGTTTAACTGCTCTACCAATAGGCGTGCAACTACCGAACGATCAGCTCGGCGGTAATCAGATGCTGCCATGCCAGCTGCGAGGGGGGCGAGGTGGTGAAGACCGTGAAATGAAGGCACTAACCGCAGGAGATGCCGTTTGAAGCGAAGAGTCATTACTGTCTGCCGCGATCAGGCTTACGGTCCACTGGACCACCAGGGGAGATGTTGGGTGGGGCATACTTACTGCCCGCGATCGGCACTAAGAACATGTTCGGGGGTCATTTTACATTCTGCCAGCGATGGGCATTACGGTCCACTGGACCACCAGGGAGATGTTCGGGTGGGGGCACTTACTTACTGCCCGCGATCGGGCACTAGGAACATGTTCGGGGGTTCATTTACATTCTGCCCGCGATCGGGCATTACGTCCACTGGACCACCAGGGAGATGTTCGGGGGTTCAATTTACTTTCTGCCGCGATCGGGCATTTCGGTCCACTGGACCACCAGGGATGTGAATGGGAGGGGGGCCACATTGATGCCCGTAATCGGGCTGGTGGGGAGGGTACACTATGCCCGTGATCGGACTGGGGGCACAGGGACTGAGTTGAGGCCAGCCACAGGTGGCAGCTGCTGTGTTGCGCCCTGCAATACAGCAGCTCACCTGTGGGTGGCCCTCTACTCAAGCCTTTTTTTTTTTTTTCGGCTCAAGGTCCTGCAGGCTCAGGTTGGGGGTTGCGCCTGCACAACTCTGCACAGCCCGGCTGAATATCGGGCTGTGCAGTTTATGCATGGTTCCTCCCCCTCCTGTTGAGCATGCATTCATTTGCATTGCGCTGTTGCTCAGCCTGTTTTCAGTGGCGCAACTGCCTCCTGCTGAATATCGCAGAATGGCGCAATGTAGGACTTGAGCATGCGCAACCCTTTTGAATATCTGGATATCTGGCCCCAAGTGTTTAGGGTTCTGCTCATCAGTGACTGCGATTAAAAGGGAAAATAGGGGTGGGACATTCCCAGGGTCCGCCTCCAGTCCCATAGTAGCCTCACGAAAATGACGGATCTGGAAATATCGAAACCAGTCCCGTGCAGGGATGGAGTACTCCTCCTGTGACTGGATGAATGTTTTGAATTGGCCTCCCGAGTAGAGCTGGTACATATGTCTCAGGCCTCGTTCCTCCCATCTCCTAAATCCCTTATCTATTTCTGCTGGGCCAAATCCCTGGTTCCTCCAGGGTATCCCCATCCAGCGGGCACCATATTCATTGTCAGGATGCGCTAAATATGTTATCCAACTCTTTAGATAACTCAGAGTATAAACAGAAGTCTCTGGGCCCAGTGACCCCAATGGAGGTGGTTGGAAGACTATGGTCTTGTTTAATTTGAGTCGTTAGGGCTTGCTCTATCTGTGTCCATTGCGGGCCTTTACCCCAAGGGGCCAGCCATTCCATGACATGAGTAAGCTGGGATGCTAGTGCATACCCAGAAAGGTTAGGTAAAGCCAGCCCACCTCTTTGCTTAGAGGCCTGTAGTCTATCCAGTGATATACGTGGTCTGCCTCTCTGCCATATAAAATTCGAAATTAATCCATTCCACCATTTCTCCTCCTTTCTTGTGAACCTTTGAGAATGGATTGCATTAAATAGAGCAAACGGAGTAGGATGTTCATTAGGATGGCCTGTATTCTATTTATAAGAGACATCGGGAGGTGAAACCAAGTTTGAATATCTTGTTTAATCTGGTGGAACAATGTGTCGTAATTAAGTGAAAAAGTCTGCCATAGTTTCTCTGTTATATTAATGCACAGGTATTTTAGTGGTTTGTCATTCCAATTAAAATGATATTTGGTCTGTATAGAGGCTGGTTAACGTGGTCCAATCCTTAATGTCTCTGTCTCTTGGGTATTAAGTTTATAACCTGCAGTTCATTCTGTTACATTCATAGCCTGCACTAGTTTCGGAAGGGAATTCTCTGGGTCCGTGACACATAGTAGCAAATTGTCAGCGTATAAAGCTACCTTGTGTTCTTTATGTCCTATCTAATATCCCTTCACACCCTCCATTTGCCTGAGGTATTGTGCCAGGGGCTCGGCGAATAAGTATGGGGAAAGGGAGCATCCTTGTTTCGTACCTCTAGATAGTGGGAATCTGGCGGAACACGAGCCATTTACTTTTACCACCACCTGTGGGGACCAGTAAATGCCCATAATATTATTAATAAATTCAATAGGAAAGCCCAGTTTAAAAAGGCTTTTTTCGAGATATATCCAGGGAACTCTGTCAAATGCTTTTTGTGCATCAAATCCTAGTATTAATAATGGTGTTTGAGATTTATGTGCATGTTCAATTAAAAAGAGGGTTCTCTTATTATTATCTGATGTTTGTCATGTGGGGATGAAACCGGTTTGGTCCAAGTGCACCAATGAGGGCATCATTTCGTCCAACCGGTGTGCCAGTATACTAGTGTATATTTTATAATCTTGATTTAAGACTGAGATTGGCCTATATGAGTCGCAGATATGTGGGGGTTTTTGTGGTTTAAGAATTACGGATATTGTTGCTTGTGACCATGATAGGATATATTTTGCCGTGGAGTCACTCTCTCTCAATGTTTCAGTCAGTGGCTCTTTAATTCACTCCCAGACCCACTTATAGAACTCTGCCCCATAGCCATCTGGGTCAGGGCTCTTACAATTTGTGAGGTTTGAAATAACCAACTTTACTTCTTGAGCGGAAATTGGGCAGATCAGGGATTGTTTCTGCGCTTCTGTAAGTCGGGGTAGATTAAGATCTGAAAGAAAGGCATCCATTTCCTCCCTGTCCGCTAAAGGTTCAGCTGAATAAAGCCTTGCATAATACGCTTTAAAAGCTGAAAGTATAGATGTTGTGGTAAGACATGGGAGGCCCGAGAGGGGGTCTCTAATTCTGGTAATTGTAGTTTGCTGAATCGGTTTCCTGAGGCGGTGGGCCAGTATTCTGGACGCCCTAGGACCCCCATAGTGTCGCTGTCTGAGCCACAGCAGGGCTTGTTCTGTTTTCATGTTAAGTAATTGCTGAATTCTGTCTTTTTTAAGATCAAGTAAGGTTATGGCAGATCTGGGAATGCTAAAGCACCATCAGGAGACCAGGTCCCAGCTCCTGACATAGCTGAAATCAAACATTCAGAGTCACCAGAATTCCATCCATGCAGGCTATTGAATAATCTATCAATCTTAAATTATTTATCCCTTTATTTACCTCACTCTGTTAACGTTTCCTCAGACAAGTTCATTCATTTTTTTTTTTTCCTTTTATGGTTGTCAGTTGCGTTATTCTTTATTTCCAATCGCCACTACTTGTGACCTTTCTCAGTTGTTCATTTACAGTAAACGACTGAACAATTATTTCAGCCTATGTGTTGTCATGCAACATCTCCAGACTTCCCAAAAATTATACTTTGAACAAATAACATTTCCCCATTGCCTGTCCCTAGTGAAAAAAGGTACTGTCCACACCGATAATGTTCTGTCAATTCATCATTTTAAAGCATCATTTGAATACATTTTCCGATGATTAATAAAAACGTTAAGTGCAGGCAGTGGTATCCACAATGTTTTTTAAGCTCCATGTTTGAGCACGTGTGCCTCATTATGAGGGATAGTGTCCCTTAGTACCTGTGCAGTTCATTTCAGATACAGAAAGGTGTGAGGTATGAAAAGAATTTCTGGACCGATGAGCTGTGGCATCCTCATGCCTGATGATAATCAGCTCGTTTCAGTCACAACAGCTTGTGAAGAAGGATCCAAGGTGCTCTTTCTAACTATCTCTTCCCCACTCCATTAAATGAAAGTTGTTGTTTGTTTTTTTTTGGGGGGGGGGGCGCTGTTGAGCACATTCACAGACCAGACGCACTTCAGCTCGGCTCTGTGCAGTAAGAGCTTTAAACAGACTTTTTATCGAAATAAACTTATCTGAGCTAAACTTTAATAGCAGTATTGGATCTCGACTCCTGTCCTGAAGAGATCAAGCCCAAACGAGGCAATGAGACGCATGCAGAAAGCTGGTGGGAGTGGCAACAATAATCCACCACATGGAGAACTACAGGCCCCCTTCTACATCCACAGTACACCCAGCTGGGCCAGAACCCCCATGGAGCGCACTGCAAGCTTCAATGCAGGCGATCGACCTGAAAGTAGAGTCGATCTTGCAAAGATTTTCTGAGCAAGACGTCAAAGTGGAAGCAGCATTTCAAAATGCGGCCACAGCTGAAAAGATCGCTACACTGGCTCTCTCTGCAACCTCTAAAATGGCGCAAGAAAATACCCAGCTGAGGTACGGAGTAGAGGCATTGGAAAATGCGAATAGAGCATCGCATGTACGGCTGATCGGGCTCCCTGAGGGAAGCGAAGCGGACAACTTACTCAGTCTCCTTCAAAACTGGTTTCCTGAAGCATTACGACTCCAACCTGAATTAGTTGCAGGACAACTACATAAGGCCTAAAGAATCACGCCTCGTGCATCGGGACCTACATTGGATGCTCCTCAAATGGTCCTCCTGGTAACAGTGCAGCCACCCGAGATATTCTTCTTCAGGCCGCAAGATCTATAGGCCATCTCAGTTTTAATGAGGCCACACTACATTTGTTTCCCGACCTCTCCTATGCAACAAGGGCACGCAGGAAAAAATCTGATATAGTTCGTGCCAAACTCAGGACTCTTGGGGTAACCCACTCTCTCCTGATGCCGGAAGACTTCGGATTCATTATGGTGGCAAAACATTCCAGTTTACTTATCCCCTGGAAGCGGGAAAGAAGACTGAGGCGATAGCTAGGGAGTTTGAGACCAGAGAAACAAGCCAGCCGGAGAATTCGGAGGAAGAAACCGAAATATGGGACATTTCTTAATCGTAAGGCACCAATTGTATTGTTTTAACAGCAGGGAACGTTGCTAACCAGTGTACATAAAGTTTAATATATTCTACAAAATGCAACTGTGTGTGTGCTTTTTGCTATTTCTCTTTTTCTATTAAATGGTGGAATTTCTTTGTAGCTACATTGGAGTCACCATTAATGCTGCCTCAAACGTTAAGTGGGGTAGCTACCGGTTGATCGGCTCTGTTATTATCGATGTGGGGTTCCGGGTCAAAAGCGTCAGTGTTAAGAAGTGCTACAATTTGAGGTATTATAATGCATTTGGGGTCATATTAACATACAGTGTTGTGGCTTCTTAACGGATTTGAACATTTATGAACTGACCACCAAAAGTCTTTGTGAAGTGCAGCTAATACTGGATTTAAATTGTAAAGCATATGATACATTGATGGACATACCCCCCACCTTTCTTAAGTCAGAATGTATAGGCTTGTTTAAACCTGCTACATTGGATGTATCCTGTTTTCTTTGACATTTCTATTCCGTACAAGAGTGTAATGTATGATATTGATTATATCAATACTCAATAAAAATAAATTAAAAAAATATATATATATATTTTTTTTAATTTAAATTTAAATTACTGCCTCTTGACACGTTTTGTGATAGTTCTCGTTTCTAAATCTGGCTCCATCACTACTGATAAACAAGAACTTTTTTTTTTTTTTGTTTTGGAACTCTTTTTCTTCACACCCCCCCCCCCCGGGGAACTCTCTCCGTCATCCTCTAGCCACCAGTCTCTACCTCCCACCTGAGACCCCTCTCCTTCTCCCTTGCTCCACCTGACACATCCCCCGGATCTGAACCTCCTGAGGAGGGGCCGCCCAGGGCGCTATATATATTATATAGTACAGAGTGCTGGGCAGAGCAAGTGGGGTCTTGGAGAGTGCCCGGTGTTGGAAGTATGGATCGGGGCAAAGGTGCCTTCGCCTATCCCTCAGGGAGGGGACTTTTCACTTTAAGTCCCTTCCCCCGAACGTCGGACATGCAATGTAGTCCAGCCAGTTACGTGAACACTCCTGCACATGTCCAGAAGATGGCTGCCCAACGTTCCCCCTTTCCAACGTGGTCTCTGCGTCTGTAGTGCACCCGGTCTCCACTGGGTGCCGCCAACTGCGTGAGACAGTACCCCCCTCCCTCCCAGGAGAGGAGAGCAGTCCTACGGATGCTCCATCCTCTCCTCTCCTCTCCGGCCAACCTCTGGCATCCCAAACTCATTCCCAAACCCAAGTCGCCAGACTGGCGCGAGGTGTGGCGTCCAGCGCCTCAACCCTCAGCGCCACCAGGCTGGCCTGATAAACAACTTCTGATTGGTTTGAAAAACAGCACCAAAGGTACAAGATTTGCACAGGATCACGGTATAAGCATTTGGTTGTGGTGGGATATGAACTCACCATTCTTTTGGTTCGTAGTCCAGTGTCCTTGCTACTTGGATCACGTGACCTCCTATCTGTGTCTTTGCCATACTCTGGGGAGAATATGGAGTAGCCGTGCGATATGGATGCTTCTGATGTACCTGTCACTGGCCCTGTAAACCTACAATGTACAGCACAGATGTATAGGATATGACATGGCCTGACTGAAGACATCGTATTTATCTTCACGAAAGGCCAGTGATATCATGATATCTCACGAGTGGCAAAGTCACGAGCGAGATAGCTGGATGTCACTGACCTCAAGTGAGGATAAATATGATATCTTCAGTCAGGCCATGTCATGTTCTGTTTACAAAACGCATGTTTTGGGCTTCCCTGCAGCACAAGTCCTCTATATCTCCCTTTAAGGTGATTCTTCACATAGAGGTTTGGAATTCCTAGATGGAGATTTTGGCCCCCCTGTATCTCAGGTAAGTTAGTATGTTTAAACCCCCACCCGAGCCTTCCATAGTCTGTAAAAGAAAATCCACTTTTGAATAAAAAGTTATCTGGTTAATGTTGCAATTTGTGGTATTTTTAAAGTGCGGGTTCTGTTTTTTCGGCTGTTAGCACTTTCACTTTTTGTGCTGCCTTGTAGCATGGCCGAGTGTGGTGTGAGTTATTTGGTGGCAGAAGCAGTCTGTAGAAAAAATGTAAGAGAATATCCTCTTTTTGTAATTTTACTGCATTTATTTGAATGAAGCAGCTGACTGTGGAGAGATGACAGCGAAGCGAGTCAAGCGTCTTCAGAGTAGTAGACTGAGCGCCAAGCAACACTGCTATAGCAACACTCACTTGTGAGTCCGCCTATTACCTGAAGTCACGTATCATTGCTGTCATCTCTTTTAGAGTTGGTGGCTTCTAAAGAGGATTTTTTTTATATTTCTTAGTACAGAGGGTTTTTGCCGCCAGATAAATCATATCGCTCGGTCACGCTACTAATGAGGACGAAAATTGAAGGGGCTAGATTTTTTACATAGAGGATTAGAGGATTAATTCAAATAAAAAAGCGTGAGTATTATGGGAAAAGGACAAAGTTTCTAATTTTATAAAACAGAATGCGGTACTTTCAGTTATTGTGAGGACATCATTGACACGGCTCAGTAACGCTTGATAAATGCCGTAAAAGTGAAAGTGACTTGATGAAATGTTGGAACAAATGGCAGGATCAGCCAGATAAGTTTCGATATGACGTATAGGAACGTGGAGATAACAGACGACGTATAGGAACATGAAGACATCAGTGATATCTTCACTGGCTGGCTTAGATATCAATTGTTCTGCTTGCAGTTATCCCAAAACAACACACATTGTATAAATATATAAATATAAATAAATATATATATATATATATATAGAGAGAGAGAGAGGGGATACATGATAGGCAGGCGTGTGTTATGGAAAATATTCTCACTCCTACAGAGTGAGTTCTGGATACTCATGAGTGCTGAAGGCATAAGTGAGATTATCCAGAGTTCACGCTGCAGGAGTGATAATATTTTCCATAACACACGATCTGTACATCATGTGTGCTATTTATACAATGGGGTGGGAGTTCCTTTAATATATTTGTTATAAACTTGATTTGCTTTTAGGATTGTGTTTCTGTGGGGGAGGGGGTGTTTCTGTGAGGTCTCATGAATGGTATGTCAGCGTAGACTGAAGGAGTAGTTTCCGTGGTATATTTCATTGGTTATCTGGTGTTTGGATGGAGTAAGTGATTGGTTGCTGTGTGTGTGCGAGGGCGGGACTTTTGTGGTTTCAGACATATGGGGGAGTGTGATACTTGTACTTTATTTTCATTTTTCAGATGTTTAAGGATTCATTTTGGGGTATTTCAGTATTTACTTTTTCTTGGTGTACCTTACTGTAGCTGGGTTTATAGTTTGATTTTTTTTATTTTACCGAGGCTGTTTACAAACAGTTATTTTGTTTCAGTTTGTTTCTTCAAGGGCAGAATTTCAAACAGCTTGAGCTTTGAACACGTTTTACTTTCCCAGCTACTATTTCTTAGGGTTAAGTACTGACAAAGGCTTCATTTTATTCAGAAAGTAATGTTCTTTCACTGGTATCAGAAACTGTGGCTTTTCGAAAGTAATAGCAGTGCTGTCTGAGATGTGCTTTCTTTCTTCTGGTTTTCGGCTTTGCTGGCTAATTTGATTCCGAGTCAGAGGAAAGTACGTGCTGCCGTTTCCGTGGATCTTGCAGGTAATGGTCTCCTAGAAAGACATGTTGTCTTGCTTAGGGAATGTGGAATCTAAGGGTTTTAATGTGGATTGCAGGTAGCAGACAAGCTGACGTCAGCAGAGCATGTATGTATAAACGGCATTTATTTTAATTCTGCTTATGTTAGCTTCATTTATCTCACTGCTGTGAAAATAACATAGATACATAGACAGTGTCGGCAGATAAGGGCCTATGGCCCACCCAGTCTGCCCATTTGAGCTTATAAGTTCAGTTTATGTTTTCCTAGAAGTCTGTTGCCCCTTACCCGACCTCCAGAATTCCTTCATGTCTATCTCATGCATTCTTAAATCCCGTAATTGTTTCAGCCCCCACCACTTCCTCTGGCAGGGTGTTCCACTTGTCCACCACCCGTTCTGTGAAGAAATTCTTCCTCATGTTTCCTCTGAATCGTCCTCCCTCCAACTTCATCCCATGCCCTCTAGTCCTGGAACATCTTTTTCGCTTAAAAATAGTGTATTCCTGCACCCTGTTCTTCCCTGTGAGATACTTGTATGTCTCTATCATATCCCCTCTCTCCCTCC